>CM066041.1:22316815-22952753 GCA_033557465.1 Ichthyophis bannanicus
TTGTTAAAACAGGTGTTTGATGTCAATGCCCTATCTATTCAGGCTTCAATTTGTGGAGCATGGGTAGTCAGGGCTTGTCTTCGTTGGTCTCAGCGAGTACACGCAGATAATATGGAAGACTCTGCGACAGAGGCATCCCGGTTAGAGACTGGGGCAGCTTATTTAGCTGATATTCATTATGACCTTATTAGGGGTTTGTCTAAGAGTATGGTCTCGGTGGTTGCAGCGAGAAGATATTTATGGTTGCGTAACTGGGCGGCAGATGCTTCTTCTAAAGCAAGGCTCACTAAACTTCCCTTTAGGGGGAAGCTACTTTTTGGTGAGGATTTAGATAAATTGGTAAAAGACTTAGGGGAATCTAAAGGTGGCAGGCTGCCAGAGGACAGGCAGAAGTTAGGGCGTCCAATTCAGGCGTCTAGAAGTCAGTACAGAGATTTTCGTCATTTTCGTTCCTCACATTTGGGACAGTTTCAGAGAGGACGTCAGTATTTTAGAAGTCAGGGTTTTCGGGGTTTTCAAGGAGCAAACAGGGGATTTGCAACTTCCTCTTCTTCAAACCCTAGAAAATCACAATGATGTGAGGAGGGCCCAGGTGGAATTTATACCCGTGGGAGGTTGGCTATGGGAGTTTTATTCAGCCTGGGTTCAGATCACATCCGATCGCTGGGTGTTGGAGATAATTCGGGAAGGATATGCTCTGGAGCTTCAGCGACCGGTGGTCGATTTGTTCATTCATTCTCCTTGCAAGGCACGCGTCAAGAGTACGGCGGTGCGCGAAACCTTGCAAAGACTTTTGAATCTCAAAGCTGTTGTTCCGGTACCGCCAGGCCAACGCAGTTCAGGTTGATACTCAATTTATTTTGTAGTTCCAAAGAAAGAAGGGTCTTTTTCGGCCAATTTTGGATCTCCAAAAGGTAAATCGTTGCCTTTGGGTGACTCATTTTTGCATGGAAACACTGAGGTCTGTAATAATGGCAGTAAGAAAAGGGGAGTTTCTTACGTCTCTGGATCTGACAGAGGCATATCTACACATTCCCATTCATCTGGAGCATCAGAAATTTTTGAGATTTGCAGTTCCAATGGGTCATTTCCAATTTCAAGCGTTGCCATTCGGTTTAGCGACGGCTCCGCAAGCATTTACCAAGGTAATGGTAGTCGTTGCAGCGGCATTGAGAAAGGAAGGAATTCTAGTTCACCCATATCTGGACGATTGGTTGATTCGGGCAAAGTCCGAAAAGGAAAGCGAGTTGGCAACAGCCAGTGTAGTGGAATTTTTACAGAGTCTTGGCTGGGTTGTCAATATGGCAAAGATCAAGTTAATTCCGTCACAGAATCTGGAACACCTGGGAGCTCGATTCATTACAACAATAGGAAGGGTATTTCTTCCTCAAAAGCAAGCGCTAGCATTGAGGAATCTCGTGCGCAGTTTCTTGAGCAGAGAAAATCCAACTGCATGGCATTATTTACAGTTGCTCGAAATCATGGCAGCAACGTTAGACTTAGTTCCATGGGCGAGAGCTCATATGCGACCGTTACAAAGAGCGTTACTAAGGAGAGGAAATGACGTCACCAGCCTGAGCGGCAGCAAAAGCACGGGGCTCCGTGAATGTGAGAAGTGAAGGTGCACCCCTAGTAATATAGCGGGGTCCGGAGAGTCGGAAATGCAGCGGATAGCAGGGTGAATGGAGAGGCTGTCCGGGGATGAAAAAAGGTGGCACTGAATTGAAGGCGTTTGCCTATAAGAGCGCGGCAGCGGTGGGTGCCGCAGGGAAAGCCAAGATGGCGGCTGTGAGTGTGGGCAGCGATGAGGAGGCCTCAACGGCAGATAAGCAACGGGGAGGAGATTTGGAGATACCCCGAGGCAAAATTAAAAGTTGGTTTACCACCATCAGACAGGATATGTCAATGTTTAAGGCCGATGTGAGGGGCTGGATGGAAGATCTGCGAGGTGAGATTAGAGAGGTGGGCCAGCGTGTGGAAGATCTGGAGAGCAAAGTGGAAACGCAGGAAAGCACGATGCAGAAGCTGCAGGAACAGCTTGAGAGTATGGAGGGGGAGCAGGAGGAATTGTGGTCTAAATTGGAAGACTTGGAGAACCGCTCAAGGAGGGCTAATATTCGACTGAGAGGCATCGCAGAAACTCCTGAGAACTTGGACTGTGCACAAGTAGTGGCAAAAGTCTGTAAACTGCTGGTGCTGGAGGCTGATATACTGGCGGATAGACTGTGTTGGAAGATACATAGGGCCCATAGAGCGCTGGGCTCCAAAAAGGAGGGGTATAATAGAGATATCATTGCCTGCTTTCATGAATATCACACGAAAAACACTGTGGTGGAGGCTGCAAGGAAAGTAAAGAACTTTCAGTGGGACAATCAGAGAATTGAGATTTATGCAGATCTCTCAGCGATCACGATGAGAAAGAAAGAGACTTTGCACAGATTACTAAAAAGCTGCGGGACAGGGCCATTAGGTATAAATGGCTATTCCCGTTTGGGTTGCAATTTTGTATAGAAGGGGTCACTTCCTATGTGAAAACAATGGAGGAAGCAGTCAAAGCGATGGAGAATGCTGGTTGGACTGAGATACCGGAGATTCAGCATACAAATCGCCCTAAGACAGCGAGGAAGCGGCCAGGGGAAAGTGGCTGGAGTAGAGCGCCACAAGGGGACCGGCGGCTGCGCAGTCAACTGAAGTCTACCGCGGAACCTGATGGCTGAGAAAGAGTAGTGGACTCTCTGGAAGATATTAAGTATTTCATGTGAAGTAACATGGATGAGTGAAGTGTGAGGTTAAATATTCAATAACGTTTTTGTTGCGGGGGGGGGGGGGGTGCCCTTTGGAATTAGTAGGGTAATAGGGGCTCGGGCTGGTGAGTTATGCCTTGAGATATGGAGGTGCGATTGACTTGGAAGGTGGTGGGGGTGGGCCGGGGAGGGGGAGGGGCTGGGGGGGGGTAAGCGTAGGGACTATCTATCCAAACAGCGAAGGAACAGGGTAGCTGAAGTAGGTTGTGATGGATAAATTAAGATTAATAATGATGAATGTGCGAGGCTTAAACTCCCCGATTAAGAGGCAAAGGGTGTATAAAGAGATAAGTAGGCTGTAGGGGGATGTGGTCTTCCTCCAGGAGACCCATTTGAAGAAAAAAGATGAGTGGCGGATGGCTAATAAACGCTTTCAGGGACAATGGTTTGCATCAAACCGCGTTGAACTCAAGAAAGGGGGGGTAGGAATTTTAGTGAGAACGCAAATACCATATCAGGTACAGGAAATACAACAGGACAAAGAAGAGCGCTATATTATGGTTAGGATGCAAATAAAGAATCAGAAATTTACTCTGGTAAATATCTATGGTCCCAATGCGGCACAAGGGGCCTTCTTCGTGGAATTGACTAAGAGAGTGGCTGAATTTGCTGAGGGACAACTCATTGTGGGGGGGGGATTTTAATTTAACAAGTAATCCTATATTGGATAATTCCAGGAGGAAGGCCCTAGGGAATGCTAATAGTAGGAGAGCCCTGAAAGTCATGGGGGTGCAGTTGGGAGTGGTGGATGCGTGGCGGGAAATGAATGGGAGAAGGAAAGACTATACCTATTGGTCTCCCGTGCATGACTCCTTGTCAAGGTTAGACATGGTGTGGGTGGCTAAGATATTAGTACAAGACCTGGGGGGATGTGAGATCAGTGAGAGAACGTTGTCGGACCATGCCCCGGTCTGGATAGAGTTAAGGGTGGGAAAAAATGATCGCAAAGGTTCAGGGTGGTGTCTGAATGAGTCTCTGCTGGAGGTACCTGAAATTGTTAATCAAGTGAGAGATAATATTAAAGAATATCTAGAGCTAAATGACACAGCAGAGTGCAAAATTGGAACACTCTGGGAATGCCTAAAGGTGGTGGTGAGAGGAAAATTGATTGCTATAGGCTCCTATAGGAAGAAGGTGAAAGAGCAACAGAAGCAGACACTTTATGATAAGATACGGGACTTGGAGAATTTACAAAAATTGGGCAAACTGGGCAAGCCAGGCGGGCATGAACTGGCAAGGGCTAGGAAGGAGCTGGAGCTAGGGGAGATTAAATACACCCAAGATCGGCTAAAACAAGTATTTTTTGAGTGGGGGAATAAACCAAGCAGGATTCTGGCGCATCGGCTGAAACAACAGCGACAGTGCAATTATATAACTAAAATTAAAGACGCAATGGGGAAAGATATGAGACAACCGGGGCAATTGCAAGAGCGTTTTGTAGAGTATTATAAACAATTGTATACACCAGATCAGAGAAGCACGCAGAGGGAAATGGAAGAATTTTTGAGTATGGAGCTTCCGAGTCTGAGTACGGGGCAAGCAGAACAGCTCTCCAGGCCCATTGAGGTAGGGGAAGTGCTTGCGGTCATTAAGACACTGCCGTCTCATAAAGCGCCGGGGCTTGATGGGTTTACCAACAAATTTTATAAAACGTTTGTGGAGGTGGTGGGGGTGATATTGACAAGGCTCTTTAATTCCTTTAAGGAGGAGGGAGAGCTGCCAGAAACAATAACATTGATCCCAAAAGAGGGGAAAGATTTAACTTTATGTGGCTCCTATTGCCCCATCTCACTGTTGGGGACGGATTTTAAAATCTATACCAAGGTATTGGCCAATAGGATATTACCCTTTTTACCACAACTGGTACATGAGAATCAGTCTGGTTTTGTCCCGGGGAGGCACACGTCCGATAATATACAGAAAGTGTTGAATGCTATGTGGGAAGGCAAGCGAGGGAAGGAACAGATGTTACTATTGACAATTGATGCGGAGAAAGCTTTCGACCGGGTAGCATGGCCCCTTCTTTTTAAAGTTCTGGAAAAGATGGGGATAGGAGGGAACTATTTGCGATGGGTTCAAGCGATTTATAATCAACCGCAGGCGAAGATTCGCATTAATGGTGGATACACGGAGGCATTTGAACTTCGGCGGGGTACGAGGCAGGGGTGCCCGTTGTCACCGATTTTGTTTGTGCTCTCAATGGAGCCCTTAGCCCAATGGGTGCGAGAGTGTGGGGAGGTGAAGGGGGTTCGGTGGAAGGCCTTGGGAAAGTAAAGTGTCACTCTTTGCGGATGACCTACTGTTTATGTTAACTAACCCGTTGTCGTCCTTAACTAACTTGTATGACATCTTAGTGGAATTTGGGGAATACTCGGGTTTTAGAATTAATGCTACAAAGTTGGAGATTTTGAACATATCGGTACAGGGGGCTACTGAGTTACAAATAAAGGAGAGGTTTCCATTTAAATGGGCCAAGCATAGTATTACATATTTGGGTATAAAATTAACGACGAGGGAGCAGGACCTGTTTGAGGCGAATTATGGAAGAATGGAAAAAGCTGTCAGAAAGGAACTGGATAGTTGGGGGGGTAAGTGCTTATCTTGGTACGGGAGGATGTCCGCTGTGAAAATGGTGATTTTACCTAAGTGGCTCTATCTCTTTATGGTGTTGCCAATTTGGGTACCAAAGAGCTGTCTTGGGAAATGGCAACAGGTGATTATGAAATAGGTGGGGGGGCCGGAAAAAGAATAGAGTAGCATGGCGAATATTGACTAGCAGAAAAGAATGTGGGGGCATGGCTATACCGGATTTAAGGCGTTATTGGGAGGCCGCCCAATTGGGTGCTAGTGTGGAATGGTGTGGGGAGGAGAAGAAAGAGTGGGTGAGGATGGAATCAGAGGAACTAGAGGGGGGACAGATTGGGGAGTTGTTATGGCTGCCCAGAGATGGGACGAGAGGCTTTAAAGGGGATAATCCTTATGTGAAGATAACATTAAAGGTTTGGAATAAGTGGAAATGTATATGGCTAGGTAAGGAGGGGGTCTCAAGGTTGATCCCGATTAGGGGGAACGCCGCTTTCCCTCCGAGGGTGGGGAATACGGCGTACTTGCAGTGGGAACGGAAGGGTTTAGTGTGGATAGGTCAACTACTGGAAGGACGATCTGTGAAAAGCTTTATAGATGTTGTCACAGGGTGGACTTAGGGCAGCCTGAGAAAGTGCAGAGCAGTGTGAATGATCACGGTAAAAGTGACGAGATAAACAGAGGAATGTTTGATGGTTGCCAGGGACAACCTAAGCACACGTGCACAGAGCCCAGAAAGACACACCCAGAGAGCAAAGCAAGGGAGTTTGTTTTACCCAATAGAGTGCAGCTGAGTGAAGGTGGAGTCAGGAGACACGCAGATAAAATAGACTCCCAAACAATTAGAGATGGATTAAGAAACAGGGAACCTTTGAGAGAGAGGAAATCCCTGAGAGAGGAGTCGAGGAGAGAATCCCTGAGAGAGGAATTGGAGCAGCAGCAGATACGGTTGAAGCCATGCAAAGCCTGGAGCTGGCATGAGGAAGATGACGACAGTGAAAATGAGTCAGTAAGGCAACAGGGGAGCCGGTGTGAAAGTTGGAGAGAATCCAGAGACCTGTGTGGTTCTGGGAGAAGGCAACACCCTGACAGCGTGAATGTGTTTGGAAGGCAAGAGAAATATAAGAAGACTGCAACAGCAGGTACAGGGGCAAAGAGTGAGTACAAGGGCTATTTGCTATCTGAAAGGGAAGAGCCCTGGAGGCATAGAAATACCCACATAAAGCCCAGATATTCAGAGGCTGATAATAGCTTTTCCCCTGATTATAAAAGCACTAAGAGAAGGGGGTTTCACTTACCAAGAAAAGCTGAAGAAATCCCTTATCACCGTGAGCTCCCAGCTTCTAGGGAAACACCGTTACACAGTTTGCAATCAGGCACAGCTGAGCTTGGAAAGCTAGGACAGACCCGGCCAGGAGCCTATCGTAATTACCCAGCTAGTAGGTCAAACAAGGACCTGAGGTATTCGTTAAGGCACCAGCAGAGGCAGAGCTCTGGAAGACACAACTCAGAGCTTTACGATATTTCCCAGAGGGGCAGCTCTGCACAAGGGAAGAGAAACTTCTTAAGTGACGAGGCAAGCCTGCCATACTTTTATCCCACGTTTGAAGTGAATAATGAAGATACTAATGAACAGGAGTTAATGGAGTATGAAAACTCAGAAGCATTAACAAGTCCAGAGATGATGGATTGTTCTCTCACTGTAATAGAGCCAGAATTCTCACTGAGGTAAATGTGAATGTGTGACCTTAACTCCAGTATATAAGAGGCAAGGCTGCAACTCTCTCTCTCTCTCTCTCTCTCTAGCCAAACAGACAATTAGGCTGTTTGCTATTTGCTTTTGGTTTAAAGTTATAAGCTGAAGGAAGCTGTTTTTGTTATTCAATTATCTTTTGTTATAAGCCAAGTGGGCTATTACTTTCTGTTATCTTTGATAAAGAAAACCTCAAGGGACGGGGAATAAAACCCTAAAAAGAAAAGAAAGTTTTCCTGTGTGATCTATACATATATAAGCAAGGCACAACTACCACCCTCAGAAAGCCCAACAATACCAGTAGTCACCGCTGGGGCAGATGAGGTGTGACAATGTGAAAGAGCAGTTCCAACTGGAGGAAAAGGATGCTTTTCAATTCCATCAGATCAGACACTATATTCAGCACAAGATATTGCCGGGTCTACGGGGGATCCTACTGAGGTGGAGCAGATGTTTCTGATGGGACAGAAGAGGGGGAGGGTAGCTAAATTTTATGCCATGCTGCAAGTGGAAGGGTTAAGAGAGGCCTTTCAAAGGAAGTGGGAAGAAGATTTGGGTGGTGAGTGGGGGGAGGACATTTGGGAACAAATCTATCAATCACGATATAAAGGTTTATTGGCGACCTCTCTAATTGAAAATAACTATAAGGTCATGTATAGATGGCATTTGACGCCAGTGCGCTTGAAGACCATGTATAGTAATATCAGTGATAATTGTTGGAGGAACTGTGGGGAAAGGGGTTCTTATCTGCATATATGGTGGAATTGTAAAATGATATAGGGAATGTGGGTGGAGGTGTTTAGCCTTCTTGGTAAGATTTTGGAGAAAGAGTTGCAGTTATTGCCAGCCACGGTGCTGTTAGGGGTACGGCCGCAGAATTTAAAAAGCTGGGAGGGGGACTTTGTGAATCTGGGGTGTGTAGCGTTTCGGGTGTTGATTGCTAAGAAATGGAAACAAGTGGGGGTGCCACAGCTGGAGGAGTACTGCAATGCCTTAGCCCACATCTTTTTGATAAGTAAACTCACAGCATTGAAGAAGGAGAGACCACAAAAGTTCTTGAAGGTGTGGGGAAAGTATATAATATGGATGGCCAATAATTAATATAGAAATATATAACCTGACGTTTTTTTGGATGAGGGGGAGGGGAGGTATATATAAAGTTCTACCAGTTGGAATGTATATGAACTGTTTACATTGTGGAAGGCCTTGGTGGATATATTTGTTTTGTGATTTAGTGATGATGTTCGTTGTAAACGTGGTGGTAATAAAAATAAAGTTTAAAAAAACCCAAAAAACAAAGAGCGTTACTAAGAAGGTGGTCACATCAAAGGGATCCTCTCTCAAAGAGGTTACCCTGACTTCCGGAGACGCGTCAGGCTCTACATTGGTGGATAAAACCGGAGATTCTAGAGGTGGGAATGCAACTAGAATCGCCTGTTTGGATTCCTCTTACGACGGATGCCAGTCTTGTGGGCTGGGGAGCTCACTTCGAAGGAAGATTCGTTCAAGGTCAATGGACCGATCAAGAGAAAGTTTGGTCAATCAACAGGTTGGAGTTGAGAGCGGTAACCTTAGCTCTACAAGCGTTTCAATGTTATCTTCAGGAGAAGGCTATTCGCGTTCTGTCAGACAACGCAACCGCATTTGCTTGCATCAACCGTCAAGGGGGCACAAGCAGTATCCCTCTGGAAGCGGAGGCTGAGCGGCTGTTCGTGTGGGCTGAGAAGAATTTGAAAGCTTTGTCCGCAGCTCATGTAGCAGGAGTGGACAATGTGGAGGCCGATTTTTTTTTGAGTCAGGTGAAGGTGGATCCAGGAGAGTGGGTTCTGCATCCGCAGGTCTTCCAACTGATAATAAATCGTTGGGGAGTTCCGGTGATGGATCTCATGGCCACCTTCGAGTTCGCAAAGATCAATCGGTTTTTCAGTCGAAGGCGGGAGAGAATGTCAGAGGGCCTAGATGCTCTCATTCAAGAGTGGCCAGAGGAACAACTTCTGTACGTCTTTTCTCTGTGGGTATTGATAGGTCGTGTTCTTCAAAGAATAGAACGGCACAAGGGGCTAGTAATATTGATAGCGCCGGATTGGCCAAGATGACCATAGTACGCGGATCTCATAAGGTTATTGGTAGATTTCCATGGCTCTTACCGATGAGAGAAGATCTGTTGCTTCAGTGTCCATTGCACATGCCTCAGGTGGATCGATTCTCGCTTACGGCTTGGCTATTGAAAGGGTGAGGCAAAGGGCCAGGGGTTACTCTTCGGCGGTGATTTCCACTTTGTTGAAAGCAAGGAAGAGGTCTACCTCTTTGGCATATATTTGAATTTGGAGAATTTTCGAAGCATGGTGTTAAGATAAGGGTTTGGAGGCATTAAAAGCTTCTATTTCTCAAGTTCTATCTTTTTGCAAGATGGGTTTGAGAAAGGATTAGCAGCTGCTTCATTAAAAGTGCAGCTGGCAGGTCTTTCTTGTTATAGAAGAAAAATAAATGGTGAGGTGCTAGGAGTGCATCTGGATGTGAAGCGTTTTTTAAGAGCGGTTTCATTGTTGAGGCCGCCGTGTAGACCAAGTGTTCCGTCTTGGGATCTACATTTGGTGTTGAAGGCTTTAGTACGCGAACCGTTTGAGCCGTTGTCACGAGCGTCATTAAAGGATCTTTCGCTCAAGGTAGTTTTTCTAGTAGCTTTTTCATCGGCGCGGAGAATTTCTGAATTGCAGGCATTGTCTTGTAGAAAGCCTTTTCTATTATTTTACGTAAAGAAGGTGGTTTTGAGACCAGTACCTTCGTTTCTACCCAAAGTGGTGTCGGCTTTTTCATGTCAATCAGGAAGTTTCTTTACCAGTTTTTGAAAATACTGCCAAGGAGATTCAATTCGAAAGACTGCATCTTTTAGATGTTTGTGGAGCATTGAAGACGTATTTAAGACGAACACAAGAGTTCCGTAAGACAGATAGGCTGTTTGTCCTTTCTGGAGGAGCAAGAAGGGGTCATGCAGCTTCCAAAGCGTCGATTGCCAGGTGGCTCAAGGAAGCTATAGCTTCAACGTACTTGTTGAGGGGTAGGACAATACCTGATGGGCTTAAAGCACATTCAACAAGGGCACAAGCTGCGTCCTGGGCTGAGTACAGTTTGGTACCGCCTGTGGACATCTGTAAAGCGGCTACTTGGTCATCGTTAAATTCCTTTGTAAAACATTATCGATTGGATATACAGGCAAAAAGAGATACCTGTTTTGGATCGGTAGTGCTTCAGGCTGGCCTAGCAGGTCCCGCCCATTAAAGATTTTACTGCTCTGTTATATCCCCAGAGATTCCGGGACTGGACTGGAGAGACGATAAGGAAGGTGAAATTAGACTTACCTGCTAATTGTTTTTCCTTGAGGAACTCCAGTCCAGTCCCGCATCCCTCCCTGATATGTGGTTGGCTAGGTTACAGTCCTGAAGCAAAAAGGTATAGTATGGTCATGGTAAGCTTAATGGACCATATTGAGGGGGAGATTCTTTTGGGAGATCTTTATAAGCTATTATTTTTCTGTCAAGATGGGGGGCAGGCTATAATAGGAAAATTATAGTTTTACGTTATGGGCACATTTTGTGTCTTAGTTTATAATTAAAAAATGTATTAATGTTATAGTTTGTTAAAGTTTAGCTACTTAATTGTTGCTCTGGTGAGTCTGCTTTGTCAATAGGTAAACTGGAGCAAGGAGGCGGTCCCTAGGGTGTTTATACTGGTGACATCAAAGAATGTCATTGTTCAGTCTCCAAGCTTCTGGAGGAACCTATATTCCCAGATATTCCGGGACTGGACTGGAGTTCCTCAAGGAACAACAATTAGCAGGTAAGTCTAATTTCACCTTTTGCGCATACCATAACAGTCATGAACCTCATTTCTAAGCCAAGGTATGTGGAGTATGATCTCAGATTCTCAAATTCACTGCTAATGCTCAGCATAGTACTTGTATCGTGTCAAAGAGAGCCTCCTGGAGTTCGTAAGATGTTATGTGTATGGGTAATTTATCAAGGTGTGCTTGGAAATTCTTCTTAATTACACCTGTGGGACCCAACATGATGGAAAATAACTATCTTTCTGCCACATTTTCTTGGTCTCTAACTGCATTTCTTGATCTCTTCATTGAGGATCCTGGGATGCATTTTTGATTCGCAATTTACTTTTACTCCTCAAATCTCAGATACAGTTGAATGATTTTCTGCTCTTTGGACAATTAGAGCTCTTCAGTCTGTCTTAGACAAAGTAGCTCTTACCATGCTGATTCTTGCCTTGGTGATTAGTATGTTAGATGATGGAAATTTTCTTTATAGTGGGTGTCCATTTGTGATGGGGTGTATGTCCCATCACCGCCAGAGTTCCAGGAGACCCTAGCCAGTCCCTGCTCTGGGGGTATGTACCCGTCTAGGAGGGGCCCCATAGAGCAGCAGATGAAGACACTCAGGGGTTGAGGAAGGGCCCCCAAACCCCTGCTCTCTCCACTGCCAGGAGACCTAGGGCCAGCTCCCTGACAACACCTGGAATGAGAGTGAGGTGGAAGGGAGGTGAGGGACTTGCCCCAGACCCCCATGGGGGTAGACCCCCTTGGAGAGGATTGAGGAGACCCCCAGCAGGAGGAGGAGATGGAGCTGGGAAATGAGCAACAGCTAGTCCCTGAAGAAACACCCATGGACATTTTATTTATTTTATTTAACAGGTTTTTTTTATACCGCTTTATCATTTCAATCAAAGCGGTTTACATTGTAACTTAAACTTGGTAAACGTACATTAAACAGGGACATTTGATAATTTGGATTTTTCTGAGCAATGGAGGGTTAAGTGACTTGCCCAAGGCCACAAGGAGTGCTAGTGGGAATCAAACCCTGGTCTCTGGGTTCCCAAGCCAGTGCTCTAACCACTAGGCTACTCCTCCACTCCATTCAGCTGGTGGATAACTCGCCAGATTTGGGGTGGTAGTAGCAACAAGCAGCTACGTGGGAGGCGGCGGGCGTCCAGGTAATTCCACACCTGGGACACACCCCAGCTGAATCCAAGACTTAAAAGGGGGGGGGGGAGAATTTATTGTGATATTGGATGTGTATGTTTGTCTAAACTGAAGGCTGTTGGGAATATGACATTTCCAAATTTCTGACCTACTTTGCATAGCATTCACATTTTGTGTTGATACAAAGGACCCTGAAGAGGGCTACATTGGACCTGGGGAGGGGACAGTTGCCCAGAGAGGGTGGAGGCAGACCGCAACATGGGAAGGGACCCCACCAAACATGGACTTTGGGACTATTGGATCACTCACCCTAATGTACAGGGGAACCCTTGAGAGAGACCTCCCTGCTAGGGGGGGGGCCATAAAGTGGTAGTTTCTGGACTCTTCTTTGAGAGTGGACTAAGGCTAAATTGGCTGTCTTTTTCTCCTCCAAAGTCCAAGATCTACGCCTGTCGCTTCCCTCCTATCCCCAGGCTTTATCTTCGCCCCCTCCTCCCCTTCGCTTTCACATATCTGGTCTAGCTTCCATACTATTACCTCTTCAGAACTTATCAAACTTCTGTCTACCTCTCATAAAACCACCAGCCCATTAGATCCTATCCCGTCCAGTTAGATGGTTCAGTTTATTTTGATTTTATCCTTTTGCTGTAAAGGGATCCACTGTGTCTGTCCCATGCCATTTTGAATTCTGTCACCGTGTTTGCCCCCACCACTTCCATGGGGAGGGCATTCCAAGCATCCCCCACCTGACATTGCCTTTCAATTTACCACCTTGCAGCTTCCTATTATGCCCTCTAGTTATACAGCTTCCCCGTCTTTGGAAGAGGTTTGTTTGTTCATTATTTCCCTTTAAGTATTTAAAGGTCTGAATCATATCTCTCCTGTCCCTCCTCTCCTCTAAAGTGTACATGTTTAGGTCTTCAAGTCTCTTCTCATAAGGCTTCTGACGCAGGCTCCAAATCATTTTGGTCGCCTTCCAGTTTCCAGTCTTTTTACATCCATTGCAAGATACGGTCTCCAAAACTGAACACAGTATTCCAAGTGAGGCCTCACCAGTGACTTGTACAGTGGCATAAATACCTCTTCCTTTCCACTGGTGATTCCTCTTTGTATGCAGCCCAACATCCTCCTGGCTTTTGCCACCGCCTTGTCGCACTGTTTAGCCACCTTGAGATCTTCAGAAATAATCACACCAAGGTCTTTCTCCTGATCCGTGCACACCAACCTCTTGCCCCCTATCGCGTACAATTCCCTTGGATTTATGCTACCCAAGTGCATGACTCTGCACTTCTTTGCATTAAATCTTAATTGCCAAGCATTAGACCATTTTTCCAGCTTTTGTAGATCTTTCCTCATGTTAACCACTCCCTCGAGGGAGTCCACTCTGTTGCAAATTTTCGTGTCATCTGCAAAAAGACAGACTTTTCCAGTCAGTCCTTCAGCAATATCACTCACAAATACATTGAACCGTGCCGGGCCCAGGACCGATCCCTGGGGCACCCCACTAATCACCTTCCCTTCATCCGAGTGAGCTCCATTTACCATCTTGTCATCTGTCAGTCAACCAATTTCTGATCCAATTTACCATCTTAGGATCCATCCCCAAGCTACCGAGTTTATTGATAAGCCTCCTATGAGGAACAGTATCGAAGGCTTTGCTGAAATCCAGGTAGATGACATCCATCGCATGCCCCTGATCTAGCTCCCTGGTCACCCAGTCAAAGAACTCAATCAGATTTGATTGGCAAGATCATCCTTCGGTAAAACCATGTTGCCTCGGGTCTTGCAACCTGTTGGTTTTGAGAAAGTTCACTATTTGTTCTTTCAGGAGCGCCTCCATGACTTTTCCCGCCACCGAGGTAAGGCTCACAGGCCTGTAGTTTGACACTTCCTCCCTGTCACCACTTTTGTGTAGAGGTACGACATCAGCCATTCTCCAGTCCTGAGGAACCTCTCCTGTTTCCAAGGATCTGTTGAAAACATCCTTTAACGGCCCTGCAAGAACCTCTCTGAGCTCTTTCAGTATCCTGGGATGTATCCCATCCAGTCCCATGGCCTTGTCCACTTTCAGTTTTGCAAGTTGTTCTAACACCTCATCTTCTGTGAATGGTGTGGTAACTACTTCTTTCCCATTTTTATATTTGGGAGTCACAGGTGGTCCTTCTCCAGGACTTTCTTTAGTAAAAACAGAGCAGAAGTATTCGTTTAGCAATTTCGCTTTTTCAATGTCACTTTCCACGAGTCCGTTCGCAGCACTTCTGAGTCCTGCAATTCCACCTCTGATCTTCTTCCTTTCCCGAATATACCTGAAGAAGGTTTTGTCACCACACTTAATGTCTTTAGCCATCTTTTCCTCTGCCTTTGATTTTGTTATCCTTATTTCTCTCTTTGTCTCTTTGAGTTTGATCCTGTATTCATTTCTGTGTTCCTCTGTTTGCGAGCTTTTGAATTTTGCGAAAGCTGTGTTTTTTGCCTTTATTTGAGCAGCCACTTCTTTGGAAAACCAAATAGGTTTTCTTCTTCTCTTGTTTTTGTTTACTTTTGTTACATATTTATCTGTTGCCTCTTTTATTGTCACTTTTAGTTTAGCCCATTGCAATTCCACTTCCCTTATCTCCTTCCACCCTGTCAGCTCCTCCTTTAGGTACTTGGCCATTTTATTGAAGTCTGTGTTTTTGAAGTTTAGGACTTTGAGCTTGCTATGTTTGGCCTGTACCATGGCTTTTATCTCAAGCCACACCGTTTGATGATCGCTGCTGCTCACAGGGTCACTCATGCAGACATTCAACACGCTATCCCCGTTGGTGAGCACTAAATCCAGTGTTGAGCTTTCCCTGGTTGGTTCCATCACCATTTGTCTAAGTAACGTATCTTGGAGAGCATCCACAATTTTTTTGCTTCTTTCCAGATTTGCAGAAGGAGTAATCCAATCCACATCAGGTAGATTAAAGTCACCCAATATGATCACTTCCCCCTTTGTGGCTATCTTGGCAATATCTATAATCAATTCGTTATCTATCTCTTTAATTTGTGTTGGAGGTCTGTAGACTATAGCAGTATGGATGACAGTGCCATCTCCTCTTTCCAACACAATCCAGAGCGCTTCTTCTTTTATCCATGCCCCCTACATTTCAGTAGCTTTAATATTGCTTTTGACATACAAGGCTACTCCTCTTCCTCTTCCATTTTCTCTGTCTCTTCTGAATAGATTATAGCCAGGTATGGCAATATCCCAATCATGCGATTCGTTTAGCCATGTTTCTGTAATGGCCACAATGTTCAAATCCATTTCCACCATTAGGGCTTCCAGATCCGGAACTTTGTTGGCTAAGCTTCGAGCATTTGTGCTCATTGCTTTCCAGCATTTAACTGGCTTGAGTGTATTTAGCATTGATTTGGTTCTGCCTACATCTTCCCACTTGTTTTTGATGTGTGGTTTAAATGTGTGGCTGTTTCTGATTTTAATCTGCTTTTGCAGGGGGTGACGTCCAGAGCTTGACCTTCCACATCCATCACACCCTTGTTCTAGTTTAAATGCATATCCACATATTGCTTGTATTTTTCACTCAGGATTCTTTTCCCTGCAACAGAGAGATGTAGTCCATCAGCACAGTATAGTCTCTTGTTGTTCCATCTGTTACCCCAGTCGCCAATAAATCTGAATCCTTCTTGTTTGCACCAGGTCTGGAGTCATGTATTAAAACTGTTGATGCGATGCAGCCTTTTGCCTCCTTACCAAGCACAGGTAGAACCTCTGAGAATGCAACAGTGTTAACAATGGGCTTGAGTTTCTCTCCCAGAGATAGGAAGTTCTTTTGGACTGTGGAGGTACTGTTTCTAGCCAGGTCATTTGTGCCCAAGTGGATAACCACATCAAGTTTGGAGTGTTCACTTTTTGCGCTAAGTATTTCAACAACATGGTTTGTATTCCTCCTGGCTGAAGAGCCTGGGAGGCACTTGAATATCTTCTCTCCTTTGAACTGTGTTCCCAAGTTGGTGCCACTGATTATGGAATCACCAAGTAGTAGTAGTTTGCAGTTTGGTGAGGTTTTCTTCATATTTGGTCCTTTAGCAGGAGATTGGGCATTGTCTGTCTCATTTAAGGGCCCTTCATTTTCTTTGGATTGGGCATCCTCATTAGCCAAGGCAGAGAAGGCATTATGCAGGGATATCGTTTGATGCATAGGATGACTGTGCGTTACAGGTCGCAATCTACCAGAACCCACTGTGATCCCCTTCTCCCTGGGATGTTTGATGCTTTGTGAGAGCGGTGGTGGACATTGTTCAGTTTGTATCCTAGAAGAGGTGTGCTTCATTGCAGCCAGTTCCTCCCTGAGTAGGGCCACCTCTTTATGCATGGCAGCTAGGTCTTCCCTTAATAGAGTCAGCTCTTTATGCATGGTTGCTGACCTGAGGCATATAGGACAAGCTCTGAGGTTCCATATGATTCGTCTTGGAATGAAAGTACTGCAATTATTGCACTGAATACACGACATGCTGAATAAGCAGTCCTTTTTTAATTCCACTTTATCTTTTTTGAGATGTTTATTTATTTTATTTAACACTCATTTATATACCGCATCTTCCAGAGATCAGTTGCGGTGTACAATCAACAGCAAATTAACAAAGCGAGGTTTGTTTTACATAGAACATCTTAAATTTTACATAGAACATCTTAAATTAAACAAAGCTAAGTCTAGTAAACTAAACAGTATATTTAAACTGGAACAGTGTGAATAACAATTAACTAACAATGTAGTGTCTATAAAGCGTAAGACAGTACATAACAGATACAACTATATACATGTGGAGGTATTAGGGCATGAGAGATTGGGTCGTCAATTCGTTTCAGCTATGTGTGTTGTCCATTTAAGTGGGAGGGTTTGTACTTTGTGGTCAGATACCTGTTTAGCCTTTATCTAAGTTGAGTGCAAGGTTTTCCATGGTATTATAGTGTTTTGTGAATAGATATGTTTTTAATTTTTTTCGGAATTCCATAATCTCTGTTAGTGATCATAGATCCTCTGGTAGGGAATTCCAGATAGTTGGAGCTATGTGGGAAAAGGCTCTATTGTTGGTTAATTTATGTGCTTTTTTGAAGTCTTTCGGAATCTTTAGTTTATTTAATTGTCCTTTTCTGTTAGTAGGCTTAGTTGGTTCTTTGCATATTAGATTACATAGTGTAGTCGGAGTCATGTTATTTAATGCTTTGAATGAGGTTATTATTGTTTTGTATATTATCCTGCTTTGTATTGGTAACCAGTGAAGGGATGCTAGTATTGGTGTAATGTGTTGGAGTGAGTTTATTTTTAAAATAATTCTAGCTGTTGCGTTTTGGGCTAGTTGAATTCTTTTAATGTTCTGTTTTGAAATGCCCATTAGTATTAGGTTGGCGAAATCGAAGTGAGGGGTTATGGTAGCCTGTATTATATTAATAAAATCTTGAACACATACTAGCGGGCGTAGTTGTTTGAGGATTTTAAGTTTGAAATAAATTTTCTTTATAGTATTTCTAATGTGGGTTTCCATTGTAAGGTGGATGCTAGTTGCACCATGGAGCGATATAGAGGCATATTCCAAGTTTTTATTCTCTATTCCTTTTCTGTTGTTAAGTGCCGTTGAGTCTGTGTCAACTCATGGTGAACCTCTGGACAGTTGACCTAAATTGTGTTTGGTCTTCAGTCAGGTGGCTCATTGTTGATAGAATAACAGCAGCTATGGGTGCCACTCTATCAATCCATCTCATTGCCGGCCTTCCTCTTTTACATTGACGTTCTACCTTGCCAAGCATTATATCTTTCTCCAACGAGCTCGCTCTTCGCATGAGGTGTCCAAAGTATAAAAGTCGAAGTCTTGTCATCTGAGAACATAAGATATGCCATACTGGGTCAGACCAAGGTCCATCAAGCCCAATATTCTGTTTTCAACAGTGGCCAATCTAGGTCACAGATACCTAGCAGTTTCCTCAAAAGACACAGGTTCCACAATGCTTGTACTGGTTTATGGACCTTTCCTCCAGGAACTTGTCCAAACCTTTTTTTAAACCTGGCTACACTAACAGCTTTCACTACAGTAACAAATTTCAGAATTTGATTACACATTGAGTGAAAAAATATTTTCTCTTATTAGTTTTAAATAGGTTACACTGTAACTTCATTGCATGTCCCCTTGTCTTTCTATATTTTGATGACATAAACAATCAATCTACGTTTACCCTTTCCACTCCATTCATTAATTTTTAGACCTCTATCATATCCCTCCTCAGCCGTCTCTCTTCCAAGTTGAAAAGCCTCAACCTTTTAAGCCTCTCCTCATAGTGGTAATCTCCAGGAACAAGCAGGAATGTAGTCTTCACTTATGGGTATCGTCGGTAACGACGGAGCCTGCACGGGAACGCTCCCCAGCGTGCAATAGGAAAGCTTTTGGGAGCATCCCACAGCGCCTGCGTGCTGCCTTCCCGCCTTTCCCAACTGTCCCTCTCCAGTTCTTCGTTTTCCGCGGAGCCGACAGGTCGCACATCCTGTCACCGCAGAAAAAATTCCCTTATTCTTCTTTTTTGTGGTCGCGTCTGCCTTCCCTCGACACTACACCGGTACCACCGGTTCTTCTTTCTTTTTTTCTCAAAAAAACCCAAAAAACTTTCTTTCTGGAGTCTCTTCCAGTAATTCTCTCCTCAGGTGCCACACACCATTTTGGGCACTAGGCCCAACTTTTTCCTTCAAAATGGAAAAACCCGCTTCGAAAGTGTTCTAAGTGTGGCGGTACCATCTCCGTCACCGACACTCATGAGTGGTGCCTCAAATGTTTAGGTCCTGACCACTCTATTTCAGAGTGTGTTGCCTGTGGGATTATGTCGAAAAGGGGCCGGCAAAACTGAGCTGCTAAACTTAGCACCCTTTTTCCTTCCGATGCAGCCTCCGTGGCATCAACGTCTTCCAGGGCTTCATCTTCCTCCCATGGATCTCAGGTAACTAAACATAAATCTAGCCAGTCCTCAAAGGGTAGATCTCCTTCTAAACATCAAGATGCCTCTGGCGTTGCCCTTGAGGGACTTTCACCGGCAAAACTGCCCCGGCGGGAGGCTTTGGCTTCCAAAGCACTAACGGGGCTCCAGGATGTTCTCGAGGCTTCAACCTCGGCAGAACTACTGGTGCCATGCTCTGGGGTGCCGGCCGCTTCATCCAGCACCGATACCCAAGCATCGGCAGCGTCGATAGACCAGAGATTCTTGGCTATTGAACGCAGTCTGGCAGCTCTTCTCACAGCCTCGATGCCCCTGAAACCACTTCAGACAATTCAACCGGTACTGGCACCAACTGCATCGACATCGGCAGGTATTTTACTGGGACCGAGTCATGCGTCTCTATCCGGTATCGACAAGTTGGTACTGGACCACTCCGATGCCGACTTCGATCGGTACTGGTACCATGCCTTGCACGATCACCCGGATCGGAGATACTTTGAAACCTCAGATGAGTCTGAACCCTCTGAAAGCTCTGCCGATACCAGAGTACTTCTTCCTGAGGATTCCTCTTCTCCTCAGCATAGGATGTCTCCACCAGAGGATATGTCCTTTCAGGATTTTATCCGAGATGTGGCCTGAGGTCTTTCCATCACAGTGGCTCCTGAAAAAGAGCCTAGGGCAAAGGAATTGGAAATCCTACAATACCCTAAAGCTCCCAAGGAGGTAGCTACCTTACCTATTCATGAGATCTTGCATGATCTTATGTTAAGGATGTGGGAAACACCTCTAACCACATCTCTTCACTCTCGAAGACTCGACACCATGTATCGAGTTCCTCCTTGTCCTGGGTCTCAGAAGACTCCATTAACACATCATTCCATGGTAGTGGAATCAACCGTGAGAAGGATAAAGAGTGCAAAAAGGCATGCATCTAATCCTCTAGGAAGTGAGTGTAGGACTCTTGACGCCTTTGGACGTCGATCCTTCCAGGCTTCCATGCTTTCTGCTAGGATCAGTTCCTATATCTTGTATATGGGAATGTTCCTTAAAGAGGTCACAGGAGATTTAGAGCTTATGAGCCCTCTCCTTCCTGATGATAAAAGGCAAGATTATCTTGCTCTTGTCAAACATGCTCAGGATGTTTCCAAGTTTGTGAATTGTGCAGCCTTTGACTGCTTTGAATGTATAAGCAGAACCTCTGCCATTGCCATAGGTGCACGTAGGATTGCCTGGCTCCAGGCATCTGACTTGGAAATTTGGGTACAGGACAAACTAGGGAATATACCTTGCACAGGAGAGAATCTCTTTGGCAAAAATTGGCAGGAAAAAGCTAATGAGATAGATGCTGACAATATCACTTTGGATAGATTGTCTAAATCTACAGCTGATCCTGCGAGGAAAAGATCCTCTAAGAAACCATTCTTCAGTAAGAAGAAAAAGTTTTATCCCTCCTATACCCAGCAGGGGCATCGTTTAGGTCAGTCTGCCCAAAAGGGACAGCAGCAACAACGTAAGCAAAGAAAGACAAAAGCAGCTAAGCCTCAACCGACTCAGCAGACTCAGCCTCCACAGGGGCTTTGACTCCTATCTAGAGAACTTTGCCTTCCTGGCCCTGAACGGCCGAGAACCCTCCACCATCCCAGGAAGGTTGTGTCATTTTGCCCCCAGATGGGGTCAGATAACAGCAGAAAATTGGACTCTATCTGTTGTAAGAGAGGGGTACAAGCTTCATTTCCTCAGCATGCCCCCTCCTACAATGGTAAGACAGTTCAATTCTCAGACCTCTCTCAATGACCAGTTAGATTCAAGAAGTCACTGTGCTCCTTGCTCAAGGGGCAATAGAAGAGGTACACATTCCCCAACGGGGTACATAGTTTTACTCCCCCTATTTCCTTATTCCAAAGAAAACAGGATGACACAGACCTATTTTAGACCTCAGAGAATTTAACAAATTCCTGTTCAAAGAGAAGTTCAAAATGATTTCTCTAGGAACTCTGCTGCCATACCTTCAAAGTCAGGATTGGCTTTGTTCTCTAGATCTCAAGGATGTGTACACTCATGTTCTCATCCATCCAACTCACCGAAAGTTCCTTCGCTTTCTGTTTCAAGGGAAGCACTACCAATACAGGGTTCTTCCTTTTGGCCTGGCCTCTGCACCAAGGGTGCTCACAAAATGTATGGCTGTGGTGGCAGCATTTCTTCGCACCCTGGGAATATTTGTCTTCCCTTACTTAGACGACTAGCTTATTCGAGCCCCTTCAGAGCCATAGGCCAGGGTTGCTCTCTCTTGCACAATGCGCATCCTTCAGTATTTGGGACTTGTCATAAACTTCCCAAAATCCAACCTTGCTCCCACTCAGTCCCTAGAGTTTATAGGAGCTCTGCTGGATACCAGACAGACAAGAGCCTTCCTTCCACAGCCCCGCTGCCTTCGCATTGTGCAGTTATCTTCCCAAGCAGTGCTAAAACCTCTCCTCACTGCTCGGGAAATGTCACAGTTGCTAGGCCACATAGCATCCACCGTGCATGTGGTTCCTTATGCTTGCCTCCATATGAGGGCAGCCCAGTGTATTTATCCACTCAGTGGACTCAGGCGTCAGGTTGCCTGTCAAACAAAATAGAAAACTCAGATCGCCTTATTTTGTCCCTCCAATGGTGGCAGTCACCCCAAAACCTTTTGGTGGGGTCTCCTTTTCAGCAACCCCCACCCCAAGCCACTCTGACAACAGATGCTTCACTGGTGGGCTGGGGAGCCCACCTGCAAGGCCTCTCTACCCAGGGTACCTGGACTCCACAGGAGGCCTATCTCCACATCAATCTCCTGGAACTCAGAGCAATCTTCCTTGCTCTTCGAGTATTCCACACCCAGCTCAGCTACAAGACAGTCCTAGTTCAAACGGACAATCAAGTAGCCATGTTCTATGTGAACAAGCAGGGCGGAACAGGCTCTCTGTCGCTCTGCAACGAAGCTTTGTGACTATGGGCCCTCGCCAGAAAGCATCAGATTCATCTCCTTGCGGTGTATCTTCCAGGCATTCAAAATTCTTGAGCAGACAGACTCAGTCGAGTTCTGCTTCCACACGAATGGTCTCTCCATGCAGACCAGGTGGCCAACATTTTTCAAATTTGGGGAACCCCGGACATAGACCTCTTTGCAAGTCCGCTGAATGCCAAACTTCCCCGGTTCTGTTCCAGAATTCCGGCTCAGGGTTGTCAGGCCAGGGATGCTTTCCTCCTCCATTGGGGTCAGGACTTCCTGTATGCCTTTCCATCCATTCCCCTAATTCCCAAAACCCTGTTGAAGCTTCAGAGAGACAGAGGTCA
The DNA here is from genome assembly GCA_033557465.1 of Ichthyophis bannanicus. Taxonomy (NCBI): domain Eukaryota; kingdom Metazoa; phylum Chordata; class Amphibia; order Gymnophiona; family Ichthyophiidae; genus Ichthyophis; species Ichthyophis bannanicus. The sequence continues at coordinate 22,339,234 of CM066041.1, forward strand.
TATGATTCTCATAGCTCCAAGTTGGCCACGGCAAATGTGGTACCCTCTGCTCCTCCTAGGATCTGCTCCAGATCTCCTTTCTCAGGAGTACGGGATGCTGTGGCATCCCAATCCCCAGTCTCTGCATCTCAGGGCCTGGTTGCTGAAAGCCTAGAACTTCACGGTCTTAACCTTTCCCAGCAGGTAAAGGATATCCTTTATGCTTCCAGGAAGCCTTCTACAAGACGCTCTTATGCATTTAAGTGGAAAAGGTTTACCATATGGTGCTCTCAGAAGGGTCTTATCCCTCTTGCGATACCTCTGGAATCATTACTGGAGTATCTCCTTCATTTATCAAATGCAGAGCTTAAGACCAATTCAGTGAGAGTTCATTTGAGTGCCATTACAGCAGCTTTCAAGCCTCTAAATGGACAACCTATTTCCTCTCATCCTCTCATAGCGAGATTTATGAGAGTCCTTCTTTTAACTAAGCCTCCCATTAAGCCACCACCTGTGGCATGGGACTTAAATCTGGTTCTTGGGCAGCTCATGAAACCACTCTTTGAACCATTAGCCACTACCTCTTTGAAATTCCTTTCCTGGAAGGTAATCTTTCTTATTGCAATCACATTAGCACGTCGCATCAGTGAATTGCAAGCGTTGGTGGCTGATCCTCCTTATACTAGGTTCCATCATGATAAGGTAGTCCTTAGGACTCATCCATACTTTATGCCAAAGGTGGTGTCACCTTTTCATTTAAACCAAGCGGTTTACCTTCCTGTATTCTTTCCAAGGCCTCACGCCTCAAATGCAGTAGGAATCTTCATACTTTGGACTGTAAAAGAGCTTTGGCCTTTTACTAACAAAGGACACAGCAACATAGAAAGTCCTCTCAACTCTTTGTTGCTTTTGATCCAAGTCATTTGGGACTTCCAGTTGTAAGGGTGGGGTCCTTTTCCCTTCCCAGCACTTATATCACTTACCCTGGGACGTCCGTTAATCCTCTGGGTCGAGGAATCACCTTACCTTCTCTGTCTGAGAACCCAGGGGAACAAACACACACACACACTCGCACATAAGTAGCATGTAAGTTTATTCCAACAGTTAAAAAGGGCGGTTCATCTTTTATACATTCCAGGGAGCATATACATACATCATCAACCCATCCCAGCAGCCTAGCACTGCTTATAACACTGCTTATCAGCAACCGTACAAACTGGTACCTGTCTCTGTGAGGATCACTCAATTTTGCCTCAGCAGAACACATTCCTTTCCATTTAGGTATTCACAAAATATCCATTTTCCCTTGTGGGCCTCATGGTCCCTCTGTACATCAAGAAACTGATTTTCCCCTTACAATTCCCCCCTTTAGGCCTGTATAGGCCCACTAGAAGAACAGCCTAATAATCTACTACAAAATAACTAAACAGGCATTATTAACTGAATATCTGTACGCGGCAGCTCAGGTACATCAGCCACCGTAAAAGCAGGTGTATAAGAGTACATAAAAATGGTGGAGCTCTGTAGGGCCTTCCGACAGCAGCCAAGAACAAATGAAAATATACAACAGAAAAGAACAAGGATTATAAAACCGCTCCATAGGGCAATAATCAGCCCTTTGAGACCAGCCCAAAGGAAGATACATCAGAGAGTAAGCATGAGAAACTGCTGTAGTTGAACAACAGTATAGAGCAGTATTAGACAGGCTAAAAGCAGAAACAATAAAACAATCTGTAGCATTAAAACTAGAGACAGTTTACAATGAGCAAGGGACCTAGTCATATCCCAAAGAGGGGCGAGTAACACTAATGTTATACAAGAAAGTAGAAAAAGAAACATGGGGCTGGGTGCAGTTTAAATTGTCAAGTACAGTAAACTTCTGCATTTCACACAGATTAGAAGGTACAGTAATGAGACATGTTGAGAGAAAAGCTCCAGCTTGTAGCGAGCTGCGCACACAAAGGTAAGGCAGTCTGGGCAAGTAGTATTGCCGTATTAACAGTTCCAGAGATGGGCTGAAGGAGGCACCACATGAGTGGTAGGAGGAGTCAACACAGTCTTGTGCATGATGGTCAGGAGGCTGGAGGGTGGTCTGGAACCGAAGATGATGTCAGTGGAGACGGTAGATCCACGAAGGGCAGGAGTCCCACAGGATGGCTGTCCATGTGATGGCGATCACTGTAGTTGGAGGTCCGTAGGGCGGGTCCAGGGTACCGTGCTTGTGAGGTGCTCTGACCTGTACCTGGTCACCAACCTTGAAGGGATATGTTGGTTCGGTACCTCTAGGCCAAAAGCCACTTTTCTTCAGGAGTCTTCTCCTCTCCTTTCCAGTTGCTAGGGCCTTGGCTGCCCCGGCGTCAGCTACTTCTCATCCTGGTCCTGAAGCCTGATCTGTAGATGGAGAATGTTTCCAGCGAGGGCAATGGCTTCAGGATCTTTTAGCCTCCACCTTCACTGCAATCGGTGTTATCAGAAGAACTTGGAACGGTCCCATACTGAAAAAGGGGCTTGTACTGTGTGCTGGTGGTATGTCTCCAGTCTCTGGATTGGAAGAAAAGAGCTGAGTCATCCAGCAGAAAGGACTGGACCTGCTGAGCATACCTGAGGAGGGAAGAGAGTTGCCTCTGCTGCTAGGAAATACAAGAGATCAAATGTGAGGCTCAGGAGTATAAAAAGTAAGCAGTCTTCCATATAACAGTTCAAAGGGAGAAAAATTTCAGTCTACTCCCTTAGGGCAATTTTTTTTTTTTGAACAGAGTCAAAGGCAAGACAGTTTAGTTTCTTTACAAAGTTTTTTAAGGTTTCGGAGGTTCCCCCCTTCATGGGTTGCTGTTTGCGTACAACAGCCAATCCTAAGCAACTCAATTTAGCTAATACATTTTGACAAGATGCCCACACTTCCTCAATTTTTCACAATTTTAGAATTATACCAATTTGTAAAAATTTGTGTAGGTAACTTTCCTCCTTTACCTTCAGAATATCCTTTATCAGATAACCCTCATTGTATTTAGTTTCCCCTATTTCGCCAAGTTATACTTCCTGTTAAATGTAATGACCAGACATATGTAAATTGTCGGATGTTTTTTGTTCAATGTAAACCGCGCTGATGCCTAATAGTGCGGTATATAAGAATTGTTAATAAATAATAAATAAATAAATGTGTCGGGCCAGGACACAGAGGCAAAAAGGGATAAAAGCATCTGAAAAGCACCACATGGCCAGTGTGGGTATCCCCAAAGCTCATTAGGATGAAAAGTGCACTCAGCTTATCTCCAAGTGTCTATTTCCAATTATTGGGTATATCTCTGGGCTAGATGACTTCCAAAATTGGAGTTAATGGGGATGACATAATCAAATATTGTAGAATATTCATTGGCAGTTTTCTTTCTAGGTGGATACATCGGATACATCATTTCACATTTCAATTTACCCTCACCATTTTATAATGTTAATCTGAGTTCTCTTTTCCAACATGAATATTCCATTACACTCCTCTCAACACCACTTTTTTCCACTTACATCATTCCATCAAACTACATGCATAGGTTCTTCTGTTTTTTTTATACCATACGAATGTATCCTTATTTGGCAAGGCTGCTAAGAACAATGGTGAAAACTTAGTATTTTTGTAGAAAATATATCAGTGTGCGTGAACAGTATCCCTTTCCCACTAACTTAATTGGTCCAGTACTAAGTGGACATGTGCTCTTTCTAAATACAATGTAAAACTATTATTTTACAACATTTTATAATATCAATCCCAATAGGAAGAAGTATGGCTTCTAACAGGATGGCCACATATCTCTCAGGTGTGACTAAAGTCTATCTTATACCTGGTTCCCAGTGAGAGTGATGTAGGAAACTTAAAAATATTTGAGGACTGATCTTATAACTGCAGTGTCCACAAGGATCTGTGCAAGTTACTCATTAATCATGGTGTTTAAGAGATCCTTTTGAGGTGAGAGGCCTAAGAAGGTTCAAGGCATTTGTGGTTGGGCCTCATGGCGATACTTCCTTGGGTTCTTCTTGGCCTACTCTCCCCTGCCTATTCATGTCTCTGCCGAGGCATAAATATACAAGGTTCATGTTCTTCAGGCCTTGGGGGTCCTCGAGGAGTCTTAAAGCAGTCAGAATTCCGGTGGCCCAGATCATCACACTCGGAGCAGCACGTTTATTGCCTTTCCCAAGGCTGTAGCCTCACCTTCTGTCTCTTTCTCTCTGATTCTTTTTTCCCAAACCGCCCCTGGATCGTTGCTAACAAGCAAGACCTTGGTTTGGGTTTTTTTTTTCCTTCTCTTTTTTTTTTTCCAATGAACTCAAGTTAATGTTATTGTTTTATTTGTCTACTAACTTTACAAATATTCTCATATTTCCTGGGAACTAAGCTCCATCTTTCCACTAAATGTGATCTATATGCTTGTGAACAAATCAATTTCAGATTAGCCTCTTTCCAAAATTCTATAATTTCTTTGTATACTGGACCTCTACATAATGTACTGCTACAACAAGTATTTTGGTAACATAAATGCAAGTGTATAAACTAAAGGAAATTCGTATGTCATAGTGCTACAATATACTGTATTCCTAAAACTGAAATTTTAAAACTTTCAAAACAAAGCACAATTTTTTTTTCTCTGGACCCCAACACATAAAATTCAAATACAGAAAAACAGATGAATTTATCCTAAAATCCAATATTGTAATAAATTAAACTGGAAAGATCAATGGTGTTACTGTCCTGTTCATCAGTCATCAGCACCGAACTTAACAATGCAAAGTAATTAACTTAAATCTTACAGTTCAGGAAACAGAAATTCAAATAACATGAAACTGCAAAAAGGTGAATTCAGAATCATACTTTGTCACATTTAAATTAAAACCTTATACATAATACTTGAGACTGGTATCAAACTGATCTGAAACAATGAAGTTATGTTAAAACAATTTGCTTAGAGTAACAGTTCAACCTTGATGTTATCTCAAACACAAATAGCAAAGTAAACAGCAGGTCTCTCTTGTGTCCAGATTCCTTCAGGCAAATGCAGATAGCTGAACAAGAGAGAGAAGAGTCCTAAATACTAAGAGTTTAAAAATAAAAAGTTGCTTGAGAATTGTCACTAATTGTGATTACTATTAAATTCCTATAGTTTGTCATGATGTGGGTATTGATAAAGTTGAAAACTTGAAAAGAAATCCTGTTTCTTTTAAGAATCTAGATGTGCATTTACCTCCAGGCACAGCTAGAGGGAGCAGGAAGGAATATTCAGGAGCTAATGAGCTTGAGAAGCCTAATGACTTGCACCTGGAAATGACCCCGGAAGTCAGGCAGGAAAGATTTCCTTATAAGCCAGAACTGAATGCTTGCAAAGGAGGTCCAGATGCATCAGAGAAGAGTGCACAGCTACACAGGGGTGTCCAGTTGCAGCAAGGAAGGAGTGTCCAGCTGTATTAAGGAAGAGGTGCACGGCTGCATCAGAGAAGAGAAGCACGACTACACAGGGGAGTACGGCTTCACCAGAGAAAGGAAAGGACCTGAGAAGGAACAGAGACAGAGGGACATCTTCCCAAGGGGGAACAGCTCTATCAAGAGGTTCATCCCCAAGAGAAGGAGTAACTGGAGAAATCCTAGAGGAGCAAGCCCACAGGTACAGGGTTCACAGGGGTGAAATCCAGAAGGGCCAGGCTGACGGTGCAGCTCTCCCAAGAAAGTTTGTTAGAGCCAGCTCTGAAGTTAGAGGCTGTGCCACGCCCTGTTCTCACAGCGTTCCTGACTCCAGAACAGAGAGATCTACGCAAGGAGCCAAAGAGAATGGTTTGGAGAGAAGCTTAGGGTCTCTGAGAAATAATTATCCAGTTTTACCAAGCAAGAAAGGAAAGGCAATTTATAATAAACCTGAGTTCTTACCAAGGGAGAGAAGAGAATTCATACCAGGTTTCACCAAACTGCCAAGAAGCACAGCCCTGCCTAATGCTGACAGGCAGAGAAATTGCTACAGCAGGAAAATTGCTAAAAGGGAAAACACGGTGGATTCAAGCCAGCAAAGCTCCAGGTATGGAACCCTTATTGATGATATTGAATGTTTGAATCCTAAAGTCCCTGTTAAGATAAGTCCTCACTCTACAAAGAAAGAGAAACCATACTGGTTTAATAAAATCCCAAAAGCCCTGAGAACAGACTGTTATTGGAGACAAGGCCCTAGAGGCATAGCACACCGACCCGAGTCAGACAGGGACAGTGTTTATTCCCCTGTTGATTCTAGTGAAGAAGAATGCATGGAAACAGAATGCATAAATACAGTTTCCCTATCTCCACCAGAACAGATGGAGTGTGACCTGTGCACAGCCTCATGTCAAGAGTCTGTAGTCTCTGAATAACATAGAAGAGTTTATAGAATGTTTATCCTTTTGGAATGAACTGAATTCCTGTTACCCAACCTCTACATTAATTGTGAAGTGTAACAATTAAGCACATGTTTATGAATACTGGTACCTTTTGCTACAAAGGACTTTCTGTTTCATTATCCATCTCTTAATTTTGAACCCTTGCATTGACGGGGAATAAAAGCCTTAATTCCCTCCACTTGGTCTTGTTACTGAGTTCTTTTAGGCAGCCGGAATTGGTAAGGCCATTTTACTACGTCGATGAACCTTACGTTCCCTGTGGCTTGTGATAAGGAAGCTTATCATAGCTCAGGAAGGAGCTATAGAAAAGGTGAAGTGACTCTGAACAAGCAACCTGTCAGTTCTGGTAGAAATAAGAAAACAGAATTTTGCCATAAAAGACTACCAGTCCCAGAATGCACCAGGTTTCCAACAGCCATTAGAGGAGCTGAAGTGGGGAAACGTGTGTTCAATCAGGAGGGCTATGAGGTAATCCCTAAGCACTCATCTCAAAGGGCAGGGCCTGATTCAGCACAGCTGCGCTGTGTTAAGGAGGAGCACTCATCCAGGCAGAATAAGAGTAGAGTTTATTCTACAGATGACCATCTTCATGATCACCTTGGATATCCAGAGAATGATCATCAGTTTCATCTGAAGGATCATCAGAAGCAGAAGCCAAACCGGACAGACAGAGAGGCAAGGAAACCCTCTGGAAGAAAGAGGAGAAAAGCCTTTGAGAGGTCTAGAAGAGTCCAAAGCAGTACGTATACTGGGAGGTATTCCAAGGGCCAGCATACACCATTGGACTGGGGAAAGTCAGAGGAATGGTGCTGCAGAGCTAGGAATCACCAGAGGCTACCTGTGAGGGAGACGGCTGCACGTGGAAGGGACCCTAAGACCCGTGCCAGAAGGTATGTGAAGAGAGATCCAGTGTCCAGGGATCTGGATTGGAAGGCTGGACATAAGAACTGGACTACATACTGGCCAGACTATATAGAGAGAAACTCTAACAGCAATGGAAGCTCAGGTATGAACACTGATCTATGCCCTAGCTATAACCTTGAAAGACAGCAGGGAAACAAGTATTCTCCTGAAAGTGCTCCATTCACTTACCACTTTAGTGCTTGCTCTAGTTATGTCCAGACTGGACTATTGTAACGTAGTTTATGCTAATCTCCCCGCGTACCAACTCAAACGTCTTCAACTCCTGCAAAATACAGCCGCTCGTCTTGTCACTTTTGCCCGGAAATCAGATCATGTTACTCCCCTTCTGCTCCACCTTCATTGGCTTCCACTGCACTTTCGGTTTAAATACAAAGTTCTTATTTTATTGCATAAAGTCATCCACACTTCCAATCCGCAGTATCTAGCAAACCTAGTCTCTCTTCACACCCCTTATCGGCAACTCCGGTCACTGCATGCTAACCGTATGTTTCTCCCCCCACCCTCACGAGCTCACCTTGAACAAACACGTCACGCTGCTTTCTTCTTCTTGGGTCCCTCGCTTTGGAACTCTCTTCCTGCCCCTCTTCGCCTAGAGCCTTCCTATCAACTCTTTAAAAGCTCACTGAAAACTCACTTGTTCAAACAGGCATTCGATCTCCCCTCCTAGAAGTCCTGTCTATTTGTGTTGTTTTGTTTGTTTTTGTTTACCCATGGTCTGTCTGATTGTCTATTGTTTGCTTTGTCCTGTGACCTCTTTGGTCTATCTTCTCTTTATTTTAATGGATTTCTTTTCCTTTTAACGCTTTTATTGTATTATTTTATTGTAAACTGCCCTCACGTTTCGACAAGGGCGGTATATTAAATGTAAATAAAGATAAAGATAAAGACATTGAGAGATTCATCTGTGCCAATCCATGATATTGAACCCATGCTTGTTGAACAAGGGGGAATAATAGCAGATGAAGATCCTGTTTATATGGACTGTTCTCTATCTAAACTCCGTTGGTAACTTTCTGTTATAAAGTACAGCAACCATCACAAAGAAATACAAATTTGTTCTTTAATCTACTCAGAAAAGCTCCTGAAGCAGGATTTGACCCACACAGTGGAAGGCAAGCCAGCTAAGGGGTTTCAGCTGGTGACTGCTAGCAATTAAGCCTTACCTAATTGCTTGTGAGCTAGGAGAGAATCACTTCTGAATTTATGTGGGAAGTAATCAGAAGTTAACCTGAAAAGAACAGTTTGTTTCTTGCTTTGTAGCTTTTCATTTGTTGTTTTCCTGATTTTGACTTTGTTTTTCCAAGTTAACACTGAAAGCAAGTTACCTAATTTATGTGCTACCAAGCATATCTGTGTTGGGAGAAATAACCCCATAAATAAATATCTTATTGGCTTTACCCAAGAGCACAACTAAATTATTGTCAGCAGCTGTGTCTGGTGTGAATGAACTACAGGAGTGGAGGAGTAGCCTAGTGGTTGGGGCAAGGTACTTCAGGCCGGAAGGTCGGGGGTTCAAATTCCACTAGAGGACAGCAACCTTGGGCCGGAAGGACTGGGGTTTCTAGTCCCACAGGTGCTCCTTGTGGTCTTGGGCAAGCCACTTAACCCTCCATTGCCCATGTTCCCTGTAAAATAGTTATCTCCAAGTTATAATGCCCTGTTCAGTGTAATTTCAGTTTGTTCAATGTAAACCGCACTGATGCAGAATAGCGCGGTATATAAGAGAATGTAAATAAATAAAATAAATAAATTGCCCACAATACCTTGCAAATCATATAGATATATGCACTTGCCAAGACTGTGAAAAATTCTCACCCAGGCAGCCGTCTGACAGGCTCTCTAAAAATAATCTTTGCCGTGGATTGCCCATAGGCGTAGGGGGCGTTCCCCACGACAAGTTACAACTCTGTGTTTTGTAATATATGAACAATTATGCCCTCTATGAGGTGCTTGCCACAATATATAAAATTCTCCTGTAACTTTTTTTTTTTTCTAAGTTTGCTTGATGGCATACACAGTCAGACAAAAACAAACATATAACATATTACCCTCTTATTCATCCAAGATTTAATCATTTTCAAGTTGCAATCTTGTAACTACTGGCTCATACAATCTCGTAATTACTGGCTCCGAATGCCTCATTGTCCTGACAGGGTTCTCAACCCCTACTTTGAAGGTCAAAGAAAAACAGAATAGCTCCCACCAGACCTTTCTGACATCATCCCAGCCCTTTTACCATCGGCTAGGGGGAGCACAGCGACAGCTAGAGAAAAAGTCTGAGATTTCTCACATGTTGGCATACACCCAGCCAAGCAGATATCAGCTCTCTTAGTTTTAGGCAAAGGTAACTCCACAATACCCTTTATTCTCTCCGGATTTATTTTTCTCTTTCCTTCACTTATGAGGTGTCCCAAATACTTAACCTCCTTCTTCACAGATTGTAATTTTTTATGATTTTTTATTTTTTTTTTCTGAACTTAGCAGGCCCAAAACACATACCTCAAATCTACTACACTGAACCATTTGTGGTCATGCAGAATTTTGCTCAACAAGATATATAAGGGTTTGGGACCACAGGATGCTGGGTCTAGACAATCTTATTCAAATTCCTTAAATACTGCCCCAGCCACTAAAACATATTACAGAGGTTCTTAATTTAAACAGAAGACAAATCAAAGCTTACAAGTGCTTTCTTAAGAAATTTCACCCTGCATAATGAACTAGACCCTCGGGGTATTTGGAGCCCACCCCTCTCCCTTGATTTCTCCACTCCAGACTCAGTATTTACATTGTACGTCTCACTCGCACACAATCAGTCTCAGTTCCCAATAGAATGTCCCAACCACCAAGGTAGGTACCAAAGTCCCACTTTTCCTTACCTCGGTCTGTGCACAGAATTTACTTGGTTGCTGCAGTGCCTGGTTTTAATTCACCGTCTTTCACACTCTGGTTCAAAACACCTCTGTTCACTTTTTTTCAACTCCGGGACCATTACCAGCTAGCAGAGAAACATCTCCGCAGAGGGCGAGGTGAGACTGTTGAAATCAACAGGACGTGTCTTCGCACCTCCACTCAGGAGTCACTCTACTGTAGGAAAATCCTGGCGAGCCCCAGCTGTTATTTACACCTTTACCTGTGGCCAATTCACATTTGGCCAACCTGGCCAATGAGACTCAAAGAGGAATATTGTGAAGCAGGTTAAGAGCTCTTAACATATATCTGGTTGGTTTTTTTTTTCATTGTTTCAAAAGTTCATTTTTTTTCCGCAGCTGGCAGTACAGAAGTAATGTAAACACACAAAGCACTGCCAGGCTGGTTATCTGTACTGTCTGCTTTTAAGGTTCTCACTTCAGTAAACAATACATTCCGATCCCAATCCACTGCCTCAGGAAATCCATTCCATGCTACAATACAAACTCATACAGACAGGAAGAAAAGAATTAGCTGTCCCAACACATTAGTTCACAATTAATGGATGAGCGAGCTACAGCAGACCCTGGGAGATGTTTAGTTTTTAAATTTTATGAAAGGTTTAGTAGGTCGGTCCCCCTCACCCAGGAATATTCCCCTTAGCTAAAGAAGACAGGAAAGACTGGGAAAAATAGAGAGACAAATAAACAAACACCATCTGTCACTTGCATTCCAGGGACTCTTAAGTCATCGGTTTTACCTTCGCCAGAGACTGGGAGGTGTTGTACAGGCACATAGATAAACTAAGCACAGGAAACATGCTAACAGACTTCTTCAGCATATTTAGCCAATGTCCTGTAACCTACACCAAATCAAAAAACTCACTCTATTAAAACAAACATCATGTCCTTGATGTAAACAAACACTATGATTATTTCTTGTTTAACAAACCAACATGGTAAGTGTAACCTACACTGACAGCATATGGAAGATGCCTTTTTTAACTGCAGTTTTAAACCTTATCACAACATGTAGCTGCACACGCACTCCCGTGGATTCTGGAGCGGTTCCCTTACCTTGGGACCCCCCCATCCTCTAATTAATTCACAACAAACGCACGTCTGGCCACTTGCTTTCTGCACAGTACTCGTCACTAGCGCTATTTATTTTATTTATTTATTTAGACAGTTTTGTATACCGCCTTATCCTTCAATCAAAGCGGTCACAACACAATTGGGGGATACATTTAACATGCAAGGATATGAGACACATACACTAATACTTACAGGGAACATGGGCAATGGAGGGTTAAGTGGCTTGCCCAAGACCACAAGGAGCATCTGTGGGACTAGAAACCCCAGTCCTTCCGGCCCAAAGTTGCTGTCCTCTAGTGGGATTTGAACCTCCGACCTTCCGGCCTGAAGTACCTATCACTTCGGAGTATGGCAGGGGCGTTTTGCCAAACTCACACAGGCACACAAGCACACAGAGAAGGAGAAGGATATTACCACAGACCCAGCAGGATGTCCCTGTTATTCACTGCACTACCAAAGCGCATATTTTCCAGCGCTACCAAAGCGCATATTTTCCAGTGCTACCAAAGCATCAAGGTAAAAATTCCAGTACAGCCACCAAAGCTGCAGCAATTTAGGGGGTTTTAAAAACCCAGTGCAACGGAGAAAGGCCAACTTCTGACACCAAATTGTAAAGGTGGGGTCCTTTTCCCTTCCCAGCACTTATATCACTTACCCTGGGACGTCCGTTAATCCTCTTGGTCGAGGAATCACCTTACCTTCTCTGTCTGGGAACCCAGGGGAACAAACACACACACACACTCGCACATAAGTAGCATGTAAGTTTATTCCAACAATTAAAAAGGGCGGTTCATCTTTTATACATTCCAGGGAGCATATACATACGTCATGTTTATGTTTATGTTTATTACATTTGTCAACCCATCCCAGCAGCCTAGCACTGCTTATCAGCAACCGTACAAACTGGTACCTGTCTCTGTGAGGATCACTCAATTTTGCCTCAGCACAACACATTCCTTTCCATTTAGGTATTCACAAAATATCCATTTTCCCTTGTGGGCCTCATGGTCCCTCTGTACAACAAGAAACTGATTTTCCCCTTACACCAGTCTCCAAAAGAACTCTGTCCAGCTGGATTGCACAGTGCATATCTTTTGCCTATGAGAGTAAAAACCTTCCTCTTGAAGGCCATGTCACAACTCACAATGTGAGAGCCATGGCAGCCTCTATGGCTCATCTTCTCTGTGTCTATCGACGACATCTGTCGAGCAGCTACTTGGGCTTCGGTTCATGCCTTCACAGCTCATTACTGCTTAGACAAGGACTCCCGCCGGGATGCCTTGTTTGGTCAGGCTGTTCTTCAACACCTGTTCCATACCTAATCAACTCCTATCCACCATCCCTGGTAGCATGCCAGACATCCATGGGGGGAAGTGGAGCCCTTTCATAAGGGCACACAACTACTGGGGCTTTCTCCCTGGCATCTGCAGCTAGGGAGTCCCCATATGTGAAGACTACATTCCTGCTTGTTCCTGGAGATAGCATAGTTACTCACCTGTAACAAATGATCTCCGGGAACAGCAGGAATTTAGTCTTCACAACCCACCCACCTCCCCTAGGAGTTGTATCTCTCTATCTCTCTCTCTCTTTTGTCTCAGCTTTAAACTCTACTGGAGAGGGACAATTGGGAAAGGCAGGAAGGCAGCATGCAGGCACTCTGGGATGCTCCCAAAAGCTTTCCTATTGGATGCTGGGGAGCGTTCCCGCGCAGGCTCAGATGGTACCAACGATACCCATATGTGAAGACTAAATTCCTGCTATTCCCGGAGATCACCTGTTACAGGTGAGTAACTATGCTTTCCTTCAATTCTTCCGCAACTTTAAATACCACTTCTGTCATGGGTAACATCCCTACATCTTCCTCAGTAAAGACCGAAGCAAAGAATTTGTTCAGTCTCTCCGCTATCGCCTTGTCGCCTCTTAGTGCCCCTTTAACCCCTCTATCATCTAATGGACCAACTGAGTCTCTCACAGGTTTTTTGCTATGAATGTACTTGAAAAAATCTTTATTTCGCGTTTTTGCTTCCGCAAAAGCTTCTTCTCAAATTCTCCCTTTGCCTGCCTTATCAATGCCTTGCATTTGACTTGCCAGTGCTTGTGCTGTTTCCAGGTTTTGTCGTTTGGCTCTTTTTTCCATTTCCTGAAAGATGCATTTTTGGCAACAGCCTCTCTGACCTCACCTTTAAACCATGCTGGCAGTTTTTTGGACTTCCTTCCACTTTTGCTCCTGAATCAATCCCTTATAAGGCAACCTTGTAGATGGAGGAAGGAACGTTATATATGGAGCATCTAGAGTGGCTAGCTATTTAGCCATCCTTTGTGCTGTAAATCCTGTTCTGGGAGCACCTAAAAGTGCTGGGACGTCATGGGCAGTATGTATCTCAACTAAATCTTCAATCCATTTTTCTGCTGCTTTTACTGCAGATGCACAGGCAACAACTGCACTCTCCCACATAGTGAAAGATACTCTGCACCCCCCCCCCCTCACCTAATAACAGATAGGGCTCTTGGGTCACAGAAATCCACACACAAGGTAAGGAGAAGGTTAATTGATCTTCATCTTTAGATAATACACAAATCTGTAAATAATACACAACACACTTGTATTATAAACACAGGACCAAAGCGCTTTGGGAGAGCAAGCCAGGCCGTTGCCTATGTTTACTCTGAAATCAAAGCTTTAGGCCTCTTTATTTATAGGTAAAGATTCCATTACACAGCATAATTTCACTTTATTATTCTACGTCTCACATCACGTATATTCATAATATACATATTTTATTCTACATCTAGTGTTACGTATATTCATAATATACTTTTCTATAGGCATGCACGTCATAGACAATCATGAAAAGACATAAATATATTCTCAGGCATGACTATGTAGGCCTTAATTCTAATTAATTCTAACACTGACAGTTTGATATCTCTGACCAGAGACAGTGAGACTGTGAAGCTAGGTAAACAACTTGCCTTTTACTTATCTTTCTAATAACAAGACTAATGTTTATGTTATCTAAACCTTTAACCCAATTTATTCTACAGACGTTTCAAGGATAGTATTAAATAGGAGCTACAAATGATATTAACTCTTTCTTAGGGACTATAGCAATATTATACACAGGGCCTGACTGTGTATCCAACCTGGTACAATCAAGCTTTCTTTCAGTCCTTCCTCTGATTCTGTAAAGAATCATTTCACAGATAAGGAAACTCAGACATTGGTATTAAAAATGGATCGTAGCTAGCTTCTGGGTCAATCTGTAACATCATTTTAGGGGTCATTGTCTCCACTGACTTCTTACAACAAGCTGATATTACACAAAGAATTAATGCCCCTAAAATGATAATCCCTAATAAGCCAGATAATGAAGTTAATAGGCCTTGCAGGGGCCTAGATAATAAACTCCAGAAAGAAGAAACAGAATAAAAAAAAAATCAGAAAAAGAACTTACATAACTACTACTTGATACAAATGTACGATTTCTAACCCTATCCAGCAAACCTTTCACTACATTTCCTTCATTATCAAGCATAGTGCAACAGTAATCAGAAATTAGGCCACATACACAATTTTCCTTCGCTAGTAGGTAGTGTAAAGCCATGCAATTCTGAGCTGCATAAGTGGACAATCTGTCTACTTCACCTTGTAGCACACTGATAGCCTCTGTGAGATCCACGGCTGTAAGTTCAACAACTGCCTGTAATCGCATAATCTGGGTACCATATTCTCTAGTGGGTGCTATGGCTCCAAAGGTTGAAAGCCAAACAGTACCTGTAAATGCATCTATCTGAGATTTGGTTAAAGAATTTGTAGAATCTACCAACTGTTGTGCTGCTATTATGGCTTCATCCTGAGGGGAAACATCCCTTTTTCTTCTTAAGGAATTATTCAAGGTTGATAATAAAGTAACATTTTGGTAAGGTAAAAACCGCCACGGGGTATCTAACTGAGCAACATAGCAAGTACCTGACCAACCTCTGGAAAGTTCTGTATAAGCAAGATTACCACACACAAAATAGTCTCCCTTTAAAGCCACTAATCCAGTTATGGGGACAGACTAGATTCCGCGTACAGTTATTCAAAGCCCACTGAGTAATGTTCATTTCCTTAATTCCTACAGATAGATTACGTTCCCAGGGATGGTAATATCCTAATAAGGGGCAACTCCAGTTAGGTGTGTCTCAGACTGAAGCATTCAAAAGGTAGCCAGAACTATTATACTGTAATAAGTCATAATCATGCACCTGATTCCCTTGAACTTGCATTAATTGTACTACGGAAATATAAGGTTTCTGTACGTGGGATTTCTTATACCAGATGGAAGAATTATGTAGCGTTATTATTTTACAAACTTTCCATGGGGTGTCCCCTACCTTTTTTCCTGTACCTTGAGCCATAAAACATATTGGAGGGGACTTTAAAGGCATAGAACTAACTACTCTAGGTTCTGTGTTTGTATGAGACCATCGTACAGTAGTTAGATTAAAAGCTGTATCACAAAACTCTTCAAAGGCTTTGGGCCTAACTTGTGGTAGAAACCTGTATTGAGTAGCTGTCACAGTTGGAAGGCAAACTGCACAACGTGATAGATTAAAATATTTTGTAACTGAGTGTAAATGCGACTCAAAAATATTTGGATATCCCTCGTAACTTTCCCAAGATTCTAAATACAGCACTGCTTCATTAACAATAATATGCCATAGCACAACTAAGACCAAATACGGAAACATTCTTAGCAGACCTCTAAATATCTGAAACTATAATCACCCCAAAAATAAACGTGCTAAGACAAAATAAAAATACACCTACTCTTCTTAATATGATGAAGATATATAGCATATATAGTAAGATATATAGGTTTTTGCATAAGTAGTTCATTCAAAAAGCATGTAAATCCTGATGATCTTTTCTGTAATATCAATGTAATGTTCAATAAGTCTCTGCGTTGTATTTTCTTGATTCACTGATGAAGGGAGCCGCCGTCTGGAGTCTGTGAAGGAGCCTTTTTACACTGTGTAAGGTGTATCCAACGGGAATGTCCTTCCACTTTACAAGCCGAGTATCCCACCAGGAGCACACGAAATGGACCTAGAAACTTGGGAACCAGAAGCGTCTTTGGATGCAAATTCTTAATCAGGACCCAGTCTGGTGACTTCACTTCTGGATATGATGATTCTGATGATTCTGGATATGATGATTCTGTCATCTCGTTGAGAATTCACTTGCAATAAAAGGGAAACAGACAGGACTGAGTGCAACCGTGAGCAATAAGTCAAAATATCGCTGCGCAACAATTGGGGATCTGGGATAACTGCCAAGTAATGTGGAGAAGTAGCTGGACGTCCAGTAACTATTTCATATGGTGTCAGGCTGGGGGATTTACACACTGCCATAAGGGCAAAGGAAGGGCTTCCGTCCAATCTGTAGCCCAATCCTGTGTCATAGTACGCAAGTGACCTTTGATTGTCCTATTCATCCGCTCCACCTGCCAGAGCTTTGCGGATGATAAGGAGTATGCAGTTGTCTCTTAATACCAAACCAAATTTTCAATATCCTCCCAGACACTCGCAACAATGGCGGGACCCAGACAAGAAAGAACAAAAGGAACACCCCAGACAGGAATAAACTGGTAATGGATAAGCTTCTACCCATCCGGACAAATACCACCTCCTTCCTCTGGCACAGGGCAGCTCTGCAAAACAGGCTGCAAAATCAAAAAGAGTTCGGAAGGCAGAATCTTAATAACTGACCCTAACTGACCCTACAGTGCCAGTCTTGAAACAGTGCAGACAAGCTGTGCCAAAGAAATAAAATAACAGAAATTCAGGTGATACCGGAGAACCAAAAAGACATAATTCATAGCCACAGCAGCAAAGCTTATAATGCAGGAACAGGGCAAGTAGAAACAAAAGACTGTCAGGACAAATAAGCAGATGATCCTCTTTCCAGCAGCCCTGAGCATCACAGGATGCACCCCATGAAGTCAGAGTCTGGGTTTTCAAAGGAAGTATCTTGCTATTGCTGCAAGAAAGATGAAAGGGAAAACAAAGTCATATTAAACGGTGTTAAATACAGCACTGTCGGGGACACCGATGCTTGAAGAACAGCTCGCTGTGCTTCATGGTCTGCAAAATGGTTACCCTTTGACACAAAATCTTCAGCAGAAGAATGTCCTTTGCATTTTAAACTGCAACCTGTGCTGGCAAGAGGACAGCCTGTAACAAACGGTGAATGTATGCAGCATGTTTAATTGGTTTATTAGTAGAAGTCAAAACCCTCGTTGCTGCCAAAATTCCACAAAACTGTAGTGACTGCATAGCCTACACAAAGTTTGCCCTTGTCATCTCTAAAAGCAGAACTATCCACAAACAAAGGTATAATCCGGGGCTGGTAGAGGTACAGTTTGGAAACAACTGAAAATTGTTTGGAAACAATTAGGAGACCCATCTTCCTCCACAAGTGTTGAAAGGTTGCATAGTGATGTAGTACAGACTGAAACATGAAGTGAAGAAATTATTAATTCCAGAGTCAATAAAACGTGTGGAGGACAAAAGGCTGAGTCCTGGTTAAATGGAACAAAAGGGCGCTGTAGAACCAGAAAATCAGTAAATTTCAACTGCAAAAAGCCATTGCTACTAAACTATGAAGACATAGTGGGAGTCCCAAAGTCACTGCATCAAATCGCTTTAAGAAATAGCCTACCGGCTTGCAACCAGTTGGGAAAGCTTGTAAAAGCACACAGGTAGCAGAGAAATCAGAAATAGCCACATGCAATTTGAATGGTAAAGAATAATCATATACAATAAACATGGTGCATTTCCCAGTGCAATTTTTTTTTTTTTTTACATTTAAAACAAACCTCCCACTGTGATAATGGGGGTACAATAAGGCCTTCAGATCCTTCTTTCCCAATAAGAGCATAAAGTGGAGCAGTAAGATCTTGAGAAATTCGCTAGCTATTATTTACAGAAAATTAATAAACTCAGGAAGCTACACAATAATACTGGTGTCGCTGGAAAAAGGCAATGACAGAATAGGTTTCAATCTAGCCGAGGTAATTGCACGACCAGAAGGTGTTAAATCAACACCCAGGAAAGTAACATTTTGAGATACAAATTGCAGTTTAGACAGATTAACCTTCAAACCTAAATTAGTAACATGAGCTAATAGAGAAAAACTCATAACATGGTGAACATAAAAGCAAATCATCCACATATTGAACTAAAGAGGAATGGTCGAGTCTTACATCAAATAATGCAGTTCTTAAGGCCTGTGAAAATATGCAGGACTACCAGTGTATTGGTTTTCTTTGCTAATTCTTACTGAAAAATAAGCAGAACTCAAATCTACAACAGAAAACTAGGTGGTCCCTGAAGGTATCTACGTCCAGATATCATGTGGATTAGGTACCAAGGGAAAAATTGGCAAAATCACATTATTTACTGCTCGCAGGTCTTGCACAAATCTATGTCTTACCGTCAGCCTTTAGTACAGGAAGAATTGGAGTCTTACATAATGAAGTTGTAGAATAAATGATACCTTGTTTCTGAAGATCTTCAGTCACAGAACGAATTCCATCGATGGCAGCTGCCTGGCAGTGGATACTGCTTGAGTTTAGGAAGCTGAACTCCAGGTTTCACGGTGATTTTCACAGGCGGGATAGAAAGGCATCCGACATCTGATCCTGGCACTGCCCACAAAGTAGACAGAAGTTCTCCAAGAGCAGGATGAATGGTACTGGCATCTGCAGGAGACGGCACTTCAGAGAGAGAGTACAGCTGGAAAGAGAACTTGCCACCCATCCAGGATAGAGGAGCATGATGTGACACCAAAAAAAAATCCCGACCTAGAAGATTCACTGGCAAAGTGTCTCCCACAAGAAAAGTAGTTGGATATGCAATCTCTCCAATCTGCAAAGGTAAATATTCAAGTCTACGATGAGGAATTATCTTTCCCTCAATGCCTTCACAATGTACTATCGGTGCTTGTGCTAATTGAGCATGATAAATAGTAGGCAAATCCTGTAAACGCAGTGCTGATGTTGTAGCTCCAGTATCAATAACAAATTTCAAATTAGAACCTCCCAGTTTAGCTTCTAACTCACCCTGAGGAGTTACAGTCAAATTCAGGAATAGTCATGCATCCCATGTATCACCTCCACAATCTTCTGGGTTAGAGAAGCACTGATATACTGGAGTGAATTCAGCTTGTACTGGAGGGGGAGGGGGGAAATCAGCTCTCTGGCCATCAGGATTCCGATTCTGGGGGCAGTCTCGCTGCAAATGTCCAGCCTCTCCACAAGTGTAACATGTATGCAGCTCTCTGGACTGTCCATGCCCTCGCTGAGAAGTCAAATAACCTCCTCTAGCTCTGAATCTACCCCTCCCCCTTCCCATGGGAGTTTGCATGGAAGCAATCTGCAAATTAAGCAACTTCGCTTTTTTTACATCTAATCTGGTTTATTGTTCCTGTTGTTCCTTGAGGAACTTCAACTCACTGTATCGAGCCCCTTCCAAAATTGCATCAGCTGTTCTAGCTGGCCAATCTATTATTGAAGTTTTTAAAATTTCTTTTATTCTTGGAATCAATCCATTTACAAAAATATTAGTAAATCCTGAAGGTGTGTCTTCTGCCTCACCAGAATAGTCTTTAAAAGCTAGCATACACCTAGTGTGAAAATCTGTAACTTTTTTTTTTACCCCTATCCTGCCTTACAGATGTTAATCTCGACCAGTCCTTTACAAGTTTGCATACTACTGTAAGGAATTCTAACAATATTTTTTTTTCCTTTACACAAAAACAAAATTATCTCTTTAAATCTTCTTTTTGGAAATCTATCACAGGGTCTGTCACGAACTGAACGAGCGACACTATGAAAATCAGCTGGATTAAAAAAAACACAAATTATCTAGAGCTGCCCAAATGGGACTATAACTGTTAACTATCTGAGACCATAAAGACACAAATCTACCAGGGTTATCCCTGTAATTCGGAGAAGTGGCAGAACATAAATTAGGCTGAATAGAACATCCTGAATAGCGCCTAAATCATAATATAATTGATCACACTTCATCAGAAACAATTCTTTTTGAAAAGTACACACAAATGAGAAGTACACAATAACAAATCTGCTTAAAGACCTATAAATTCTGCTTTGAATTTCAAATCATTACTGCTATCCTGAACTCCAGGCATAGGTAATTTATTTCCCGAGAATGCTAATTCTTTTGCAACAGAAACTCTATGACCTATTGCTACTTCTAAGATTCTTATTACAAGTACAGCACTTTCCGTTTCTTGATTCAAACATGCTCTGAATTCTTTGAGCTGGGAGACATTCCAAATATCCAAAATACACAATTCTACTCCCCCTAACTTCTGTTTCTTTTTAAATATTTTCTTTTTCTCTTAGCTCTGCTACACGAGTGACCCGCACTTGCTCAGCTGGTCAATAGGTACATTTCCTAACACAAACAACTTTTGTTCCAAAACATAAACATTCCTAATGTTTTCATCATGTACCATCCATTCCCACCATGTAAGCACATTTGCAAGGTTTACCTTTAACCGCTAACTCATATCTCAGGCAATGGACCTTATCTACAGAGAAAGTTCCCTCCAAAGGAAACTGCAAATTCACATTACTTTTTGTCACTGAATCCCTATGTGCTACGGAATCGATGGCTACTTCACCTATGCTTCTCACACATACAATAGAAGCATACAATAAGGGCTACCTTTTCTAAACACTAAAGCCCTAGCTCTATCATGCCATTCACGCATCTGAGACAGAGCCTGTCTACTTAACAGATTACCCATCACTGGTAATTTTCATAATACTCACAAACCGTTCAGGCACCTTCTGCCCTTGCCTTAACAGATTACCCATCACTGGTAATTTTCATAATACTCACAAATCTTCAGGCACCTTCTGCCCTTGCCTTGAATGCAGAAATCCGTTATCCTGGCACGGCACCAACTGAAAGATACTCTGCACCCCCCCCCCTCACCTAATAACAGATAGGGCTCTTGGGTCACAGAAATCCACACACAAGGTAAGGAGAAGGTTAATTGATCTTCATCTTTAAATAATACACAAATCTGTAAATGATACACAACATACTTGTATTATAAACACAGGACCAAAGCGCTTTGGGAGAGCAAGCCAGGCCGTTGCCTATGTTTACTCTGAAATCAAAGCTTTAGGCCTCTTTATTTATAGGTAAAGATTCCATTACACAGCATAATTTCACTTTATTATTCTACGTCTCACATCACGTATATTCATAATATACATATTTTATTCTACATCTAGTGTTACGTATATTCATAATATACTTTTCTATAGGCATGCATGTCATAGACAGTCATGAAAAGACATACATATATTCTCAGGCATGACTATGTAGGCCTTAATTCTAATTAATTCTAACACTGACAGTTTGATATCTCTGACCAGAGACAGCGAGACTGTGAAGCTAGGTAAACAACTTGCCTTTTACTTATCTTTCTAATAACAAGACTAATGTTTATGTTATCTAAACCTTTAACCCAATTTCTTCTACAGACGTTTCAAGGATAGTATTAAATAGGAGCTACAAATGATATTAACTCTTTCTTAGGGACTATAGCAATATTATACACAGGGCCTGACTGTGTATCCAACCTGGTACAATCAAGCTTTCTTTCACATAGTAAAATTATTTTCAATTTCTGAATATGTACCTGAAAAAAATGCAAGGGGACCTCTCCCTCCCTTGTCCTCCTGAGTCACAACCGCTGTCCAACCCTGGTCATCCTGGGTGACATGAATCATCAAAGATCGGCCAGGTATAGGGCTATCTAATGGCTGAGCTGTTATATCCTTAATCAAACTCTCCACCCATGCCCATTCTTCAGGGGACACCACCACTGCTTTCTTACCATCCTTAGGTCCCATGCCCTTCAGCAATTTCCTTAAACCTGCTGATCTCCAGGAACAAGCAGGAATGAGTCTTCACATATGGGTACGTCGGTACCGACGGAGTCTGCGCGGGAACGCTTCCCAGCATCCAATCAAAGAGCTTTTGGAAGCATCCCACCACGCCTGCGTGCTGCCTTCCCGCCTTTCCCAACTGCCTCTCCTCAGTTTTCGTTTTCCGCGGAGCCGGCAGGACGTCCTCCTGTCACCGCAGAAAATTCTTGTTTTATTTCTTTATTTTTCTTGTGGTCGCGGCTGTCTTCCCGACGCCACCGGTACCGGCACTGGTGTTGGATGAAACACTCCTCACCAGGGATGGTCATCTGGCATCCTCGGTGCCTTCGGGACCGGTGGATATGCTCCAGACTGACCTTCCATTATCGGTACCAACACCGATACTACCACCGACGTCGGTACCCTCCAGATGTGCATCGATAGCCTTGCTTCCCTCGATGCCGAGTCTGGAATCGATCTCCAGTCTGGAGGACTGGGTACCGACTCGCCTTGGTACCGGCTCTCGGCGGTACCGAAGGCTCGGTTCCGATGATTCGGATCCGCAACTCTCGGTTCCCTCGAGGCCCACTGAGTTGCCACTGGTTGACCTTCATTCACCGGTATCAGGCATGGTACCGAAGTCGGTGCCAATGTCCTCATTACCCTTACGGTCAGTGTCTTCCATGCTTTGTTCATCGATGCCCAGTTTAGAATCGCTTTCTAGTCTGGAAGACTCGGTACCAATATCATTTGGTACTGACACCGACCGATACCGGTGGCTCGGTACCGAGGATAGCACCCGGACGTTTTCGGTTGCCTCGGTACCGATTGCATGGTCTCTGATGACTGCTCCGATGTCTTTGTCGGGCTCTACTCTGACATCGGTACCGGTATTGACATCGGTACCGGTATCCACAGTACCATCGTGGCCAACTCCTGCCATGCTTTTTTCAACAGGATCGCTCCCTTCTATGCCAAGCTTGGAGTCGATACCTGGCATGGACAATGTGGTAATGTCGGTCGCTGCTCCTGACAGTCAGTACCGGCGACTATCCTTTAAACATTCCACACTGCACTGTGTAGGATCTTCTATTCCTCTATATCTGGATAGCTCTGTCGGTGCTCAGGCTAGTTCTTCAGATCTAACCTGTCCAAAGGAAATTCCTATTGGGGAACCCTCTTTTCAGAGTTTCCTCTGGGAAATAGCAAGATCTCTTGCCATTCCTATCCCAGGACATGATCCTGCACAGGCCTCTCTTTCTACCAAAGCAAAGGAGAACATAATGCTTCCTTTGCATCATTCCTTGCAGGATCTCCTTCTAGGAATGTGGGAAACACCTTTAAGGGTACCCCCACCTTCCAGAGCAACTGATCTCTTATATCAGATGCCCCCCTCTCCAGGGTTTCAAAAGACTCAACTTCCTCATCATTCCATAGTAGTGGAATCAGCATTAAGTTACCTATATTCACAGAACTATTAGACAATCAAAACCCAGATATACTATGTATAACCGAGACATGGCTATCAGACACAGACAGCGTCTACCTGAATCAACTAAGCAACAATAACTATGACACATTCTACACACATAGAACTCACAAAAAAGGTGGTGGAGTTCTAATAATGTTAAAAAAGGATCTAAAAGCTAAAAAAATAACATCAACCCTACCTAACGACATAGATACCATCCTTGTGAAAATTGACAACATAACAATCTGCTTAATTTACAGACCACCAAACCAACAAGCAGAAAACTTGGACCCGTTAATTGACTTTCTAAGTTCATCATCTGATAAATACCCTTTAATCTCCCATCCTTACCAGCCTCATCCGCAGCTTTCTTTCTAGAATCAACAATAGACATGGATTTTCACCAAATAATAAACACCAGCACACACAGAAAAGGTAGTATCCTAGATTTGGTCTTCTTGCCAAATATACTCTACCAACACTATGACCCCACTTCCCTAGGTTGCACACCAATCCCATGGTCAGACCACTACATCTTAAACTTTAATATCACAATAAACAAAACACCAGCTAAACGAACTCAAAATAATGCACCAACCTCAAGATTCAAAAAATACAATGAAGAAGAATTCCTTGACTTCATAACTCCTAACTTGTCTACCTCTCCACCAGACCTGGATGAAGCAGTAACCAACTGGCACAAAACTATCAATAATGCCGCAGCGAAAAAACAAATGACTAAGAAAAACACACAATCCAAGGCTAACCAAACCCCATGGTACAATAAGGATCTAAAACTACTGAAAAAGAAATTAAGGAAAGCCGAATATAAATGGAGGAAAAATAAAGACACAACTGCAAAAGACATATACCTCACGCTCCTTAACAAGTACAAAGACGCAATAAACAATGCCAAGAAAAATTATCACACCACTATATTAAATAAGGCAATAAATAGACCCAGAGAACTTTTCTCAATAGTACAAAAACTGACAAATAATATTCACAACTCCAGCAATGAAATCACAGACATTACGCCTCAGACATTGGCAAACTACTACAAGAACAAAACAACATTTCACCCCTCACTACCAACACCAGTAAATGCTTCTCATATACTTGACACAGACGAATGGTCTGAATTCCAACCCCTCACCAAAGTTGAGCTCAAAAACATAATCACGAACATTAACACAACCACATCACTACTCGACCCATGTCCAGTGAACTGGATAAAGAACTCCCTAGACATACTCTCTCAATTCATACTCCCAATAATAAATCTTTCACTAAAAAATGGATACCTACCCCCTATACTAAAACACGCACAGATTCGCCCAATCCTAAAAAACTCCACCCTCGACAAATCATCACCTAAATCCTACAGACCCTGTCACACTGCCCCCCTAGTGGTGATGGCGTGGCACGACAGAAGGGCGTGGACAGAGAGGGGAAAAGTTTGTTTAGGGAGGAGGTTGGTTCTTATGCAGGGCCCAGGCTTCTGTAGGCCTGGTAGCCTTCCGTACTACTAACTCTCCAAAGAAAATATAGTCCGAATTAGGGAAATGGTAAAGCTTTTATTTCCCTCTTTTGCAAAACAGGTTCTTTAGCCCAGAGTACAAAAACAACACATAAAAAGAAAATATCCTTGCTTCAGGTAAAGGAAAACCTAAGCATTGAAAACACTGTTATCTTCACAGTACAGGCACATGAAATATAACATCCAATTCTTAGCTCACCCCAGCTATGCCTCTCTTAGGGCTCAATTCTTTCTGACAGGCAGTAATTCACTTCCATTGGAATGTCTAAAGGATCCTCTTGGTATTCCACCTGCATCGGTTCACTGCTTAGAGCGTTTGGGAGGTTTCCTTCAGGCTCTCTGCTTAGTGCTTGGATTAAACGCCAGTAATCAGCATTGCAAGGTAAGTCCTGTATTTGTAAACTTCTCTGCTGAGGATAGTCTCGCTTGCATACAGTACTTTCTCTGTTAAGCTTTTTATTAAGTGCAGGTTTGAACCTTGGTTCAGGCAGGCCTCTGTGAGGACAACAGACTCTAGTGTCTGCCCCTTTCTGTGTCACAGTATTCAAACTATTACCATTATAAAAATAGCATTTACCTTTGCTTCCATGTTGCTCTCTGAAAGGTGTAGGCTGAGGTTTGGGCCTGGCAGGTCCTAGATTATCTGCTACACAGGTAGGCCTCAGGCTCTTATCAAACTTAGGCCTGGGTCTCTCTCTTATAGTCCAATTTCCTTCAGGGTCAGCAGCTTTATAAAAGCTTTCTCTCCTGGAGAATTTATCTCTCCCTTCTTTAAAATGTTTACAGTAGATTCCTGTACCTGGTTTGGCTGGCACGGTTAGGCTGGTTCCCTTGGTCAGGAGTCCTCTCCCTGGATTCTCCAGATCTCCATGTAGCTCGGGAGTTGAAGCTTCCTGCACAATTTCCTGACAGTCTCCTTGTCTGTCTGAAGCTGTCTGCCAACCTCTTTGTCTTTCTCTTTTTCTCCAACCTCTTTGGCTGTACAGGTCTCCTTGCCAGTCTCCTTGACTGTGTTCTGGTTTGTCTCTTTGCCAGTCTCCTTGACTGTGTTCTGGCACGTATCCTTGCCAGTCTCCTTGTCTCTCCTCGACGGCTCTCCCGACTGCTCTGTCGGCTGCTCTCTCGCCTGCTTTGTCGCCTGCTCCGTCTCTCCTCCAGTCAACTGAGCATTTAAGAGGAGTTCTTCCCCTTCTGCCTTGGGTGTTGGCTGGAATTACGTCAATGGCTTTAAGGCGTGGTTCTTCAGACCTCCAGAGGTCTCTCTGGCTCCCTCTATGTGGTTCCTCCTGTCGCTGCAGCTGTTCTTTATCTCTTTTTTCCGTGTTTAAAACTTTTCCATCTGCTTGCAGCTGGTCTGCGGTGCCACAACCCATATCAAGTATCCCGTTTATGGCCAAATTAATTGAAAAAGCCGTACAACTCCAAACTCAAGAGTATATTGATAGCTCAGCCCCACTTGATGAACAACAGTATGGGTTCCGCCTAAGACATGGTGTAGAATCACTCCTAACAGTTCTATTTGACACGCTTGTAAGAGGAATAGACAACTCAAAACATGCTTTCTTACTTATATTCATTGATGTCTCCGCAGCCTTCGACAGTGTACACCACTCAACAATGATTAATAACCTTAGGCAAATAGGTATAAAATCCACAGTTCTAAAATGGTTTACCTCTTACCTAACAGACAGAACCCAAACGGTTCAAATCGGTAACCTCACTTCTGAAACATACAATCAAGAACTAGGCCTCCCACAAGGGTCAGCATTATCAGCATTACTATTTAATATTTACTTAAAACCTATCTGTAATATCTTTAAAAAATTTAAGGTCCTATATCACCTATATGCGGACGACATTATGATGTATGTCCCCTTCAAAATACCTAACGTCCCTATACAACTAATTAACGAATGCCTCAATGAAATAACCACCTGGCTAAATGAAAAAAACCTCTACATCAACCACGCAAAAACTGAAGCTCTAATAGTAACCAAAAGCACAACCTTCATTCCCCCAGCACATATAACTTTGCAGAATAACGACATCAAACTAAAAGCTGAAATAAGATACTTGGGAGTTATTCTGGACAGACACCTTAACATGGATACCCACGTAAGAAATATAACAAAAAAGGTCTACTTTAAACTGAAAATATTAAAGCAACTCCGCCCACTAATGCTCTTACAGGATTTTCAACGAGTCATACAAGCTATCATAACCCCCCATTTCGACTTTGCAAATCAAATCCTACTTGGTGTAACAAAGCAAACCGTAAAAAAACTACAATTAGCTCAAAACGCGGCAGCAAGGACCATTACAAAGGCCCCTCCATTCCAACACATTACCCCGATTTTAGAATATTTACACTGGCTCTCAATTCAAAGCAGAATTGAATACAAAACTCTCTTAACCACCTACAAAAGCATAAATAAAACCGCACCCTGGACAATAAACAACCTCATCAAAACAGAACCCACCCATAACCCCCAAAGGAGAGACCAGCTAAATAAACTAACAATACCAAAAGAATACATTAGGGCCAAAAAATCCACTAATAAGAAAGCCTTCTCCCACGCAGCCCCCATTTTGTGGAACGCAATTCCAATAGAACTACGACAATTACCTGAAATCAAGGAGTTTAGAAAAAAACTTAAAACTCATCTCTTCACACTGCACTATGGTTCCGAAACAAACTCACCCAGCACCTCCCAGCTCGATAAAGGATAACTCTACCATAGATGACACACATTAAGATAAGGAATGAAGTACTGTGACACTAAAATAATGCATTGAAAACTGAACAACAAATAACTCTGTATATAGTTTAATCCTGTACAATTGTATATAGTTCGCTAATTGTTACTTGTTAACTGTTAAATAGTAAATGCAACCTCCAAGTTACTACTGTTATATGTAAAACAGCCTGCTCTGTTGATTGTTGTTATATGTAAACCGCATCTGATCAATGGAAGAAGCGGTATAAAAAAACCTGTTAATTAAATTAAATTAAATTAAATTGAGGCGGGTAAAGAGCAAGAAAAAGCACTCTTCTTATCCGCCAGGTCGTGAATCTAGGATGCTTGATGACTTTGGACGTCAAACCTTCCAGACATCTATGCTTTCTGCAAGAATTCTCTCATATATTTTCTATATGAGTCTATCTCTTGAGGAGGTCACAAAGCAATTACATCTTTTGACTCCTTCCCTTCCAGAGTCCAGGAGTGCAGACTACTCTTCACTGCTCAAGCATCTCCAGAATATCTCTTGGTTTCTTACTCGTGCTTCCCTAGACTCTTTTGAGTCTGTTAGCAGGACTTCTGCTATAACTATAGGGGCACGACGTAGAGCCTGGCTCCAAGCTTCAGGCTTGGACAAATGGGCACAACACAGACTGGGACATACTCCTTGCACTGGAGATAATCTTTTCAACAAGGAGTCTTTACATCAGGTTACTCAGTTTTCCACTGACTTTCCTGTTCCTAGGGGCTCTTCTGCACCTTCTTCTGTCCCAGTAGGTAGGAAATGTCCTGCCAAACTTTCTTCCCATAGGAGAAGAAGGTTTTATGCATCATCTGCCCATCCTACAGATGTTCCCAAACAGGGGAAGCATCGCCTGGTCTGCAGGGTTCAACCTCTCACCAGGCTCAGCAAACCCAGCAACCACAGGGTTTCTAATCAACCCATCAGATGCTTGTGACTCTGGGAATTACAATCTGCAGTTGTTTCTTCTCAATAGAGACAATCCACTGCTGTCATTCTAAATCCTAAACATGGATCTCTTCCCGAAAGACATCCATTCTTTCTCTATGAGCTGTCAGGATGTTCATGCTTCTAGGTCACAGGGTTCTCCTCTTTTCCTTCTAGGGAAAGAGGTCCATCCACTATCAAATGATAGTTTCCTGTGCCAGCATGTCTCCTTTCCTTTCTATTAACTTACTACTTTGTAAGTTTTCTTCAGCTCCATTTTCTTTACCCTCTTACTAGGGTTTTTCCTCTGTAAGAGTGCTATTGCTCACTGGAGGGCTTTTCTTCAGCCTCTCTAATTTTCTTACTTTTCTAGTGCGGAGTTCTCTTTTCTGAGTTCACTCCTCTTTTTCAATCTTGCTTTGCAGCAGTTCATCAGACACCTCCAGAGTTTCTACTCTTGTTTTGTCTGTTCTTTCTCTTTTCAACAGTACCATTCTTCTGCTGTCTGGCAAGCAGCTACCAATGCAGGAGCCTTAATGTTTCGACCACTGGTTCTTGTCCACCAGTAACCAGATTTGTCCTCCAATAACATTCTGTCTAGTCTTAGTAGTGACTCCAAGTCAGTGCTGTCATCTGTCTTGGAAAAGTTTTCACTACAAACTTGTTGGATTGTCTTCACTTTCTACCATCTCCATTCCCATGGGTTTGGCAGCATAGTTGACATAGCTACTGGTTTTTCTGAAGCCAGTTCTATCTCCTCATTCTCCTGCATAATGCTCTCTGCAATTCTACAGAGAAGCTCTCCACTATGGGCCCTTGCTAGAGAGCATGGGGTTTTTTTTTCTCCAACAACTATACTAGATGGTTGAAAAAGGCTTTTTTCAGTCATATCTTCCATGACTAGAAAAGTTCTCCTTTTTTACTATAAAGCACATAGGCCTACTCTTACGTGAAAGCTTAAGGAGTTGCTAATTCCCTTCTTTGGTCCATAGTATTTCCAATAGGGAATATGTTTCCTCCTTCCAGCTCGTCCTCAGGGTAGGAACGCATGATATCTTTTTGCCCTTAAGCAGGTCACCATGGTATCTCATTCCTATGCGTCTTCTGTTCACTTACCATGCTAGAGTTCTAAAATACTCAGGACTTGCGGGCTGCTGACTGATATCATCCTCTGCTTTTCACGTAACCATCCTGGTTATTCTACCACCTAGCATCCCTGTAGCCATAACCAGTGGGAATTGATTCTCTATATGTCTTCTCAAGTAGGTTCCACCTTCTTGTTCTTAGATGAATCTTTCCTCTCCACATTTTTCCTATGTGAATGCCTTGTGGACATATTTCTGTCTGCTTCTTGCAGACTTCCATATAGAGGTATATATATATTCATACCTATACCACACATCTTACAGATGTCTATGTCTATCATGTGTGAGTACTTTATGCCCTTCATATCTCACTATAGATATATTCTCATATATCTATATGTTATATGTATATATATATATATATATATATATATATATATGTCGAGATATTCTACTATCAGTAGATATGTATTCTGCTTTATCTACCTGACTGTCGAGGCTCATATAGCCATATGATTCTGACAGAAGGGTTTTTACCCATACTATGCTATCCAGCATGTTTTGGGATCCTACACTCACAACCACTTGGTGATAGTTAACACCTACCATAACCCTAAGGTTAGGTACCTCTGAAGCTCTCCATGTCCAATATCTCTCCCAGCTGACTTCAGTTAGGAGAGATATTGCGGATCTTCAGCTACTCACAGGCTAACACCTCCGGCGTTGTCCTTCCTTTTGGGATACAAGAGGTTCCCATACCCTTTCTCCCCACAAGGACTGAGCCTGTTTGTCCAAATCGGTTAGCTTTTCTCTTTTGTTCCTAAGAGTGAGCCACTCTTTTGCCAAAAGAGCTGGGTTTTTATCATAATGCCTTCCGCTGAAGGCCCACCATTTTTGTACTACCCCAGTTTTTCCTACTGGGGTTCCCTGTTCCCTTTCAGGATTCTGACCTCCATTATTTTTCCTACAGGTTTCCTACCTCCACTACAGTGAGGTCCTTCCTTTAGAGGCGGGACAATGCTGCACGGAGCCCGTCAAGACAGGAAGGGCTCCGAGATGATTTTAAAAGCACAGCCGCGGTTCCATAAGAGGCAGGGAGCCGCGGCTGCAGAAGAAGGGAGGGAGCTTATAACACTATTGCCTGTTACCGGGCGGGCAGTGTGCTCCGGAGCCGCGGCAAAGGTGAGAAAGAGCCGCATGCGGCTCCGGAGCCGCGGGTTGCCGACCCCTGGTCTAGGGTTTTGCTACTGCCCTTAATCCTGTCTGTCCTCTGCCACTCTCCTCCCATCTCTTGACACCTTCTGTCCAAGGAAAACTACCTCCTGCTGACACATATGGACTTTCTTCTTACTAACATTATAGCCCTGTGCCCCTAAAACCTGTAACAAATCCCCCATAGCTTCTTCATGCTTCTCCAGTGTGTCTGTGTATAGCATAAGATCATCCACATATTGCAAAAAGGTCACAGAGTTCCCTTTCCATCTCTCTCTAAAATCTTGCAGATCCTGACTCAAAACTCTGTTAAAATCTGAGGGACTCTCTACATACCCCTGTGGTAGTTGGGACCAGGTGTACTGCTGTCCTTCGTACGCAAATGCAAACAATTCCTGTGAAGCCTTGGCTAAAGGCAGGGTCCAAAAGGCATTGCTTAAATCCACCACAGAAAACCACTCATACAGGGAACTGTCTCCTATCCACATTCCCACTGGATCTGGTACTACTGGGAACTCCACTGCCACCATTTTATTCAACTTTCTCAAATCCTGAACCAACCTCCACTTACCATTAGGCTTACAAACTGGGCATATGGGGGTGTTATAGGGGCTCCGAGTGCAGTATAAAACTCCTTGCTTCACCAATTCTTTTACCTGCTCTCTGATTCCCCGGCATGCTTCTGCTGACAGAGGATACTACTTCACCCTTGGCCCTTCACACCCCTCCTAAAGAATAATCTCCACTGCTTTTACCTCCCGATGTAATCCCACATCTAGAGCATTTGCTGCCCATACCTCCGGGGGAGGGGAGGGGGGGCCTGATCCATAATCCTGGATCCTACCTCCCAGGATTTCTCAGATCCCAAACTGAACTGATGCCATTGATACGGAAAGTATTCATGTGGCTCCAGATCGGGAAAGAAATCCTCATCCTTAACTGTTCCTGTTAAAAAGAATCCCTGTAAAGGATATTCTTCTCCTATTTCCCCTCTCATCTCCACTTGGTGCTTCAAAAGCCACATCAGATCCTTTGAAGTGCTCCCCCCTCTCCGAAATACTACTGTTACCCACCACATGTCCTCACAGCCCTCTATAGATCCTATTGCATACACTGCTCCACATTCCTCTTGATAATTAAGTGACAATACCTGAACCCGCTTAATCCCTGTCTCCTACCTCTCTGGACACTGCAAAAGTGACCACATTATCTGGCGGCAAGGTTTTAAATTCACCACCTTATCTCCCCACACCTGAACTACCAACTGCTACAAGTGTTCTGCTGATTCTTTGTCTAAAATACATACTGGATTCTGTTCCTCTCACCGGTGTGCCTGGGGGGTTCTTAACTTTGGTGGCAACATAATTGGGCACATAGTACATTGTATCTGGATATCAAATTTCCCCAACAAATCCCTTCCTAAAAGATTGGCCGGTGACTCTGGCGCATATAGGAGGGGAGCTATCACCTTAGTTCCTTCCATCACAATTTCTAAAGGTTGGGTGTAACTCAGACTTTTGGATTCCCCAGTAAATCCTACTGTTCTTAATTTCTTTCCTGATAAAGGGAATGGCCCCTCTCCTTCTGCCTTTATGGTGGACACAGTGGCTCCAGTGTCCAAAATGAACACCGTTTCCACTACCCCGACCATTGACTTGTTTGAGGTGGAAGGACGCCATGGATCACAATTACCTTTCAAGCACTTGATACAGGGAGATACATTTCCCGAAATGTGCACGTCGTGCTTCTTTGGACTTGAAATTTGCTGTAATGTTAAGCATGAGTACGCTGCTTCTACGATGTGAGATAAGTTTTTTTGATTACACGAAGGAACTCTTTGAATAAAATGGATGGTGTCAGTTGATGGGGATAAGTTATTTATCTTTCCCTTCCTTGACGTGATCCGACAAAAAGAATTAACAATTTTTCACGTTGGGACTGCTTCAGAGTCAGTATTTTTGGATATTTAGGGGGCTTTGGTTTGGGATTAATGTAAGGGTCGGCTTTACCAATTTGTGCCACCAGGGGGTACTGTCCTAGTCAGTATCGCCTGCCCCTTGTCTCCCTCGATTGCAGTCCCTGCTAAAATGTCCCTGACGTCCACAGTTCCAGCATATGGGTCCTTCTCTCATAGGTCCTCCTCTTCCCCTATCCCTAAATTCTTCATCCTGCCACCCAGGCAGCCGCCTAGGGCCCTCCACACGAGTTCCTACAGGGTGCTGGCATCGTCTCCTCTCTTCTCCTACCCCTCTATACATGGCCTGCGCTAGCTGACATCCTAACTCCTCCACTTGTTGGCCCAATGCCCGAACCTCTGCTCCCCGGGCACCTTTTTCTTTTTTCTCCTTTGTGCTGGCCCTTTGCTTCACAAAATGATCAATGTGTGATAGAATAACATTCCAGTTCATATGTGGCAATCCCACTTCTCCTTCTAAAGCCTTCTGCACCTCCGCCGGCAAACCGGCTTTCATTATCTGGAAAAACACAGCATGCCCATTTGCATCCCACGGATGCCCAGTCTCACACTGCCAAGCCTGTTGTATTTCACTCACCCACTCATATACTCCTTGTCCTTCTTTCCAGATCACAGAAGTCACTACCCCAAAATCCTGCACATCTGGGTACATGACCCGAAGAGCTGCCCACAACCTCTGCCTATATTGAGCCATCCCAGCCCCATCAAACCTGTCATCCTGCAGGGTGACAGCCTGCAATCCTGCCAGCCTAAATATCTCCTCTGTTCTCCCCTGAATTAACCTAGCCAAAATACCTTTCAGATCACCGAGGGCAATCTGATGTCCTGAAGTACATGCCTCAAACTTCGCTATCCAAGAGGTAGCTCCTCTTACTAAGGGGGGCAATGCCCTAGCCACATTTTCCATATCCATAAAGCTCCATGGTGCATATTTTACTAAAGGTGGATTCCTTGCTGCTCCTGGATGTGGGTTTAACACCAGGGACAGTGCTTTCACTAATGGTCCCTTTTCATATTTTTCCCATACTTCCAACCCTTCCTTCATATATTTAGAGTCCCACTGAGGGTCCCCCATACCCCCTACAATGCATTTCCTAGCCAAATCCATATCCTGAGGTTCAAAACTACCCTGTCTTGGCCATGGAGAGAGATGCAAAGATAGACCCTCTGTCCATCTTGCCAAACAATCATTCCACTTCCACATATACTGCCCACTCTGTTCTTTGTCCTGCACTTCTTCACAAGGGGTTAAATTTGCCTTCACACATACATTAATTCTCTCCTGACTTGTTGATTTATCTAAAGCCTGCAGCCACTTATCGGCTGTCGAAGTAACCCTGGGGACCCCTGTGAACCTAACAACTCTTCTTCCAGTCCCTCTAAGTTCCATTCATGTCTGTCTCCTTCCCTCTGACTTAAGGGAAGTGGATTGTAAATCCATATCATATACCGGCTTCCTAAAATTCTGTAACTCCCTTTCTACCTCTCTCAGCTCCCTAGTTAATTGTCTCATCTCCTTTTCCCCTGGGGGTGGCTCTACCTTGGTGGATTTCAATGTTCCCTCTACCCTCATCCACTGGGATTCTGCTTCTTGTTGAACCCGATTCCTACTCTCTAATCTCTGCAGCTCTCTCTGGGCTTCCTGATAGGGAGTCTCTGCTGGCTGAATGGGTGCACTAGGCTGCTTTTCCCTAGCTCCACGGGAGTCTTCTACCGGCATCTGCACCGGCGGCTGCTGGTAGCCATCAGCCACCAGTCCATGCAGAGCAGAGGCACCCTCCTGATCTGTAAGCATCAAGGATTTTACTGCCGGGGCATAAGGTGGGGGCAATGTACTTTTAATCTCCTCCAGCCTTCCTAACTTAACCCAGAGTTTTAAACACTGCATATGTTTCTCTCTGCTTTTTACTTTTGGTTTGGTGGCTTCTATCCAAATCTGGACATCTGCCAGACTGCCCCTATCTTCTGCCCTGAATTGTGGCCAAGGTTTAGACAGTTCCTGCATTCCTTTCACCCATTTCCAGTGGCACTCCTTCACTAATTTCCTATCCAGCTCCGGCACCTTCTTTAATAGGCGCCCTAAGGGGGACTCCTCCAGGGATCTCTATTGTGTCCTTACCCCATCCCATATTAAAGTGTTTTCTTTATAGGAAAAGAGAGGGGGAAAAAAGAGAGAAAAAAATCCAAGTGTTCAGAACTATATAGCAGCTTTATAGTGTGTAAACCTATCACTGGTAAAATAGGTTCACTAAATAGCTTTGTCCAAAAGAAACAATACACTAACAATAACAGACTATAGCTAAAATACTATACTTAGAAATAAATGAAAAATCTGGGCTTACCTTATCCAAGGAAAGAATCCCTCAAAACCTCTCACTGTGTCCGAAGCCATCAAAGATCTTGACGACTCCTCGTACGGGCCACCAGTGTATGGAACTGGGGGGGAGGGGGGTCAGTCCGTTGGCCAGGCGGATTGCACCCCCTCCTCCTCCATGCAAGAGGGAAAACAAAAACCTTACATATACATACAGGGAGGGTTTACCATCCCTCCCAATAAACCACACCTCATGCAGATTATACGCGTACCTGGCACAAAATTCTCACAGATTCTTCTTACAAATAAAATCCCTTATTCCTTATACATCACAGAAACAAGCATATAGGTAGCACAACCAAAACTAACTAAATACAAAGTAACTTGGACAATTCCTTCACCCTCCACTTACAGCTATAAAGAGATTTCCTGTCCATAGACAGATCCTAGCACAGTGAAAGAGAAAGATATGACAGTGAGATTCCTAGCTACACTCAAAGATAAACTAAGGAGACTTTCACCCAGACAATCATACCCACTCTCTCATTAGCAGACATACAGTGGAAATTTACAAACCACCTTCTTCAGAAAATGGGGTGTAAATTCCCAATCTTTTAAAGCTCTGACCCATTATATAGTGTTCTTTCCAAATAGTCCCTTTGTTTTCGATTCCATACATCTGGATTTTCTCTTTCATTCCTTTCTTTGTCCTGTCATATCTTCATTGGGTTGCCAACTTTTTCACCGAGAAAAACCCGACACCTGTGGCTCGCCATGCTCCACCCATTCTCCGCCCCTAGTCCCACCCCTGCCCTGCCCCCAGCCCCACCCACAAAAATTACCGAGGATACGTGTAGGCTAACTTCCTTGGTCAGATAATAATTAAAGTGGGAACCCCAAAATCCAAACATGAAATGTACAACACTGGAGAAATAAAACTATAAAGTAATTTCCTCTTGCACTAAACAAAAACGCAAAGATGTTAGCAATACACACTTCCCAGACCAGACATATTCCAGTTAATAAATTCAAAATAAAAAGTATTTTTCTACCTTCTGTTTGGGCGTTTTATTTTTCAGTTGCAATTGCTCCAGTCACTTTCTTCTGGTTTCTTCGTGTCTTCTGCAAGCTATCCATTTGTCCTTTCTTCTCTTTCAGATGTTTTCCATTCTCTCTCTATTTCTGCTTTAACATACTGATTGTTTCCCTTTTGCTCTTTCCCCCAATTCTTTCCTTATTCCTTTATCATCCGTTTAAATTTCACCCTTCCATTCTCAAGCCCCTCTTACTCTCCCAATACCGGCCCATCATAGACTTTCTTCCACACAAAATATTTTTTCCCCTCTCCATTCTCATTCCCCATCCATTCTAGTCCTCCCCCCAAATCAGTTCCCTTATAGTTCTAGACCCACCCAGCATCCACTCCCTTCTAGTCCCATTCTCCCATGCCCCACATCAGCCCATTTCCAGTCCTATTCCAGCTCTTCATCAGCCCATTTCCAGTGCTAGCCCTCACATCACAGGCCATTTCCAGTCCTAGCTCCCCCCCCCCAATCACAGCCCATTTCCAGTCCAAGTCCCCCATCACAGCCTATTTCCAGTCCTAGCCCCCCCCCATCACATCCCATTTGCAGTCCGAGTCCCCCCGCACCATCACAGCCCATTTGCAGTCCGAGTCCCCCCGCACCATCACAGCCCATTTGCAGTCCTAGCCCCCCTAATCACAGCCTATTTCCAGTCCAAGATCCCCCTTCCTCCACCATAGCCCATTTCCAGTCCAAGTTCCCCCCCCCCATAGCCCTTTTCCAGTCCAGGTCCCCTCCACCCCCATCACAACCCATTTCCAGTCCATGTCCCCCCCCCCATAACCCTTTTACAGTCCAGGCCCCCCCCCCCATCACAGCCTATTTCCAGTCCAAGTTTCCCCCTCCCCCATAGCCCTTTTCTTGTCATGGTCCCCTCCACCCCATCACAACCCTTTTCCAGTCCATGTCCCCCCCCCATAACCCTTTTACAGTCCAGGTCCCCCCCCCCATCACAGCCTTTTTCCAGTCCAAGTCCCCCCCCCTTAGCCCTTTTCCTGTCCAAGTCCCCCCCTTTAGCCATTTTCCAGTCCAAGTCCCCCCCCCTTAGCCCTTTTCCAGTCCAAGTCCCCCCCTTTAGCCCTTTTCCAGTCCAAGTCCCCCCCCCTTAGCCCTTTTCCAGTCCAAGTCCCCCCCTTTAGCCCTTTTCCAGTCCAAGTCCCCCCCCTTAGCCATTTTCCAGTCCAAGTCCCCCCCCTTCTCCTTTTTCCATTCCAAGTCCCCCCCCCCCTTATCCCTTTTCCATTCCACTTCCCTCCCCCCCCCCCCTTAGCCCTTTTCCAGTCCAGGTCCCCCCATCACAGCCCATGCAGTCCTTGCCCCCCCCCCCCCGGACCAGCATCGCGGCTGTCTGAGGCTTCATAGGGAGCCGGGGAAGCCCGCGCGAGGCCCCGGCTCCCTCTGAACAGCCACCAGCGTGAAGAGCCTTTACCTTCACGCTGGCGTCTGTTCCTGTGAAGCCGCGAATGCTGGGAAAGGTTAAAGGGCAACCTTTAACCTTTCCCAGCATTCGCGGCTTCACAGGAACAGCCGCCAGCGTGAAGGTAAAGGCTCTTCACGCTGGTGGCTGTTCAGAGGGAGCCGGGGCCTCGCGCGGGCTTCCCCGGCTCCCTCTGAAGCGGAGAAAAGCCGTTTTTTTTGCTCAGGCCGCTCCCGATCTTGCGGCCAGAGCAAAAAAAACGGCTTTTAAAGGGCCGGTTTTGCCTCTGCGCCGGCAGCCGGCCTGGCCGTGGAAAAACCGGCCAGGCCGTGGAAAAACCGGCCAGGCCGGCTGAAAACCGGCCAGTTGGCAACCCTATATCTTCACTCCCATTCCTGCTGACCTGTGACCCTTTATGGCCTTGTGTATAAACATGTGATCAGGCCTTTGTCAGATTTATTCCTTGTTATTTGACCCTTTTCCCACCTATCCACCTTGTCTGTTTTTCCATCCCCTATTTTTAAGAAATATAGAAAATATATATCTTATTAGTTCTCTGATACTCTGACAGTTTCCACACTAGGCCTCAGTAGGCCCCATGTCAAACTGGCATAACCATGCTAAATAATGTCTTCTCTCTCCTGTGCTCTGTAGATAAGTGTGTTTTTTCTCACATTAATGTCACCTACTACCCATAGCATCCCACAACACACTTTCATTTCAATACCAGCAATTTGGACATATTTTAGATGTTCTTTGTGTTAACTCTTTCCCTTCTGGCTCTCACAACTCCGACAAGGTTCGGTTTGAGCCCGGATTGTGAGAGATAGAGGAGATACTGCAGCACCAGCTGCACCTGGCAGGAGAACAGGTTAACCCCTTGCTCCGTGCACCAAACCGAGAATCTAAACCATTTGAAGGCGTATGGTTTCCTAGTGGAAGCCTTATGGGAGGCCAGCAGGATCGCCTCCACTTCCCCCAAAAGGTTGAAAGGAGCTAAGGTCACCGTTTCAGCAGCCACGCTGTCAGTGATAAGGACCACAGGTTGGGTTGCAGGAGAGAGCCCCCTCCTGAGACAGGAGCCCTGGGGAGCTTCCCAGTGGGATAGGAGTCTCTACTGACAGCTGGAGTAGCGGGAACCATGGCTGCCTGGGCCATCGAGGGGCTACCAGGAGAAGGAAGGTCTTGTCATGGAGGATCCTGAACAGTGTTTTGGCAATTAGTGGCATGGGTGGGAAGGCATACATGAGACCTTCTGATCACGAAATGAGAAACATGTCTTCCGCTACCTGGGAGGTGTGGGCTTGCTGGGAGCAGAAGCGGGGCAACTGGTAGTTGTTCAGGCTGGCAAAAAGGTCCATCCATGGTGTCCCTCAGAGTTGGAAAAGCCAGTTGGCCACTCTGGGGTCCAGCTGCCACTCATGTGGCTGGAGGACCCTGCTCAGTCTGTCCGCAAGGGAGTTGTTCTGGCCTGGCAGGTATACTGCCCGTAGGAGTATGCCCTGCTGGACTGCGTAGGAGCAGAGCATCATTGTCTCTCAGCAGAGGATGCGAGACCCCATGCCCCCTGCTTGTTCACATAGAACATTGTCACCTGGTTGTCTGTTTGGATCAACACCGGCTGGCGCCGCAGGCAGTGGCAAAATGCTTGGAGGGCTAGATATATTGCCTGAAGCTCCAGGAGATTGATCTGTTGGTTGCTCTTGTCCTGTGGCAAGCTGCCCTGGGTGTGGAGTTCCTCGCAGTGGGCTACCCATCCCAGCAGGGAGGTATCCGTAGTGAGAACCCTTAAGGGGCTTGGAGTTTGGAAGGGCATCCCTGCCTCGAGGTGTTGGAGGTTTTGCCACCAGGTCAGAGATTCCGCCAAATGGCGGGTCACTGAAACTCTGTCATGGAGATGGCTATAGCCTGACATGGGGTGACATGCACCATGGAGGCCATGTGCCCGAGTAGGCACAGCAGGAGCTGAGCTGACTCAAAGGGACGGTGTTATACGTCTAGGGCCAGTATCCTAAGACAGTCAGCTCAGTCCCTGGGAGGAAGGCCTTTGCTTGGAGGGTATTGAGTCTTGCCCCTATGAACTCTAGACATGGAAGAGGTGGGACTTGGGGTAGTTTATTACAAACCCCAGATGCTGCAGGACCTAAATGATGCATGCAGTGGCCTGCTGCACTTATGTAGTTGTGCCTCCTTTTATGAGACAATCATCCAGGTAGGGGAAGACAAACACCTACTGGAGGCGGAGGAAGGCAGCCATGACTGCCAGGCACTTGGTGAAGACCCTTGGGGCAGAAGCCAGGCTGAAGGGTAGTACCCTGTACTGGTAGTGGCCGCAGGGCCAGCCCGTCCATTGAGCAATAATGTTTTTTGCACAGGGCCCCGCGTTTCAGGGGGCCCCGCGCAAAGAACATTCTGCTTTTTTTCAAAATTAAGTAAAAAAAAAAAAAAGCTGGCTGCTGCCGCTGCCGCCACGGCAGAATGGAGTGTCCCGCGGGGCTCCCTCTGCCTGGCTGAGCTCTCCCTCTGCGATGGCTGAGCCCCTCTGTGTGCCAGCTTTCAGATATGCGAGGGAGACACTCTCCCTTCGCGTATCTGAAAGCCGGCACAGAGGGGCTCAGCCGTCGCAGAGAGAGGGAGGGAGGGACTCAGCCGGGCAGAGGGGGCCCCGCGGGACACTCCATTCTGCCGCTGCCGCGGCGGTAGCAGCAGCGGTAGCAGCCAGCTTTTTTTTTTTTTTTAATGTTCCTTGAATTGATGGGGAGGGGGGGTTAGGACTGGTAATGGGCTATGGAGGGGGTTAGGACTTGAGGTGGGCTGTGGGTTGATGGGGGGGTTAGGACTGGTAATGGGCTATGGGGGGGGGGCTAGGACTGGAAATGGGCTGGGGGGGTTAAGACCGGAGGGGGGCTGATGGGGTGAGGACTGGTCCTGGGCTGTGGGCTGTTGGGGGGTTAGGACTGGTAATGGGCTGTGGGCTGATGGGGGCTGTCTGGTAATGGGCTATGAGGGGGTTAGGACTGATAATGGGCTATGGGGGGGCTAGGACAGGAAATGGGCTGATGGGGAGGGGTTAGGACTGGTAATGGGCTGTGGGCTGATGGGGGCTGTCTGGTAAGGGGCTATGGGGGGTTAGGACTGATAATGGGCTATGGGGGGGCTAGGACAGGAAATGGGCTGATGGGGAGGGGTTAGGACTTGAGGTGGGCTGATGGGGTTAGGACTGGTAATGGGCTGTGGGCTGTTGGGCGGGGTTAGAACTGGTAATGGGCTATGGGGAGGTTAAGACTGGTAATGGGCTTTGGGCTGATGGGGGCTGTCTGGTAATGGGCTATGGGTGGGTTAGGACTGATAATGGGCTATGGGGGGGCTAGGACAGGAAATGGGCTGATGGGGAGGGGTTAGGACTTGAGGTGGGCTGATGGGGTTAGGACTGGTAATGGGCTACGGGCTGATGGGGGGTTAGGACTGGCAATGGGCTATGGGGGGCTGACTGGAAATGGGATGATGGGGGGTTAGGACTGGTAATGGGTTATAGGGGGGCTTAAACTGAAAATGGGGTGATGGGGGGTTAGGACTGGAAGTGGGTTGATGGGGGGGCTAGGACTGGTATTGGGTTGGGGGGTTGCTAGGACTGGAAATGGGCTGATGGGGGGCTAGGACTGGAAATGGGCTGATGCAGGGACTAGAAGGGAATGGATGCTGGGTGAGGCTGGAACTAGAAGGGAGCTGATGTTGGGGGAGGATTAGAATGGGATGGGGCTGGGAGAGTAAAATGGAGAGGGGAAAAATATTTTGTGTGGGAGGGATGAAAAATCTACAATTGGCCGGGTATTGGGAGAGTAAGTGGGGATTGAGGATGGAGGGGTAAAATTTGAGTGGATGAAATAGGATTGAAGAAAGAGCAAAAGGAGACAGATTAGTATGTTAAAGCAGATGTAGAGAGAGAATGGAAAAAAAACTAGGAGAGGACAAATGGACAGCAGACGATGGAGAGTTAGCAGAAGACACGAAGAAACCAGAAGAAAGTGGCTGGAGCAATTGCAGCTGAAAAGAAATGCACAAAAGGTAGAAAAATATCTCTTTATTTTGAATTTATTAATTGGAATATGTCAGCTCTGGTAAATGTGCAT
This sequence comes from Ichthyophis bannanicus, assembly GCA_033557465.1. Taxonomy (NCBI): domain Eukaryota; kingdom Metazoa; phylum Chordata; class Amphibia; order Gymnophiona; family Ichthyophiidae; genus Ichthyophis; species Ichthyophis bannanicus. The sequence continues at coordinate 22,381,420 of CM066041.1, forward strand.
CATTAACGTCTGCGCTTTGTTTAGTACAAGAGCAAATTAATGTATAGTTTTATTTCTACAGTGTTGTACATTCCAAGTTTGGCTTTTGGGATTCCCAGTTTAATTATTGTCATCCTTTATTGTCCTGTTTCTAAATTGTGATTCCTTGTTTGGTGATGGTTTATGTTCTGTTCATGTGTAACTGAGCTGAGTTATTCTGTTTATATAATTCCTATTTGACATTGCCACTTGTTCTCTTTCCCCAGTAGGTCATGTACTGGTATTCTCTGAAATGTATTGGTTTAATATTTACATGTTTCCTTTTGATAGGTAGGGTATGGTGCTTTGTGAGTCCTGGTAGTGCTGTTAGGATACGGCGGGTTTGCTATGGGTTCTAAATGGGCAGTGTTTGTAGTAGTTCCTAATGTGTCTGGCGGTTGGCACTGGATTATAGTAATGTAGAAATCTTTTAGTCTTTCTTTATTCATACACTCATTAAGAGGCATGTTTACTAAAAGTTAGTATATGGTAACATTATGCAAATATTTATGCAAATAAGGCCCCTTATGCAAATGAGGCCCCGCACCCCCCTTGGGCCGCCCCTGAGTGGCCGCCCACCACCATGAACTGCAGGTACTGCCTGTGGTTGGGGTGAATGAAGGTGTGGGTATAAGCATCCTTCAGATCCAAGGAGCATAGCCAATCTCCCTACTGGAGGTAAGGCAGCAATGTTTCAAGGGAGAGCATCTTGAACTTCTCCCTCACCATGAGTCTGTTCAGGTTGCGCAGGTTGAGGATGGGCCTTACGTTCCCTGTTCTTTTTGGTACGAGGAGTATCTAGCGTAGAACCCCTTGCCCCTGAGATGGCGAGGAACTGGTTCTACCGCTCTGTCCTCAAGAAGGCCTGCAAGTTCCTTCAGTAGAAGTTCCCGGTGAAGGGAAGACCCGGGGGGCACTCCCAGGAAGAAAGGGGGAGGTGTTTGAGCCAGATGGAGGAAGTAGCCCTCCTTGACTACCTGGAGTGTCCAGGAATCAGTGGTGATAGCTGGCTACCTTTGGGCATAATAAATTAAATGTCCCCCTGTGGTCTGCTGACTTCCTCGGGGTGGAGAGGCTATGCCCAAGGAGTCAAAAGCTCCCCCCTGGCGAGGGCCTTGCCCATGTCCCTTGGCCTACTGACCCTGCTTGGGAGCCAGGGAGACCTGAAAAGATGGGCAGTTTCTGTAAGCAGCCCCTTTCCTCAGGTAGAAGGGCTTTCTACCTGAGCCCTTCCAGTGGGGAGGGGCAGTGGTCTTTTTAGAGAGCCTGGTCCTCGTCATGAACTTGGTCTTCAGCTCGGCAGCCTTGTCGGTCATGGGCTTGCCAAAGAGGTTCTCTCCTTGGCAAGGGACGTCGACCAATTTGTCCTGAACCCATTGCTTGAGGTTGGATGACTGTAGCCAAGCCTGGTGTCAGGCATCAATGCCCGCCGCCACTACTCGAGCCGCCAACTCAAAGCAGTCATAGGCTGCCCGAGACATAAATTTGGAGCACTCATGGACAACCTTGGCCAGGTTCTTGAACTGCTGCAGGGGTTCCTCAGAAAAGCCAGCTGAGAACTCGGTGAGTTCCTTTGCCAGGTCTCTTAGGTACATGACCATGTACAGCTAGTAGGCCTGGATCTGGCCAATGAACATCTAGTCCCCCCTGGTAGGGAGGCACTCACCAAGGGCATACAAGGTGTGTGCCTCCCTACTGGGGGGACTGGGACCGATGAGTGCGTCTTCTGACTCTTCAGCCAACGCATGGCCGACTCCACCACCATGGAATTGTGCAGCAACTGTGCCTTCTGGAAGTCCGGGCTCCGGTGGACTTGGTACATTGAGTCGAGCTGGTTGCTCACAACCAGCACCGATGCCGGTGTCTCCCACATACAGAGCATTAACCGTTCCAGGATAGGTGGGATAGGCACCGTAAGCTATTCCCTCGGGGGGGCCCTCGTATTGGAGGATTTCGAGCTCCTCTGTCTGAGGGTCCTCCTCCAATTCCATTGGGAATGCTAGAGCCTTGGACATGTCCCTGATGAAGTCGAGGAACGCCATGTCCTCGGGCAGGGACTGACACTGGGGCTCCGAAGGAGGGGAGTCGGAGGGAAGTCGTGGTGGTGACAGGTGTCTGGCAACTCCTCATTCTCCATCTCCCACTTGGAATAGTCCATCGAAGACTCATGGGCTCTGGGCCTGAACTCCTTTGGAGGCCCTGCAGCTGGCACCAAGCATGCTAGCTGGGGAAGATCTCAGGCCCGTGGAACAGGAACCAGATCGAGATCTCTGTCGAGGATTGACTTGAGGCTGAAGAGTCTCTAGGATTAGCTTGGCTCAGCCTCCGGGGATGCCTTTGATGTCGATGACCCGGTGGTCTGGGCAGAGGAACCGGGTAGTACTGGACAACAGCGCCCGCTGCTGGTCCATGAAGGCAGACAAGCTGCGCTCCAGGGCCACCATTCTGGACTCGAGTCCAGAAGGCTCTGCAGCCATCATCGTGGGCACCAAGGGACTCTGGCCCAATGCCCATTCCCCCAAGGGAGAGTCCTCAATGAGGATAATGTCAGGCGACCGAAGCCAGTCTGAGGTCGAATCCTTCTGAGGGACCTTTGCAGGCCGTTCCCTCTCCATTTCCTCAAAAGAGCATCGAGAACTGCGGAACCTGGCTCAGGGCTTACCCGGTCTGTCGGAGCCATCCAGGGATGTCACCTTAGAGGTTTTCTTTTCTTGAGATCCCTCGAGGGAGACCCGAAGAGCCACGGTGTCAACTGGGGTCCGTAAGGCTACCCCGAGATTCCACGGCTTTAGAGGAGGCCTTGGCCTTCAGAAGTACCGGGGACTCTGGGAAAAACTTATTGTGCTTCTGGTGGCTCTTGAGGGCCTTAGTGGACATCTTCTTTTTACAGAGGCTGCATGCCGTGGTGTCGTGGTCCAGCCCTAGACAGCGAAGACAGCAGTCATGTGTGTTGGTAAGGGATATTATTTTGGCACATTGATCACACTTTTTAAAGCCACTGGTATCCATGGGGGAAAAATGTACCCCAGTGAGGTCCAAGACCCACAGTGCTGCCAGTTGGAAAAAAGGCACGAAGGCACTGTAAAAACAAAAAAAGGTAGGAACCTAAGACTTGATGCCGGAGCAGCAAATTCAGGGGTTGGAAAGAGTACCGGTGCACTACCGGAAAGAGTATGAAACTCAGGTCGAGAAATATCAACTTTTTCCGGGAAAGACCAGACAGATGTCTGAAAGGTTCCACAGAAGAAAGGAGACTGAGCAAGATGGCAACCTTGAGCAGGAAGGGCACCACGCATACGTGGTGGCATCTCCCAAAGGCTTTCTTTGAAAGCTGGGGGGATGCTTTCGCAAGGGCCTCGTTGGTGCTGACGTCATCCTGCTTGTTCCCGGAGAATTCAGCTATATCCTTAGGAGGGAGAAGTGGCTCAGTGGTTGGGACAGGTTACCTGGAAGGCCAGGGGTTCATTTCCCACGTAGGGACAAGTAACCTCAGGCCGGAGGGACTGGGGTCTCTAGTCCCATGGCCACTCCTTGTGGCCTTGGGCAAGCCACTTAACCCTCCATTGCCTCAGGTACATTTAGATTGTGAGCCCTTCGGAGACAAGGGGATAAATAGTGCCTGTTAGCACATATCTGTAAACCGCTTTGACCCAGTGAAAAGCGGTATATAAGCACAGCTAAATAAATAAAATAAATAAATAAATAAACACATGGAGACCAAAACTGCACACAATATTCAAGGTGCAGTTGCACCATGGAATGATACAGAGGCATTATAATATCCTTTGTTTTATTCTCCATTCCTTTCCTTATGATTTTTAGCATTCTATTTGCTTTCTTGGCCGCTGCTGCACACTGGGCGGAGGGTTTCAACGTATTATCTATGATGACGCCTAAATCTTTTTCCTGGGTGGTGGTTTCTAAGGTGATACCTTGCATCATGTAACTATAGTTTGGGTTGTTCTTTCCTAGGTGCATAACTTTGCACTTGTCCACATTTAATTTCATGTGCCATTTGGACGTCCAGTCTTCCAATTTTTCAAGATCCTCTTGCAATAACCCTCTTGTGTTTTAACAACTTTGAATAATTTTGTTTCATCTGCAAATTTGATCACCTCACTTGTTATTCCTATTTCCAGGCAATTTATGAATATGTTAAAAAGCAGTAGGCCCAGCACAGATCCCTGGGGTAATCCACTATTCACCTTTCTCCATTGATAAAATTGACCATTTAGCCCTACCCTCTGCTTTCTATCTTTTATTGAAAATCATTTTTATTAGTCTTATCCATAATATAGCTAGTAACAATTCACATTAAATCCAATCAGACCATTGCTCTCAGTATAACATTATCAGTCTGACAAAGGCAAGTCAGTTTTACAGCAACCTTAAACACTTTTACCGAACAGCAATCAGCAATGTCACCTTCTAGTGGGCTGCAAACACATCATTACTACACCTCCTTCTAATTCCTACACCATTGTCTTAGCACGTTTATCATAGAGTATACTTCCATAGCCCTAGGTGAACTATAACTCACAGTGATTAACATGCAATGATCAACATTCAAGAACTTTCAATAACTTCCCCTGTCGCTCCCCCATACCTCCTTCCCCCCCTTCTCTTTTTCCCCCTCCTACCCTCCCCTCCTCCTCCCCCCCTCCCACCCGAACAGAGCAGAATTTCTCACTTTAGCTCACTTTAACTCATGGTGTGATGCACATCAGCCTACTCCGCACCCTCTTCCCCTCACCACTATTCGTTCCCTCTTATGTCAAGCCCGCTCTCCAGAACCGGGGCCCAGATCCCCTTAAACTGATCCATCCGCTGCGTGCCTAGTAAACGCGCCGTGCAGCACTCTATAGCCAGTAAAACCCGCATCCGACTATCCCACTCCTGCACACTAGGCTCTGTGGCGCTACCCAGTTTCTCAAAATCGTTTGCTTGGCCCACCACAAAGCCCTTCTCACAAAGTTGGCGTTTACTTCCTTCTATAAAGGCCTTATCTTCATAAGACCCAAATAGACACCATTCGGGCACTATTTTCACTTGCTGGCCAATCCAACCACTGAGCTTCCCTCCGACTCCCCCCCAGAATCTTTGAATGGTGACGCACAGCCAAAACCTGTGCGCCAACGTGCCCCTCTCCACGCCACACAAGTGGCATCTATCTGTAGAGGAAATACCCACCTGCGCCGCCCAGGTATCATGCACATATCCGCGCCACAGAAATTTATATTGCACTTCCTGCATCTGCACCGATTCTGACACTGTTGCTATGTGCTGAAAGGCATTTTGTAAGCGCTCTACCGTTCCTTCCAAAATCCCATCGGCCTTCCACCTGCTCTCTAACAGTGCCAACCCTGTCATATCTTCCCCCACTCTAAGCTCTTCCCGCAGTCTCCGGACCGTAGGTTTTCCCTCCAGGGCCCGAAAGAGATCCACCATTCCTCTCGCCTCCCATTGTAGGCCCTTAGATGTTCTACACCGCAGGCTTTGCACATAATGCCTCACCTGCAGATAGAAGTAAAAATCTTGCGCTCTCAATTGATACCTTCCCCGCAGAGACTGGTAGGAGTCCAGCTGTGCTGTTTGCTCCATCCTCAAATGGCCCACATACTCCACTCCACTGTGTGCCCATTGCTTGGCCACCCCCCCCCCCTGCCTCCCCGGCACAAAGTCCCCATTACCCCTCAGTGGGAGACAGTCAGAGTATCTCCAATCACATCCCCTATACTGACATAACAGTCTCCACGCCTGACGAACCGCCCCAAGGTAGCTCGAATGCCCCCAAGACCCTAGCAACTCTTTACCCGGTTTATGCATCCAATACATCCTGTGATACGGCTCGGAAAGATGGTCAATCAACTCAATCGGGATTACTTCAGTTGTCCCCGCTACTAAATCTTGTAGCGGCCGCAGTAGACTAATCAGATTGTACTCCCGCAGCGATACCAAGCCCGCCCCCCTTCTCGCTCCGGCCTTAACAAAGTCGCAAAAGCAATGCGCGCTTTCTTCCCCTTCCACAAAAATTTTGACAAGTGCCTCTCCAGAGTCTTTAAGTCCTTCCTTAAGAGCCAAATTGGGGCATGTCTTAGAAGATAGATCCATCTCGGTACCTCGATCATTTTGAAAAGAGCTATTCTCCCCTTCAGCGAAATAGGCAGCTCTCTCCATTTCTTCAGCCTCTCTAATGTTCTAACCAACATTGGCTCTACATTAACTGCATACAGTTTGCGGAGCTCACGCGGAATCTGGATACCGAGATAGCGAATAGAATCCTCTGCCCATACTAATGGGAAGGTACCCCTCCACCTCCCCCTAACTTCCCCTCCTATATCTAATCCCATCGACTTCGCTCTATTTATTCTCAAGCCCAAAAACTCTCCAAACTGCTCAATTCAGGATAATGCGCACTCTAAAGAACTCTGCGGATTCGTCAAACACAGTAATAGATCGTCTGCAAACGCACTAACTTTCACTCCCCCTCTCGGCTATTCAATCCCCTGATTCCCCTCCGTCTGCTCTAACACTCTCAACAGGGGCTCCATCTGCATGATAAACAACAGAGGTGATAGCCCTGCCACGTCCCTCTTCGCAACTCAAAAGATTCTGAGCACTGTCCACCCATTGTTATAAAAGCCAAAGGTGCCATATAGAGTGCCTGTATCCAAGTCAAAAAGGCTCCCTCGAAACCGAACCGCCTGAGCACCTCAAACATGTACGCCCAAGACACCCTGTCGAAGGCCTTCTCCGCATCCAGGCTTACCAATAATAAAGGTTCGCCTCGTTGTACACTCAATTCCGCCCCCAGAAGAACTTTACTAATATTATAGAAGGCCTCCCTGCCTTTAACAAAACCTGTTTGACAGGGGCTAATCAACTTCGGCAGGATCATCTGCAACCTTTTCACTAACACCCCAGCCAGCACTTTCATGTCATAGTTGATTAAGGAAATCGGTCTATATGAAGCCGTATCTTCCGCATCTTTCCCAGCTTTATGAATCACTGTGATCGTGGCCGTCCTCATATCACAAGGGAAACCTCCCTCATTCAACACTTCCCCATACACTGCAGCCAGGGTGGGGACTACCTGCAATTCTAACATCTTGTAAAATTCTACTCCGTAGCCATCCGGCCCGGGAGCCTTGTATGGTTTCCCCCCTCTGATCACCTTCTGGAGTTCCACTCCTTCTATCGGTCTATTTAACTCCTGAAGGTCTTCCCTCTAAATCTTCGGTTGCGCTATCTCATCCAAAAATGTCTTCTCGCTCCCTCTATCCTCCGACTCTGGGGTGTATAACTGTTCATAAAACTGCCAGAAGATCTCCACTATACTTCTGGGGTCTGAAAGCCTTACCCCTGTACCATCTCTAACAGTTGCTACCACCCTAGGCCTTCCCCCCTCCCTCACCAAGCGAGCCAGCAAACTGCCCGTTTTATTTCCATATCTGAAGAACTGATGTCGGTAATATTGCATACTGTATATCGCTCGCTCTTGTAGAATGCCATTGAGCTTCCTCTGAACCTCTAAATAAGCCGGAACATGTTCTTTTCCCCGGGCACCCAAGGACAGCTGCTTCAACTGCCGCATTTCCTGCGCCAATAGCAATACTTCTCCATTTATTCTGCGCTTCTCCTTAGCCACATACGCAATAATGTGTCCCCTCATTACGGCCTTCCCAGCCTCCCAACACAAGGTGGCAGATATAGCGCTGGATTCATTAAATTGCAGATATTCTTCCCATTTTTGCACTAAATACTGTTGAAAGCTTTTGTTCTTCCACATCTGTCTAGGGAAAGCCCATCGAGACTCCCCTCTGTCTCTCCCCCTCCAATCCATCCTCACCATGGCATGGTCAGACACTATAATAGGCTCAATTTCAGAACTTATCACTGTCAAATTCTCTCTCCGCAACTAAAATATAATCAAGTCTAGACCAGGTGTGGTGCACCCTAGACAGATGTGTAAAGTCTTTTTCCCCCCCATGCAAGGTCCTTCAGGTGTCTACCAATCCCCCTGTCTGACACAGGTAGCTCACTCCCTTCTATCTCCAACCTCCCTTCTCCTTCACATCAGACTTGTCTAGCTCAGGATCATGAGGACAATTGAAATCGTCCGCCACAATCAACGGAATCCGCGGGGCATTACCCACTTTGTGACTCATCCGTTGAAAAAAACAGTGATCATAGACGTTAAGGGTGTAAACATTCCCTAGAAAAAATTCCTCTCCATTTAACTTTAAATGCACAAACAGGTATCTACCCGAGGGATCCAAGTCCTCTCTCAACACCTCCACCTGAATCTCTTTACTTATCAGAATTGCCACCCCTCTTTTCCGGCCGCCCGAGGGAGCAGCAAGCACTTGCCCCACCCAACCCTTTTTAGGTTTGACATGCTCCTTTGCATTGAGATGCGTTTCCTGCAGCAATGCTACCTGGGCCTTACTTTTCCGCAGGGCCTGTAGTATCTTTGTTCTCTTCACTGGTGAATTTATCCCCCCAACATTCCAAGATATAAATCGCATGTGCTGTCTCATTGGTTCCCATTAGCAAAGGGTGACACCATGCATTTCTCCCATTTCGCTGCCCGGGGTTGCCCAGCCTCAACCCCCAGCCTGGAAACTACCAAAGATAGGCTGCATTTCTGATTTATAATGTGGTCTTGCTCTTCCCACCCTTTTACTCGTCCCTGCCCTGCACTTCCCTTGAACCCTATGAGTTTTCCCTTCCTCCTGCCCCCTCCCACTCCCATCCCTCCCCCTCTCCCTCCCCTCATCCCCTTCTGCCCCCTGCCCTGTCCCCCCTCCTCAGCCCCCCTCCCCTCCCCAGGTAAAAAGCTTTCCATCCCACCTTAAACCACCTTGGCTGAACTACGAGTCCCTACCGTGCACTGCGGGGCCGCCCCGAGCTCCCTCTCTGGAGGGATATCAAATTTCAGCTGCCCCTCCCAGTTTGCCCCCCAAATGGCTTTCCAAACCGAGTTTATACAAACAATTATGCATTGGAGGGTAGTGTTCTCCCGCCTGCATTACATTCCTTCCCCCAACCAATACCAAGTACTCCATACCCTCAGGCTTAATAGATAACAGCAAAGAGTAACAGAACAGGATATCAATAACATCAATCAAGTGTAATAGAAAAACATCAATTCAGTAGCCACACGTTAACATAATGCAGTCATCTACCCGCTCAAACATTCACAGGCCTGGTTGCACCCGAGGGCACCCATCTCTCTGTCCCAGGCTTCATTTCCGCCTTAAAGGTTTTATCATATTATATTCAAAGCCCCAGAGTCCATCCTTTCTTACAATCCAGGGTCCAGACCCACTTCTCCGTTCTGCGCCGGCATATTTTTCTCCAAGTCTGCCAGAAACGCCTGGGCCGCTCCCACCGATTCAAATACAAAAGTTTTCCCCATGTTGTACACTCGCAAGGTGGCTGGAAACGCCAGCGTGAATCTGACCTTCTTTTGGAATAAAGCCGCACACACTGGTGTAAACTCCTTTCTCTTCGCTGTGACCAAGGCTGAATAGTCCTGAAATAAAAGCAGCTTGTTGTTATCCAGAATTAGCTGTCGATGCCGGCGGTATGTTTGTAGTAGTTGTTCCTTATGTGCAAAATTGAGGATCCGCGCTATCACCACTCTGGGCCGTGGCCTGGATGCCATTTTCCCTCCGATGCGGTGAGCACGCTCCACTTTGATTTCTCCCACCAACGAGTCAAGTCCCACAGCCTTCGGGAGCCATTGTTCTAGCAATGGCAACAGCTGCTGATCAGTAGTTGTCTCCGGAACCCCCACCAGGCGTATGTTGTTTCTGCGGGAGCGATTTTCTAGGTCATCGATTTTATTCTGTAAGGCCTCCAGTTTCGCCCGAGAGCCCTCGTGCTCCCTCGCCTGTCGTCCTTCATCATCCTCAATTGCCGCCACTCTGTTCTCCAGCTCCTCTATTCTCTGGCTCATTTCCACCATCGATGTGCCCATGACCTCCAACTTTGATAATATTTGGTCAAATTTGGGGTCTAACTGTCTTACCACTTCCCTTGCCAGATCCTCAGTGGCAGACTCCACACTTTCCTTACTCGGTGAGGAGGGCTGCGTTCCCGCCAAGGTCGGGGCTCCAGGCCTTAGCACTCTCTCCTTCTCCTTCTCTTTGCGCGTCGGAGGCGGCATTTTTCTGTGCTTTGCAGCCTGTTATTTTTAGTCAGAGGCTGGAGCTGGTTCTCTCTCCACCTTCCTCCGGGGGGGCAGACAGGTAGATTTTTAGCAGATTTCTTGAGGCGGCTCCGGAGCGAGCGGAGACACGTCTTCACTCGCTCATGTGTCACGTGGACCTCCTCTGCTTTCTATCTTTTAACCAGTTGCTGATCCACAATACTACAGTGCCTCCAGGGCTGGCCCATCCATTAGGTGGGCTAGCTGACCACCTAGGGCGGCAGACATCTATGGGCAGTAGGTCATGTGCTTTGGCACACATGGCCTGCTGCCCTCCTACGCACCCAGCTGCGTCACTCTCCACAGTGCTGAACTGTGATGCCACCCCCCTCTTGCAGCCACTGAATCCGATGGCAAGCGGCTAGGCTCGGTGGCAGCATGTCCTTCAATACATGCCGGTGAACCGCCCGCTGCTGGAATCAGTGGCAATGGGGGGGACACGGCTCAGCATGGGGTGAGGAGGGCGGCACAGTGCATGGTTAGGGGGGCACGGCCAGAGTTTCTGCCTAGGGCGGCAGAAATCCTAGGGCCAGCCCTGCTGCCTCCAATCCTATTTTATGTTTAATGTATTTATTGAGTATACAAATACATTCAAGAAAAATGAATGAAAGCAAAATGGCAAACAAGTAACATTAATAGCACAAGCGTAAGCTATTAAACAAGGAAAAATAAACATTAGCCTAAATTAGCCCACAATTATTTAAAAGGAGGAGGCACCAGGAAAAGCTACATTAACTTAGGAAAAATAAGCATCATATAGCAGTGCGAAACTTATGCATCAGCCGTATGAGAAGCAAGAACAACCACAGAATCCTCCCTAGCCACAAGAAACCCCAGCAGCTGGCGGGGCTCAAAAACAAGTCTAATTTCTCTTTATAGGAAACATGACATCTAGCAGGAAATTTCAACAAAAATGTCCCGCCAAGGGAAAGTACCCTGGGCTTAAAACCCAGGAATTCCTTTCTCCTCAGCTGGGTACCCCTAGCAAGATCAGGAAAAATGCGGACATGACAGCCCATACACTGCTCACTGAAATTTCTAAAATAAGATCGATGAATTAACGATTTATCAGATTCAAGAGCCAAAGTAATAAGGAGAGTGGTACGAGCCGTGATCAACTCCACAGAACTCTCCAGAAATCCTGTAAGGTCTCCGGATTCTACAGGAGTCTCACAGCTAACTCCCCGGTTACTCCGGCCCACAGAAAGGTATTGAGCCATTGTTAATGGTGGCAGGTCATCCCGGGAGATCTTCAAGACCTCCCGGAAATACCTGCGAACCATCTCCATGGGCGACTGCAACGGAGATCTAGGAAAATTAATAAGTCTCAGAATGTTCTTCCGGACTTGGTTCTCAAGATATTCCATTTGCCTAGAAGTCACACTCCAGTCCTTAATGTGGGCCCCATGTAAACTTTGGAGTTGTTCAAGTTCTCCTTCCAACTGGACCAGCTTCCCCTCCTGTTCCTTTTGGACTCTGGAAAGTTCTTGAAATTGCAATCCCATTTTATTTATTTGGCATTTCTTATATACCGTCTTTCAGTTTTATCAAGGTGGTTTACAATGAACATAACAATAGTTTTACATGGAACAGGTAAACTCAATAATATTTTACATGGAAAAACTAACAATCCTCTTATATATATCGCCATTTAACTGTGCAACATTTCAATAACAACTATTATAACAACACAAACTATTATAACAACATTTCAGTAACAACTATTTACAGTGTAGTTTTAGGACTCTGTTTAGTTTTTAATAACTTTTTAATTTTGCCAAGAGTCTTTCATGAGGAATCTTGTCAAAGGCTTTATGAAAATCCTGATACACTTTATCAATCGGCTCACCTTTGTCTACCTGTTTGTTCACTTAAAAAAAAATATGACAGATTAGTAAGACAAGACTTTCCTTGGCTAAATCCATTTTGGCTTTCTCCCATTAAACCATGGCTATCTACATGTTCAGTAATTTTATTCTTTATCATGGTTTCTACTATTTTGCCTGGTACTGACGTCAGGCTTACTGGTCTTTAGTTTCCTGGATCACCCCTAGAACCTTTTTTTAAAAATTGGAGTTACATTGGCCACTTTCCAATCCTCAGATACTACAGATGATTTCATGATAGTTCACAGATTACTAATAGTAAGTCTCCAATCTCATATTTCATTTCTTTCAACATCCTTTGATGTATACCATCCCATTCAGGTGATTTGCTACTCTTCAGTTTACCAAACCGTTGTAATATATCCATAGAAACATAGATACGTGACAGCAGAAAAAGATCACATAGCCTATCTAGTCTGCCCTTTTTCCCTTTAGATATCCTCTGTGTTTGTTCCCTTGCTTTTTTGAATTCAGATACTGTCCTCATCTCTACCACCTCCACTGGGAGACTATTCCATACACCTGCCACTCTTTCCATACAGAAATATTTCCGCATTTTACTCCTGAGTCTATCCCCTTTCACCCTCATCCTATGTCCCCTCGTAACACAGCTTGCTTTCAATCGAAAGAGGTTCTCCTCCTGTGCATTTATGCCACCAAGGTATTTACACATCTCAATCATATCACCTCTATCCTGCCTTTCCTCTAAGGTGTACATATTAAGATCCTTAGGTCTAACCTCATATGCTTTATAAAGAAGACCACTAACCATTTTAGTAGCCACATCCTCCTGGTTTATCGATATTTCTTTCAATTCTTTCACTATACTGCCCTAGACTCTACCCACCTCAAAGCCTGCGCTTGGGTAAAGTGAGCCCACAGACCTTTGGGAACTCATCTGCCCTTCAAAAGGTATGCCGACTTGATGTCCTCCTTAATCCACCATCCCAAAGTGGCCTTAGATGCTGCTTTGCCCTTGTAAGGCCCATCAATCAAGACAAAAAGCCGATCAGCAGGGCCGGCCCAATGACTAGGTAAAATACACAGTTGCTTAAATCAACAGCTTCTTAGGGGCAGCAAAAGGCAGCAACAGTCAAGGCAAAGCAGTGGGTCCTGGCAGCCACACAAACTGTCGTCAGTGTATACTTTTACCTGTAGGAAGAATGGTCATTATGAAAATAGTCCATTTACTTTTATACTTGTATGTGGCTTTTTGAAATCTCTCTCATTATGCATATATTTATAAAACAAAATTTAAAACTTAAAAGTGCTATGTCCAAATATGCATTTTTATAGGATTGCTCTGGGAGGGATGGTGGTGAGATAATTACAATTGAGTTTAATAATCCGTTGCAGATAGGACAGGGCCCTTTTACAATCCAGAGTATGGAGAATGGCCTCAACCTTGCCAGCATGAGGCCTTGGGAAGAATGTGGGGAGCATCACCTCCTGACTGAGGTAGAAGGGGGGCACCTTTGGCAGAAACGTGTGGTGTGTGCGGAGCACTACCCTGTTCTTGTAGAACCTTGTGTAGGGTGGTTCTGCCATCAGAGCCTGTAGCTCACTGACCCTGCGAGTGGACATGAGTACCACGAGAGACAACCTTCCAGGAGAGGTATCACAGCTGGCAGGTAGCCAGGGGCTCAAACGGCAACTTAGTGAGCTGTGAGAGCACCACATTGAGATCCCACTCCGCCATTGATGGGTGGATGGGGGGGCTTAGACAGCATAAGGGCCCGCAAGAAATAATAGATAAGGGGCTGAGCTGAGAGGGGCTTGCCCTCCAACAGCATGATGGTGCACCGCAATAGCGCTTAGGTGCACTCTGAGTTGGACTTCATTTCCACATGTGAGAGGTGGAGTAGGTACTGGAGCACCAGTTGCACCGAGCAGGAGAAAGGGTTCACCTGTCTCTCAGCGCACCACACCAAAAATCAATGCTATTTGAAGGCATACTCCCTTCTTGTGGAGGTCTTGCAGGAGTCCAGAAGGACCTCCTCCACATCATGGAGGTTGAAGGGAGCTAGGCTCTACCCATTCAGCAGCCATGCCATGAGTGATAGGGACCCCAGGTTGGGGTGCAAGAGAGAGTCCTTCTCATGTGAGAGTAGTCCTGGGGTACAGCCCAGAGGAATCGGGGGTGCTGCCAACAGACAGAAGCAGCGGGAACTAGGGTTGCCTGGCCACCATTGGACTACCAGAATCAGTGATGCCCTGTCATGCTGGACCTTGAAGAGTATCTTGGCGATCAGCGGTGTCGGCGGGAAGGTGTAAAGGAGGCCTTCCGTCCATGGGATGAGGAATGCAACTGCTGCTACCTGGGATGGGTGTAGCTGGTGGGAGCAGAAGTTGGGCGACTGCATGTTGTCCAGGTTGGTGAACAGGTCCACGAGGGGGATGCCCCAGAGTCAGAAAAGCTGGGAGGCCACTGTGGGGTCTAGGTGCTACTCGTGCAGCTAGAGGACTCTGCTCAACCTGTCTGCCAGAATGTTGTCCAGGCCTGGGAGGTAGACCACCCGCAGGAGCGTCCCGCTGCATGTCGCATATGAGGAGAGGACTACCGCCTCCTGGCAGAGGGAGTACGATCCCATGCCTCCTTGTTTGTTGACATAGAACATTGCGACTTGTTTGTCCATCTAGACCAGCACCGACTGGTGCTGCAACCGGTGGTGAAAGGCTCGGAGGGCCAGAGATATCGCCTGGAGTTCCAGGAGGTTGATCTGCAACTGGCACTCCATCTGGGACCACGTACCTTGGGTGCAGAGGTCCTCGCAATGAGCTCCCTATCCTCGCACGGAGGCATCCGTAGTGAGGACCCTCTGGGGGGTGGGTGCCTGGAAGGATCTGCCACCAGTCAAGGGAATCTTCCAGTTGGTGGATCACTTTTACCCTGTCACAAAGCCTGCTCGTGTCCACTGGGAGCAGAGGCACCACTGGAGGGTGTCCAGCTGAGCCCCTATGAACTCGACACTGTGCCAGAGAGAGGTGGGACTTGGGATAGTTGATGACGAACCCCAGATGCTGTAGGACATGGATGGTGCACTCAGCGGTGTGGTGCATCTCTGCAGCTGTACCTCCCCTTATTTATTTATTTATTTATTTGAGTGTTTTCTATACTGCTATATCAGGTAATCATAGCGGTTTACAATTGAACAACAAGTGCATAGAACATGTTAACAGAATAACTGGTGCTGCAATCAATAATTTACATGATTCAGGGGAAAATAACTTATTCGAAGAAACCTTTATTGGAGACCCAACTAAACTAGTTTCAGCCCTAGGCCTTCATCAGGGGTCTAAAACAGCACATAAACACACAATTAAAATATGTAAAATACAATATTCATATAGAAACAAAAATATTAAAAAATGAACAAAAGAAAAATCAATACATTACCAAAAGGTACGGGGGACTGAGCATAGAAACCGTCCGAAAAGGCGGAACAGTAACAATCTTTCCCAATCTAAAGTAGACAGATAAATTAGTATATAAGGGCCATGCAAGAATAATCATACCAAATAAACAAAAACATATCAAAAAACAATATGTGGCAAACTGCTATAAACATACATTTAAAAATACATAATAGTAATATGACAAACGTCATATTTTATAGATAAGGATTTGGGCCATTTATTAATACAAGAAGAACAAAGATTCATTTTTCAGTTTAATACAGTGACCCCTGGTGGTTTGAACAAAGAAATTGAATATAATGCTTTTTTTATAAGGTCCTTCTGTTGTAATCATACTGAATATATGACTGATATATGTTGCTTAGCTCTTTTCTGGTGTCAATCAATATGACATTTTTGGTGGGAGGAGTCTGTGCTCCCCCCTTTTATGTTCAATCTGCCCCTGCGTGGTTCTTTCACGCTCTTGACAGTAGTTGCAGGTTAGGCAATCTGGTGTTTCCCTTATGGGCTTTTTCAATCTCTTTCCTTCCTTTTATACATGATATCTTGGTAGTTTCGGCTCTCTTTTTTGCCCTTTATTAATATTGCTATTTCACTCAGTTTTTATTTATGTGCTCATTCAGTTTATTCTTGTTTTTTACTTTTATGGTATCTAAACACTGGTCATAGTCAGCCTTTCATACCGTTTTGTAGAAATACATTTTTCACATATGATATGTCGGCATTCTCTGACAACACTGACTTTTTTGTGCCTTTTTCAAAATATTTTTTAACGCTTTTTAACAACGGGTTTAATTAGTTCAGAACCATTTTATGATGTCTGTTGTTTATACTGTTTGTCTATATACTGTTTGTGGTTATTTTTCTATACAGTAGCCTTTAAAGTCAGGACGCTCCAATGGCAGAAGAAGTCCGATTCACTCTCCCATGTTGCCAGCCCACTCACTGTCTTGTTTTTTATTTTGTGCGTTTTACAATGTGCATAGAAAACAGACCTGAGCCAATTATCCCTTCAGCTCTTATATTGTTTTTTTACATACTGGCTGCAGTTGTCATCCAGTATTTTTTAGATTTATGTAGATTCAATGGCGGGAGAAGCTGAATTCGCTCTTCTACACCCCTTTTGTTTTAGCGCCGTTTTTTTCCCACTCTTGACAGCCCGTTCATGGTGACTCACCAAAGACAATTCTTTTGGATCTTTACATTTTTCTCTTATTTTTTAATACTTACTGTTGTCATGTTATGTTTACTTTTTTATACTGTTCGTCTATATACTGTTTGTAGTTATTTTTCAATACAGTAGCTTTTAAAGTTAGGATGCTCCAATGGCAGAAGAAGCCCGATTCATTCTCCCGCGTTGCCAGCCCATTCACTGTTTTGGTTTTTATTTTGTACAATGTGTTCTTATATTGTTTTTTACATGCTGGCTGCAGTTGTCTTTCTGTTTTTTCAGATTTATGTAGAATCAATGGCGGGAGAAGTTGAATTCACTCTTCGATGCCCCTCTTGTTTTAGCACCATTTTTTCCCGCGCTTGACAGCCCATTCATGGCGACTCACCAAAGGCAATTCTTTTTGATTTTCACATTTTTTATCTTATTTTTTAATACTTACTGTTGCCATGTTATGTTTACTTTTATTTTTTGATATAATCGTTTTTTCAAGAAAATAATTACATGATCTCACACACTAAAAAACACATAATGCAACGGTTATATGCATAATAGTAGCGTTTTATGACATTTTGCCCTGCAACTACGATATTGTTTTTTTCTTTAGCTGCAAAACTTTCAGCTATAGCTATTTAGACTATATCTTTTAGTGTTTGGTTTAACATTTTTCTTCTATACACTGCATACTCTTTAGTATGGTTCTTCAGCATCTTTCATCTTTCTTTTGGTAATATTTTTTATATACCAACATTATGGTTCTCTTTGCATATGCATGTTTCCATCGTGAACCAAATTCTCTGGTCTCTCTTCTTTAGCAGGGTAGCAGTTTTAACTACTTTTATTTGTTTTTATGGTTACTACAAACATATTTCTCTTTTATATGCTGGGTTTTATTTGTTTTTGTTTACTCATATACATTTTTATCATAGTTTTGGTTTTAATATATGGTCTGACACACGCTTGTATTTAATTACTATTTCTTGTTCCTATTGCAGCCACTATACATGGATTGGTTACATTTAATTTTATCATTTATTATTTATTTTTTATATTTTTTATATATATGCTGTATATAACTGTTTTCAGTAATTTATATGTGTGTACATTATATCGTTTCATTTTCCGTCTGTATTATATTGTAATTTGTTTTGAATAGCATTTTTTTGTTTCCTTATCTATAAAATATGACGTTTGTCGCATTACTATTATGTATTTTTAAATGTATGTTTATAAGCAGTTTGCCACATATTATTTTTTGATATGTTTTTGTTTATTTGGTATGATTATTCTTGCATGGCCCTTATATACTAATTTATCTGTCTGCTTTAGATTGGGAAAGATTGTTACTGTTCCGCCTTTTCGGACGGTTTCTATGCTCAGTCCCCTGTACCTTTTGGTAATGTATTGATTTTTCTTTTGTTCATTTTTTAATATTTTTGTTTCTATATGAATATTGTATTTTACATATTTTAATTGTGTGTTTATGTGTTGTTTAGACCCCTGATGAAGGCCTAGGGCCGAAACTAGTTTAGTTGGGTCTCCAATAAAGGTTTCTTCAGATATTCCTTGTGTTGGTCAAGGTCAGCAGTTGGTGGTCAGTATACAAGGCAGAAAGCTGTTGTCTCGGTAATGATTATTAGAAGGTCAGCATCCGGTGTGGAGGCCAAAGCGGTGTAGTTGTGGACCTAAAGTCTTTAATTAAAATTAGAATGCCTCCACCTCGCTTAACTGTTCTGGGGGTCTGAAATATTTTATAGATGGGTGGGCATAGTTGGTTTAGTATAACGTTATCAAGATCAGAGAGCCAGGTTTCAGTTATACATATTATATCAGGGTTGATAGCATTTGCATAATCAAAAATGACAGGGGTCTTCTTTTTTATTGACCTTGCATATATGAACATTGAAGCAGGAAGGTTTTTGAGGGGCCTTCCAAGTTCCATAGGTGTTTATATGTGATGGATTAATGTATATAAGTCTGCGGGTGGTGGTGTTATTTGATGGTCTATGATACAATCTATGTGAATAAAGTTGTGAACGTAAAATAGGGATCATTTCTGGTTGTGTGAGTGAGAAGAATTGTGCCAGTTGTCCAGGTAGGGAAAGACAAAGGCCCCTTGGAGATGAAGGCGGGCTGCGACCACCGCTAGGCACTTGGTGAAGACCCTTGGCAATGATGCCAGTCCAAAGGGTAGCACCTTGTATTGGTAGTGACCTCCTTCCACCACGAACCGGAGGTATTGTCGGTGGATAGGATGGATCAGGATGTGTGTATAACCATCCTTCAAGTCTAAGGAGCATAGCCAGTCTCCCTGCTGGAGGTAAGGGAGGAGTGGCCTAGTGGTTAGGACATGGTACTTCAGGCCAGAGGGCTGGGGACAGCAATCTCAGGATGGAGGAACTGGGGTTTCTAGTTCTATAGGCACTCCTTGTGGCCTTGGGCAAGCCACTTAACCCTCTGTTACCTCAGGTACACATTGATTGTGAGCCCTTTGGGGACAAGGGAATGTATCCAATAAATACAATGTTTCAAGGGAGAGTGGTCCAGTATGGATCTGAGGCCCACTGTCTGCTTGCCCTCGAGGAGCCAAGTGCGTCCACCGATGTCACCCTCGCGGGTTTCTTCTTCCTGCGGTGCTCCCGTGAGGGAGACCCCCTCTCAGAGGAACCCCAGCGATGCTCGGGACCGGAAGTCAGTCCTCACATATGGGTGATGTCTGCCAACGGAACAGAGCGGAGATGAGCCACTGATGCAGCCTTCGCCCTGACACGGTGGGCCGTGACTCTACCCTGCAAGGAGAGGCCGGCTGCCCTATACGCCCAGACGATACAGTCCGCCACCCAGATGGACAAGGTACGCTTAGAGACAGGCAACCCTAGCTTATTAGGGTCAAAAGAGACGAAGAGCTGCACAGCCCTTCGGTGTCCCTGCGTATGGTAGAAAGACAACGCCCTCCTACAGTCCAGGATATGCAAGACCATCTCAGCCCGGCTGGCATGCGGCCTGGGAAAGAAAGTCGGAAGAACCACCTCCTGATTAAGGTGGAAGGAGGAGACAACCTTTGGAAGGAACTTAGGGTGAGTCCGCAAGACTACTCTGTTCCTATAGAACCTAGTGTATGGTGCATCTGACACCAGGGCTTGAAGCTCGCTGCCTCGCCTTGCTGAGGTAAGAGCCACCAAAAACAACTCTTTCCAGGAGAGAAAATGCAAAGGGCAAGTAGCCATAGGCTCAAATGGTGGGCAAGTAAGCTGTTGCAAGACCACATTCAAATCCCACTCAGGGGCAGGTGGATGAACCGGAAGCTTAAGCAAAAGCAGGCCTCTGAGGAAGCGAGTCACCAAAGGGTGGCTTGAAAGAGACTGGCCCTCCACCGGTGAGTGGTGCGCTGAGAGAGCACTGAGATGGACCCTAACAGAGTTGGATTTAAGGCCTAGGTTGGAAAGGTGAAGCAAATATTGCAGCACCACTGGTACCAGGTATGAGAAAGGATCCTCCTTGTGTTGAGCACACCAGGTGGAGAACCTACGCCACTTGAAAGCATAAGATTTCCGGGTCGACTGCCTCCTGGAGGCCAAGACCACGTCCTCCCCTAGGCAGCAGTAAGGGTGGTAGAACTACCCTTTCAGCAGCTAGGCCATCAGATTGAGGGACTGGAGGTTGGGGTATAAGAGAGATCCCTGCTCCTGAGACAGGAGATCTGGTTGCATCCCAAGAGGAAGAGGAGTGTCCACCGCTAGTTGCAAAAGAAGTGGGAACCACGGTTGCCTTGGCTACCTGGGAGCCACCAGGATCACCGAGGCCTTGTCCCAGATCACTTTGAACAGTGTCTTGGGCACTAGAGGCGTGGGAGGAAACGCATATAGGAGGCCTGTAGACCACGGAATGAGAAATGCATCCGCTGCTACTCTGAGAGGATGCGGTTGTCTGGAGCAGAACCTGGGCAGTTGACGGTTCAGTGGACTGGCAAAGAGATCTATGTTTGGAAGACCCCATCTTAGGAAGATTTGTTGAACCACCAGAGGATTCAACTGCCATTCGTGGGGCTGTAGGATCCTGCTCAATCTGTCTGCTAGATAATTCTCCTGTCCAGGGAGATAGACCGCTTTGAGAAGTATGCCATGATTGACTGCCCAGGTGCACAGGTCCTGTGCCCCTCTGTTCACATAGAACATAGCAACTTGATTGACCGTCTGAACTAAGACGGACTGGTGAGAGAGGACATGAGAGAAAGTCCGTAGGGCCAAGCGGATAGCTCTCAGCTCCAATAGATTGATCTGCTGTGCGGCCTCCCATGGAGACCACAGGCCCTGAGTGCATGCTCCCTGGCAATGGGCACCCCAACCATGAAGAGAAGCATCGGTCGTGAGCACTTGGGAGTGTGGAGGTGCCTGAGAAAGGCACTCCTTGCACCAGATTCGGAAGATGAAGCCACCACTGCAGAGAAGATGCTAGCAGCTGGGACACCCTCACCTTGTCCGTCAGGTTTCCTGTGGCCTGCAGCC
This sequence comes from Ichthyophis bannanicus, assembly GCA_033557465.1. Taxonomy (NCBI): domain Eukaryota; kingdom Metazoa; phylum Chordata; class Amphibia; order Gymnophiona; family Ichthyophiidae; genus Ichthyophis; species Ichthyophis bannanicus. The sequence goes on from CM066041.1 coordinate 22,402,633, forward strand.
ACTGAGTCTGGAGGCCCCACTGAGCCGGCCTCATGTGCAGACAGGCATTTAGAGTGACATGGACCGTGGATGCCATGTGGTCTAAAAGCCTCAGGAATTGTCTGGCGGAGACCAGAGAATTGCTGCGGAATTGTCTGGCCAAATCCATCAGTCTGTGGGCCCTGTCCACAGGCAAAAAAGCCTTTGCCTGAAGGGTGTCCAGTCTTGCTCCTATGAACTCCAGGCTCTGTGAGGGGTGCAAAGTGGACTTTGCGAAGTTTATGACAAACCCCAGATGCTGGAGAAGAGAGATAGTGCGGAGGGTGGCTTGATTGGTCTCCTGTGGAGACTGACCCCAGATGAGCCAGTCATCCAGGTATGGAAAGACAAAGATCCCTTGAACCCTGAGGTAGGCCGCCACCACTGCCAGGCACTTGGTGAAAACCCTGGGGGTGGAGGTTAGGCCAAAAGGGAGTACCCTGTACTGAAAATGGTTTCCTCCCACCACAAATCTGAGATATTGCCTGTGGTCTGGATGAATAAGGATGTGAGTATAAGCATTCTTTAGGTCTAAGGAACATAGCCAATCTCCCTGCTGGAGGTAGGGCAGCAGTATTCCAAGGGTAAGCATCTTGAACTTTTCCCTCTGCAGGAACTTGTTTAGATTTCGCAAGTCTAGGATGGGCCAGAGGCCTTCTGTCCTTTTTGGTACCAGGAAGTACCTGGAATAGAAGCCTTGACCTCTCAGGTGTTGGGGCACCAGTTCCACCGCTTGTTCCTTTAGAAGACTTGCTAACTCCTGCAGGAGTAGGTTCCTGTGCAGAGGGAGTCTTGGAGGCTCCCATGGAAAGTAGGAGGGGGGGGGGTACCTGGTGGAAATGGAGCAGATAGCCCCTCTGGACTATGCTTAGCACCCAGGTATCCCTTGTTACGGCCGACCACCTGTGGGCATAACAGGGTCAACCGGACTCCTGTGCTGAGAGGGGCCAGCTGAGGAGGAGAGTCTATGCCACTGGAGTCAAAACCCCGCTCCCTGCTGTGCAGGAGCCGGAGCTGGTGGCTTGGGGGTTTTCTGCCAACGGGGCCCATGTCCCTGCCCCTTGGCCTGCTGACCCTGTTGGGGAGCTGTGGAGGCCTGATACTGAGGTTAAGATTTGTAGGCAGGTGACTTTCTCAGGGTAAAAGGACTTTTTCCCCGAGCCCTTCTTCTTTTGAGAAGGGGCAGAGGTCTTCCTGGACAGCCTTGTCCTGGTGAGAGTCTCGGACTCGAGTTCTGCAGCTTTTTCAGCCATGGGCTTGCCAAAGAGGTTTTCACCTCGGCAGGGGACATCGATCAACTTGTCCTGAACCCGTGGCTCGAGGTCCGATGACTGTAGCCAGGCCTGACGGCGTACACCGATGCCGGCCGCGGCTACTCGGGCCAAAGCCTCGAAGCCATCATAAGCTGCTCGAGACATAAACTTCGAGCATTCTCGGATCCCAGTTGACAAGGCTGTGAACCTCTGCAATGGTTCCTCGGAGAGACCAGCAGAGAACCCGCAATCTCCTTTGCCAGGTCTCGAAGGTACATGCCCATGTACAGCTGGTAAGTCTGGACACGGCAAGCAAGCATAGAGCCCTGGAAGCACTTTCTACTGAGAGCATCCAGGTTCCGGGCCTCCCGGCCGGGAGGCACCAAGGAGTGCATCTTCTGACTCTTCAGCCGATGCATGGCCGATTCCACAACCATGGAATGGTGCAGTAGCTGTGCCTTCTGGAACCCGGGGCTCTTGCGGACTCGATAGATGGAATCGACAAGCTTGCTCAAAATCGGCATCGAGGCTGGCGCCTCCCACATGTGGAAGAGCAACCATTCCAGCATCGGAGGAACTGGTACAGTAAAGGCCTCCTTGGGAGGAGAGTCATACTGCAGGGCCTCGAGCTCCTCGGCTCGAGGCTCCTCCTTGGGGTCCACCGGGAAGGCCAAAGCCTTGGCCATGTCCCGCACGAAGTCCGAGAACCGGGTGTCCTCTGGGAGGGACTGTCTCCGAGGCTCAGACTCCAGTGAGTCTGATGGGACACACCGGGTCCGAAAAGTGTCTGGGGACTCCTCGTCCTCCGTTTCCCAGCCTGACCCCTCGGAGGAGGAATCGAGCGGCTCCGGTCAATCAGGCACCGATGCCATCCGCCCCCGATGCTGATGGTACCGGCATCGACGACCTCGGTCTTGAACGGGAGGCCGAGGGAGACCTTGGCCGAGGATCGACTCGAGAGCGCATGGACTCGAGGATCGGCTCGGCCTCCGGAGTCGACTTTGACGTCGATGTCCCGGTGGTCGGGGCAGATGCAACGGTGAGACCGGCGATCAGTGCCCGCTGCTGTTCCATGAAGGCAGCCAAGCTGCTCTCCAAGGCTGTCAACCTGAGTTTGAGCTCAGGAGACTCAGCAGCCCCCGACTCGGGCCCCGACGGCGGCTCCCCCGGAGGAGAGTCCACGAGGATTACAGTACTCACGTGACTCGGGGACTCCGTCTCCACACGAGGTTGTTTAGCAGGCCTCTCCGACTCTGAAGACCCAAGACGTCGAGGCCTCTGATGAAGTCCGGGCCCGGCCGGACGCGGAGTCAGAGAAGATTCTTTCCTTCTGATGCTGACGGCTCCTCAATGCCTTCGAGGACATTTTCCCACATGGGTCACAGATCAGTGGGTCATGATCGGGTCCGAGACAGTGGAGGCAGCAGTCATGTGTGTCGGTGTGAGACATCAGTTTCTTACACCGATCACACTTTTTAAACCCGCTGGCAGCCATCGGGGGAAAAAGGGCCCCTGCAAGGTCAAAAGAGAGGGCTGCCAGGGAAAAATAGAAAAATGGCGCAAACGCTAGTCACAAAGGACAAAAACTGAAAAATGAAGTCCGGGCTCGATACCGGTGTACCGGGCCCAGGCGGGAAAGGGAAACAGGCATCGAACCGAAGAAAAACACGGATCCATGCAGAAAATCAACTTTTTTCTCAGGTGAAAACGAAACACGTCCGTCAGGCTCTGCGGAAAAAAGAAGGCTGAGCAAGAAACATAGAAACATGACGACAGAAAAAGACCACATGGCCTATCTAGTCTGTCCTTCCATATCAACAACTACAACAGTCCCCTTTTTTCCTTTAGAGATCCTCTGTGTTTGTCCCATGCTTTTTTTAATTCAGTTACTGTCCTAATCTCTACCATCTCCACTGGGAGACTATTCCATGGATCCACCGCTCTTTCCATAAAGAAATATTTCCACATATCACTCCTGAATCTATCCCCTTTCACCCTCATCCCATGTCCCCTCATAGCAGAGCTTGCTTTCAATCGAAAGAGGCTCTCCTCCTGTGCGTTTATGCCATGGAGGTATTTAAATGTCTCAATCATATCACCTCTATCCCGCCTTTCCTTTAAGGTGTACATATTAAGATCCTTAAGTCTGTCTTCATATGCTTTATAACGAAGACCACTAACCATTTTAGTAGCCACCCTCTGTACTGACTCCAGCCTGTTTATATCCTTTTGAAGGTGCGGACTCCAGAAATGCACACAATACTCCAAATGAGGTTGCACCAAAGACTTATACAGAGGCATTATCACCTCCTTTCTTCTGCTGGCCATTCCTCTCCCTATGCACCCAAGCATTTTTCTAGCTTTTGCTGTCGCCGTTTCTACCCGTTTAGCTACTTTAAGATCATCAGACACAATCACACCTAGGTCCCGCTGTTCTTTAATGGACAAAAGTACTTCACCCCCTATACTATATCGCTCCCTTGGATTACTGCAGTCCAAATGCATGATCTTGCATTTTTTAACATTAAATCTCAGCTGCCAAATTCTAGACCATTTTTAAAGTTTAGCTAGATCCCTCCTCATGTTATCTACACCTTCCTGAATGTCTATTCTATTGCAGATTGTGGTATCATCCGCAAAGAGGCAGACCTTACCCGACAGTCCTTCCGCTATATCACTCAGGAGACTCGAGTAATATGCAGAAATATTTCTTTACGGAAAGAGTGGTAAATGAGTGGATAGTCTCCAAGTGGAGGTGGTAGAGACAAGGACAGTATCTGAATTCAAAAAAGCAATGGACCAACACAGAGGATCTCCAAAGTTAAAAAGGAGGGGGGGGGACGATTGTAGTTGATATGGAAGGGCAGACTAGATAGGCCATGTGGTCTTTTTCTGCTGTCAGGTTTCTATGCTAAGTTCAGGGTTCTTATCAGGTTCCAGCCACCTGTTGGCTAAATCAGTTAATCGGTGGGCCATGATCCAATGCCTTTCTCCTGGGTGAAATTTGGTTATCCAAAAATGGTTTTGATAGTTCTCTGGGGATAGCCCTAATTGGTCCTGAATAGCTGCTTTCACCTCGAAATAGTCCGCGGCTTGAATATTGTCTAGGGACTGATAAGGCTGCTTGGACTTCCCCTATAAGCAGTGTGCTAAATGCACAGCCCACGGGTCCATCCGCCTGCAAAAAGTCAACATGTAGGCCTCAGGATTGTCCCCAGGTTCCCATTTTAGTTCAAGTGAGGGTGCAAGTCCTCTCCAGTCCTCCTCTTGTAACGCACCCCTCAGTTGGGCCCACCTCAGGCTTCTGTGTCCTCGCCGATCCGGTCATCCCATCGATGAGTTCCTTAAGCTCTTGAGTTTGTACTTGTAGCAGCTGGAAGAGTGGCTGGTTAAATTGCACCTGTCTTTCCAGGATTTAGGTGATCAGACGATCCATCACCTCCTACTGGAGTCAAGTCTTCTCTGCAAGCCAACAAATTGGTTTCTCTGAAGCCATGGCTTTTCCGGGCAGACAGGTTTCAGCGTTGTTAGTCCATTGCCCAGGATGGGCCATGCCTCAGGCAACTGATTGCTTCTAATGTGCAAAAAGATCAGCGATCCCAATCCTAAAACCATTTGTTGTTTCTTCTTGGGTCAGGTCCGTTATCATTCATCTCCAGGTTCAGGATGTAGGTGTCAGGTGGCTCTGTCTGGTCTCTCCTGTAGTCCTCCTGGCCCAATCTGCTCATGGGAAGATCCTAATACCACCTTTTATGGTCTCCCCTAGTAGGGAGGTCTATCTCTGGGGTTCCCCTGTACGTTAGGGTGAGTGATCCAATTGTCCCAAAGTTCACATTTGGTGGGATCTCTTCCAGTGCTGGCATCTGCCCTCCTCCTCTATGGGGCAACCATCCTCTCCCCGGGTCCAAAGTAGCCTTCACCAGAGTCCTTCTTGGCAACACAAATGTAGAAATGTAAATTAGTAGGTAGTATGCAAATGATGTCTTCCCAATGTCCTTCAGTTCAAGCAAACATACACATCAAATTTCACCGTAAACTCCTCCCCACCTTTCTAAGTCCCAGGTGTTTAATTACCTGGACACCCCGTCACCTCCCATGTAGCTTCTTATTGCTACATCCACCCCAAGTCTGGCAGGCTGTCTAGCGATTGAGTATCCATGGGGGTCTCCCATCTCCTCTTCAAGGGGTCCACCTCCACGGGGGACTGGGGTACATCCTCCACCTCCCTCTCAACTCTGGCGTGGTTGGGGAATAGGGCCCTGGGTTTTCTAGATGTGGAGGGGACAGGAGTTTGAAACCTACTCTGGTCCCTTCCCTGGCTGTCCTCGGCCACTGTTCCAAGGTCCGTCAGGACTGGCTGTGATGGGACCATGGCACAGAGGGCAACTCTAAAAAATAATCTCAAGGCTCCAACCTGCTGCTTCAAGGCCACACTAGGAAGGATAGGGAGGGGACAGAGGAGCAGAGCTGGCCCACCATACTGGATCTCACCTGAACCCAGGGTCTTATAACCAGGCAGCTACAGCCATATACTGTAAGGCAACAGCACCCTGTGACTTGGGAGACAACCTCGGTCACCCTTATCCAGAGACAGTGGCCTGGAGACTGGCTCCCTGGGAGCATAAGACCCATCTCCACTGGGGAGGACAGCCTAATGTGTCCACAGGATCTCACTGAAGAAGCTGCACACGTCCAGTTACCATCATCTGGTGAAGACTGAGAATAGCGGCATGTGCTCAGTCTCAATATAGATCCCTGGGGTATTCCACTATTCATCTCACTCCATTAAGAAAACTATTCTCTGTTTCTTTTCTATCTTTTAATGAGCTCCTAGTCCATAACAGAACATTGTGACTATCCATGTTCACTATAGCAACTGGCTCACCTTTAGCCACATGTTTATTCACACCTTCAAAAAAAATGTAGACTTCCCTTTGCTAAATCCATGACCATGTGTTCAGTAACTTTGTTCTTTATAATAGTTTCAACCATTTTGCCTGTACTGATGTCAGGCTAACTGATCTAGAACATAAGAGATGCCATACTGGGTCAAGCCAATAGTTCAACAAGTCCAGTATCCTGTTTTTAATAGTGGTAAATTCAGGTCACAAGTATCTGTCAGGTTTCTAAAAATGTACACAGATTCCATATTGCTTCCTGGGGTAATTATTGGTCCTCTTTAATAATGATTTATGGACTTTTTCTCCAGGAATTTGTCCAATCATTTTTAAACCCAGCTACACTAACAGCTTTTACTATGTTGTCTGGTAATGAATTCCAGAGTTTCATTATGCACTGAGTGACAACAATAATTTTCTCCATTTAGTCTTAACTGTGCTGCATTGTAGCTTCATTGCGTGTCCTCTACTCTTTCTACTTTTTGAAGAAATAAACAACTGATCTACATTTACCCATTCCACTCCATTCATTATTTTAAAGACCTCTATCATATCTCCTGGATCACCACCTGAATCCTTGGTAAAAGCTGGCCTTACATCGACTACCTTCCAATCTTCATGTACCATACATATTTTAATGATAGTTTATAGTTTACTAATAGCAAATCTGCGATTTAATTTTTGAGTTCTTTCAGCGCTCTGAGGTATATACCATCTGGTCCAGGCTAGTTTGTCAATTTGACCTATTATCTATTCTTTGTTGAGATTTGTTTCAGTTCTGTTTCTGCATAAGCATCACTGGGGAAAGGGGGGCAGAAGCCTTCCAAATGTTGCAGGCACTAATGGTGATTTGGGACCCCTTCCCCCACTGTCAATATGACTTCCTTAGCCTTTTCCACCCCTCCTCCCCAATAAGAAGGCAAACTACACCACTGCATTTCTGGCATCTTCTATAAACCCAGTGCAGAATTCATTTAGTCTCTGTGCTATGGCGTTGTCCTCCCTGAGGATTCAGCTGCTGTGTTTTGATGTCCTTCCAGTTTACAAATGGCTCCAGGTCATCATGGATGGGCTGAGCCAATTCTAATTTTAGTTTCATCTCTTTTGAAAGCAGTACAAGTAAGACTAACATAACCCATCCCTAGTGTGCTGGAGCCGTCTGGAAACCCTAAACATAATACCAGTGATAGGATTTAAGGTATGCAGACAGGCAAAACTGGAAGTTTGGAAAGGGAGATATGAAAAAGAAATAGCAAAACAGGGGCAGTAAAACACCTTTTTGGTTTATTTGCTTCCCTCCCAAAATGGTCTGCTGCTTTTGTTTTTACCTGTGGTGATGGCCATGCTGTTAAAGAGGAACCTGCTCAGTCAGCAGCTTTAACAGCTATTTCTGTCTCAGGAACAAGCAGGAATGAGTATTCACCTTTAGAAAGAGGGAAATAGGATCAGAAACTTTGCAATCTACCCTTTGTGATATCTGAGAGTAGCCCATCAGAGATTTTGAGTCAGGCATAGATATAAATTACAGATAACTAATTTCTTCAGAGGACAGCATGTAGAAGGTCTGTCTCAGTTGCACAGATGACTTAAACTGAGGGGAGACGGGGACCGCTAGTGGCATGGGAATGACCTACAGACATAAGTAGGAGTGGTAAAACTCCGTCATTGTCTGAGAAGCTGCCACAAAAACAAGAATGCAAGGGGGAGACAACTCTGAAAAGAAACTCAGGGGCTTAGGGATAAGCCTTCAGTTAAGTGGTATCACTCTTACAGACCAAAATGTCTTAGTAAGAGGGACAGAGTTGAAAAAGACTTACGATGGAGTAAATCTCTGAAAAGAATAGTATGAGACATGCTGATACAGGAGAAACTGTCAAAGGTAAAGGCATAGACGACCTTATTGATAGTTGTTACTCCTCTATCTACTTAGAAGGAAGAGGAGTAACTTTACTACCTGTAAAGCATCATCATGCTAAGAAGCTCTATGAGCTAAAAGTCAGGATGTCTCTTTAATGTAAAATTTTGGATGGAACCGATGTAGATGCTTGTAATGAGAAGAAGCAAACTACAGGTTCTAAACCTCAAAACAGGAAGAAGGATTCAGTGAAGAGTCTATCAGCAACCCTGCGGCTGCTGGGTTTGCTGAAGCGGTTGAGGTTGTGGTTTCTTTAGCCTGGTTTGATGTTTCCCTTGTTTGGAAACAGCTGTATGATGGGTAGAGAAAGGATAAAACTTTTTCCCCTTGGGGGAATAAAGTTTGGTAGACGATTTCCTACCAGCTGGGATAGAGGAAGGTGTAGACAATCCTTTGAAAGCAACAGTGCCAGTGGTTAACTGAGCAACTTGGCGTAAAGTCTCTTTGTTAAAGAGATTCTCCCCAGTACAAGGAGTATTTCCCAGCCTTTCTTGTACCCATTTATCCAAGTCAGACACTTGAAGCCAGGCCATGCGTCGTGCCCCTATGGCTATAGCAGAAGTTCTGCTAACAGACTCAAAACTGTCCAGGGTAGCATGAGTAAGAAACCTAGAGATATTTTGAACATGACTAACCAGTAAAGAGTAGTCTGCTCTTTTGTGATCTTGAAGAAAAGGAGTCAAAAACAGCAAACTGTTTGTGACATCTTCAAGAGATAGTCCCATATAGAAAATATATGAGAGAATTCTTGTTGAAAACATGGATGCCTGGAAGCTTTTACGTCTAAAAGCATCTAAAGTTCTAGACTCACGACCTGGCGGATAAGAAGAGTGCCTTTTAGCACTTTTAACATGCCTCATTGCTGATTCCACAACAATAGAATGATGTGGAAGCTGAGTCTTTTGAAACCCTGGAGAAGGGGGCACCTTGTACAGAGAGTCAGTGGCCCTTGAAGGTGGGGATACCTTTAAAGGAGTTTCCCACATTCTAAGTAAAAGATCCTGTAAGGTTTGATGCAAAGGAAGCATGATGACCTCCTTTGGATTCTCAGGGATATATAGAAATTCTGAATCCCGTGGTGCAGGATCTTGATCAGGTATAGAAATGGCAAGTAATCTTGCCATATCAAGCAGGAATGCTTGAAAAGAAATTTCCCCAGAAGGGGATCCTCTATCATGAGGAGTAAAGGTTAGATCTATTGCAGATCTAGTCTTAGCACTAATGGATTGATCCATTGGAGTACCAGACCCAAAAAGGTGGAGCATCGGGTTGTCCTGAAAGGATAGTCGGCGGTACCGCACGAGGCCGGTACTGCGACGAATCGGTGGAAAACTATCCATGCCAGGGATGGACTCCAAACTCGGTACTGAAGGAAGCGAGCTTGTGGAAGTAAGCATGGAAGGCACCGGTACCGATTTGAATGTAGAAAACGGTACCGGCAGGTGTATCGCAGCCGGTACCGACACCGGAAGATCAGTCTGAGGCGACTCTAACGGTACCAAAGGTACCGAGAGCGGTAGACTTTGATCTCCGGAACAATGTCTTTGGCACCGTCCGAGGTCGATACCGAGATGAGTCGGTACCCAATCGTCCAGGCTAGAGATCGATTCTAGACTCGGCATCGAAAGCAGCGAATCTATCGAAACAGACCTGGAGGGTACCGACATGGATGCCAGAATCGGTACTGAGATCGATACCGATGCTGGAAGATCGGTCTGTAGCGACTCTAGCGGCACCGAAGATACCGAGAGCGCTAGACTGCGATCATCGGTGTGGAGTGTTTCATCCAACACCATTGCCGATGCCGGGGTACCAGCACCGCTCCAAGCGGATACCACCACCGAGCATGGCTCAGGTATGTTCGCAGAGGTAAAAACCCCGGGAACAACCTGCAACCCCGTTAGTGCTTTGGAGGCCGAAGACTCCCGCCGGGGTTTTAAAGCCAAATTGTCCTCGGGGGCAAGGCCAGAGCCATCTCGATGTTGAACATGAGATCTACCACCCGAGGACTGGCTAGTCTTTACAGACTTTTGTTGGGTTACCTGATCCTGTGAAAAAGAAGTTGTAGCTGGTACCCTCAGGTCTGACGGGAACTGCGTATCGAGTTGAGCTGGATGCTGAAAACTTCTTCTGGAAAAACTACTGCAGGAGGGACACTCCAGCGGATAGTGGTCAGGACCCAAACATGGAAGGCACCAGTTATGGGTGTCTAAAACTAACTTGGTACCGCCACAGTTGAAACATGTTTTAGGGATAGTGGCTGGCATTTCCATGAAGGAAAGTGGAGAGGCCTAGTAGGCCGAAAACCGTCAGGCACTAAACAGGGAAAAATTCCCTACCAAAGAAAATAATTTTTTAGGAGAAAGAAAAAGAAAACACCGGCGGTACCGGTGCGTCGAGGGAAGGCAGACGCGACCACAAGAAAAAACAAAAATAAAGGAAGAATTTTCTGCGGTGACAGGAGTACGTCCTGCCGGCTCCGCGGAAAAACGAAAACTGAGGAGAGGCAGTTGGGAAAGGCGGGAAGGCAGCACGCAGGCATGGTGGGATGCTCCCAAAAGCATTCTAATTGGATGCTGGGGAGCGTTCCCGCGCAGACTCCGTCGGTACCGACATACCCATATGTGAAGACTCATTCCTGCTTGTTCCTAGATATTGCTATATAAGCACATCTCTGACCCACAGAGACAACTTAAATGTAGACAGCAGCATATTTGGCAAACGCCGTAAAATATTACACGCTTTGTGGACAGAATGTTGATCTCAAGCCTTAAGGATATTCTGGAGTGCAGTGTGGCAGTTTCTGAAACCTGAATTTTTGGTGTATCCACAAAAAAATAGATGAGATAAATTTGCATATAATGATATATAATATATGCACCTTGCCTTTGCATATTCAAATTCTTTAGGAAAGCTTTGAAGAAGTGATCTATGGCGAGGCCCTCCTTCAGATACCAAGGAGGAGGTGCCCCTAGGGAAACAGACCTACCCTCTGTTAATGATTGAACTAGCTGATCATAAGTAGAGAGAAAGGAGCTGCTTACTGATGAGAGGGTTGGAGGCAGAGATGAAGGGGATGCTGCCATCATTTAATTTATTCTTGTTTTGATTCCTTTCGTAGAGCAGACAAAGTGGAAGAGAGAGAACTTTCCTCAAGACTGGCCCTGCCTTATCAGCTCAAAGTGGGGCAGGCTTATGTGACGGTGACCTCCCTGGACCCACTCCTGATGCACAACGTTTCCTCCAAGCTGCCACGAGCCCCCACAATGGAGGAATGCGAATGCTTCATTCGTCATCTCTGGAGCATGAACCATACGCAGATGCAGGAGGTAAGAAAATGTACTTACTCACCTGTAACTAGTGTTCTCTGGATACAGCAGGGATCGCTCCTGACATATGGGTGACATCAGTGCCGACGGAGCCCGTGTGGTAACCTCTCCTCAACTTTCAAAGAAAGCCTTTGGGAGATGTACCATGCATGCGCGGTCCCCTTCCTGCCACCTTGCCTCAGTATGATAACATAGCACAAGACTGCAAAAAGAAAAGCAACTTCACGGGGAAGAGGGAGGGTTGTAGGACCGATTCCTGCTGTTCCCAAAGAACACCTGTTACAGGTGAGTAACTGCGCTTTCTCCGGGAACAAGCAGGAAGTTGCTCCTCACATATGGGACTCCCTAGCTACAGGCTACCGAAAAAAAACCTTTATAAAGGCCATGGGTGAGGCAGGTGACGTCACCAGGCCAGATGGCCAGCTAAGCCCAAGCTCCAGCAGACCCACAGTGCAATAAGCAAAACCTGAGCTCCAGCCCCGATAGAAACGCTATAGCTTGGTGCCAGAGGGGTCCGTAGCATCGAGAGATGGCGGTGAAATAAAAAAACACAGGATTTGAAGGAGTTTGCATATATGGGCACCTCCACAGCAAAAAATACCCCAGGAGAAGATGGGTGGGCACAACAACTAGGCCAGCGGGAGATCAAAGCCTGAGCACCCTGGCAGCAGTAGAGGCGGTGAATGCGGCAATCTGCCCTATGCCGGGGATCACAGTGATGGAGGCCTACAGGAGGAAATGTGCACTTGGTTTAAGGACTTAAAACTCAATACAGTGCAAGAAGTATGAGCATAGAAGGCCTACGATCCGGACTGAGTGATCTCTGTCACAGGATGGAAGAGATGGAGGATCGTTTTGAGGCGAATGTGGAAGGCCTAGACACTTTTGAAAATAAGTTGGAGATGCTAGACCATCTACATGTGGAGCTAGAAGATAAGCTTGAGGACCTAGAGAATAGATCCAGGCAAAATAACCTCTGTTTTTGGGGAGTGACGGAGACCTTCAGTGACTGCAAAGAGGTAGTACAAAATATTGCAAAAGCTTTATTGCAAGAGGCAGATTTGCCACTTGACCAAATGGACCTGAGAATTGACTGGGCCCATAGAGCATTGCAATGCTCTGGTACCCCCAATAACAATGCATTCCAGGACATCATTACTTGTTTCCATCACTATGGGGTGAAAGAATAAGTGGCCCTACAAGCTAGAGTGCATGGCTCCCTTGAATGAGAGGACAATAAAGTAGAGTTTTTTGTGGACTTAGCCCAATTGACATTGAAAAAGCGCAGAAGCATGCGTGATATAACATCTAAGCTGCGGAAAGAGGGCATACAATACGCTTGTACCTTCCCCTTTGGCCTGACCATTTTGTTTTGAGGGAAGAGGTTGCAAATGAGAATACGAAAGGAGGTGATCCGTACACTAGCAATGGCCGGAATGGAAGGACTAGAGATGGAATCCAGGCCAGATGCAGGGAAACGAGCAGACCTACCGAAATGGCAGAGCAACACATGGCAGGAAGCGGTTGCAGAGGCAATCTGGGAGCAGTGATCCCATCACAGAAAAGGCCCCCACCTGAGTGACTAAATGTTTGATGGGACAGGACATTGCATTACCTGGGAGGTAACACTGTAGACCCCTGGAAGACAATTCTTGGAGATGACTCAATGTGATGTAACACAAGCGTTTCCAAAAGAGGAAATACAATGAGGGGAGAATTGGTTTGTTGAGATGCTGGTTATTCCCATCATTAGTTATAATGTTATGGCTTGATGTGATTAATGTTAAAGGGGAAGGAGTGGGGGGAGGGGGGTGGAAATGGAAGCTGGGAATGGGGAAGGTAGAGAAGGAACTTAAGCAGGAGATTATAGAGGGGCAGGAGATAGATGGGAAGGAAGGGGAGAACAGGTCAGGGAGTGGGGCGGGGACAGTCTGCTTTGGGATTTTGGCGTCTACTATCCTATGTGGGGGGAGGGGATGGATAGTACAGGGGGTGGGGGAGGAGAGGTTGTTGTGGAGCTAGGCTTAATAGAGGATAGAGGGTATAGCGATGGGGGAGTTTAAAATTGTAACCATGAATGTGCGTGTGTTGAACTCTCCTTTTAAGAGACAACTATTGGGTAAGGAAATGTCACGGCATACAGCAGATGTTTATTTGGTGAAAGAAACATATTTGAGTGGAGGAGTAGCCTAGTGGTTAGGGCAAGGTACTTCAGGCCGGAAGGTCAGGGGTTCAAATCCCAGTAGAGGACAGCAACCTTGGGCCGGAAGGACTGGGGTTTCTAGTCCCACAGGTGCTCCTTGTGGTCTTGGGCAAGCCACTTAACCCTCCATAGCCCATGTTCCCTGTAAAATAGTTATCTCCAAGTTATAATACCCTGTTCAATGTAATTTCAGTTTGTTCAATGTAAACCGCACTGATGCAGAATAGCGCGGTATATAAGAGAATGTAAATAAATAAATAAATAAATAAATTTGCGCAGGAGGCCTGAACACCTGCTAAGGCCAAAAGGATATGCCCTATAACTCTTCGCGTCTAATCAGGTGGCGCAGAAAAAGGGGGGAGTGGCAATCTTTATCGCCAACCAACTGAGGGTGAAAGTAGGAGAGGTGGTGAAAGATCGGGGGGGAGGGGGGGGGAAATACCTACTAGTGAGGGTAAAGATAGGAGATGAGTGGCTATGTGTGATGGCCATTTATGCACCAAACGGAAATTGGGGGGATTTTTTAGGGAGGTAGAAGATTGCATTGATGACCTTGGGGATGGGTTATTAATATGCAGAGGAGACTTTAATTTAAGGTGGAACCGGGGAAAGATAGCACCGGGAGGGTCATCGGACTGATAGGATTAGGTTAAAATGCTTTGTAAGGACCCCGGATTTGATAGATGCCTGGTGTTTTCTAAACCCTGGGAAGCAACAATTCACTTTCCAGTACATGGAACGTATTCCAGAATTGATATGATTTGGGTCGGGAAAGAGGGCCTAGCAAGGCTGTTAGATGCTAGCATGGTCAGACCATGTCCCAGTGGAAGTTCGTATTAAGGTTCAGGGGTATGAAGGAAGGGCAAAATTTTGGCTACTTAATGATTCCCACCTAAAAGACACTAGAGTGATACAAGAGATTGTAAAGCTAACACCAGAATACTTTAAGGAGAATGACAATGGGGAGGTAGGATGGGACGGATTTAAAGCGGTGGTGCAGGGCACCCTAATCAAAGGGGGTGGTGCGGAAAAAACAGGAACAATATGAACAGGTGTATAAACTAAGCTGTTGGCTCCAATCGCTAGAGTATGCTGAGGATCATGATAAGAGGGGACATTATCAAGGTCAGGTTCTAGCAGTTCGAGCCCAATTAAATGCCTTGGAAGTTGCGGAGATACACTATAAAATGCAGTTAGCTAGACAGGAATACTTTGAAAGTGGGAATAAAATGGGCAAGTACTTGGCACGACAGTTATGAAAATGTAAGTTGCATTCCCATATCTTGGCTATTAGGGGAGAAGGTAGGACACTTGCCTGTTCTGGAGCGGGAATGCAAACAGAATTTGTTAAATTTTATAAGTGCTTATATGCAGTGCCATACCCATCCCCGGGAGGGCAGGTGGAGAGTTATCTTACATCAGCCAATCTTCTTAAATTGAGTCCAGAGGAGCAGAAATTCCTGGACAAAGCAGTTACCATTACAGAGGTGATGCAGGCCATAAAAGAACTAAAAAATGATAAGGCCCCAGGCCTTGATGGCTTTACAGCATGCTTCTACAAAAAGCTGGGAACTTTGCTGTGGGTCCCTTTAGTACGGCTCTTTAATGCACCAAGGGAGGAGGGGGGATGTTAGTAGATATCATGGGCTGGGCTGTGATCTCTATACTTCCTAAAGAAGGGAAAGATATGCAGGGTCTCCTATAGACCCATCTCACTGCTCAATATCGACGTAAAGCTTCTCACCAAGATTTTGGAGTGACGCTTAAATTGTGCAATTTTAGTTTGATCCTTGAAGACCAGGCGGGCTTTATGCCTGGGCAACAGGCAGCAGACCACATTTGCAAAATCCTTAATCTTATATGGGAGGATCGACGATGTCCGGAACTGTCCCTTCTGGTCTCACTAGACGCCGAGAAAGCATTTGACACGTCATGGGATTTTGTTTCAGGTACTGGGTAAAATGGGTTTTGGGGAGTACTTTATGGGTTGGGTTCGAGCTTTGTATTGTAACCCACGGGCATGTATAAAAGTAAACGGTTGATACGCCAAGTTTTTTTCCTTTGGGAAGAGGAACGAGACAAGGGGGACAAAGGAAACCCCTATTATTTGAGCTCACAATGGAGCCTCTAGCGGCCTGGATTTGAGCCAGCCAAGATATACGGGGCATTAGTATAGGGGGCCAAGACCATCGTATTTCATTATTTGCTGATGATGTAATCTTGGCAGTCACCCAACCTGTTACCTCACTACCTATAATAATGTGGGAATTAAAGGAGCATGGGTGGCTATCTGGGTTTTGAATAAACTGGGACGAATCTACCATCCTCAGTCTCACTGCACCAGATACAGTACCTTGAAGATATGATTGCAATCAAGTTTGCCATTCAAGTGGACAGCTCATTATATCCACTATTTAGGGGTATGTATAGAGAGAAACCACACTAAGCTATACAAGCTAAATTATAAAAAATTAGTGCAGGAGGTGGAGCCTCTCTTGTCTAGCAGGAGGTGGGAAACACCTCTCGTGGCTGAGTAGAATAGCAGCAGTCAAAATGCTGCTCCCATGTTTCATGTGCTTTTTTCAAGTCCTCCTGGTTGAGGTGACTATTAGGATTCTGAAACGAGTACAGCAGCAAATCTTCCATTATCTCCAGGAACAAGCAGGAATGAGTCTTCACATATGGGTATCGTCGGTACCGACGGAGCCTGCGCGGGAACGCTCCCCAGTGTCCAAAAGGAAAGCTTTTGGGAGCATCCAACAGCGCCTGTGCGCTGCCTTCCCGCCTTTCCCAACCGCCTCTTCTCCAGTTCTTCTTTTCCGCGGAGGCAGCAGGTTGTGTTTCCTGTCACTGCTGAAGAATTTCTTATTTTCTTTTATTTTTCTTTAGTCGCGTGTCTGCCTTCTCGACTCCGGACCGGTACCACCGGTCTTTTTTCTTTCTTTCAAAAAAAAAAAACCTACTCTTTTCTTACTTCAGTGCAGTTTTTCTTCTGAGGCCTTAAGCCTACAGATATATTTTTTTCCTCATGGAAAAACCCGCCTCCGGGTTTAAAAAGTGCACTAAGTGCAGTGGCACTATTTCTGTCACTGACACCCATGACTGGTGTCTAAAATGTTTAGGTCCTGACCACTCCATTGCGGATTGTGAGTCCTGTTCCATGATGTCTAAAACAGGGTTATAAAATCGGGCAGCCAAGCTCAGTACCCTGTTTCCCTCCGATGCAGCTTCTGTGGCATCGACATCTTCCAGGGCTGCTTCTTCATCCCATGGATCTCAGGTAACCAAACTTAAATCCGGCTGGTCCTCAAAGAGTACATTTCCCTCTAAGTATCGAGACGCCCCCGGGCTTACTCTTCAGGAATCCACACCGGCAAAATTACCCCGGCGGGAGGCTTCGGCTTCCAAAGCTCTATCTATGGGGTCACAGGTTGACATCGATGGCTCGGCCTCGACCGATCACCTGTTACAATGTTCTGGGGTACCGGCGGTTTCCACCGGTACCGACATCCAGACATTGGTGGCGTCGATGGATCAGAATATTCTGACCATGCAGCGTGCTCATCACGGCATTCATACAAGCTGCGACGCCTACGGTATCGCAACAAACCCCTTTGTCCGTACTGGTACCGATTCCGGTACCGGATCCGATACCGGTACCGCTTGCATCGACATCAGCGTCGACGGCAGCGGTACGCTATCCAGTGATGCCCATCAGTACCGACCCAGTACCGATTACTCCCGATGTCGATACCCCCCGGTACGCGTATCGGGCTCTCCGAGAGCATCCAGACAGTCGATACTTCGATTCCTCTGAAGACTCTGATGCATCAGAGGCCTCTATTGAAGCATCAGGGATCCTTCCTCAGGAACCCTCTTCTCCAAAAAGGAGAATGTCTCCTCCTGAAGACTTGTCTTTTCAGGACTTCATCAGGGAGGTGGCCAGAGGCCTGTCCATCTCAGTGGCCTCTGAAACTGAACCTAGAGCCAAAAAATTAGATATCCTTCAATATCCTAAGGCTCCTAAAGAGGCAGCCACCTTACCAGTACATGAGATTCTTTACGATCACATGTTAGGCATATGGGAGACTCCTCTTTCCACCTCCCCTCATTCTCGAAGATTGGACACCATGTATCGTGTTCCTCCTTGTCCTGGTTTTCATAAGAGCTTCCTCACCACTCCATTGTGGTAGAGTCTGCTATGAAAAAAATCAAGAGTACAAAAAGGCACTCCTCTGCTCCTCCAGGAAGAGAATGCAGAACCTTAGATGCCTTTGGCAGGAAGATCTTCCAGGCCAGTATGCTTGTGGCCAGAATCAACTCCTATAGTCTCTATATGGGGATGTTTCTGAAAGAGGTTACAGATCATCTGCAAACCTTATCTCCTTATATGTCAGAAGATAAGAGAGAAGAATATATCACCTGGCTTAAACATGCACAGGATGTATCCAAGTTTTCCAACCGTGCAGCCTTTGACTCTTTTGAGGGTGCCAGTAGAGCCTCAGCTATTGCCATAGGTGCACGCAGAGTTGCTTGGTTGCAAGCCTCTGATTTGGAATCCTGGGTACAGGATTGTCTAGGTAACCTTCCCTGTACAGGGGAAAACCTGTTTGACAAAGATTGGCAAGCAAAAGCCAACCAGATGAATGCTGAAAACTCTGCTTAAATAGACTTTCAAAGTCTACTACTGCTCCTTTTAAAAAGAGGTTGTTCAAAAAAGGATCTTTCCCAAAAAAAGGGAAATTTTCTTCTGGTTATGGTCAGGCCTCTTCTCAAGGTCGTTTTGCTACAAAGAGACAGCAACAACCAAAACAGACCAAGCCTCAGGCTGCGAGGACTGCTACGGCCCAACAGCCTCAGCTTCCTCAGGGTCTTTGACTTTCCACTAGGGAACTTAGCCTTTCTGGCTCTAGAACATCCAGAGCCTCTCACCATCCCAGGAAGGTTAGCTCACTTTGCTCCCAGATGGGAACAAATCACAGCAGAGCAATGGACCCTCTCCATCATACGGGATGGGTACAAGCTTCATTTCTTAAACCTTCCCCCTCACACCATGGTGAAACAGTTCAACTCTCCAACATCTCTCCTCAACCTTCTGGGTCAAGAGATTGCTACCCTTCTTGCCCTAGGGGCAATAGAAGAAGTACCTCTTCTTCAACAGGGCTCAGGGTTCTACTCCCCTTATTTTCTCATCCCAAAGAAAACGGGGGGCTACAGACCCATATTAGATCTCAGAGAGTTGAACAAGTTTCTATGCAAGGAGAAATTCAAGATGACTTCTCTCGGAACTCTCCTTCCATACCTCCAGAGTCAGGACTGGCTTTGTTCTCTAGATCTCAAGGATGCGTACACCCATGTCCTTATCCATCCAACACACAGAAGGTTCCTTCGGTTCCTTTTCCAAGGAAAGCACTACCAATACAAAGTGCTTCCTTTCGGTCTGGCCTCTGCTCCAAGAGTGTTCACAAAATGCATGGCAGTAGTAGCTGTATTTCTGCGCACTCTAGGGATATTCGTATTCCCATATCTGGACGACTGGCTCATCCGAGCTCCATCCCAGTCAGAGGCCCAGGCTTCCCTGGCCTGCACAAAGCGTGTTCTTCAGTATCTGGGATTGGTAATCAACTTTCCAAAAACCCATCTCATCCCTACTCAGTCTCTAGAGTTCATAGGGGCCTTACTGGATACCACAACTGCAAGGGCCTATCTTCCCCAGGCCCGTTGCCTACGCTTGGTGCAGTTAGCCTCCCAGATTCAGTTAAAATCCCATTTAACTGCTCGAGAGATGTTTCAACTCTTAGGCCACATGGCATCCACGGTGCATGTGGTTCCTTATGCTCGCCTTCACATGAGGGTAGCTCAGTAGACCCTATCCACCCAATGGACCCAGGCATCAGGCTGCCTGTCACACAAAATAGCAACCTCCAGTCGCCTCTTTTGGTCCCTCCACTGGTGGAAGTCCACTCAAAATCTGTTGCTGGGGTCCCCCTTTCAACAGGTGTTACCCCAAGCGACCCTTACAACAGATGCCTCTCCAAAGGGTTGGGGAGCTCATCTACAAGATCTCTCGACCCAAGGCATCTGGTCTCCACAGGAGACATCTCTACATATCAACCTCTTAGAGCTCAGAGCAATCTTTTTGGCTCTCAGAGTCTTCCACACCCTGCTCAGCTACAAGACAGTCCTCATCCACACGGACAACCAGGTAGCCATGTTCTACGTGAACAAGCAGGGAGGGACTGGCTCTCTGTCGCTTTGCAACGAAGCTCTGAGATTGTGGTCCTTCGCCAGAGAGCATCAAATCCATCTCATGGCAGTGTATCTTCCAGGGGTTCAAAACTCTTGGGCAGACAGACTCAGTCGAGTTCTGCTTCCACACGAATGGTCCCTCCATGGGGACCAGATAGCCAGGATTTTTCGGATTTGAGGTACCCCAGACATAGACCTGTTTGCAAGTCCATGAAATGCCAAACTTCCCCGGTTTTGTTCCAGGATTCCATGTCAGGGAGTTCAGGCCAGGGATGCCTTCCTCCTTCATTGGGGGCAAGACTTCCTCTATGCCTTTCCACCTATTCCCCTCATCCCCAAGACTCTGTTCAAGCTTCAGAGAGACAAGGGGTCTATGATCCTCATAGCACCACATTGGCCACCCCAAGTGTGGTACCCTCTACTTCGGCATCTCTCTCAAGCTCCCTCCCTGGACCTGGGGTCTGCTCCAGATCTCCTCTCCCAGGAGGAGGGAACCTTGTGGCACCCAAATCCTCAGTCTCTTCATCTCAGGGCCTGGTTGCTGAAGGCCTAGACCTTCAGGATTTACACCTTTCTCAGCAAGTGAAGGATATCCTTCATGCTTCCAGAAAGCCTTCCACCAGACGTTCCTATGCTTTTAAATGGAAAAGGTTTTCCATTTGGTGTGCAGAGAAGGGTCTCAACCCTCTTGCAATACCTTTGAATTCTTTACTAGACTATTTGCTGCATTTATCCCATGCAGGCCTTAAAACAAATTCAATCAGAGTCCATTTGAGTGCTATTGCAGCATCCCTTAAGCCTCTCAATGGACAACCTATTTCCTCTCATCCTCTTATAGCAAGATTCATGAGAGGCCTTCTTTTGACTAAACCTCCCATTAGACCACCTCCAGTGGCATGGGACTTGAATCTGGTTCTTGGCCAGCTTATGAAGCCACCCTTTGAACCCTTAGCCACTACCTCCTTGAAATTTCTTTCCTGGAAGGTTATTTTTCTCATTACAGTCACCTCAGCTCGCCGTATCAGTGAGTTGCAAGCTTTAGTGGCTAATCCTCCTTATACAAGGTTCCATCATGACAAGGTAGTCCTCAGAACTAATCCACACTTTATGCCTAAAGTGGTCTCACCTTTTCACCTGAACCAGGAGGTGTATTTACCTGTCTTTTTTCCAGGACCTCATGCATCAAGTGCAGAGAGGAATCTTCATACCCTGGATTGTAAAAGAGCACTTGCTTTCTACTTACAAAGGACACAGCAACATAGAAAGTCCTCTCAACATTTTGTTGCTTTTGATCCTTCTCATTTAGGACTTCCAGTCTCTAAGAGAACTTTCTCCAATTGGATTGCTCAGTGTATTTCCTTTGCCTACCAGAGTAAGAACCTTTCTCTGGAGGGCCATGTCACAGCTCACAATGTGAGGGCCATGGCAACCTCTATGGCTCATCTAAACTCTGTGTCCATCGACCAAATCTGTCGAGCGGCCACCTGGGCATCGGTTCATACCTTCACAGCCCATTACTGCTTGGACAAGGACTCCCACTGGGATGCCTTGTTTGGTCAGGCTGTTCTTAAACACCTGTTCCATACCTAATCAACTCCTACCCTCCATCCCTGACTGGATGCCTGAGATTCATGAGTGGAGGTGGAGCCCTTCCCAGGGACTCACAATCTGGGTGATCTCCCAGGCATCTCTAGCTGGGGAGTCCCCATATGTGAAGACTCATTCCTGCTTGTTCCTGGAGATAGCACAGTTACTTACCTGTAACAGGTGATCTCTGGGAACAGCAGGAATAAGTCTTCACAACTCACCCAACTCCCCTAGGAGTTGTATCTCTCTATCTATCTTTCCTTTCCTCTCTCTCTCTTTGTCTCAGCTTTAAAACTCGAACTGGAGAGAGGCAGTTGGGAAAGGCGGGAAGGCAGCGCGCAGGCGCTGTGGGATGCTCCCAAAAGCTTTCTTTTTGGACGCTGGGGAGCGTTCCCGCGCAGGCTCCGTCGGTACCGACGATACCCATATGTGAAGACTTATTCCTGCTGTTCCCAGAGATCACCTGTTACAGGTAAGTAACTGTGCTTTATCTGGGGAGGTTGGCCCCCTCGGGTTGCTAGATCAGATATGTAGACACCGTGTAATGACGGCAGGTTAGGGTTCCCAGACCTGCCAAAATATTATCAGGCTGCACAAATAAAGACTATTTATACTTGGCTAAAGGGCAATAAGAAGCAATGGGTCAGCATAGAAGGGTCAGGGCAATATCCAGACTCGTTGGATGCTATAATCTGGAGTAGGGGCCAACAGTTGGGTCAGAACCCCTTCACCTGCTTCACAATGGGAGTGTGGAAGAAATATCGACCAGTACTATTAGCCGGTAAATCAGTGTCCTCAATTATGCCCATTAAAGTGTGTTTTGGAATGGGGGATGGTCTGCAGCGGTCGACACTGGCGAGATGGGATGCAAAGGAGTTAACTTGGGGGTCACAACTTCTCCATCAGTGGGGAGTGTGACCTTTTGAAGGCCTATGCAATCTGTATCACTTAGAGGAACAGGATAGATATAGCTATCTCCGGGTCAGAAACTTTCTTCAAAAAAGCAGAATACGGGAAGAAGTGCGTAAGGAGAAAGAATGGATTGGGAGTATCTGTCTTCTAGGAGGGAAAGGAATCATTTCAAGAATATATAGAGGGCTTACGGGGAGAGGAATGGCTAAATTGGGCTACATGATCAAGTGGGGAAACAGATTTAGGTATAACTTGGGATAGGGAAACCTGGGATGAAATAATACATGGCATAATCAAACTCGTTATAGTCACCAAGGTAATAGAAATTGGTTATAAATTGCTCCTTAGGTGGTGCGTGACCCCAATGAGGTTACACTGGCAGATGTGCTGGGAACTGGAGCCTGTTGACAATAATGTGGTGGAAGAGGAACTTTTTTCCACATGTGGTGGGAATGTCGGGTGGTGCAAAACTACTGGGTGATGGTGCGGCAGTCACTGAAGATTATGGGGAGATGGATGGTGTCATGGCAACCTTTGATATTTCTACTCCACCAGAAGACGGAGGTGGTATCCCAGCGGTATCAAGGAGTTGTGGCACACTGTTTAGTAGCAGCAAGGTGTGAAATAGCCTCTCATTGGAACCAACCTATTTTACCATGTCTTACCAGCTATAAACAGTGACTTGAGGATCTATACAACCTTCATAAACTGACGGCCTTAAGAGGAAATAACTGAACAGTCTGGGAGTTGTGTATGGCAGTGGACATCCAAATAGGGAGCGTGGGAATGCAAGGTTCTTAGGGGAGAAAGATTCTGGTTACAGACAGGGCCTATAAGGCCAAATTAAGAGGAAATAACTTGCTGTGGAATATGAAAGGGAGGGGAGGGGTCATTTGAAGTTGTAATGTTGTTGAGGGTTCTGGCCCTATTTTGTTGATTGTACGATGTTAAAAAAAAATTAAATAAATATTTAAAATGGGAGGAAAAAAGGCCACGAGTGACCAGAAAAAGGTAAACCATGATAAGCAGTAACTAAGTCAAGGACAGCAGACCCACGAGCAACCCCCAAGTGTCAAGCGAGGGCCCAGTTCTCCAGTAGCCTGAACAACACCGGAGGGCAGGAGTTGCCTTACATACCAAACAATTGATGGAGTACGGCCTGGCTGAAGGTGCTGTACCGTTGGGACTCCCTCTCCAGACAGTAGTGAGCTGCGAAGGTATGGACAGAGGACCAGGTAGCGGCAAACAGATCTCCGCCAAGGGGACATTGCGCAGGTTTGCCGTAGAGGCTGCCATGGCCCAGATGCTGTACACCATGACCAAACGCTCCAGCAAGAGACCAGCCTGCTCATAAGTGAAGGCAATGCAGTCTGCCACCCAAGTGGACAGGAACTTTAGAGACCGCTGTCACCAGCTGATTTGGGTCATAGGAGACAAAGAGCTGTGAGGAGTGACAGTGAGCCTGAGTACACTTCAGATAGAAGGACAAGGTCCACTTACAGTCCAGGGTATGGAAACCCACCTCTTGCCCTGCTGACATGGGGCTGTGGAAGAAATGTAGGAAACACCATCTCCTGGTTGAGGTGGAATGGGGACACCACCTTAGGGAGAAACTTGGGGTGTGTGCAGCGCAGAACCCTGTTATTGTAGAACTTCATATAAGGTGGGCAAGCCACCAGGCCGTGGAGCTCTCGCTGACCCTGTGAGCCGAGATAAGCACCACAAGGAAGATCACCTTCCAAGAGAGATACTTAAGGTGGCATGAGCCAAGAAGCTCGAATGGTGGTGCAGTGAGTTTTGCAAGAATAACACTGAGGTGGCATTCTGCCACTGGGGGGGAGCAAATGGGTGGCTTAGAGAGTAGTGAGCCCTGCAAGAATCGAATCACGAGGGGCTGAGTGGAGAGGGGTTTGCCCTTGACTAGATGATGCTGTGCCAAAAGTGCACAGAGGTGTACTCTGATGGAGTTAGGCTTCAGCCCTGCCTGGCACAGGTAAAGTAAATACTGGAGGACCAGCTAGACCAAGCAGGAGAGGGGGTTAACCTGCCTCTCTGCACACCAAACCGACAACCTTCGCCACTTGAAGGCGTAGGCCCGGTGGGTGGAAGGCTTGTGAGACACCAAAAGAACTGCTTCCATCTCACTGGAGAGACAGAGGTGGGCCAAGGCTACCCTTTCAGCAGCCATGCTGTCAGAGATAGGGACCCCAAGCTGGGGTGCAGGAGAGAGACATCTTCCTGCAAAAGAAGGTCAGGATTGCTCCCTAGTGGGACCGGGGGCACCTGAGACAGGCAGAGGAGCAGTGGGAACTATGGCTGCTGGGACCACTGAGAGGCCACCAGTATCACTGCAGCTCTGTCAAGCTAGACCTTGAACAGGGTCTTGGCGATCAGTGGCGTGGGCAAGAAGGCGTAGAAGAGGCCCTCCATCCATGGGATGAGAAACACATCCACTGCTGCCTGCGAGGGATGTGGCTGCCTGGGGCAGAAGCGGGCTAGCTATGCATTGGCCGGGTTGGCAAAGAGGTCCATCTGCGGAAGCCCCCAGAGATGGAACAGTTGACTGGCCATCTTGGGGCCCAGCCGCCACTTGTGTGGTTTGAGGACTTGGTTGAGCCGGTCCACTAGGAAATTGCCCTGGTCCAGGAGGTAGATTGCCTGCAGAACATCCAGCTGCCGCTGGCAAAGGAGCAAAAGGCTCACTGCCTTTTGGTACAGGAGGAACAATCTCGTCCCTCCCTGCTTATTGATGTAAAACATTGCCACCTGGTTGTCGGTCTGGATCAGAACTGCTTTATGTTGAAAGTGGTGTTGGAAAGTCCGAAGGACGAGCACTATCGCTTGGAGCTTCAGGAGGTTGATTTGCTGGAAGCTCTCCTCCTGCAACCAACTCCCCAGTCGAGTTTGAAGGCATCTGTGGTGAGGATCCTCTGGAGTCAGGGGCCTGGAAGGGCATTCCGGCCTGCAAGAGTTGGAGCTGCTGCTACCAGCCGAGGAAGTCATCCAGAGAGCAGGTCATGCCCACTCTGTCCCATAGCACCCGGTGGCCTGCAACCACTGGGAGCTGAGAGCCTACTGGGCTGGCGCATGTGTAGGCAGGTGTCCAGGGTGACATGCACCATGGATGCCATGTGGCCCAGAAGGTGAAGCATGAGGCAGACAGCCAAGCGCTGACCCTGGATGTGCTGGGCCCTGTCCAAACGAAGGAAGGCAGGCCTTGGCCTGGATGGTGTCTAGCATTGCCCCTAAGAACTCCAGGCATTGCATTGGCTGGAGATGGGACTTTGCGTAGCTTATGATGAACCCCAGATGTTCCAGAATAAGGATGGTGCAGGCTGGCACCTGGCGGGCTTCTGTGGTGGTGCCACCTTTTATGAGCCACTTGTCCAGGTATGGGAAGACAAACACCCCCTGGAGATGCAGGAAAGCGGCAACCACTGCCAAACACTTGGTGAAGACCCTCGGGCGGAGACCAGACCGAAGGGGAGTACCCTGTATTGATAGTTAATGTTATTGATAGAATGTTATATATGTATAGTTATTGACAGTTATATATATATTGATATATATAATGTTATATATATATATATATATATATATATATAACACATTATATATATCAATATCAATATATATATATATATGTTATATATATAGTTATTGATAGTTAATGTATTGATATAATGTTCAGAATTCACAGAACAGCACTGAACAACAATCATACATTGATCCTACCTAGACAAGGCACACACCCACTTCTCACACAGCCATAATACCACCTAGATCAATTAACGTTTGAATACATTTGTTTGTCACTAATGTAAATAGCTACCTTTTAATACTGAATGTAATTAGTTATATAAAACGGCATTTATTGTGCACCCAGTTCCACCTGTTTTGATGGTAAGAGTTAAATGTTAAAATATTCTACAATTGTTCTCTGTAAAAATAATAGTCTGCTATTATTAACGTTTTTGTTACCTGTAAACCACCACTGATCTCTGGAAGTGGCGGTATAGAAAAAATGTATAAATAAATAAATAAATAGTGGCAGCCTCCCACCATGAAGTGGAGGTGCTGCCTATGAAGAGGGTGGATAAGGATATGTGTGTAGGCATCCTTTAGATCCAAGAAGTATAGCCAATCTCCCTGCTGGAGGTATGGCAGCAATGTTCTAAGTGTTTGGTCCGTTTACAGAGGGTAGTTATAAAACAACTATATTATATAGGGTATCCCTCTAATGAAATTAATCAAAGCTAGTGTATCAGAATCCACAAGGTGCAATTGGAAACCTCTTATTAATATGCCAGTTATTGTTTAACCACTGGTCTCAGCCTATAGCGAGCACTGCTCAGGATACATATCGCAAGAGCTACGTGCTACAGTAACATCAATGACCAGGTTTAATTATTTAGAATATGGCTTAGAAAATGTCATGTACCAAATTTTGGGATTCTCAAAGAAAACCAGACTTATCTTAAATATTGATCCAATTTCAGTTTTTGCCAATATTGCAGTTGCCCCAACGCCACCACTTCGGTATCCGATGTACGTTTCGTTGCTTCTTCAGGGGGCTTGCAAACAAAAATTGGCTCTGCATACAGAAGAAAATGCAGCAATTACTAAACAAATATGTTTGCTTTGTGAGAGCAGAGATAGAAGATAATAAATCAAACCTGAACTGGGATGTCTCTGATTCAGGCTTGTGCGGATAACGGTATACTTGATACGGCTGCCTAGCCCTCTCAAAAGACGCCGCGCATGCGAGTTTGGGGAATGCTCAAAAGGATTTAAATACTAGTAGCAAAGGATGATGTCATTCTCTGTATGCTACCAATCACATTTCACCATCTCATAGACAAGCTCTCCATTCGATCATACTATTCAGCCCTCCAGGAAAAACAGTTTGCAATGTGTAAATCCATTTCTGTTCCCGTAAGAGAAGCATTTTTGCTCGAGATCTACCAGAGCTACCTCCCAGCACCCGATCTATGCCAAAACAACGAAGATCTTGAAACACATAACCTCATTGTACACAGTGGGTTACTAAAGGGGCTTCCATCATTTTGCAGTGAAGGCGGCTGCGATGTTCCCCCAGCCGAACCTTCAGGGAGCGGGTAGTTTGCCCTATATATAGCAACCCACAAGGACATCTGATGGCATAGACTACATGGTCAGTGGTACAGGAGGTGTAGTGCTGTAAATTATATCGCTTCTCATGATAAATGAAAGTATCTGTGTCTTCAGTGATAGCGCAAATATTGCACTGACCGCATTTCTGATGACCGCCCTTGACACCTTCAGTCAATGAAGCCCCTCGTAGTTTTGCTGGGCTAAGCTGTTCCTACAGATTAGCTGAGCGCGCCCATACACAACGGACCCGTTTATCTTGTAAACCCGGGAGCGTGGTCAGTACATTCTGATGTTTCTTAAAAATGCGTTGGATAGAGCCGCTCAGAGGGGAATAACGGGTAATCAAATTTACATGATCTTCTTCCTGTTTTTCAGAATGACTAGGAATTCGTGGTTGCAATAGAAGTCCCCTATTATTATACAGTGCGCGTTTATAGGCAGCCTTAATCACTGGCGTTGGGTACCCTCGAAGTTTAAAATTCTGAGTTAGCTGTTTTGCTTGATTTTTATAATCAATTAATCGAGAAC
Source organism: Ichthyophis bannanicus (assembly GCA_033557465.1). Classification (NCBI taxonomy): domain Eukaryota; kingdom Metazoa; phylum Chordata; class Amphibia; order Gymnophiona; family Ichthyophiidae; genus Ichthyophis; species Ichthyophis bannanicus. The sequence goes on from CM066041.1 coordinate 22,430,658, forward strand.
AATTACGACGGTATCTGATGAACTGCGACAGCGGTAGGCTGTCTTTCAGTTGTTTAGGATGCTGGCTGGTATAGTGAAGAAGGGTATTCCTTTTTAGATGTAGAAGTTCAGAAAGGCGTTCAAAGTTGGATAACCTGGGTCCATAAAAAACCAACTGACAGGAATACCCTTCTTCACTATACCAGCCAGCATCCTAAACAACTGAAAGACAGCCTACCGCTGTCGCAGTTCATCAGATACCGTCGTAATTGTTCTCGATTAATTGATTATAAAAATCAAGCAAAACAGCTAACTCAGAATTTTAAACTTCGAGGGTACCCAACGCCAGTGATTAAGGCTGCCTATAAACGTGCACTGTATAATAATAGGGGACTTCTATTGCAACCACGAATTCCTAGTCATTCTGAAAAACAGGAAGAAGATCATGTAAATTTGATTACCCGTTATTCCCCTCTGAGCGGCTCTATCCAACGCATTTTTAAGAAACATCAGAATGTACTGACCACGCTCCCGGGTTTACAAGATAAACGGGTCCGTTGTGTATGGGCGCGCTCAGCTAATCTGAAGGAACAGCTTAGCCCAGCAAAACTACGAGGGGCTTCATTGACTGAAGGTGTCAAGGGCGGTCATCAGAAATGCGGTCAGTGCAATATTTGCGCTATCACTGAAGACACAGATACTTTCATTTATCATGAGAAGCGATATAATTTACGGCACTACACCTCCTGTACCACTGACCATGTAGTCTATGCCATCAGATGTCCTTGTGGGTTGCTATATATAGGGCAAACTACCCGCTCCCTGAAGGTTCGGCTGGGGGAACATCGCAGCCGCCTTCACTGCAAAATGATGGAAGCCCCTTTAGTAACCCACTGTGTACAACGAGGTCATGTGTTTCAAGATCTTCGTTGTTTTGGCATAGATCGGGTGCTGGGAGGTAGCTCTGGTAGATCTCGAGCAAAAATGCTTCTCTTACGGGAACAGAAATGGATTTACACATTGCAAACTGTTTTTCCTGGAGGGCTGAATAGTATGATTGAATGGAGAGCTTGTCTATGAGATGGTGAAATGTGATTGGTAGCACACAGAGAATGACATCATTCTTTGCTACTAGTATTTAAATCCTTTTGAGCATTCCCCAAACTCGCATGCGCGGCATCTTTTGAGAGGGCTAGGCAGCCGTATCAAGTATACCGTTATCCGCACAAGCCTGAATCAGAGACATCCCAGTTCAGGTTTGATTTATTATCTTCTATCTCTGCTCTCACAAAGCAAACATATCTGTTTAGTAATTGCTGCATTTTCTTCTGTATGCAGAGCCAATTTTTGTTTGCAAGCCCCCTGAAGAAGCAACGAAACGTACATCGGATACCGAAGTGGTGGCGTTGGGGCAACTGCAATATTGGCAAAAACTGAAACTGGATCAATATTTAAGATAAGTCTGGTTTTCTTTGAGAATCCCAAAATTTGGTACATGACATTTTCTAAGCCATATTCTAAATAATTAAACCTGGTCATTGATGTTACTGTAGCACGTAGCTCTTGCGATATGTATCCTGAGCAGTGCTCGCTATAGGCTGAGACCAGTGGTTAAACAATAACTGGCATATTAATAAGAGGTTTCCAATTGCACCTTGTGGATTCTGATACACTAGCTTTGATTAATTTCATTAGAGCAATGTTCTAAGGGCATCTTGAATTTCTCCCTCACCAGGAACCTGTTGAGGTCTCGCAGGACTAGGATAGGCTGAAACCCCCGGTCCTTTTTGGGCACCAGGCAGGAGTAGAATCTCTTGCCTCTGTGTGTGTGTGTGGGGGGGGGGGGCGGCGGCAGGTTCCAACGCCTTGTCTGCCATGAGGTTTGCGAGTTCCTGCTGATGTAGTCCCGGTGAAAGGGATGCATCAGGAGCTCTCATGGAAAGAATGGCGGAGATATCTGTTTGAAGTGGAGGAGGTACTCCTCCTTCAGCACCTGCAAGGTCCATCTGTCTCTGGTGATGGTGGGACAACAGTCGGCAAAGAACACCAGACACACCCCTGTGTGCTGTGAGGCACACCTTCCTGGGGGAAGAGAGACTATGCCCCAGGAGTCAACCCCCCCAGGTTGCGCTAAAGGCTGGGGCTGTGGGCCTTAGGCTTATGAGGGTTATGCACTTGTCCCTTGGCCTGCTGGCCTTGTTGGGGAGCTGGGAAGGCCATGTGCTGAGGGTAGTTTCCGTAAACCTCTTCTTTTTTGGGTAGAAGGGCTTTTTACCCAAAGCCTTTGTTCGGGAAGGATCAGAGCCTGGTCCTGGTCATGAACTCGGACTCCAGCTCGGCGGCCTTTTCCGTCATGGGTTTGCCAAAGAGGTTCTCTCCCCAGCAAAGGACATCGACAAACTTGTCCTGTACCCATTGCTCCGGGTCGGAAAACTGTAGCCAGGCATGGCTGTGGGTCCTAATACCCACCGCTACTACTCTAGCTGCCAACTTGAAGCCATCATAGGCCGCCCAAGTCATAAACTTGGAACACTCCTTTACCGTGGAGACCAGGTATGGGACCACTGAAGATGTTCCTCAAAGAGACTAGCTGTGAACCTGGAGAGTTTCTTTGCCGTGTCCTGCAAGTACATGCCCATGGCTGGTAGGCCTAGATCTGGTTGACAAGCATTGAGCCCTGGAAGCATTTTCTGCTACCCAGGGGTGCCGAGGAGTGTGTTTTCTGGTACTTAAGCTTCCACATGGCCAACTCCACCACCATAGAGCTATGGGGCAGTTGACCTATTTGGAAGCTAGGGCTCCGATGGACCCAATAAATCGAGTTCAGCCGCTTGCTCACAATGGTAACCAAGGCCAGGGTCTCCCATATTCAGAAGAGCAGCTGCTCCAAGATAGGAGGGTCAGGCACCATGTGGGCCTCTTTGGGGGGAGCCTTATACTGGAGGATTTGTATTTGAAGCATTTATATACCACCCATCTGTGAAACAATACAATCTAGGCAGTTTGTAAGCCCTTTGGAGATGAGGGAATAGATACAGTACCCCATTATAATCTACATGCGTACCTGAGGCAACAGAGGGTTAAGTGGCTTGCTCAAGGCTACAAGCAGCATCTAGTAGAGACTAGAGACCCCAGTCCCTCTGGCCAGAGATTGTTGTCTCTGAGTTAACTTGTCCCAACCACTAGACCACTCCTTCCCCAAGGATCTCGAGGTCCTCCATCTGAGGCTCCTCCTCATTCTCAGTGGTAAAGGCAAGGGCTTCGCCATGTCTCTCACGAAGTCTTAGGAAGGCCAGGTCCTTGGGTGAAGACCGGCACTGGGTCTCCAGAGGGCAAGAGTCCGAATGCACATCCCTGTGTATCCGGATGTCTGGGGACTCATTGTCCTCTGTCTCCCAATCGGAGCTGGAATCCAAGGAGAATTCAGTTCCCCGGGCCTTGGGCTGGAGCACCAGTCCCAATGGGCCAGGGGTCCTGATGCCCCTGTGCCCCAAGTCGGGTGCACTGTGCGGGGAAGTTCTCGGTCCCAACCTGGCCCGTGGGGTCTCGAGACTGATGGCTCTTGAGGACTGGCTCCACCTCCAGTGACTGGGATTGATGACCTTGAGGAATCAGACATCAGAGCCCAGTGTTGGGCCTTGAAGGCAGACAGGCTGCGTTCTAAGGCTGCCCTTCGGGTCTTCATGCCTGATGGCTCTGCAGCCCCTGGAGCATGTACCGAGGACTTTGGTCCTGACACCGACGAGGGGGTGTCTTCAATGAAGATGGTCTCTGAGGACCAAGACCAATCCCTGGACACTGATGGTGCTTTCTCCCGTTGGGGCAGCTTTGAGGGCCACTCCTAGCCATCGGGTGTCGTGGGACTTCCTTACTATCCTGGACTCATTACCCAAGGAGGCCACTGACGATGTCAGGCTCTTTGAGAGGTGCCCCTCCTTGAGGGAACCCCAGCTCAGCACTCCATGTCCTCGAGGCTCTGAGGCAACACACTTGCCGTGCGAGGAGGGAGCCTCCGCGGCGGCCCTCGAGGACACTGACCCTGCCGACGACTCTGGGTCTGAGTCGGTCGTGAAAAATTGACTCATGCTGCTTCTTGCAGCCCCAGGGGGCCTTGGAGGTCATCTGCTGGCAGCGACCACGCACCAAAGCATCACATTCTGGCCTGAGGCACCAATCATTTGGGTCAGTGCGCGACATATTATGAGTGCAGCGGTCACATGGCTTGAAGCCACTGACAAAGGCCATGGCGGGGAAGACAGTTCCCTTGAGGTCAAACTCTCTAGGCCCGGCCAGAAAGTGCACAAAACCCACATACTGAAGGAAAGACCCCCGAAGGAGACCCCCCCCTCCCCGAAAAAAACACAACGCTGGAGGCAAGCAGAACGGGAGGGAACTGGTATACAACCGGAGAAAAGTAAGACAAAAGATAGCAAAATCCCCCAACTTTTTCCAGGGGAGACACACACACACACATCTGATGGGCTCTGCCTAAAAAAGGAGACGGAGGCAAGATGGCGCCCTTAGGCAGGAAGGGACCACACATGCCTGGTACATTTCCCAAAGGCTTTTTCTGAAAGCTGGAGAAAGGTTGCTGCGCGGGCTCCATCGGCACCAATGTCACCCATATGTGAGGACTGACTTTCTGCTTGTTCCTGGAGAATACACTAGGTGCAGCATCTCCTGCTTACAGCCAGAAATATATTCTCTAAGAATGTGAGTTAATATTCTTTGTCTTCTAGCTTAAGCATTTGAAAACCTTCCTGGGGGACATTGCATACAACAACAAATGGACATCAGAAACACACCTGCTTGCAAAAACGCTCCTACACAGTCTTACCAGGTAAGAGATCTACAGATAACGTCACAGCACTGCCACATATTCTCCTCCATGCTGGAAGCTTTAATACTCCACAACATAAAATACAGTCCCAAACCTAAATTCTTAAATGAAATTTAAGCTTGTACCGAAGCTCTACTTCATTAGCACTCATTGGAGTAGAATATCAGTTTTGTGGCACTCTGTATGAGGAAGAGTTTAATCAACAGAAGAAGGGTATTTGTCCCTGATCTGTATAATTTGCTATGGGACGATAATGACATGACAGAAGCTCTCCATAAGAGTTCAGCCTCAAAGGGGGGAAGAGGAGAAAGGAGCAGTTTAATAGAGGTACATCTGGTAGCCCTCTTTAAAGATCAAGGAGAGCCATCTGGCGCCAGTGAAGTTTCAAGGCCTTTTGGGGACCACACTACTACAGTGCTAGTAGGCTGGGTAGGCGCACTTCGCTACTACACTTTTTTTTTTAAGTGCTATCAAGTCAATGCTGACTCCTGGGTTTTCTTGGCAAGGTATGACAGGAAGTAGATTGCCAGGCCTTTCTTCCAAGGCAATAGAGAGTAAAGTGACTTGCCCAAGGTCACAAGGAGTGCCAGCAGGAATTGAATCCTGATCGCTTCAGTACTAGGCTACTCCTCCACTTCACTTAGCTAACCTTAAATCTTTGTGAATTTAGGGATCAGGAGGTTGTCGAGCTCCCAAAAGTACCTGAAAAGAACATGCTTAAGAAATGGTAAGTTAAATGATAGAAGAAAAATCCTCTATCCATGATAGTGAAATCACACCTTACTTGCTAATTTCTTTCCTTGAGCCCCTCCAGCCCAGTCCAGACTTATGGTTTCCTGGCAGCAGATGGAGATTGAGAACCATCAGCCCATAGGGGTCCTGTGCAGCCTCTAACAGCCACTATGTCTGCAGCAAAGCAGACTTAACACTGCTCTGTCCTTTTTTAAAATTACCTTCATGATGATTTTTTTTTTTATTACTGAAGAGAGCCTTTGAAAAAAAAACAACTAATTTGGAAGAACCACCAATTTAAAATCAATCAAAGCACTTCAAACAACCACAACAAACAAGAACAACCCCACAGCAAAGAAAACTAAGCCAACTAAGGAGACAGACCCCCCCCAAGTCAAAAACAGATTATTATATCGTTGCTTCAACCTGTTACTAGATTCTGCAGACTTTCATGCAACTCCAAACTCTCTGGGTGTGCTTTGGACTGGACTGGAAAGACTAATGGAAAGAAAATAAATATTTTTTTACTTAACACATAATCAAACTCTGAAATTCGTTACCAGATGATGTAGTAAAAGCTGTTAGTATAACTGGGTTTAAAAGAGGTTTGGACAAGTTCCTGGAGGAAAAGTCCATAAACTATAATTAAAGTGGACCAAGGAAATCCACTGCTCACCCCTTGGGACAAGCAGCATAGAATTTGTATATCTTTTGGGACCCTGAAATATGACCTGGATTGGCCATTTTTGGTAATAGGATACTGGGCTTGATGGACCCTTGGTCTGACCTCATATGGCATATTCGTATGCTCTTCCTGTTCATCATCAGATACTGCTTTGGTACGTCCCATGAGACTGGACCGGAGGGATGATCGGGAAGGTGAAATTCAATGTTTTCTCTTATTAGTCTTAAATGTGTTACATTGTAGCTTCATTGCATGTCCTCTAGTCTTTCTACTTTTTGAAGGAGCAAACAACTTATCTACATTTACCTGTTCCATGCTATTCATTATTTTATAGACCTCTATCGTATCTCTTCTCAGCTGTCTCTTTTCCAATTTGAAGAGCCCTAACCTTTTAAGCCTTTCCTCATAGGGATAGCCTTCCATTCCCTTTACCATTTTGGTGGCTCTTCTCTGTACCTTTTCTAATTCTAATTAAGATATGGCAACCCAGAATTGTGCATAATAATCAAGGTGCGGTCGCAGCATGGAGTGATACAGAGGCATTATAATATCTTTGGTTTTATTCTCCATTCATTTCCTTATGATTTCTAGCATTCTATTTGCTTTCTTGGCCGCTGCTGCAAACTGGGCAGAGAGTTTCAACGTGCTATCCATGATGACGCCTAAATCCTTTTCCTGGGTGGTGATTCCTAATGTAGAACCTTTTGGGTTGTTCTTCTCTAAGGGCCCGATTCTGACCTGGATGTCCCAGCCCTCTGTGCGCCCGGTTGGAACCGGATGCACGGAGTTAGCCGGGATTCTGATCCTGTGGGATCAGAATCCCATCCAGGCCTGTACATGCAGGATGGGGTCTCGATTCTGGTCGGCCTGCACGTACAGGTCTTGCCCGGTTAGCTCAGTCAGGGATTTTGAATGGAGCCGTGGCGCCATGACACCCAATTGCTATGGCACCGCAGCTCCATTCAAAAGTTGTGATCCCTGGCCACCAGACAAAACAGTGCATTCCCTGCAGTCCTCAAGGCCAGGGTCAGGCTGTGGGGAATTGCCCTTCCTGCCTTTTCATTGGAATCGGCCCTGTACATCCAGGACCGATGACCGCCCACTGCCGGCTCCGTCTAACTTCCCCATACAACGTGTGGGGAAGTTAGATGGGATCGGGAGAGGGCACGATTAGTGGGTGGGACGACCATCCCCACTATTTGTGCCTCAGAATGACCCCCTAAGTTTATAACTTAGTACTTGTCCATATTTCTTTATTTGAGAGTTTTCTATACTGCCTTATCAAGTAATCAAAGTGGTTTACAAAGAATGCAAACATTTACAATAAACGATCAGTAGCAACTATACAAGGTAACCAACTGTAATGTATTTACATTAGATAACATATTTACATAGAGGCTTTGTTTTATATATTTAGAAGTAAGAAATCATTGAACGACAAAGGTGGCGTGTTAGGAACATATGTCAAATGTTACAATCAGAGATTGATTTATGTTGAGTAGGTATCTGTTTTAGTTTACTGGTTCCATAGTATTCACAGAATAGCAAAGTCTTGACATTTTTACGGAAGGTGAAGAGGTTTCCTATGTTTCTTAATCTATCTGGGAGGGAGTTCCATAGAATTGAAGCGTAGTAAAAGAAGGCTCTATTGCTCGTTGATTGTTTGGTCTTTCAGACGTCTGCTGGGATAGCTAGGGAGTTTTGAGCACATCCTCTCCTTTGTCTGTTATTTGGGATCCTATTAATTAGAGAGCTGAGGTGGGACGGGGATATGCTGTGCATTAGTTTGAATGTGATAATTAGGTTTTTGATTTGAATCTGCTCTGGTTGGGTATCTAATGTAACTGACGTAATATGGGAATAATGTGCTTCAGATCTGGTGCCTTCTGAATTATACAAGCGGCTCTGTGTTGTGCCATCTATAGTGGTATCAATGCCTGCTTAGGTAGGCTCTGCAAGATGCTGTTACAGTAGTCAAGATGAGGGGAAATCATGGCTTGAAGGACAGATCAGACATTGCAAGGATCTAGTAAAGGCCTTAGACGATGGATCATTCTAATCTTTCTGTACATAGCTTGAGTTATGTTGATGTGCATAGATACACTAAATCAAAACCTGAGTCTAATACCTAGATATTTGATATCATTCCTTACTTCAAGGGTAGCTTCTTTGACTTGTATTTTGGACCGGAGGGGGGGGGGGGGGATGAATTCTTTGTTCCTAGTGACAAATAGAACTTCAGTTTTATTGTAATTTATTCTTAGGTTGTAAGGTAACATGCTTCAATGAAACTTCACAATGCTTATTATTTGTTGGAAGTTAGGATTAACTGTGTTGAATGGTAGATATATCATTATATCGTCCACATAAATGTGTTAGTTTACTTTATGCTTCTGAAAGATGTTACAGATTGGTTGAAGGTAAATGTTAAACAATAAAACTGAGTGTGCTGAGCCTTGTGGTATTCCTTGCTATTGATTAGATGTAGATTGGCAAATTTTTACCTGCTGAGTGCAACTAGTCAAAAAAGATTTAAACCAGCGGAGGATAAAGCCTTCATTCCCAATTTGTTGCAGTCTTGTTAGTAGGATGGTGTGATTTAGAGAGTCAAACACCAAACAATATTAGTATGAAAGCTCGTTTATGAAAGCTCGTTTATGCCCTGCTATTCCTTTAATGAGATTATCAAACAGGGCTAGTAGAAGTGTTTCTACCCCATGGTGTGGTCTAAAACCATACTAGTGGGAGTCAAGTGGGGCATGATTATCTAAGCGGTCTTGGCATTGGTTCTGGACTATCTTTTCAATTATTTTTGCTATAAATGGGAGGCTTGATATTACATTTCATCTGTCATTTAGATGCCCCATCTCCCAATTTTCAAGGCTGCCTTGTAATTTTTCACAGTCTTGTGTTTTAAGAGCTTTGAGTAATTTGGTATCATCTGAAAATTTGATCACCTCACTTGTTATTCCTATTTCCAGGTCATTTATGAATATGTTAAAAAGCAGCGGATCTAGCACAGATCCCTGGGGTATTACACTATTCATCTTTCGCTACTGAGAAAACTGGCCGTTTAGCCCTACTCTGTTTTCTATCTTTTAACCAGCTCCTGATCCACAAAAGTACACTGCCTCCTTTAATTTCCCCAATTTGTTTTAATTCACTTATATGCATAGAAGTACAATGAAGGGATAAAATCAAATCACATTAGTATTATATCCAAGATTACCGCCCAGAACATTGATCTCAATTTTTTCATGTTTCCTCTTCTGCCTCATTCTCTCCTCTAGCCTCTCCAAGAAAAACATTAAAAAAAAAATAGACCGGCCTGTAGTTCTGTGCTCTGGTGGTCACCTCCTGTCTAGCCTGGATATCCAGCCAATAGTGGTACATAAAGGAATGCAGCAACAACCACCTCACATCTCTGCAGAAGCACCAGACCATACTCAACCCAGGATGGGCATGCTCGCACCACTGTGGAATGAGCCCTCAACCCACATGGGTAGCTACTGATCCTTCAGCTTATAGACAGAGCAAATAGCCTCTTTTATCCACTATGTGATCAAAGTTTTAGAAACTACTTCTCCCCTCAGATGACAGAAGGAACGGGTGATCTGAACTGCTGCTCAACTACATGGCACTTTGTGGACATCCACCTTATGCAAAAGCTGAGCCTTGGCATTATGCTCTGATCCTGAAAAAACTGGGAGAATGACCGACATGGACTGCCAACATCATTTTAAGGAGGAAGAAGGGCACTGTTTTTAACACTACCCTATCCTCGAACATAAGCAGAAACGGCTCCCTGCATGGCAAAACCTGCAATTCGGACGTCTTTCTGGCTGAGCAAAAGCCACCAGGAAAAGGGCCATTAAGGAAATCTCTTACAGTGGCTCAAATGGTGGTGTGCTCTTAATGCCAAGACCAGACCACTGCCAGCCAGACCAGATCAATGTATCAAGATCTCCGTAGCCAATCCGGAGCAGCCCACACCACTGGCCTCTGATGCTTCTCCATTTGAGGTACCAGGAGCCACAAAGGGAAACATGTACAACTGGCCACCTTGGAGTCATCTTGAACCAAAGTATCCAAACTGTCACTGGCTGTAGAACCTGCATGTTTTGGTGTTGCTGCCATCATCTTCAAATCCATTCTTTGCACTCCCCAGTGCTGCACAATCTGCAGGAAGACAGTCTATTTTGTGGGTTGAGCTGTTTATTGTGTATATTGCATATACATATATATATATATATATTGTTTTTGTATGATATAGATCAGAGATCTCCAAACCAGTGCTGGAGGGCTGCAACCCTGCCAGGTTTTTGTGATATCCCTAATGAATATGCATGAAATGCAATGAGGGCAGTACATGCAAATATATTTGAATTTATCTCATGCATATTCAATAGGGATATCCTGAAATCCTGACTGGTTGCTGCTCTCCAGGACTGGATTCGGAGACCCTTGAGGTGTGCCTTACTGTATGGTAATAATATGCATTAAAGTGTTACATTTTTGAGCAAAGTACTTTTGCATTTTCCAGACTGTTGGGACTTTTTCAGTGAAAGCATCTATTTTGTGAGTTGGGCTGTTTATTATGTATATTGCATATCCATATTGTATTGTTTTTGTATGATATAGATGGTGTGTCTTGTTCTATAGTAAAAATATGTGATAACGTTTTACATTTTTGAGTATATTATGTGATATGTTTTGTATGGTAATCTTATAGTGAGTATTGAAAAATATTTTTGTGTTCTGGAGTGTGGATTTTGAGAGAAGTTTTTTGGCTCTCCCACTGCAGTGTGGTGGAAGACAGAGTCCACCAGTGACCATGCTCCTGAACATTTTTCTTTCCTGTCACATGCAAAGCCACCAGTGTTGCCAATTTTTCTCTGCCCACTTTAAAAGAGGGTCCACCTCTACAAACACCACACTAACAATTGATGTAGGCAACTGCTGTAGCATTGTTCAAAAGGATCCTGATGACCTTGACCTGAACCAGAAGGCAGAAAGCTTGGAGGGCTGGAACTACCACCCAGGTTTGCAGGCGCTTTATCAAATATGTCTCCAAGATCCATTTTCCCTGCATCAGGCTGGCATCTGTAGTCAACATGCACTCTGGAATCTTCAGATCCAATCCAGTCGCCACATTTGTCCTGCTCACCCACCAAGCCAGACTCTAGCTTCACCTGTAGGGGCAGCTTCTCCCACAGATGATGCATACGCACCAACCATCAAGCTAACCAGGCCATCTGAAGCGGGTTGCATGTGAATCCAGGCTGATGGCACTAAATCCAAAATGACCACCATGAATCTCAGGGACTGAAAAAGGTCCCATGCTCTGGGTTGTTGAGCTCTCATCAGGCCTCAAATCTGAGGGTGCTACTTCTGCAACAGGTTCTCCCATAAGGAAAACTTTGTCCACGCTGGTGTCAAAATGGGCTCCCAGATAATCCAAGGACTGAAATGGTTCTAACTGGCTCTTTACACAATTGATGACCCGACCAAGCCCTGCTCCTGGAGGAATAGCACCTACTGATCTATCACCTGCCAACTTTCCTGGTAGGACTTCGCACAGATCAACCAGTCATCTAGGTACGGATGTACTAGAATCCCCCCTCCTTCCTCAGGTCATTACTGCTGATGCCACCACTATCCCTGCAGTGAAATCCTGGGAGCATTAGCTAACCCAAAGCAAAGAATTTGGAGCTGAAAATATCTGGATGGCATCGCAAAGTGAAGATACCACTGATGTTCCACATTAGGAACTACAACCCAGGAAAAAGATTTAGGTGTTATCGTGGATAACATGTTAAAAGCCTCCGCCACTGGCGGAGGGTTTTAACATGTTATCCACAATGATGCCTAAATATTTTTCCTGGGTGGTGGTTCCTATTATGTAACCATAGTTTGGGTTGTTCTTTCTTAGGTGCATAACTTTGCACTTGTCCACTTTAAATTTCATCTGCCATTTTGATGCCCACTTCCAATTTATCAAGATCCCCTTGCAATTTTCCACCATCCTCATGGATTCTAACAACTTTAAATAGTTTTGTGTAATCTGCAGATTTGATAACCTCACTCGTTATTCCCATTTCTAGGTCATTTATGAATAAGTTAAAAAGCAGCAGACCCAGCACAGATCACTGGGGTACTCCACTATTCACCTTTCTCCATTGGGAAAATTGGCCATTTAGTCCTACCTTCTGCTTTCTTTTAACCTGTTCCTGATCCACAATAGTACACTGCCTCCTATCCCATGACTTTTTAGTTTTGCCAAAAGTCTCTATGAGAGACCTTGTCAAAGGCTTTCTGACAGTCCAGATACACGATATCAACCGACTCACCTTTGTCTACCTGTTTATTCACACCTTCAAAAAAACATAACAGATTAGTAAAACAAGATCTTTCTTGTTTAAAGTCATGTTAGTCAAAAAAAAAACAAAAAACGACAAATGAAATAAAAAGAAGAGAAAGTTTTATAAATAATGAGTGAAATACTCAGCACAGTCCTATGGCTTCAGATGAGCTAAGTATTTTTTTGTTATTTTTGATATTATTGCTCAAATATAAGAACTGATGACATGCTCTACTAATAAGGACATTCAGCCATTGATGTAAACACCGGCACAAGTCTGGGAGTATAACACGTTTAACCCAGAATAAATCAAGTGCCCAAGGTTGTTTCTGAGGCTGTGCTGTGACTAACTTTTGGGATTATTGATTCTGGTAGCACTGTTTAAGAGTTGAATGAGGTATTCACCTATTTATAGCTTAATGGGAGACAGCCATCTACATGTTCAGTAATTTTGTTCTTTATGATGATTTCTACCATTTTTCCTGGTACTGACTTCAGGCTCACTGGTCTGTACTTTCCCGTATCATCCCTGGAACCCTTTTAAAAAATTGTCGTTACAATGGCCATCCTCCAATCTTCAGGTATTACAGATGATTTTTAACGATTGTTCACAGATTACTAGTAGCAGGTCTGCAATCTCATATTTCAGTTCTTTCAACACCCTTGGATGTATACCACCCAGTCCAGGTGATTTGCTACTCTTCAGTTTATCAAATAGTTGTAATACATTTTCCCTGTGTATCGATATTTTTTTCAATTCTTCCACAGTATCACCTTTAAATACCACTTTGGTCATGGGTAACATCCCTACATCTTCCTCAGTAAAGACCGAAGCAAAGAATTCATTCAGTCTCTCTGCTATGGCCTTGTCCCCTCTTAGTGCCCTTTCTACTCCTCTATCATCTAATGGGCCAACTGACTCTCTCACAGGTCTTTTTGCTATGAATGTACTTGAAAAAGTCTTTATATGTTTTTGCTTCCACAGCAAGCTTCTTCTCAAATTCTCTCTTTGCCTGCCTTATCAATGCCTTGCATATAATTTGCCAGTGCTTGTGCTGTTTCCAGTTTTCATCATCTGGCTCTTTTTTACATTTCCTGAAAGATGCTTTTTTTGGCAACAGCAGCCTCTCTGACCTTACCTTTAAACAATGGTGGCAGCTTTTTGGACTTCCTTCCACTTTTCTTAAAGCGTGGAATACAGCTGGTCTGGGCTTCCAAGATAATATAACACCCAAGCTTGATGTAAGTCTTTAACCTTTGCAATTGCTCCTTTTAGTTTTTTCTTAACTATTTTCCTCATTTTATCATAGTCTCCCTTTTGAAAGTTAAAAGGTAGTACTGTGGATTTCCTTACCATCCCTCCTTCATTAGTTAAATCAAATGTGATCATGCTATGATCACTATTGCTAAGTGGCCCCAACACCCTTATCTCTTGCACTAGATCTGGTGTTTCACTAAGGACTAGGTTCAAAATGGCTTCCCCTCTGGTCAGTTCATGAACCAGCTGCTCTAAGAAGCAGTCATTTATTTCATCTAGAAACTTTATCTCCCTAGCATGTCCTGCCTTGACACTGACCCAGTCAATAACAGGGTAATTGAAATCACCTATTATTATTACTGTGCTGTAACTTTTGTTAACTTCCCTGACTTCTTTGAGCATTTCATCATCCATTTGTTCATTCTGGCCAGGCAGTCAATAGTACACTCCCACTGCCATTGTCTTCCCCTTTTTACATGGAATTTCAATCCATATAGATTCTACAGCAAATTTTGTTTCCTGCAAATTTTTAATCCTTTGTGACTCAATGCCCTCTCTAACACAGAGCACAACCCCTCCACCAATTTGATCAGCTCTATCATTACGATATAGATTGTACCCAGGTATCACAGTGTCCCACTGGATGTCCTCCTTCCACCATGTCTCTGAGATACCAATCATCTCTAACCTCTCATTTAGTGCTATATATTCTAACTCTCCCATCTTATTTTTTAGACTTCTAGTATTTGCATACAAGCATTTTAGAGACTGTATTTTGTTCATACTAATCTGGCTATTGGTAAGCAGGGGTAATTTGGAATCTTTAAGCTCTGTCTGCTCCGAACTCAAGGGCATTTGGGCTACTTTTGTCTTTATTGGAACCTCTCTGCTGATATGCCCTAACTTCATTCTTTTGGTAGTATCCTTCAAGGATACATTGTTCCAAACCATACGCTCTTGGGTGACTGTCGGCCCTCCCCTATTATCTAGTTTAAAAGCTGCTCTATCTCCTTTTTAAAGGTTAATGCCAGCAGCCTGGTTCCATCCTGTTTAATATAAAGCCCATCTCTTCGAAAGAGCCCCTCCTTTCCCTAGAATGTTCCCCAGTTCTTAACAAATCCAAACCCCTCATCCTAGCACCACTGTCTCATCCACGCATTAAGACTCCGGAGCTCTGCCTGCCTTTTGGATCCTGCACATGGAACGGGAAGCATTTCGGAGAATGCTACCATGGAATTTCTAGATTTCAACTTCCTACCTCAAAGCCTAAATTTAGCCTCCAGAACCTCCCTACAACATGTATCAGGACAGCAGACTCCTCCCAGCACTATCTAAGACCTTGTCTAGGTGGTGCATGAGGTCCGCTACCTTGGCACCAGGCAGGCATGTTCCCAGGTGATCCTCACATCCATCAGCCACCCAGCTATCTACATGCCTAATGATCGAATCACCAATTATAATGGCTGTCCTAACCCTTCCCTCATGGGCACATGGCTCTGGAGAAACGTCTTCAGTGCGAGAGGGTTTTACATCACCTGGAGGATGGGTCCTAGCTACAGGATCCCTTCCTGCCAAACCAGGGTGATGCTCTTCTGTCACATGACCTCTCTCTTCCATGGCAAAAGGGATGCTGCCAGACTGGAGGTGGGACTTCAGTACTATATCCCTGTAGGTCTCGTCTTTGTACCTCTACTACTACTTAGCACTTATATAGTGCCACGCACGCAGCGCTGTACAGACATGCATACAAGAGACAGTCCCTACTCGTCAGAGTCCAGCTCATCCGAGCTTACAATCTAGTCGCGACAAGTACAATAAGGTCTTTACAATTCGTTCATAAAAGTTGAAGGGGTTAGGTTAAGATAAAGATTAGAGGTCATGATCTGAAAGCAACAGTGAAGAGGTGTCTTCCTTGTGTCCTCCAAGTCTGCTACTCTAGCCTCCAGAAATCGGACTTGTTAACTGAGAGCAAAGAGCTCCTTGCAAGTAGTGCACATGTAAGACCCCTCACCAACTGGGAGAAAATCATACATGTGACACTCAAAGCAAAAGACTGGAAAAACCCCATCTCACTCTTGGACTAGTGTCTGCATCCTATTTTTAAGGTTGTGTTTAGGTATTTAAATTTCTTTACCTACTAAGGGTTGATAGGGATACTTATACTAATAAAACTACACCTAATATGTTTAATGTACTTTGTATTGGGACATTGACTTTGAGGCGAGACCATGAGAGACTTCTCCCACATTCGTAGAATAAGGTCATGAAGGATGCAGTGCACCGGTAAGGTGCCCACCTCTTTGGATGTTGGGTATTGGAGGATCTCTAGTTCTTACGCCCTTGGTTCCTTCTCTGATGTTGTCATGATAGAGAGGCCTTTGGCTAGGTCATGAATAAACTTCTGGAAGGATATGT
Source organism: Ichthyophis bannanicus (assembly GCA_033557465.1). Taxonomy (NCBI): domain Eukaryota; kingdom Metazoa; phylum Chordata; class Amphibia; order Gymnophiona; family Ichthyophiidae; genus Ichthyophis; species Ichthyophis bannanicus. The sequence goes on from CM066041.1 coordinate 22,446,928, forward strand.
CTTCTGCAGAAAACATGCGTCACTGTTGAGGTAGGGAAAGGTCCGGGGACACCTGGGAATTGAGTGACTGCATCCGAAATTGGGGAGTCGGAATCGGAGGACTTTAAGTACCGAAGCTAGATGCTCCAAGGCATTGGCCTTGGTGAGCCGCTTGGGCTTGGCCCTGGTCAGTTTAAAGGAGGGCATGGGTGGGAGCAATGTCTATGTCATCTGCAGCAACCCTGATGCTGTGGCCAGAACTGGTATCTATGTCAGTACCGTAAGTTTGACAAGGATTTTATCAGTATCAAGGCTCTGAAAAGGGCTACCAAGCTGCACTTGATGGCCAGTATGCACTGGTTAATCGAGGTCGCCGATGCTTGGGTGTCGGTAACGGGTATTTGCGCTACCATCCCAGAACATGGCACCAGTAGCTCTCCGGTGGTCGAGGCCTCGGGAGCATCCTGGGGCCCCTTGATGGCTTTGGAGAACAGGGCCTCCTGCCAGGGCTGTTTAGCAGGCCGATCCGTTTCTGAGGCAACATCGAAGAGGTCTCAATGCTTTGAGTGAGATCTTCCCCTGGAGGTGACATCAGACTTTGATGCGGCCTTATGCTTGGACTTTGAAGATACCTGACATCCATAAGAGAATGATGAGGCCATCGATACCACATCCGAAGCAAAGAGTGCTCCAAATTTAGAAGCCCAGTTTGTAGGCCTCTCCCTATCATTTTCTGACAGAGGGGACAGTTTTTTGGCTGGTGGTCTGGGTTGAGGCATTTTAGACACCAGTCATGTGTGTCAGTAGCCAAAATGGTGTTGGCACAATTAGAACATTTTTTTAATTCACTAGTTGGTTTCTCCATACCTTTGTGTGAAGAGTATGGTAGGCTTAAGACCTAAAAATGGCGTCAACACCCAAGTAGTTTCTTTAAATTAAAAAAAAAGAAAGGAATAAGGGAACCAGCGATGTCCTAGACCAGGGGTGGGCAAGTCCGGTCCTGGAGAGCCGCAGACCAGTCAGGTTTTCATGATGTCCCTAATGAATATTCATGGACCTATTTCCATACAATGGAAGGCAGTGGATGCAAATAGATCTCATAAATATTCATTAGGGACATCATGAAAACCTGACTGGTCTGCGGCTCTCCAGGACTGGACTTGCCCACCCCTGTCCTAGATAGTGCAGTGTCAATGGGAAGGCAGAGGTGCTATCCACTAAAAGAAGTTTTTCTATAGTGACAGGATTTGCTTCTTGCTGGCTCCGTGGAAAATGAAGAACTGAAGAGAGGGAGTTGGGAAGACAGTCGTGCAGGCACAGTGGAGTGCTCCCAAAAGCTTTCCAATTGGACAATGGGGAGCATTCCCGCCCAGGCTCCATCAGTACTGACGTCACCCATATGTGAAGACTACATTTCTGCTTATTTCCAGGACAATCTAAACAACAGACCATCAATACCTAATACAATAAACACAACCTTTTAATCCTGACCCTTATTCATATAAAGCAATATTTTTGTCAGAAGTGTTACCATGAGGAAATCCCTCTCGAGGTAACCTTTCCTTTTTATTCATTTTATACGAGCCGGAAATACCAGCTCAACATGCTTAAAAAGTGTAGCAGTTAACCCAAGGGAAGTGCTTGAGCAAGCCCCTTTACCTACATAAATACTTTCTATTCCAGCAGGAATCCCTCGCTTAAAAAAACAGAAAATCGTATCTGTTTGTTCCTCTCAGATGAACATTTCTTCTTTACTCGCTTGAGGTAACAAGAAGGTACTTCTGTTTATCTAAGAAGACCTGAGTGCATAAACATTACTTCTCGCTATTCCAGTATGTATTGGAGGCGCTCAAGATCATTCCCAAAGCCGAGCCAATCCATCATTCATGAATAGTACGCAACATAGCGCCATGTTTCAGGCTTTGTTATTCTTTTAGCCCATCATCAGGCATTTCCCCAACTGAATGTCATGCCCGATCCCTGCCTCCCTTTTTGATAGGGAATCCATTAATGACATCAAGAAATTTTAGTCGTCCTCCTTAGTGATTTACAAAACACTCCATCAATCAAGATCCAGATTCAATCCCTGAGGGGTAACTGATTGCAAAATAAAAATCCAACGTTGTTCTAATTGTTGTAAATAGGTTACCTTATCTTCTCCTCGAAAGGAAAGAGGGACTTGGTCAATTATTCACCACTTATACGGATCAAAAGAATGGTTGTGTGAAATGCAGGGAGCAACTATAGGAGCTGTCAATACTTGCTTATTTAGACGGGATCTGTGTTCCTGCCGTCGTACCTTCATTGATCTTATGGTTCTACCAATATATTTTAATGAACAAGGGCATAGCAACAAATATACAAAATATGTTGATAAACAGGTAGTGTTGGAACGTGCCCTGTAACATTTAAGGGTAACGGAATCAACCCATTCCAATCCTGATATTGTAGAATTACAAAAATCACAGTTACCACAGGGATGATGTCCAATTAATGAAGATCGAATAGAAGAATCTTTAGATTTTAAAATAACAGAATGAACCACATCGTTTGCTATGTTCCGGCTCCGACGGTAAGCAATCATAAGCCTCCGTTGAAAATGAGAATGAATTCCCAGTATGTGCTAATGTTTTCTCAATATGGCACAAACAATGTGTAAAAGGCAATACTCCTACTATAGAGCTCTCCTCAGCTGATCCTATTGTTCTTTCAGTATTAGTCCACCACTCTGGTTGGTTAAACTGAGCTCTCCGATATGCCATATGGACCAAGTCTTTTGGGAAACCTCGTGCCCTTAATCGCTGGCATAGGTCTTTTACATGTATGTGAAAGTCCTCAATAGATGCTGGCCTTACCGATATCAGACAGGGGACAGCCACAGGGGGCCGTCAACCCGTTCAACCACCAAACTTCAGTTATAAATCTATCTAGAATTGAGCTAACGGAAATTCAACAATCAGTGTTAATAAAGGGGCTATCATTTGTTCCGACTCCAAAATACGATCCGTTTGAGATGCGGAGAGCACTATATGGTTTATTTCGCAAATTACAAATTATAAATTTTTTCAAACAAAATCATTGGAGATACCACAGGATGATTCTGTGAAAACAAAACCATCTAAATGGCATCCACCAGGGAAGACAGATCCTAATATTTCCACTTTTCAATCTTTAGTAATGCATGATTTAGCAGGATTAGAGGCTAATCAACCAAAGAAACATTATAACTTATCGTTGCAACAATGGCAGGCACTACAACTTAGCTCCCGATCAGAAATTGTGATCCATCGTGCGGACAAAGGGGGAGCTATTGTCATTCAAGATTCTCCTAGGACAAGCAGGATGCGTCAGTCACACCTGGTGACGTCATCCAACGGCGCCATGACGGAAGTGCTCTCTAGCTCAGAAGCTTCTGAGCCTGTGTGAGGTGTCCCCACCTCCCCGGCCCGCCCCTAGCTGGCCAGCTTTTTTCCTTCCACCTTCGCCTCAAGACGGATTTCTAAGCTCTCCATACAATCTACCAATTAACATGCCCAAACCGGGTTTTAAAAAGTGTCCACACTGCAGCAGAAAAATGAACACCACTGACACTCACCAGCGCTGCATCAGATGCCTGGGAACTTCACATGATGTTGAAAACTGTGCGAGCTGCGCTCGGATGTCCCCCAGGGCAAGGAAGCATCGGGAGCACTCACTGAAGGATTTGCTGTCCTCATCTGCGGCCTCATGTAAGTCTCCTGCATCCCGGCACCCGGAGCCTCCCAGATCCGATGAACTGCCTAAAGCCAAAGAACGTCCCAGGACTCAGACAGGGAACGCGCTGTCCAAACCGGCCAGCTCCGCTCCCCGAGGACGTAGCGCTTCTTTCCCTTCCGGGCAGGCTGCTCCCGCAGAGACCTCCACCTCCGGGGTAAGCCCCTCTGCGAATTTCAGCACCCCGGGCTGCTCCTCCTGGCCATGCGGTCTTCCTGCAGCCTTCCAAGATGGTGCCGCCCTCGTGGCCCCGCCTGGCTCCTCCCCCGGTCACGCCCACCAACATCCGATTGGCCAGAGCGCATCCTGCGCCTTCCTGGACGGCGATCGGCGCCAGCTGCCCTCCCCCCAGCCCAGCACGCCTGCCAGCCGTGCGGATCGGAGCGGCGCGGAGGAGAGAGACCGCGCCGAGACGGAGCATCGGCGCGGGAGCAGTCACCGCTCGGGCAACAAGGATGACAGTGCTACAGCGCGGCACCGACGGGGGAGGCGCGAACACCGCTCCTCCAGCCGGGACTCAGACAAACAGCGCCAGAGGGGAAAAAAAGAGTGCAGGCAAGCACCGGAGACACAGGGACAGCCGGTCTCCCTCAGGCACAATTCTACACCTGCTCTCTCGCCTTGTCGAGCAGACTGCTCCCCCACGGCTCGATCAGGAGCGGATTACACAGAAGAGCCCTTCTCCGGTGGCCAGGCCTTGTTTGGAGCGGGCCCCCTCCCCACGATCTCCTGGCCGGTCGCCTTCCAGAGCACGGTCTCCTTCCCCGGCGCCTTCTAGAGTTCGGACCCCTTCCCCAGCGCTGCTGGAATCTGGGGGGAGCGACGTGGAGGAGTTGAGTCCAGGTTCTGACTTCTCCAAGAACCCAGCGGATGAGCCGGTGGACCCACCAGCACCAATGCCTGAAGACCTGACGTACCCCATATTCCTCAGGAAGGTGGTTTCCAAGCTCGGGCTGGCAACGGAGGAGACGCCAGACGAAAAGGAACCGGAGGTCATGAAATACTTCAGTGGCCCGAGGCCAGCCTTTGCCCTCCCCCTCCACTGCAAATTGAAGGACAAACAGCTTACTCTCTGGCAGTCCCCAGCATCCGGACAAGCCTGCTCCAGGCGCCTGGACAGCAAGTACATCCTTCACATGGCACCCGGCTTCAACAAACCTCAGCTCCCCCACCAGTCAATCGTGGTGTCGTCAGCTCTTAAAAGATCTAAGTCTACGTATGCCCAAGCCATCCACCCGCCAGGACGGGACCCCAAGCGTCTAGACGACGTGGGGAGAAAGGCGTTTCAAGGGGCCATGCTCTGTGCCAAAATAGCAGCTCATCAATTTCAGCATGTCCTGTTCCAGGACGCCCTCTTGGCTGACCTAAAAAGCCAGCTGCAGAATCTTCCCAAGGACGCACGTACGTCTACCTCAGCCACCATGCAGGAACTGGCCGAATGCAGCAAGCACCTGATGAGTACAGCTTTTGATGCCTTTGATACGGCCGTCCGGACAGCGGGCACGGCCATCTTGGCCCGTCGCTGGGCATGGCTTCGTGCTTCGGGACTCTCGGACAGTACCCATGGCCGAATTGCGGATGCGCCCTGCTCGGGTGACTCCCTATTCGGAGACAAAGTTGCGGATACCGTGAATGGGCTAAAAGAGGACTGCACCACTCTCAAGACACTAGCAGCGGACGGACTCGAACGCCCCTCCTGGTCACAGAAAGGGAGCTACTTCCGCAAGCCCTTTTCCTCTTCAAAGCAATATTATGGCTCCAATCGGCAGTGGCAGACACCAAAATTCAAGCAAAACTATCATAAGCCGTCCTTTCAGAGGCAGCAGCCGAGGCAATGCAAACAGAAACAGTCAAACCCTCCACATTCCGGTAAAGACACCTCTTCCTTCTGACTGCCCGACCTGGCTGGGCCCTGCGCTGGACTCAGCGGCGGCCCCCCCCCCCCCCGTGGGGGGTCGTCTGTCCCATTTCCTCTCGGCCTGGCGGGAGATTACCACGGACAAGTGGGTCATTCAGATAGTCCAGTCGGGCTATCGTTTGCACTTCTCCTCCCCCCCAGGGCAGCGCAAGCAGCCGACCAGCCAGCCTCCACTGCATCTACAAGAACCACTTTCGGACCTCCTGCAGCAACTTCTCCAGTCCCGGACAATAGAGCGGGTGCCCCCGGGCGAAATCAACACTGGCTTCTACTCCCGGTACTTCCTTATTCCCAAGAAGTCAGGGGGCCTCCGTCCCATCCTGGACCTCCGAAAACTGAACAACTGCATCGCGAAGGAGAAGTTCAGGATGTATGCACTCAACTCCATCCTTCCCCTCATCAGAGCGGGGGACTGGATGGCTACACTGGACTTGCAGGAGGCCTACTCCCACATCCCAGTCCACGCTTCCCACAGGAAATTCCTGAGGTTCATAGCCCTGGGGTGCCACTACCAGTATCGAGTCCTGCCTTTTGGCCTATCCCCAGCGCCCAGAGTCTTTACGAAGTGTGTGGCAGTGGCCGCTGCACACCTCCGCAAGCAAGGCGTCGCCATCTTTCCCTACCTGGACGACTGGCTCTTGTCGGCGAACTCTGCCCCCGAACTCTGGAGAGCGGTGCGCCAGACTACATCCCTACTAGTCAGGCTGGGCTTCCTCCTCAACAAAGACAAGTCCCGATTGGAGCCGGTGCAGCGTACAGAATTCATCGGGGCGATAATCGACACCAATGCCTGCAAGGCCTTCCTACCCAAGGTCCGGATCAGAGCAATCATTCAACTGGCCAAGCAAGTGTCGGCGACACAGCTGACCTCGGCCCACGAGATCCTACGCCTGCTAGGCCACATGGCTGCAACAACATCGGTCCTCCCATTGGCGAGACTTCATATGCGCACTCTTCAGTGGCACCTGCGGACTCATTGGAAGCAACTCTCCCAACCACTCAGCACCCGCATACCGATCACTGCCAGGATTGTTCAGAGCCTGCGTTGGTGGTCGAACCCAGCCAACCTCTCAGTGGGCAAATATCTGCAACCCCGCATTCCTCAACTGATCCTCACCACGGATGCCTCCTCCAAGGGATGGGGGGCCCATCTACTAAATCTCAACACGCAAGGAGCCTGGACCAAAGCGGAGCAATCACTACACATCAATGTCCTCGAACTCCAGGCTGTCAGGTATGCCCTCCAGACCTTCATGCCTCACCTGGCGGGCAAAGCGGTCTTGGTGCAGACAGACAACCAGGTGACCATGTTCTATATAAACAAGCAAGGGGGCACGGGATCCCGTTCACTATGCAAGGAAGCCCTCAAGACATGGGCCCTAGCGATAGACAACAACTGCGCCCTGCAGGCGACCTACCTCCCCGGGGATCAGAACGCCTTGGCGGACAGACTCAGCAGACAACTACAACCGCACGAGTGGATGCTTCACACAGAGGTGGCGGACAACCTGTTCCAATGCTGGGGAGCTCCCCAGACCGACCTCTTCATGACCGAAGCGAACGCCAGGTGCCCCTTGTTCTGCTCCAAGCACCCGTCACAGCGGAGAGTGGCCGCGGATGCGTTCACCATCCCGTGGGGGACCTGGGAGTTGGCATACGCCTTTCCCCCAACACCTCTCATGACAGCCACGATACAACGCATCATCAAGGAGAAAGCGCACATGATTCTAATCGCTCCCTATTGGCCACGACAAATGTGATTCTTCCTGCTTTTGCAGCTCGCTCAAGAACCCCCAGTTCGACTGCCACCGAGACCAGACCTGCTAACCCAGAACGGCGGCACTACCTGGCATCCCAACCTCCAGACGCTAGCCTTGACAGCCTGGAGGTTGAAAGGATAACCTTCAACGACTCACAGCTATCCTCGGAGGTACAGCAGATTGTCCTGGCTTCCCGGAGACCGTCAACCAGAAAGGCATACGGCCTCAAGTGGAAACGTTTCAGTATTTGGTGCAATGACCACGGAGTCCGGCCAGCCTCTTGCCCGGTACCCACTATCCTACAGTACCTCTCCTACCTCTTCAGCTTAGGCTTGAAACCGCAATCCATCAAGGTACACCTTGCGGCCATTGCCTCTCTGCACGAATGCCCAGGGGACCCAACTCCGGGCTCCATAGCCACTCTTCCCATTGTACTGCGCTTCATGAGAGGACTCAGGAATTTGCAACCACCGGTACAAAAACCGGTACCCTCGTGGGACCTCAACGTCGTCCTGCAACAGCTCATGCAGGAGCCGTTCAAACCGCTCTCCACAGCTGCTGGAAAATATCTGTCCTGGAAGACTCTGTTTCTTGTCGCCATCACCTCAGCTCGGAGGATTAGCGAATTGCAGGCCCTAGTGGCGCACCCGCCATACACGAAACTCTACCACAACTGGGCGTCCCTCCGGACCCATCCCAGGTTTGTGCCAAAGGTCTCCTCCGCCTTTCACATCAACCAGTCAGTGGAGCTGCCATCCTTCTTTCCGGCCCCGCACTCGTCCCCGGAGGAGCAACGACTCCACTCCCTAGATTGCGTGCGTGCCCTGCGCATCTACATTGACAGAACGTCCGCTATTCGGCTGGGGACCCAGCTCTTTGTCTCCTTTGACCCGAACAAACCAGGGAGACCTGTCACCAAACGCACGCTCTCCCACTGGATCTCGGACTGCGTCGCTTATTGCCTACAGAAGGCGGGCGCACTCCCAACGAACAGGGCGACCGCGCACCAGCTCCGCGCCCTAGCCGCTTCCCTGACCTGCGCGCAGGAAATTCCGGTGAGCGAGATTTGCAAAGCCGCCACCTGGTCCTCTCAGCTGACCTTCCAAAAACACTACTGCCTTGATGTCCACGCCGAGACCGACAGCTCCTTTGGCCGAGCGGTTCTATCGGCAGCTACGACACCCTTGAGTGGGGACCCAAGGGAAACAGCCTAATACTGAGCTGGGGACTAGATACCGGACTCTTGCTGCTATTTACCAGTCGCCGCCAGGCTCTGGCTGTATTTGCACATGCTTGTTCTTGCACTGTTGTTGTTGCACTGTGTTGTTGAATTGCACTGTCAATGTTGATTGCACACCTAATTTTCTACCTCGCAATTTTTGCACAATTGATATACCCTGTCTCCTGGCACGTTGCCTAGGAGCTTGCACCTTGTTTTGTATGCTTGTTGTGTTCTCAATAAACACTATTGCTCTTCTACCGCATGCCTCCCTCATTCTCCACAGCGTGGACTCCTAGCTTGGGAGACACCAGGTGTGGCTGACGCATCCTGCTTGTCCTAGGAGAAAACAACGTTACTTACCTGTAACAGGGTTCTCCGTGGACAGCAGGATAAGTCAGCCACACGATCCCTCCCACCTCCCCTGCATGAGGGTGGCCTGCGCGTCCCGCACCTAGCCGCAGGGGCACAGCTAGTCACTCACTGGCCGGCTAGGGGCGGGCCGGGGAGGTGGGGACACCTCACACATGCTCAGAAGCTTCTGAGCTAGAGAGCACTTCCGTCATGGTGCCGTCGGATGATGTCACCAGGTGTGGCTGACTTATCCTGCTGTCCACGGAGAACCCTGTTACAGGTAAGTAACGTTGTTTTATGATTATTATCATAAATTAGTGCTTGATCATTTGCGTGATACTCAATATTATAAATCTTTATCGAATAATCCACTGGACAGCACTATGAAGGAGATAAAATCAATTTTAGATGAAGCTTTACAATCAGGTTGGATCACTAAAAAGGAGTACATGCTCCTATATCAAAAGGATCCATCGGTTCCAGTGTTTTATATGGTCCCAAAAATTCACAAATCATTGACAGCACCCCTGGGACGACCTATAATATCTTCAGAATTCAGTTCTGCAGCCTCTCTCACAATTCTATGATCATTTCTTGCAGCCAATTACAAAAGATACTCGTTCCTTTGTAAAGGATTCTTTTCATTTTATATCATTACTTAAACAGGGGTCATGCCCATTGGAATACGCTTTTTTAGTAACTATGGATGTTACAGCAAGAGGCGTTGGAAATCATATCAACTTTTCCGCTGAATTTACCAAATCGCATGCTGCGAGCATTTTTGCTATCACTACTGAAACTGGTGCTGGAACGGAGTTACTTTCAATACGACCTGCAATATTATTTACAAATTTATGGAGTCCCGATGGGAGCCACAGTGGCCCCATCGGTGGCCACATTATATATGGCAAATTATGAGGAACGTTATATTTACCCTTCTTGCTGGTTCTCATATATATTTAAATGGTTACGTTTTTTGGATGATGTTTTTTTCATCTGGTTAGGAATAGAAGCCCAATTTTTTTTTTTAATGAATTAACACGTTGAAAACAAATACACAGTTTGTACCCTCCTACCATTTGGAACAGATTAATTTTTTGGATATGTGGATTTATAAACAAGGTAATTCTCTTTACAGAAAGTATGTACAACATAATGCTCTACTACAGTATGATAGTTTTCACCCGGGACACCTACGTAGCGGTTTACCTTTGGGCCAATTCTTAAGAATTCGCAGGTTATGCACGTCTATTAAGGACTTTCACATACATGCAAAAGACCTATGCCAGCGATTAAGGGCACGAGGTTACCCAAAAGACTTGGTCCATATGGCATATCGAAGAGCTCAGTTTAACCACCCAGAGTGGTGGACTAATACTGAAAGAACAATAGGATCAGCTGAGGAGAGCTCTATAGTAGGAGTATTGCCTTTTACACATTGTTTGTCCCAAGTAAGTGCCATATTGAGAAAACATTGGCACATACTGGGAATTCATTCTCATTTTCAACTGAGGCTGATTACTTACCGTTGGAGCCGGAATATAGCAAACTACGTAGTTCATTCTGTTATTTTAAAATCTAAAGATTCTTCTACTCGATCTTCATTAATTGGACATCATCCCTGTGGTAACTGTGATTTTTGTAATTCTACAATATCAGGATTGGAATGGGTTGATTCTGTTACCCTTAAATGTTGCAGGGCACATTCCAACACTACCTGTTTATCAACATATGTTGTATATTTGTTGATATGCCCTTGTTAATTAAAATATATTGGTAGAACCATAAGACCAATGAAGGTATGACTGCAAGAATACAGATCTCGTCAAAATAAGCAAGTATTGACAGCTCCTATAGTTGCTCACAGCGTTTCACACAACCATTCTTTTGATCAGTATAAGTGGCGAATAATTGACCAAGTCCCTCTTTCCTTTCGAGGAGGAGATAAGGTAACCTATTTACAATTAGAACACTGGATTTTTAAGGAAACTCATTTTTATTGTTATTATTCCAAACAGTACACATCACTCATAACAAACCCCAGGTAATCTATAGTACAATATAGTCCACTCCAACATAAACTATCCTATAGCATATAAGAAACGGGACACATCAGGACATTACAGTCAATTAAACAAAATATACAATATACATCCTGCCCAGTAACCCGCTCTTCTCCCATCCCAGGAAAACTGCATCTCCATCCCCCCTGCCTTCTCATGCCCTCCCTTACCCCCCCTCCCTAACATCACCACCCCCTCATATTTATATCTATATCCAAATCCAAAACCCCTACAACGCTTAGTGCCCTCTGACACGCATACATATGAACCCTCCACCTCTAGATGCAGTATTCCGCAATATACAGTGAACTGTTCAACCTGCACCACCAAACTCCCCCTGATCTCTACCTACACGAGCCCCGCTCTCCCCTGCCCCCCACCCCCCTCCTTCTCTCCCCTTGCCTCCCTTTCCCCCCTCCCCGCACACTCCAAAGTCTGTGATTGCCTAAAGAAACCTCGATTATGAACCTAAAACTTCTACATTTACACTAGCACAAGTTCACTTCCGCCTGGAATATTCACTATAAACTTGCAGAATAGCGCGGTATATAACAGAATGTAAATAAATAAATAAACTAAATCCTAAACCCTCCTACTTTGCTCGACTGCGTCTCCACCTAAGCTTCGTGCTGTACGGATCTCCATATCCCTCATATCTATCATGGCCTGCTCCCACTCCCTCACCCCCGGTGCTTTCACTGATAGCCAGTGTCGCAATATACACTTCTTTGCCACCAAGAATCCTTTGTCACAGAGCCTATGCGCCTCACTTGCTGTGGGGACCTCCCCCTCGTAAGCCCCCAGTAGCCCCCACTCTGGGGAGATCTTCACTGTTCGACCCACCCATTCCCCCAGTTTATGCCCTACCTCCTCCCAAAAGTTTTGAATTTGCACACAATACCAAAACCGGTGCGCTAAGGTTCCAACTTCAGTCTCACAGAGGGTACACACATCTGTCTCCACCAAACCTGCCCTCGCCGCCCATACATTATGCCCATAAGCTCTCCACAAAATTGTACTTCCTGCATCTGCACTGATTCTGAGAGCCCCCATATTGCTGCAAAGGTCCTCTCTAATCGCCCCTCAGTCATTATTTGCATCCCATCTCTCTGCCACCTTTCCGCTAAACCAGCCAGTCCCCGCTGATCATCTGCAGACCTACCTCCAGGAAATAATTCCCTCCACAGTAACGTCACTGTAAATTTCCCCTCTAGTGCCTGGAAAAGCTCCAGCATGCCATCCTTCTTTAACACTAGACCCTTACGCTTTTGCAAACCTCGCACATAGTGCCGTGCTTGTAGATAAAAGTAAAAGTCCTGCTGCCTTAACTGATATCTATCCCGTAGCGATGTAAAGGACTCTATCTCTTCCCTCCCTACCATTTTCAAATGCCCAATGTATTGTATCCCTCTCTGGGCCCAGTCCCTCCCCACCTTCCCCTCTGCCCCTGGGGTGAAGTCCCAATTCCCAGTCAGCGGAACACAATCCGTCTGTCTCCAATCTATCCCTCTATGCTGGCTTAAGACTTTCCAGGCCTGCCTAATTCCCTGCAAACATCTCGACTCTCGCCATGCAACTGGCAGCTCTCTCTGCATACAATGCAGCATCTTAACTACATGCTGCTTTCCAGCCATTTCCTCCAGTAATTCCAATGGCATAACATCCCCAATACCCTCTATTAAGTCTCTTAGGGCTTTTGTTAAATACAATACATTATAGGCCCGCAGCGAAGCCAAACCCGCTCCCCCCACCTCTTCCGCTCTCATCATAGCTGCCATTGCAATGCGGGGTTTTCGTCCCCTCCACAAAAATTTTGCTAAGTGCCTCTGCAATATCTGCAGATCTTTCTTCAAAATCCAAACATGCACATGCCTTAACATATACAACCATCTGGGAACTTTGATCATATTGAACAATGCTATGCGGCCCTTCAATGAAAAAGGTAAGTCTCGCCATCGATTCAGCCTCTCTATTGTATTTTCCATCATAAGCTTAATGTTAGCTTGATACTAATAGGCTGTGGAGGCTGGGATCTGGATACCTAAATACCTAAGCCGTCCTTCCGCCCAAACTAATGGAAAATCACCCTTCCACTGACTCCTCATCTCACTCCCGACATCCAGAACCAAAGACTTCGCCCTATTGATCCTTAAGCCCGAGAAGGCTCCAAATTTCTCCATCTGCTGCATAGCCTCTCCGAGCGAGCGCTGTGGATTCGTTAAGCACAGCATCATATCATCTGCAAAGGCACTCACTTTTATTCTTCCATTCCTCCACTTAATTCCCTGTATGTCCTCCCTCTGCAGCATGGTTAACAACAGCGGTTCTAATTGTAGCACAAACAGCAGAGGCAAGAGTGGGCAGCCCTGTCGTGTCCCTCTCTTTAACTCAAACGTATCTGACTTATTTCCACCTATTGTAACATACGCAAGGGGTTCAGTATACAAGGCTCTTATCCATCCTACAAACGCTCCCTCAAATCCGAATATCCGCAGTACTTCAAACATATAAGTCCATGAGACCCTGTCAAAAGCTTTTTCAGCATCCAGGCTAACCAGTAATAGCGGTACTCCCCCCTGCACACACTTCTCCATCCCCAGCAGTATGCTATTTATATTCTTGGACGCTTCTCGACCCTTCACAAATCCTGCTTGATGTCAACCTACCAAAACAGGTAAGAAAGCTTGCAGCCTCTCCGCCATCACAGATGCTAATATTTTCATATCATAATTTATCAAAGAAATCGGCCTATAAGCCGCCGGGTCTCCCAGATCCTTGCCCTCTTTATGGACCAACGAAATAGCGGCCGTAGGCATATCCCTGGGAAAACTCCCAGTTTTCAAAACCTCATCATATAAGGCTGCAAGGGTCGGAGTTACCTATCCTTCCAACATCTTATAGAACTCCGATCCATACCCGTCCGGCCGCAGCACCCTATGCGGCTTCCCTTTCCTAATAACTTTCTGAATCTCACCCCCTGTTACAGGTTTATTCAATTCCAGCAAAGCTTGCTGAGAGACTTGAGGCAAGTTAACTTTATCTAAAAACTCTTGCTCCGCTGCACAATCCTCAGCATCTGGAGTATATAAGGTCTCGTAAAACTGCCGAAAAACTTCCGCTACCCTCTTAGATTCATGCTGCCGCCGTCCCTCTTTATCACACATAACCATTATGACCCTAGACCTCCCCCCCCCACCTTTCACTAATTGCGCTAGAAGCCGGCCCGATCGATTTCCAAATCTAAATAATTGATGTTGGTAATATTGTAATGAATACACCGCCCTCTCCTGTAACAGAATGTTCAGCCTCTTTTGTACCTCCAGATACGCTTGTAACTTTACCCCTCTCCCCTCCCCTACTGCCTCCCTTTCAAATTTCCAAGCTCATGCGTCAGCTGCACAATGGCCCTGTTGAGTTTTCTCTTCTCCCTTGACATACAGGTGATAATATGCCCCCGCATTACCGCTTTTCCCGCCTCCCAAATTATAGCCACTGAATTACTGCTCCCTTCATTGAATTCTAGATACTCTTCCCATTTTTGTTGCAAGAATTCCTGAAACTCCTTATCCTGCCATTTCTGCCTGGGGAAGGACCACTTATAACCTCCACTACCTATCCCTTTCCAATCAATCCCACCATTGCATGATCAGACACCACAATGGGCCTCACCTCGTCCTGCAGAACCCTCCCAAAGTCCCGCTCCGAGACTAATATGTAATCAATTCTCGACCAAGTACTATGCACCCGTGACAGATGTGTGTAGTCTCTTTCCCCCTCATGCAAAACTCTCCATACATCCAACAGGCCTCCCGACTGACATAGGTAGCTCACCCCTCTCCTAGTCCACCCACTCCCCTTTTTGGGGTTAGATTTATCCAGCTCTAGGTCATGTGGGCAATTAAAATCCCCTGCCAAAATTACTGGAGGCCTTGGGGCTACCTCTATCCTCTGCACTAAGTGTCTAAATAACTCATGCTCATAAACATTCGGAGCATATATATTGCCTATCAACAGCTCTTCACCATTCAGTCGCACATGCATAAACAGGAACCTACCCCTAGGGTCTTCCTCTTTCTTTATTACCTCCAGTTGGATTCCTTTCCTTATTAAAGCCGCTACTCCCTGCTTTTTCCCCGTCCCTGCTGACGCGGCATACACATGCCCCACCCAGTCCTTCTGAAGCTTTATATGCTCTATAGCATTTAAGTGTGTTTCTTGCAAAAGTGCCACTTGGGCCTTTCCTTTTTTCAGGGCCTGTAGCACCTTTGTTCTCTTAACAGGAGTATTTATACCACCTACATTCCAGGAGATTATGCGTAAATCAGAGCCCATCCACCCAGTGCCCGCTGATTTGTGTTACTGTGATGCTGTATCCTCTACACCACAATGCTAGGGGGTGCCCAGCCCCACCCCCCACTCCGCTCCTCTCTAATGGGTAACTTCCCACAATATCACCCTCTTTCAGCAATCTTTCTTGGATGTTCCCCCTCCCTCCCCTTTCCCCTCCCTCTCCCCCTTCCCTCTTCTTCCCATTCCCACTCAGCACCCCTCCCTCCCCCCTTCCCATAAACCAAACCATATATTCAGACCTCAGTTTTCCCACCGAGGCACCGTCCCACTAAAAACACTGCGGGACCGCCTCAGCTCCTTCCTCCCCACTCATTCAACTGCTGAGTAATAGTTATCAACCCCCCAAGTTATTACAGATACAGGTACTCAACTGACACAGCTTTAGCCTCCGGCCACTCCTCCATATCTATTCTCTGCCGAGCATTAAATTACAGAGTGCAAATTTTTAAATGTCTCTCACACATCTTATCTCAGACTTCTCACATTCCTTAGTCTTTGGGTGACCGCTCCACTGTGCTCCTTTCCAGTCTTGTTACAAAATCCTTCGCAGCTTCGGGTGTCACAAACACGTGGTTCTGTCCCACGTGCAGCACTCGCAGCACCGCGGGGAAGGCCAAAGTGAAGCGCACCTTCTGAAACAATAAAATACAGATTGGGGTAAACTCCTTTCATTTCGCCGCCACCGCTGCAGAGTAGTCTTGAAAGATTAACAGCTTTTGATTCTCCGACATCAATTCTCTTTTCCGCCGATATGCTTGCAATATTTGGACCTTATGCTGAAAGTTCAGGATCTTTAATATTACCACTCTCGGTCGCTGCCTAGCTTCCATCTTGGCTCCAAGTCTGTGTGCCCGCTCTACTTTTAGTTCCCCGACCAGGGAGTTCAAATCCAATTCTTTAGGCATCCATTTTTCAAACAACGGTATCAACATTTGATCTGTCGTAGATTCGGGTATGCCCACCACTCGCAGATTATTGCGCCTTGATCTGTTCTCCAGATCCTCCACTTTGTTAGCCAATGCTTCCAACTTTGCCCGCTGCGCCTCGTTTTCTCTGGCCTGCTTCCCCCCATCCTCCTCAAGCAGCGCCACTCTATGCTCCATCTCGTCCACTCTCTGCTTCACCTCTGTCACCGAAGCTCCCACCGTATCTAGCTTTGCAATTATCTGTTCAAACTTCGGGTCCAGGCATTTCGCCACTTCCCTCGCCAGCTCTTCTGTGGTCGAATCAGCACTCTCTGCACCTGGCGATGCTGGCTGCTGTAACACCGCCACCGCCGAAGCCCCGGGCCTTGAAAACTTTTCTCTCTCTTTTCTTGCCGGCAGCAGCATAATTACCCACTCTCTTTCACAACTCGACTCCGCTACTGCTCCAAGACTCGTAGCTGACTTTCGAGTATTCACGGAGGGGTTTAATTAGTATTGCAATCGATTAATTCTGAGGTGGCCCCGGAGTGAGCACAAGACACATTTTTACCCGCTCATGTGTCACGTGGCCAAAAACCAACACTGGATTTTTAATTTGCAATCAGTTCCCCCTCAGGGATTGAATCTGGAACTTGATTGGTGGAGTGTTTTGTAAATCACTAAGGAGGAGGACTAACATTTCTTGACATCATTAATGGATTCCCTATCAAAAAGGGAGGCAGGGATCGGGCATGACATTTAGTTGGGGAAATGCCTGATGAAGGGCTAGAAGAATGACAAAGCCTGAAACATGGCGCTATGTTGCGTACTATTCATGAATGATGGATTGGCTCGGCTTTGGGAGTGATCTTGAGCACCTCCAATACATACTGGAATAGCGAGAAGTAATGTTTATCTAAGAAGACCTGAGTGCATAAACAGAAGTGCCTTCTCGTTACCTCAAACGAGTAAAGAAGAAATGTTCGTCTGAGAGGAACAAACAGATAAGAGTTTCTCATTTTTTAAGTGAGGGATTCCTGCTGGAATAGAACGTATTCTAAGCACTTCCCTTGGTTTAACTGCTACACTTTTTAAGCATGTTGAGCTGGTATTTCCGGCTCGTATAAAATGAATAAAAAGGTTACCTCGAGAGGGATTTCCTCATGGTAACACTTCTGACAAAAATATTGCTTTATATGAATAGGGGTCAGGATTAAAAGTTTGTGTTTATTGTATTAGGTATTTCCAGGAACAAACAGGAATCTCAGTGTAGCATGGATTTATAACAAGAAAGCTTATGATAATAAGTTACTTTGAAATGTTCAAAATAAACTTCAAATTGACAGTACATCCAATTTAATATGAAAATGTGGCAAACCACACTCCATCTGAAGTATGATGGACAAATTCATTATTTTTAAGATCAAGTTCCAGCAAGGAGTATTTCAGTGAGACTCCTGTCACCACTTTTTTATGACACTTAATCCATCACCAAATACTTATTAACTCTTTAGGATTAAAACTAAATCTGTATCCCAAAGATGGTAACAATCCAGAAGTATCATCATACATACTATTTGTAGATTACTTGAAGCCCTAAAGCTCCACTGACTGACGACTAGCGGCCTCTGAGTAGTGACAAGCTTCTCATATAACACCATGATGACTTTTGGCCTTGATAAATGTGCTAAGGCAACCTTCCTTAGAGGAAAAGTGAGCAAAATGGAAAAGATTTCCTTGACTGATAATTGCAACATCAAAAAACGTAAACAGGAAGATGTAAATAAATATCTAGGAGGAAGGAGCATGAATCAAGCAAAATTTACTGGGAGAAAAGATGAATAAAGATTACAGGAAATTAAAATAGTTATTGAAAAGTGCTTTACATCATGAAATAAGATACAAGCCATTAATCAGCTGGCAATTCCCATACTGTTGTATAGTTTTGGAATTCTAGACTGGTCTCTTAAGGATGTACAAACAAGAAAACCTTTCCGTAGTGAGGTAATCTATAAGAACCAGGGTATACAAAGACTATATATTTGTCAAGCCGAAAGAGGAATGGGCCTCATAGAAATTGATTATAAAGAACTACTATCAAAGGTGAAATTTTACTTACTTGCTAATTTCCTTTCCTAGAGCCCTGTTAGACCAGTCCAGACAAGTGGTTTATGTCCCTCTGCCAGCAGATGACGGAGACAGAGAAAAGCATAGTTGCTCACCTGTAACAGGTGTTCTCTGGGGACAGCAGAGATCAGTCCTCACGTACGAGTGTCATCTGCACTGATGGAGCCCATGCGGTAATCACGCCCCAGCTTTCAAAGAAAGCTTTTGGGAGTTACACCATGCATGCATGGCCACATTCCTGCCCAAGGGTGCCATCTTACCTCAGTATGATGACATAGTTTAATCAAGCATAAAAAAGAAAACAACTCCACGGGGAGGAGGGAGGGTTGTGAGAGCTGATTCCTGCTGTCCCTGGAGAACACCTGTTATAGACAAGTAACAACGCTTTCTCCAGGAACAAGCAGGAAGTCAGTTCTCACTTATGGGACTCCAAAACTACTGAAAAAAACCTGTAAAAGGCCATGGGCAACTGAAAAACAGCGAGCCATGAATGGCAGCAGGGAGCAATGAACGACCTCAAGTCCTGAGATACAACCCCAGTGTCAAGGATGGAATCACCTCTCTGGTAGCCTGGATATAAGAGCCAGAGGGAAGAAGTTGCACAAATTCCAAAAGAGATGGTGGAGTACTGCCTGGCCGAAGGTGCTGTCATGCCGTGAGCTCTCCTCCAAGCAGTAATGAGCTGCGAAGGTATGGACTGAAGACAAGGTGGTGGTCCAGCATATATCTTGCAGAGGAACAGAGCATAGATGTGCCACAGAGGCTGCCATGGCATGCACATTATGGGTGATGACATGATGCTCTAAGGAGAGTCCAGCCTGCTCGCAGGCAAAGGAGATGCAGTTTGCCACCCAAGTGGACAAGGTGCGCTTGGAGACGGCAACACCGAGCCTGTTCGGGTCTTAGGAGACGAACAGCTACAATAAGCGTTGGTGGGCGTTCATCTGGTTGAGGTAGAAGGCAAGTGCTCTCTTACAGTCCAGGGTATGGAGGAAGGCCTCCGCCCGAGACGCATGAGGTCTAGGGAAGAAATGTGGGGAGAACCACTTCCTGAATGAGATGAAACAGATACCACTTTTGGTAGAAACTTACGATGGGTGCCTAGTATCCCTATTCTTGTGAAATCTGGCATATGGGGTGTGGGTCACCAATGCCTGCAGCTCACTGACCGGTAGAGCAGAAGTGAGCGTGATGGGAAAGACAACTTTCCAGGAAAGAAACTTGAGATAAGGAGAAGCAAGCAGTTCAAAGGGGAAGAGCCATGAGTTTCCCAAGAATCACATTCAGGTCCCATCCACCAGGGGCGGCCGGACTGGGTAACCAGGTAACATGCCTGCCTGGTGTGAAGGTAGCGGACCTCAGGCACCACCTAGATAAGGTCTTAGATAGTGCTGGGGAGGAGTCTGCTGTCTTGGTACATGTCGGTACCAATGACATAGGAAAATGTGGTAGGGAGGTTCTGGAGGCTAAATTTAGGCTTTTAGGTAGGAAGTTGAAATCCAGAACTTCCAGGGTAGTGTTCTCCAAAATGCTTCCCGTTCCACGCGCAAGACCCAAAAGGCAGGCAGAGCTCCGGAGTCTCAATGCGTGGATGAGACAATGATGCAGAAATGAGAGTTTTGGATTTGTTAGGAACTGGGAAACATTCTGGGGAAAGGAGGGGCTCTTCCGAAGGGATGGGCTTCACCTTAACCGGGATGGAACCAGGCTGCTGGCATTAACCTTTAAAAAGGAGAAAGAGCAGCTTTTAAACTAGATAATAAGGGGAAACCGACAGCTGCCCAAGAGCAGATGGTTCGGAAGAATGTATCCTTGAAGGATACTACCAAAAACAGAGAGGTTCCAAAAAAGAGTAAAGTAGCCCAAATGACTTTGAGTATGGAGCAGACAGAGCTTAAAGATCCCAAATTACCCATGTCTACCAATAGCCAAATTAATATGAATAAAATACAGTCTCTAAAATGCTTGTATGCAAATGCTAGAAGTCTAAAAAATAAGATGGGAGAATATATAGCACTAAATGAGAGGTTAGATATGATTGGAATATCAGACATGGTGGAAGGAAGACAACCAGTGGGACCACTGTGATACCTGGGTACAAACTATATCATAATGATAGAGCTGATCAAATTGGTGGAGGGGTTGCGCTCTATGTTAGAGAGAGCATTGAGTCACAAAGGATTAAAGTTTTGCAGGAAACAAAATTTGCTGTAGAATTTCTATGGATTGAAATTCCATGTAAAAAGGGGAAGGCGATGGCAGTGGGGGTGTACTATCGACCGCCTGGCCAGAATGAACAAATGGATGATGAAATGCTCAAAGAAATCAAGGAAGCTAACAAAAGTTACAGCGCAGTAATAATAATGGGTGATTTAAATTATCCCGGTATTGACTGGGTCCGTGTCACGGCAGGACATGCTAGGGAGATAAAGTTCCTAGATGAAATAAATGACTACTTCTTGGAGCAGCTGGTTCATGAACCAACCAGAGGAGAAGCCATATTAGACCTAGTCCTTAGTGGAACACCAGATCTAGTGCAAGAGATAAGGGTGTTGGGGCCACTTGGCAATAGTGATCATAGCATGATCGCCTTTGATTTAATTAGTGGAGGAGGGATAGTAAGGAAATCCACAGTACTACCTTTTAACGTTCAAAAAGGAGACTATGATAAAATGAGGAAAATAGTTAAGAAAAATCTAAAAGGAGCAGTTGCAAAGGTTAAAGACTTACGTCAAGCTTGGGTGTTGTTGAAAAATACTATCTTGGAAGCCCAGACCAGCTGTATTCCACGCTTTAAGAAAAGTGGAAGGAAGTCCAAAAAACTGCCAGCATGGTTTAAAGGTGAGGTCAGAGAGGCTGTTGTTGCCAAAAAAGCATCTTTCAGGAAATGGAAAAAAGAGCCAAACGACGAAACCTGGAAACAGCACAAGCACTGGCAAGTCAAATGCAAGGCATTGATAAGGCAGGCAAAGGGAGAATTTGAGAAGAAGCTTGCTGTGGAAGCAAAAACGCAAAATAAAGACTTTTTCAAGTACATTTGTAGCAAAAAACCTATGAGAGAGTCAGTTGGTCCATTAGATGATAGGGGGGTTAAAGGGGCACTAAGAGGCGACAAGGCGATAGCGGAGAGACTGAATGAATTCTTTGCTTCGGTCTTTACTGAGGAAGATGTAGGGGTGTTACCCATGACTGAAGTGGCATTTAAAGGTGCGGAAGAATTGAAGGAAATATCGATACATCGGGAAGATGTATTACAACTATTAGATAAACTGAAGAGTAGCAAATCACCAACTGGGCCGGATGGTATACATCCAAGGGTGTTGAAAGAACTGAAATATGAGATTGCAGACCTGCTATTAGTAATCTATGAACTATCATTAAAATCATCTCTAATACCTGAAGATTGGAGGATCGCCAATGTAACACCAATTTTTAAAAAGGGTTCCAGGGGTGATCCGGGAAACTACAGACCAGTGAGCCTGACGTCAATACTGGGAAAAATGGTAGAAACCATCATAAAGAATAAAATTACTCAGCATGTAGATAGTCACGGCCTAATGGGAGACAGCCAACATGGCTTTAGACAGGTGGACAAAGGTGAGTCGGTTGATATAGTGTATCTGGACTTTCAGAAATCCTTTGACAAGGTCCCTCGTCAGAGACTTTTGGCAAAACTAAAAAGTCATGGGATAGGAGGCAGTGTACTACTGTGGATCAGGAACTGGTTAAAAGATAGAAAGCAGAGGGTAGGGCTAAATGGCCAATTTTCCCAATGCAGAAAGGTGAATAGTGGTGTACCACGGGGATCTGTGCTGGGTCCGCTGCTTTTTGACATATTCATAAATGACCTGGAAAGTGGAATAACGAGTGAGGTTATCAAATTTGCAGATGACACAAAACTATTTAAAGTTGTTAAAACCCAAGAGGATTGTGGATCTTGATAAATTGGAAGACTGGGCATCAAAATGGCAGATGAAATTTAATGTGGACAAGTGCAAAGTTATGCACCTAGGGAAGAACAACCCAAACTATGGTTACACGATGCAAGGTTCCACATTAGGAACCACCACCCAGGAAAAAGATTTAGGTGTCATTGTGGATAACATGTTAAAACCCTTGGCCCAGTGTGCAGCGGCAGCCAAGAGAGCAAATAGAATGCTAGGTATCATAAGGAAAGGAATGGAAAAGAAAACAAAAGATATTATAATGCCTCTATATCGTTCCATGATGAGACTGCACCTTGAATATTGTGTGCAATGCTGGTCATCGTATCTTAAAAAGGATATAATGGAGTGGAGGAGTGGCCTAGTGGTTGGGGCAAGGTACTTCAGGCCGGAAGGTCGGGGGTTCAAATCCCACTAGAGGAAAGCAACCTTGGGCCGGAAGGACTGGGGTTTCTAGTCCCACAGGTGCTCCTTGTGGTCTTGGGCAAGCCATTTAACCCTCCATTGCCCATGTTCCCTGTAAAATAGTTATCTCCAAGTTATAATGCCCTGTTCAATGTAATTTCAATTTGTTCAATGTAAACCGCACTGATGCAGAATAGCGCGGTATATAAGAGAATATAAATAAATAAATATAGCGATATTAGAAAAGGTTCAGAGAAGAGCCACCAAATATGGTAAAGGGGATGGAAGGATACTCCTATGAAGAAAGGCTAAAAAGGTTAGGGCTCTTTAACCTGGAAAAGAGACAGCTGAGGGGAGATATGATAGAAGTCTATAAATTAATGAACGGAGTGGAACGGGTAAACATAGATCAATTGTTTACGTTATCAGAATATAGAAAGACTAGGGGACATGCAATGAAGCTACAGGGTAAACTATTTAAGACTAATAAAAGAAAATATTTTTTCATTCAACGTGTAATCAAACTCTGGAATTTGTTATCGGAGGATGTAGTAAAGGCTGTTAGTGTAGCTGGGTTTAAAAAAGGTTTGGACAAGTTCCTGGAGGAAAGGTCCATAAACCATTATTAAGAAGGGACCCAGGATATCAATGCTTGACCCAGTACAAGCATTGGGGAACCTGTGTCTTTTGGGGAAACTGCTAGGTACGTATGACCTAGATTGGCCACTGTTGGAAACAGGATACTGGGCTTGATGGACCTTGGTCTGACCCAGTATGGCATATCTTATGTTCTTATGGGGGTTGCGAGAGGGCGAGATGTCTCATGAAGCATCCCATGAGAGGGTAGAGAGAGATGGATTGCCCATCCACCAGATGGTAAAGCACAGTCAGGGCACTGAGGTGCACCCTGAGGGAGTTGGACTTTAAGCCAGAATGAGAAAAGTGCAACAGGTACTGGAGTATGGATTGCACTGGGCAGGAGACTGGGCTGAGGCCCTTGTTGGCACATCACAGTGAGAACCTGCGCCACTTGAAAGCATACACCTGCCTGGTGGAGTCCTTGCAGGAGGCCAATAGAACATCCTCCACCTCCATGTAAAGATGGAAGGGCACCAGAGTTTCCCTTTCAGCAGCCAAACCATCAGTGCCAGAGAGCAGAGGTTGGGGTGCATGAGAGATCTATCGTCCTTTGATATCAAGTCCAGAGTGTAACCCAAGGGAACCAGGGCCGCTCGAGACAGCTGCAGCAGCAGTGGGAACCACAGTTGCCGTGGCTAACTGAGAGCAATGAAGATCACCATGGCCCAGTCAGACTAAATCTTTAGCAGATATGTATACAGCAGACTCCTCGACCATGGGAAGAAAAAGGCATTGGCTGCTGCTTGGTCCCGGGCCAGTATCCGGAAGTAAAAGCGAGGCAACTGAATATTGCTGGGGTTGGCAAAGAGGACCATCATTGGAGTCCCCCAGTGCCAGAAGACAGCACGGATCATGTCTGGGTTTAGACGCCACTCGTGCGGCTGTTGTACCCTCCTGAGCCTGTCCGCCAGCACATTCTTGGATATAGGCTGCCCAAAGAAACATGCCCCTCACCACAGCAAAGGTCCAAATGCAGATTGCCTCCCAGAATAGGAGTTATGAGCCCATGCCTCCCTGCTTGTTGAAAGCAAAAATAATGAAATATCATTCCAGAAAAGTCTCAGGCAACATAACGTTAAATTTTCAACATATGGTGATGACTTATCTCATACATTACATAGTGCATGCTGTATAGGTCTCAGACTCCTAGGCACTGAAACTTTAATCGTAATTCTTAGTGGAGTGCCAAATCGCATCAATGACCCACAAGCACTTTTTATCTGTGTGAAAGCACTACCATAAGTGAATATTCATATCATATAGAGATAGTTTAAACACTGCTTAGCTTTTCTGTGTTCCCCTGCTTGTTGAGGCATGGGCTCATAATCCCCCCAGTATCTCTCCTCCCTATTCTATTCTCCTTCTTGCTCCCGACCTTTTCTATCGAAATTGTAGTTCCTTTCCTGTTCTAGCCTAGACCCTTCTGATTTTGGTCAATTGTAAACCGCCCTGATGCTACGAAGACGCGGTATATCAAGTGTTAATAAAGAACATCGCTACCTGGTTGTCTGGCTGGATGGGGACCACCTGGTTTGACAGTTGATTCTGCAACACTTGAAGGGCGTTCTCCACTGCCCAGAGCTTGAGGAAGGTGATCTGATGCAGGCTTTTCCTCCTATGTCGAGATTTTATTTATTTATTACAATCTTTTATATAACGCACTATTTGGTATCAGCGCGGTTTACATGGAACAAATAACCAGAACAAACTATTCTGAGTTTACAGAGAACAGGTATACAAACTTGGGTAACATGGGGAACTATATACAAAAATTATTTACATACAGTCGTTATGGTAATGACAATGGACACTGATCATGATATCACACTGAGAAAGTTGATAAGATTGACTGATAATTATGGTGTAGCTACTTTGTTGGTGGGATTTGGCTTGGTGTATTGCTGAGCGGATAGTATTTGAGGAACAGGTGATATTTGAGTGCTTTCCTGAACTGGGTTACGTCAGTAATTGTGCGTATGTCTGATGGGAGTGCGTTCCAGCATCTCGGGGCGCAAAATCTAAATGCCCTGTTTGCCGTTGTCTGGGTGCATTTTGTAAACGCTTTCGGGATTATTAGTGTGTTTGTTGCTGTCGGTCTTCTGGATCTGTTAGGTGGAGTGACGTGAATGAGCTCCGTTAGTGAGGAGGATGAGAGACCATTGATAGCCTTGAAGGTAAGCAGTAAGGTCTTGAAAACGAGTCTTGCATGAATGGGGAGCCAGTGGAGCTGCTTAAGGATGGGGGTCACGTGCTCGTTTTTGGAGGCTCCCTGAAGGACCCTCGCTGCAGCATTCATGGCGAGTTGTAGGGGGTTAATGGTAGACTGTGGGAGGCCTTGTAGGATGGCGTTGGCATAGTCAAAATGCGGTAGAATTAATGCCTGGTATACTGTCCTGAAGTCTTCTGGATCTAGTAAGGATCTAGATGCCCTGGGATTGAAGATTGTCACAGTGGGTTCCTTATTCAAGCTTGGAGGCGTCAGTGGTGAGGACGCTCTGGACTGGTGGGACCTGGAAATACAGACCCACCACCAGGTGGGGGAATTCACGAGGGACCTGGTGACCACACCCGATTGTTTAGACAACCCGTGGCCTGAGACCATTGAGCGCTGAGGGACCACTGTGCCTACCGCATTCACAGGTGGGCATCTGGAGTCATGTGAACCAATGAGACTATATGCACCAAGAGGTGCAGCATGAGCCGAGCTGATGCTACCATGCAACCTGCACTTTGGTCGCCAGGGATGCAAGTTGTTGGGCCCTGTCTAGAGGGAGGAAGGCCCTGGCCTGAGTAGTGTTGAAGAGGGCTCAACCGGAAGATGTAGTAAAAGCTGTTAGTGTAGCTGGGTTTAAAAAAGTTTGGACAAGTTCCTGGAGGAAAGGTCCATAAACCATTATTAAAAGGGATCCAGGATATCATGGCTTGACCCAATACAAGCATTGTGGAACCTGTGACTTTTGGGGAAACTGCTAGGTACTTATGGCCTAGATTGGCCACTGTTGGAAACAGGATACTGGGCTTGATGGACCTTGGTCTGACTTAGTATGGCATATCTTATGTTCTTATGAACTTTAGACATTGTGTGGGCTGCAGGTATGATTTGGGGGAGTTGATGACAAATCCCAAACCCTGCAGCAGCAAGTGTGGGTGGCGGCCTGCTTGATGGACCTCCTCTGGTGAGCCCGCCCGTATGAGCCAATCGTCCAGATAGGGGAACACAAAGACACCTTGTAGCCGAAGTTAGGCGAAGACCACTGCCAGGCACTTGGTGAACACCCTTGGAGCGGCCGAAGGGCAGAACCCTGTACTGATAGTGGCACCCACTTACAATGAGGTGGAGGAACTGACGGTGCCTGGAATGAATCACAATGTGGGTATAGGCATATTTTAGATCCAAAGAGCATAGCCAATCTCCCTGCTGGAGGTAAAGCAGCAATGTTCCAAGGGACACCATTCTGAACTTCTCTCTGACCAGAAAACAGTTGAGGTCTGCAGATCTAGTATGGGATGGAACCCACCTGTCTTTTTTGGGACAAGGAAGTATTGGGAGTAGAACCCCTTGACCCAGAGATGTTGAGGGATGGACTCTACATCCCAGTCTGTGAGGAGGGGCCAGAGTTCCTTCTGCAGGAACCCTCAGTGAAGTCATGAGGGATTCCCCTGGAAAGAATGGAGAGGCCTCTGCTTGAAGTGGAGGAGGTAATCCTCCTACACCACCTGCAGAACCCAGGTATCTGTGGTGATGCCTGGCCAGAGGTGGGCAAAGCGAACTAGACGCACCCCCATGTGCCCAGGTCATGATCCTCAGGAGGGAGAAGGGCTATGCCCAGGGAGTCCAACCCCCCCCCCCCCCCCGGTTGTGGCAGGGGTGCTGTCTGGGGCTTGAGGGCCATAGACTTACAAGGGCTGTGACCTAGCCCTTGGCATGCTTACCCTGTTGGGGAGCTTGGTAGGCTGGAAACTGCAGGTAAGTTCCGTAAGTAGTCATCATCTTCAGGTAGAAATACATTTTCCCCAAAGCCTTCCACTGGGAAGGATCAGCGGTCTTCCAAGAGAGGCTGATCCTGGTCATATATTCAGACTCCAATTCTGCAGCCTTGTCCATCATACGCTTGCCAAAGAGGTTGTCCCCTTGGCATGAAACGTCGACCAAATTGTCCTGAACCCATTGCTCTAGGTCAGAGGACTATTGCCAGGCAGCGGGCACTGATGCCCACCACAGCTACCCGAGCCACAGACTCAAAGCCATCATATGCCAAAGTAACAAACTTGGAGCAGTCCTTGACCGAGGAGACCAGGGTCTGGAACTATGATAGAGGTTCAGCAATCAGACCGGCAGAGAACGCAGCAAGCTCCTTTGCCATATATACATAATAACATAGTATATGATGGCAGATAAAGACCAGTATGATCTATCTAATCTGCCCAGCAAGGCAGCAAGAACAGGTGCACCTACTGTTCCTTGCAGGTCACCCCTCCGCATGCTTTTGTTTGGGGGTGTACCAACCGCTCCATGTAGGTCACCCCTATTTGTTGAAATAGTTATGTTTATTTTTATTTTATCCTGTTGCTATAAAGGGATCTACAGTGTCTGTCCCATGCCATTTTGAATTCCGTCACTGTCTTTGCCTCCATCACTTCCATTGGGAGGGCATTCCAAGCATCCACCACTCTTTCAGTGAAAAAGTATTTCCTGACATTGCCTCTGTTTACCCCCTTGCAGCTTAATGTTATGCCCTCTAGTTTTACAGCTTCCCCGTCTTTGGAAGAGGTTTGTTTGTTCATGAATACTAAGTATTTAAAGGTCTGAATCATATCTCCCCTGTCCCTCCTCTACTCCAGAGTGTACATATTTAGGTCTTCAAGTCTCTTCACATACATCTCCTGATGCAGGCTCCAAATCATTTTGGTCGCCTTCCTCTGAACTCTTTCCAGTCCTTTTATATCCTTTGCGAGATACGGTCTCCAATATTCCAAGTGAGACCCCACCAGTGACTTGTACGGTGCTGGTAATTCCTCTTTGTATGCAACCCATACCAGGTCTCTCAGGAACATTCCCCATACTGGCAATTGAGCCGCTTTCTCACAATAGGCACCATTACCAGGGCTTCCCACATCCTGAAGAGAAGATGCTCTAGAATGGGCAGGACAGGCACCATCAGTGCCTCCCTTGGAAGTGTGTCATACTGGAGAATCTCCAGGTCCTCAGCCTGAGGCTCATCCTCCAGCTCAGCCACAAAGGACAGGGCCTTTGACATCTCCCACATAAAGTCGAGGAACGCAAGGTCTTCAGGTGGGGTCCGCCTCCACTCTTGTTGCAGGGAGTAGTCCAATGGGACATCCCTATGAAGCAGAGTATTGGGCAAGTCGTCCTCAGTCTCCCACTCCGCATCTGAATGCACCTCGAGGACTCGACGGGCATCGGCCTGATACTCTGAAGGAGGTGTCAAGGGGCCCGATGCCCTAATGTAAAAGCGCTCATGGGAGAGACCCAAGGCCTCAAGGGTGAAGAGAACCACCATTCCTTGGCTTGGAGCACATGCTTCTCGAGCACTGGCTAGATATCCTCCAGGGAAGCCCTTGAGAAGTGCACCAATGTTTGTACTGAAGACATCAGGCATTGGACCACGCTGAGAGTCCAGGAAGGCAGCTAGGCTGCACTCCAGGGCCACCATCCTGGCCTCGAGGCCAGGTAGCATTGCAGTCACTGTCTTGAGCACCAATGGAATCGGGTCCGGAGCTGGCTCCCCCGATGGAAAATCACTGATAGTGATGGGTTCATTCTCCCGTCGGGGCAGCTTCAGGTCCCGCTCTTGGCCTTGCTTCTTACTCCCAACTCAGGCATTGGGTCTCGGCGCAGACTTGGGCAAAGACCTTACCTTATGGGGGAGGTCCTGATGATCCCCGATCCGAGGCTCCATGAACCCAGAGCTTGGAATGAGCTCAACTGCACGATGACAAATCATTGGACATGGCCCCCAAGCGCAGCGATTCCACACGCAATGCTGGGGCAGAGACCAAGGACTTCTAGCCAAAGAGCGATTCCTGCTTGGATTCATGGTTCTTCTGATTCTTACTTGACATCTACAGTCAGAGCAGGCAGTGAAGTCATCGTGATCGGCACAGAGGCAGCGAAGTGAGCAGCTATGGCAGTCCATGATGGACATGGTGCGGGACCACTTGCCATACTGCTTGAAGCCACTGACTGATGACATAGTGGGAAAGATGGCTCCTGCAAGATCAAACTGGAATGTCCTAGTCAGCGAGGGTGCGAGGAAAAACCCATGTACCGAAAAAAAAGAAAAAGGACCAGAGAAAAAACACAACTCTGAGGCAGGGACAATCCTGGGTGAAGAGAAGGTGACTGGAACGTGAATCAGTAAAGAAGGGCGAAAAAGCGCCAAAAAAAAGATAGAAAAAAAAACCTTTTTACCAAGTGGACAGGAGAAGACTGAGGTAAGATGGCAGTGACATCGTATGTGTAGTGTAACTCCCAAAGGCTTTCTTTGAAAGCTGGGGATTAATGCACAAGCTCTGTCCATGCCGACGTCATCCATATGTGAGGACTGACTTCCTGCTTGTTCCCAGAGAAACACTAAAATCTTCCACTGGTATTAAGGTTGGTGCAGCTAGGAGCACCCTTCAGTATTTTCTCTGTTTCCTACAAATGGTGGTTGCTGGACTACTTTATCTGTACATTCTAGGCCTCAGGCAGCCATTTGTTGAAGCACCTCCCCAACTGCCACTGGACTACGGATGTCTCTAGGGCATATTTGAGATATCCTGGAGTTTTCCAGGGAACATAACCCACTTTTCTGGATTGGTCTAACAGGATGGTCTGGAAGGCCTATTGCCTAACAGTGGCAACAGATCCAAACACACAAAAAATGTTGAACTTGGACACGCATTCTAATGAATAGACAGAATAGATGAGAATCTACCAGTACACACAGGGAAGGAAGCAACAGAATTTGCAAAACAAGGACCCCCCCCCCAGCTGTTCAAAGAATTAGATCAGCAAACTAGGAACAAGTGGCAAATACAAAGCATTACTCCAGCAGCCATGTATCAATCGAACCAGGACACATGAGTGAACTGAAAACTAAAAATGAGAGATTGATACTAGCAGCCCAGGACAGTGGATTACAGATGAAATGCCCATTTTTTTGTTTTCACTTGAACGCTGTAGATTCTGTAAGGAAGAGATGGAAACTATTACTCATCTCGTAGCTGGCTGCAAAGTTGCGATGGGACAAAACCTATATAGAAAGGCACAATAAGATGGCGCACTGCATCCAACTACAATCTATTTGCAAATACTGCAACTTTGCCATACTAGAAAAGCATTGGGATCACAACCCTGAGAAAGCTGTGGAAAATAAAATGATCACCTGGGACATTCCCGTTCCAACTGATCAGCTGGATGCCGGAAGACTGGAAGGAGCACACAAGAACAGCTTTAATAGGAGAGGTCTCAGCATCAAGCAATCATTCCGTGTATTCAATTGGGAAAGAGATCTTCACATACCAAGCAATGCAGTTGTGCCTAAGAAAATGTGACAGGAGGATACAGAAATTGGGTGCCACAGGCTTGATTTAAAAGGACTTCTCAAGCATGCCTTGATAAACTGCCTATCTCTGTTATATCTTATCAACTTCAGATGCAGGTTCTTTTTGGCACGATGCAAATACTATGGTAAGCCAGCAGTAAACATGAGAGACTGAGATTATACTCCGCAGACCCTGGGGCTTAGGATTGCAATTCATGACGGTTATGATATGTGAAAAACTACCCCAATTTGGAGAAATTTCGCCCCGATGAAACAATAAAACAAAATCTCTGGGGAAAAGGGAATCCCCACTGTAGACAATTCACTCCCAGCTGCTCTCTTAGAAGCATGCTGGGATTCTGGCAGCTCTGGACTGAGCGTGAAAAGCACATCTCCCCTCCCAGATTCACTGAAGCCAAAACTGAGGGCTTAAGGTCAATGGTTCTTCTGCCTAGCTAGGGGTCTTAGGTCCCTGCCACTGCAGCCACTGGCTCCTTCCCTGCTAATAATGCATCTTCCTCACAGCTGTGGCACAGCCCTATCCTCCGAGTCGAATGGCATGACTCACTTCCTTGGCACCAAGAACTTGCTTTCCCCCAGACCTCACCTACTCCTTGGGCTCAGAAATCTGCTGCAGCCTCTCTAGCTTGCATTTGTTGTTTTTTTTTGTCTAAAACTTCATTGAAGCTGCTACCTCACTCCCTGACCCTCTCTCTAAAGCGGAGGTGAAGGACAGAGAGCTGCCTTAGAGCCTGCCCCCCCAGGACTTTAGAGGAGGGGAGAGACCCAGCCCCACCAGGTTCTGCACCATTGTACCACTTTTCCCAGGTGCTCACAGAGGCCAATGAGCCTTCCTTACAATCTCTCTAGTCTAGTTCTAGGCTGCTTAGGAACTATATCACCTTTATCTGCTGGAGACTGAGCAGTAATTTCCAATTAGGGTCTGCACAGGACACTTAGGGGGTGACATGATCAAACCAGTGCCTCTCAGTCTCCATCTGCTGTCGGGAGAGCACAACCTCACGATTGGATTGGAAGGACGATAAGGAAAAGACACATTTCCAAACCAGATTCAGTCTTGCAGCCCTCTGGAAGTTATGCAATTAAAATTGTGAAATATCTTTTCATCAGTTTCTGTTCAAGTAGCTTACTAAACCTCTCTCTTCCCTCCTCTCACTTGATATTAGTGATCATTCAGAAATATGAGTTTGCAGAACTACTATTAGTAATTTGTCACCTATCATTAAAATCATCTGTAGTACCCAAAGATTGGAGAGTGGCCAATGTAATGCCATTTTTTAAAAAGGGGTCCAGGGGTGATCGGGGTAACAACAGACTGGTGAGCCTGACGTTAGTACTATGCAAAATGGTAGTAACTATAATAAAAAAACAAAATTACTGAACATGCAGATTGCTTTCTGCCATTAAACCATAGCTAAGGATTTAACTAAGGAAAGTCTTGTCTTACTAAAGTGTAGTTACTCACCTGAAACGTGTTCTCCAGGAAAGAGGAAAACACTCCACCCGCAGTCAAACAGCACACAGAAGAAGCAGGCAAAGAAGAAACCCTTGAAGGACAAAATTTTATTGATTGGTCAGCCCAACATGTGTTTTGGCCACTGAGGTCTTCATCAGGGGACTATGACCACTACAACATAAATACATAAAAGGATTAACTGTAATCATAAAAACAGGCAATAATAACAATAAAAAATGATAATAAAAACATAATGTAATATACACTTAATAATAGACTATTAAAAACAGCCCTATTAATGGTTAAAGAAGTGTACATATAATAATAATAAACATAATTACATAAAATCATATACAGATGTAAACAGCTGCCGATAGGGAGACATATCATGAAGCAAGGTCAATAAAACTGTTGAACTTACCAACAGATGAATTATAAACAATCAGCATCTAGACAGTAGTTGTTAAAGGTTCAAGATAACAACTAGGAGACAGAATGACAAACTTATTATTAGACCATAGGGAAAACAATGGAAAAACGCAAAAATAGACAGTCAAATGACTCAAAAATAATCTGATAGGAGGAGGAAACAGGGAAGGTGAGAACAATGTGTAAGAAACAGCATGCGCTAATGGTGGCCTGATTGGAGGAAGGGAAAGCATAACAATTTATCTAAAAGAGAACCATAATGGAGGAGATAGAATAATAGTAATTAGAGATTGAAAATATAACTGGGCGGCCACGGGGACAGAAGGACCATGAATTGCATTAATGTAGGAAGCATAATTGTGAACAGCTACATATTGAAGAGACAACCAATAAAAACAAACATATAAGAGGTGACACTACCTGTTTAAAAACATGGATGCTGCATACAGTCCACAGTGGGTAGCTCAAACTGAAACTTAAAATAATAAAGAAGTAGTAAAAAAGAAAAGAAGATGCATAAAAATCTCTGTAGCACGATGTTGATTTTTATGCATCTTCTTTTCATTTTACTACATCTTTATTAAGTTTCACTTTCAGCTGTTCACAGTCATGCTTTTTACATTAATGCAATTCATGGCCCTCCCAGTTATATTTTCAATCTCTAATTACTTTTATTCTATCGCCGCCATTATGGTTCTCTTTTTGATAAATTGTTATGCTTTCCCTTCCTCCGATCAGGCCACCATTAATGCTTACTGTTTCTTACACATTGTTCTCACCTGTTCCCTCCCACCTCTCCGATTATTTTTGAGTCGTTTGACTATTTTTGGGCTTTTCCATTGTTTTCACTACAGTCTAATAATAAGCTTGTCGTTCTGTCTCCTAGTTGTTATCTAGTGCCTATAACTACTGTCCAGATGCTGATTGTTTATAATTCATCCATTGGTAAGTTCAACAATTTTATTGACCTTGTTTCACGATATGTCTATCGGCAGCTGTTTACATCTGTATATGATTTTATGTAATTATGTTTATTTATTATTATATGTACACTTTTGTAACCATTAATAAGACTGTTTTTAATTGTCTATTATTTAGTTTATATTACATTGTTTTTATTATTTTTTATTGTTATTATTGCCTGTTTTTTTATGATTACAGTTAATCTTTTTATGTTGTAGTGGTCATAGTCCCCTGATAAAGGCCTCAGTGGCCGAAACACATGCTGGGCTGACCAATCAAAGTTTTGTCCTCCAAGGGTTTCTTCTTTGTTCAAGTGTTCTTCAGGGACAGCAGGACTCAGTCCTCACCTATGGGTGACATCAGCGCAGACAGAACCCCACAGAAGCATCTCCTCAGCTTTCAAAGAAAGCCTTTGGGAGATTCCACCATGCAAGGTTCCCTTCCCACCCAAGGGTGCCATCTTACTCAGTCAGATGACATAGTTGGACTTTAGTCTGCAAAAGGTGAAGCAAGTACTGCAGCACCATGTGCACCTGGCAAGAGAACGAGTCTACCTGTTGCTCCACACATCATACTGAGAATATGTGCCACTTGAAGGTGTAGGCTCGTCTCGTGGTGTTCTTACAAGAGGCCAGGACGACTTCCTCCACCACCCTTGGGAGGTTGAAGGGTGATAAGGCGACCTGCTCAGCAGCCATGATGTTAATGACAGGGACCCCAGGTTGGGGTGAAGAAGGGCACGCTCCTCCTGGGTCAGTAGCCCTGGGACATTCCGCAGAGGGACCGGGAGCTCTGTCAAGAAGTGGAGGGACAGGGGAAACTAAAGCTGCCTGGGCCACCGTGAGGCCACCAGGATCATGGAGGCCTTGTCCCACAGGACCCTCAACGATTAGTGGCGTGAGAAGGAAGGCACACACAAGGCCACGAGATGAGGAAGGCATCCGCCGCTATCCAGGATGGATGTGGTTGAGGATAGCAGAAGCGGGGAAGCTGAGCACATGGTGGGCTTGCAAACAGGTCGTCTTGGGGTTCCCCAGAGTCGGAATAGCCACTGCGCCACCTTGGGGCCTAGTCGCCATTAGTGCAGCTGGAGGACCCTGCTCAGCCTGTCCGCTAGGGCATTGTCTTGGCCTGGAAGGTATACTGCCCTGAGGAGCATTCCCTGACCGATCACATATGAGCAGAAGGACTACTGCCTCCTGGCAAAGGTGCTGGGAACCTGTGCCCCCTTGAGAGGCTAAGAAGGTTGGGGCTCTTCAACCTGGAAAAGAGACGGCTGAGGGGAGATATGATAGAGGTCTCAGAATATAAAAAGACTAGGGGACATGCAATGAAGCTACAGGGTAACTTATTTAAGACTAATAAAAAAATTTTTTTTTCACTCAACGTGTAATCAAACTCTGGAATTTGTTACCGGAGGATGTAGTAAAAGCTGCTAGTGTAGCTGGGTTTAAAAAAGGTTTGGACAAGTTCCTAGAGGAAAGGTCCATAAACCATTATTGAAAGGGACCCGGGATATCACTGCTTGACCCAATACAAGCATTGAGGAACCTGTGTCTTTTGAGGAGACTGCTAGGTACTTATGACCTAGATTGGCCACTGTTGGAAACAGGATACTGGGCTTGATGGACCTTGGTCTGACCCAGTATGGCATATCTTATGTTCTTATGCTTTTTCAGGTAGAACATCGCGACCTGATTGTCCGTTTGGACTAGCACCAACTGGTTCCGCAGGCGGTGGTGGAAGGCATTGATCGCCAGAAAAATGGCCTTGACCTATAGCAGGATGATCTGCTGCTGGATCTCTGCTAGGGACCAGTTGCCCTGCGTGCACAGTTCCTCACAGTGGGCACCCCAGCCCAGTAGGGATGGGTCTATGGTGAGGATCCTGTGGGGGTTTGGAGGCTGGAAGGGCATGCCCTTCTGCAGGTTCTGTGTGTCCTGACACCAGTCGAGAGACTCTGCTAGTTGACAGGACACTAAGACCCTGTCCTGGAGCCTGCCCATGGCTTCTGCCCACTGTGAACGGAGACACTACTGAGCTGCCTGCATATGGAGGCAGGGGTTGGGAACCACATGGACTGTGGGTACCATGTGGCCTAGTAGGCGGAGCATGGACCGCATCAACTGTGTGTGATGGTGCTGCACCTTGGTGGCCAGGGCCCTGAGGCGATCTGCCCTGTCCAGGGGAAGGAAGGCCCTGGCCGGGAGAGTGTCCAAATGAGCTCCTATGAACTCTAGTTCCTGTGTTGGAGTGAGGTGAGATATAGGGTGGTTTATCACAATCCCCAAATGCTGCAGGACCTTGATGGTGCGGGCCGTGACCTGTTGCACCTCGGTGGCCGTGTCCCCTTTCACGAGCCAGTTGTCCAAGTATGGGAAGATGAAGGCCCCTTGGAGACTGAGGTAGGCGGCCACCACTGCCAGGCATTCGGTGAGGATTCTTGGTGCGGAGTCTAGGGCAGTATCCTGTACTGGTAGTGGTCGCCTCCGACCATGAATCTTAAGTACTGCCAGTGACTGGTATGAGTAAGGATGTGGGTATAAGCATCCTTTAGGGCCAAGAATAGCCAGCTTTCCTACTGGAGTTAGGGCAGCAATGTTCCAAAGGAGAGCATCTTGAATTTCTCCCACACCAGGAATTTGTTCAGGTTTCGCAAGTCCAGAATGGGCCTTAGGCCTCCTGTTTTTTGGGATCAGAAAGTATTGGAAGTAGAACCTCTTGCCCATGAGGTAGTGGGGTACTGGCTCCACAGCCCTGTCCTTGAGGAGGCTTGCGAGTTCCTGCAGTCGCAGGGCCTGGTGCAGGGGAGTCCAAGGGGGCTCTCCTGAAAAAAAAGGAGGTGGCATCTGGTCCAGGTGAAGGAGGTAGCCTTCTCTGACCACTTGGAGTGCCCAGGTGTCAGTGGTAATGGCGGGCCACCGATGGGCGAAATGAATCAGACGCCCCTCTGTTGGCACCTGCTCCCCCATGGGTGGAGAGGCTATGCTCAGGGAGTCAAAACCCCAACCCAGCCTGGACAGGAGCTGGTGTTTGGGGCTTAGGCTTGCATTGGCCTTGGCCTGCTCCTTTGCACTAGTGACCCTGCTGCAGGGTCTGGTATTGGGGATAGCCTTAGTAAGGCTGGCCTTTCCTGTGGAAAGGAGGCCTTTTCTCCGATGTTTTTTTATTGGGAAGAGTGGATGTTTTCCTGGAGAGCTGATTCCTAGTGATGAACTCAGTCTTGATCTCTGCCGCCTTATCCTCCATCGGTTTGCTGAGGAGTTTCTCCTGGATCCACTGCTCGAGATCTGATGCTTGGGGCAGGCCTGGCGTTGGGCACCAATGCCTGCAGCGGTCCCCCCCCCCACGTTAGACTCAAAGCCATCATAAGCAGCTCAAGACATGTACTTCAAGCACTCAAGGTGATCTCCACTGAGACCTGCAGAGAAACCTGTGAGTTCTTTTGCTAAGTCTCGGAGATACATGCAGATATACAGCTGATAGGCGTGTATTTGGCAACCCAGTATTGAGCCCTGGTAGCATTTGCATCCAAGGGCATCGAGGGCGCAGGACTCCTTGCCCTGGGGCACGGAAAAGTGAATCTTTGGGCTCTTCTGCTGGCACATGGTTGACTCCACCACCATAAAGGTGTGAGGAAGTTGCGCCTTCAGAAAGCCGGGGCCCTGCTGGACCCAGTACATGGTGTCCAGGCGTTGGCTATCTATCAGCACTGATGCTGGTATCTCCCACGCCTGAAGGAGGAGTCACCTGAGGATGGTGGGGACAGGGACCATCAGGGCCTCATTAGGTGAAGCTTCATACTGGAGAAATTTGAGTTTCTCCATGTGAGGGTCCTCCTCAGAGTCCGTAGTGAGAGGCAAGGCCTTTGCCATGTCCTGGACAAACTCGAGGAACAATGTGTCCTCAGGAGGGGACCAGGGTCTTGATGCAGGGGCAGACGGATCAGAAAGGAGATCACTGTGCTTATGCGTCTCTGAGGAAGCCTTGTCCTCAGACTCCCAGTCCGAGTAGTCTGTCAAGGATTTGAGGCCCGACGGCTCCTGAGGGTGCCATCTTGCTCAGTCAGATGACATAGCTAGGACGGCAGTAAAAGCTAAAAGAAGGTAGGGAGGCAACTCCTAGGGGAGGAGGGAGGGTTGTGAGGGTCGCCAAAGGCACTGTCCCTGTGGGACTCGTTCTCCAGGCAGTAGTGAGCTGCGAACATATGAAGACCATGTGTTGGCCTTGCAGATTTCCATCACCAGCACTGAGCAGAGGTTGGCCACCGACTCAGCCATCGTCCTCACGTGATGTGCTGTGATCCAGTGCTCAAGGGAGAGACCAGTTTGCTCATAGGTGAAAGCAATATAGTCTGCCACCCAAGTGGACAGTCACAGGGAGCCCCAGTATGCTGGGGTCATAAGACCCGAAAAGCTGAGGAGCTGCTGTAAGTAGAAGGACAGGGCATGTTTGAAATCTAGTGTATGAAGTACTAGTTCCTCCTTACCAGTGTGAGGCTGCAGGAAGAAGGTAGGGATGACCACCACTTGGTTAAGATAGAAAGGAGACACCACCTTCGAGAGGAGTTTGGGGTGCATGTGGAGCACTACCCTGTTCCGGTAGAACCTTGTATATGGTGGGTCTGCCACCAGGGCCTGGATTTCACTCACTCTTCGAGTGGACATGAGGGCTACCAGAAAGGCCACTTTCCAAGACAGGTACCACAGGTGGCAAGTGGCTAAGGGCTCGAATGGCGGTTTGGTGAGCTGGGAGAGCAACACGTTGAGGTCCCACTCTGCCGCTGGAGGGTGCAGAGGGGGCTTGGATAACAGGAGATCCTGTAGGAACCTGGAGAACAGGGGCTGGCTTGAGAGGAGTTTTCCCCTCAATGGGGAGGTGGTGAGCACCTATGGTGCTCAGATGTACCCTCTCAGAGTTAGATTTCAGCCCGGTGTGTGACAGGTGCAGTAGGTACCGAAGTACTAGTTGCACATGACAGGAGAAGGGATTCTCTTCCCTTTCCCACACACCAGGAGGAGAACCTTCTCCACTTAAAGGTATAAGCCCGTCTGGTGGAAGATTTTCAGGAGGCCAGTAGGATCTCTTCAACTTCTCCTGAAAGACTGAAAGGGGTCAACACTACCCTTTCAGCAGCCATACTGTTAGCGTTAGTGACCCCAAATTGGGGTGCAGGATGGAGCCATCCTCCTGGGACAGAGGGACTGGGAGTGCAACTGACAGAGAAAGCAGCAGAGAGAACCAGGGTTGCCTGGGCCACCTGGAAGCAATCAGTATAACTGAGGCCCTTTCGCTCTTGCAAGTTCATTGAGCGAAGTCTTAGATCTGAAGCAGGGACATACATTATGATTGGCCCCGAAACGTGCCACGTCATCTGCTACACTGCTCTCTGGATGAAGAAGGACTGTTACTTCAGTTAAGTGCTCACTGATTTTTTTAAAAAAAGAAAAAATTTTTAAAAAAGAAATATTTATTAAAAAGGAATCTGCCACGGCGGTATGGGGTTTTCTTCCCCTTGACTGGGTTGGCTCTTCCAACAAAAATAATTTGCTTAATTTCACCGGTGTTAGGATTTTCCGGGTTAGTTATTTACTAGGTAATTTTCTTGACCTGGGAGATAGACGGCTTTGAGGAGGATCCCTCGGCTGACGGCCCAAGCGCAGAGCTTTTGTGCTTCCCGACAGAGAAGGAAGGAGCCCGTGCCCCCCTGTTTGTTCACGTAGAACATGGCCACTTGATTGTCCGTCTGGACGAGGACGGACTGGCGAGTGGTAAGGTGGGAGAAGGCCCGGAGAGCCAGGCGGATCGCTCTGAGCTCCAGGAAGTTGATCTGCTGGGCAGATTCCCACGGGGTCCAGAGACCCTGAGTACATGTCCCTTGGCAATGTGCTCCCCAACCCAGGAGAGAAGCGTCGGTCGTCAGTACCTGAACAGGCGGAGGAGACTGAAAAGGCATTCCGAGCACTAGGTTGGGCAGGTGAAGCCACCACCGTAGAGAAGAGACCAGCGGGTTGGAGATTCGTACTGAGTCCGCTAGTCTCCCCGAGGCCTGACGCCATTGTGAGCGAAGGCACCATTGAGCAGGCCGCATATTCAGGCGGGCATTGGGGGTCACATGGACCGTGGAAGCCATATGGCCGAGCAGTTTCAGAAAGTGCCTGGCCGAGACCCGGGAATGGCTGCGAAAGCGGCCGGCGAGAGCCATGAGCCGTTGTGCCCTGTCGAGCGGCAGAAAGGCTCGCGCTTGAAGCGTGTTTAACCTGGCGCCGATGAACTTGAGATCCTGAGAGGGGAGCAAAGTGGACTTTTCAAAGTTTATGACAAAGCCCAAGTACTGGAGCAGAGTACGTTGCGTGGCGTGAGTGGCCTCCGTGGAGGACGGTGCTCTGATGAGCCAGTCGTCTAGGTAAGGGAAGACAAAGAGGCCTTGAAGCCGGAGATAAGCCGCCACCACTGCGAGACATTTTGTGAAGACTCGTGGTGCGGAGGATAGGCCAAAGGGCAGTACCCTGTACTGGTAATGATTGCCTGCCACCACAAACCTTAGGTATTGTCGGTGGCTTGGGTGGATGAGGATGTGAGTGTAGGCATCCTTTAGATCCAAGGAGCATAGCCAATCTCCCTGCCGGAGGTAGGGCAGCAGGATTCCAAGGGTAAGCATCTTGAACTTTTCCCTTTCCAGGAACTTGTTGAGGTTTCGCAAGTCCAGGATGGGTCTGAGGCCTCCAGTTCGCTTTGGTATCAGGAAGTACCTGGAATAAAAGCCTTGACCTCTCAGGTGGTGGGGCACCGGCTCCACCGCCTGTTCCTGAAGAAGACTTGCCAACTCTTGAAGGAGTAAGTCCCGGTGAAGAGGGGGTCGCAGAGGCTCCCCTGGAAAGTAGGGGGGAGGTACCTGGTGGAAGTGTAGAAGATAGCCCTCTCGGACTATGTGGAGCACCCAGGTATCTGACGTGATGTTGGACCACCTGTGGGCAAAGTGGACCAGCCGGCCTCCCGTGCTGAGAGAAACCAGCGGAGGGGGAGAGGCTATGCTGAAAGAGTCAAAAACCCCCACCCTGCGGAGCAGGGGCCGGTGGCGCAGGCTTGGGGGCTTGCTGCCTACGGGACCCGTTACCCCGTCCCTTGGCCTGCTGACCCTGTTGGGGAGCTGCGGAGGCCTGATAATGAGGGTAGTGTTTATAGGCAGCCGTCTTCCTTGGGTAAAAGGGCTTTTTCCCCGAGCCCTTCTTCTTCTGGGAAGGGGCAGAGGTTTTCCTGGAGAGCCGAGTCCTGGTGAGAGTCTCTGTCTCGAGTTGTGCAGCCTTCTCGTCCATAGGTTTGCCAAAGAGGTTTTCACCTCTGCAGGGGACATCGACCAACTTGTCCTGCACCCAGGGCTCGAGGTCGGATGACTGAAGCCAAGCCTGTCGGCGGGCCCCGATGCCGGCTGCGGCTACTCGAGCCGATGCCTCAAAGCCATCATAGGCTGCTCGAGAGATAAACTTTGAGCACTCTCGAATACCAGTGGACAAGGCCAGGAACCTCCGCAAAGGTTCCTCGGAGAGGCCAGCAGAGAATCCGGCTATTTCTTTAGCCAGGTCCCTGAGATACATGCCCATGTAGAGCTGGTAAGTCTGGACCCGACAAGCAAGCATAGAGCCCTGGAAACACTTCTTACCGATGCCATCCAGGCTGCGGGCTTCCCTGCCGGGAGGCACCGAGGAGTGCATCTTCTGGCTCTTGAGCCTATGCATGGCTGATACCACCACCATGGAATGGTGCGGCAGCTGTGCTTTTTGGAAGCCAGGGCTCTTGCGGACTCGATATATGGCATCGACCCGCTTGCTTAATACCGGCGACGACGCCGGGCTCTCCCACATGCGGAAGAGAAGTCGTTCCAGCATCGGAGGAACCGGTACAGTAAAATGCTCCTTTGCAGGAGAGTCATACTGGAGGGCATCGAGCTCTTCGGCTCGAGGCTCCTCCTCGGGATCCGCAGGGAAGGCCAAGGCCTTGGCCATATCCCTCACGAAGTCCGAGAACCGTGCATCCTCCGGAGGGGACTGTCTCCGAGGTTCGGACTCGGGGGAGTCCGAAGGGATACACCGAGTCCGAAAAGAATCAGGTGACTCTTCCACATCGGATTCCCAGGCGGACTCCTCGGAGGAGGAGTCGAGCGGCTCTGGCCGGGCGGGCACAGACGCCGTCCGCCCCGACGCCGAGGGAGTCGGTGTCGACGACCGCGGCCCCGAACGGGAGGCCGAAGGGGACCTCGACCGAGGATCGACTCGAGCCGGCATGGACTCGAGGATCGGCTCGGTCTCCGGGGTCGACTTAGACGTCGACGTCCCAGCGGTCAGGGCAGAAGCGCCAGCGAGGCCAGCGATCAATGCCCGCTGCTGGTCCATGAAGGCAGCCAGGCTGCTCTCCAAGGCCGTCAACCTGAGTCCGAACTCAGGAGACCCAGCAGCCCCCAACTCGGGCCCCGACGGCGTCGGGCCCGACGTCGGACCCCTCGACTTACGTGAGCAGACGAGTCCATCTCCAGACGAGGCTGTTTGGAC
Source organism: Ichthyophis bannanicus (assembly GCA_033557465.1). Taxonomy (NCBI): domain Eukaryota; kingdom Metazoa; phylum Chordata; class Amphibia; order Gymnophiona; family Ichthyophiidae; genus Ichthyophis; species Ichthyophis bannanicus. The sequence goes on from CM066041.1 coordinate 22,489,309, forward strand.
GGCTGCTCCAGCTCCAAAGACCCGGGACGGCTATCGGGGCTATGCGACCTGGCCCTCGCGGAGCCAGGAGCGTCCACCGACGCCGTCCTCGCGGGTTTCTTCCTCCGATGATGTTCCCGGGTAGGAGACCCCCGCTCAGAGGAGCTCCGACGGTGTTCAGAGCCAGATTCCCTGGACACCGAAGCTTCTGACGAGGTCCGGGTACGGCTGGGGTCAGAGAAGATTCTCTCCCGCTGATGCTGCCGACTCCGCAAAGATTTCGCGGACATCTTGCTACAGGCTCCACAGATCATTTCTTCATGATCTGGGCCCAGGCAACGGAGGCAACAATCATGTGTGTCAGTAAGAGACATACGTTTCTTACACTGAACACACTTTTTAAAACCACTGGCGGCCATCGGGGGAAAAAGGGCCCCTGCGAGGTCGAACGTTCGTGCCGCCAGGGAAAAGTGAAAAAAGCGCGAATTTGTCACGAAGGAGAGAAAAACTGAAAAGAAGGGGAGGCCTCGCAACCGGCGTCGCGAGGCCGGACGGAAAAAGGACCGGCGTCGAACTGAAGAAAATACTAAAATAAAGAAAGAAAATCAACTTTTCAGCGGTGACTTGTAGACAGCGTCTGTAGGGCTCTGCGGAAAAAAGAAGACTGGCCAAGATGGCACCTTTGGGCGGGAAGGGGACCGCGCATGCGCGCTGCAATTCCCAAAGGCTTTCTTTGAAAGCTGGGGAAAATTGCTCCGCGAGGGCTCCGTCGGCGCCGACGTCACCCATATGTGAGGACTGACTTCCTGCTTGGTCCTGGAGAAACTACAGACCGGTGAGCCTCACGTCAGTACTGGGAAAAATGGTAGAAACCATCATAAAGAATAAAATTACTCAGCATGTAGATAGTCATGGCCTAATGGGAGACAGCCAACATGGTTTTAGACAAGGAAGATCTTGTCTTACTAATCTGTTTTGTTTTTTTGAAAGTGTGAATAAACAGGTGAACAAAGGTGAGTCGTTTGATATAGTGTATCTGGACTTTCAGAAAGCCTTTGACAAGGTCCCTCATCAGAGACTTTTGGCAAAACTAAAGAGTCATGGGATAGGAGGCAGTGTACTACTGTGGATCAAGAACTGGTTAAAAGATAGAAAGCAGAGGGTTGGGCTAAATGGCCAAGTTTCCCAATGGAGAAAGGTGAATAGTGGTGTACCCCAGGGATCTGTGCTGGTCCGCTGCTTTTTGACATATACATAAATGACCTGGAAAGTGGAATAACGAGTAAGGTTATCAAATTTGCAGATGACACAAAACTATTTAAAGTTGTTACCAAGAGGATTGTGGAAAATTGCAAGAGGATCTTGATAAATTAGAAGACTGGGCATCAAAATGGCAGATGAAATTTAATGTGGACAAGTGCAAAATTATGCACCTAGGGAAGAACAACCCAAACTATGGTTATACAATGCAAGGTTCCACATTAGGAACCACCACCCAGGAAAAAGATTTAGGCGTCATTGTGGATAACATGTTAAAACCCTCGGCCCAGTGTGCAGCAGCGGCCAAGAGAGCAAATAGAATGCTAGGTATCATAAGGAAAGGAAAGGAATGGAATGGAAAATAAAACAAAAGATATTATAATGCCTCTATATCGTTCCATGGTGAGACCGAACCTTGAATATTGAGTGCAATTCTGATCGCCGTATCTTAAAAAGGATATAGCGTTATTAGAAAAGGTTCAGAGAACAGCCACCAAAATGGTAAAGGGGATGGAAGGATACTCCTATGAAGAAAGGCTAAAAAGGTTAGGGCTCTTTAACCTGGAAAAGAGACGGCTGAGGAGAGATATGATAGAAGTCTATAAATTAATGAACGGAGTGGAACGGGTAAACGTAGATCGATTGTTTACCTTATCAGAATATAGAAAGACTAGGTGACATGCAATGAAGCTACAGGGTAAACTATTTAAGACTAATAAAATAAAATATTTTTTCACTCAACGTGTAATCAAACTCTGGAATTTGTTACCGGAGGATGTAGTAAAGGCTGTTAGTGTAGCTGGGTTTAAAAAAGGTTTGGACAAGTTCCTGGAGGAAAGGTCCATAAACCATTATTAAGAAGGGACACAGGATATCAATGCTTGACCCAATACAAGCATTGCGGAACCTGTGTCTTTTGGGGAAACTGCTAGGTACGTATGACCTAGATTGGCCACTGTTGGAAACAGGATATTGGGCTTGATGGACCTTGCTGTGACCCAGTATGGCATATCTTATGTTCCTATGCCCCCCCCAACCCAGAAGGAAGCGTCTGTGGTCAGGGTCCTCTGTGGCCCGGGTGCTTGGAAGGGCATGACCACCTGGAGGTGGTGCAAGTTTTGCTACCAGTTGAGGGACTCCGCCATTTGGTGGGTAACCCTGACCTTGTCCCTAAGCCTGCCCACTGCGAGCATGAGCACCACTGGGCTGTCCGCATGTGTAAGTGGGCTGAGGGCATGACGTGGCAGTCAAGGCCATATGGCCCAGTAGGCGGAGGAGAAGACAAGCTGGCACTGACCGGCGGCATTGTACCTCTCCTGCCAGTTGCCTGAGGTGTTCTGCCCTTATTCTTGGGAGGACGCCTTGACCTGTAACTTGTCCAACTGAGCACCTATGAACTTCAGACTTCGGGCTGGAGAGAGATAGGATTTGGGGTAGTTGATGACAAACCCCAAGTGCTGCAAAAAGAGAGTTGCACCGCCCCTGCTGAGTCTGTCGTCCAGGTAGGGAAAGACGAAAACCCCTTGTAGGCGCAGGTAGGCAGCTACTACCACCAGGAATTTGGTAAAGACCCTTGGCAAGGCGGCCAGGCTGAAGGGTAGCACCCTATACTGGTAGTGCCCTCCTCCCACCACGAACCGTAGGTACTGCCTGTGGGAGGGGTGGATCAGGATGTTTGTACGCATCCTTTAGGTCAAAGGAGCAACAGCCAATCTCCCTGGTGGAGATAAGGCAGCAGTGTTCCAAGGGGGAGAGCATCTTGAACTTCTCCCTCACCAGAAACTTGTTTAGGTATCTCAGGTCTAGTATGGATCTGAGGCCCCCAGTTCTCTTTGGGACAAGGAAGTATCTGGAGTAGAAGCCATTTCCCTATAGATGTTTGGGCACAGGCTCTACTGCGTTGTCCCTGAGCAGACCTGCGAGCAGAAGGATCTGGTGAAGGAGAGATCGCACTGGCTCTCCTGGAAAGAGCCTGGATCAAACCTGCTATAGATGGAGGAGGTATCCCTCCCTTACCACCTGCAGTACCCACTGGTCCGAGGTGACACTGACACACCTGTGGGCAAAGAGTGCGAGGTGGCCCCCTGTGGGCTGGTGAAGGTCTCCCGGGGGAGAGGACGCCCTGCCCCGGGAGTCAAAAGCTCCATCTGGGCTGGGCAGGAGCTGTGGCCTGTGCCTTTGGCTTCTGAGTTCCATGGCTCTGTCTTTTAGGGTAAGAACCCTGTTGCTGGCCTGAGAAGGGCTGATGGTGGTGCCTCTGATAAAAGGGCCCCTTTTTCCTCAGGAACAGGGATCTTTTTCCCTATGGTTTCTTACAGGGAAAAGATGAGGTCTTTTTGGAGAGCCTCTGTCAAGTCACCACGTCTGCCTCGATCTCGGCTGCCTTGTCAGCCATAGGCTGGTTGCCGAACAGGTTCTCCCCAGTGCAGGGGGACATTGAACAGCTTGTCTTGGAACCACTGCCTGATGTCCAAAGACTGCAGTCAGGCTTGGTGTCAGACACCGATGCCGGCTACTACTACCCGAACCGCTGACTCAAAGCCATCATAGGCCGCCCGAGAAAGGAACTCAGAGCAGTCCTTGATCCCTGAGGTCAGGGACTGGAACCACTGGAGGAGTTCCCCGGTAAGCATGGGGTTAGGGCCTTCAGGTACATGCCTATGTACAGTTCATAGGCTTGAATCCAGCACGGAGCCCTGGTAACACTTGCACCTGAGAGCATCAAGGGCTCTAGCGTCCCTTCCAGGAGGGACAGAGGAGTGAATTTTCTGGCTCTTAAGTTTCTGCATGGTCAACTCGACGACCATGGAGTTATGTGGGAAGTGGGGCTTGTGGAACATGGGGCCCTTCCAGACGCGGTACATGGTGACGAGACACCGGCTCACCACAGGCACAAAGGCCAGCGTCTCTCACATTCTAAGTAGCAACCATTTGAGGAACAGCTGCACGGGCACCGTGAGAATCTCCTTGAGTGGAGAAGCATATTGGAGAATCTCCAGTTCTTCAGTGCGTGGATCTTCTTCCACCTCGGTTTGCACAGAGAGGGCTCTGACCATATCCTTGACAAAGTCATGGAAGGCCACATCTTCCAGAGGAGAATGGCGTTGGGGCGACGGGCCCGAAGGAATGTCTGTGCCATTTGGTTTCCAGGTTCACCTTGTCGTCTGTCTCCTACTCGAAGTCAAGTGGTGACGAGTAGCTCGAGGCCCTGCGACTCATAATGTCGAGGCCAGCGCCAAGTGGCCGGAGCCTCTGGAGGACCTGGGGTCCGAGTCGCAGAAACTGGCCAGGGATAATTGGATGCCTGAGGAACGGGACCTCGACTAGCACCGAGGGCTTACCCGATGCCGATGGAGCTCAGCTCGATGACTGGGGACTCCCCCACAGTCGGGGGCCCAATTGTCGGGGCAGATGATGTGGCTTAACCAGCTATTATTGCCTGTTGCAGGGCCAGGATAGCAGTGATGTTGTGCTACAAGGCCGCCATTCTGGTTTCCAAGTCAGAAGGCGCTGCAGCTTTCGGCGCAGACACTCTCATGAGTGCGTCCTCGACGAGGACAAGAGTCTCGAACAACCTCACAGGGTCTCCACCGGCCAAGGAATTGTTCTTGAGGACCTTAGAAGGGTGATTCTCGGAGCCATCAGAATCCTTTGGGGCGGTTTTACCGGGTTTCTCAAGTGCAACCTCGGCAGACTCTGAGGATTTTTTCTTCTTTCTCTCGGGGTCAGAGGTCTTCTTAGAGGAGCTGCTGCTGCGGGACTCTGAGGATGCTCAGGCATAACGGGAAGTGCTGGGCTTGGAGATCAGCATCGGGGAAGCTGATGCTGTCGGATCTGGGAACAGTTTTTCATGCAACTCTGATCTCTTTTTATTGGTTTTAGGCGTCATGGCCTGGAACAGGTCGCAGGTGCTGTCATGGTCTGGGCTCAGGCAACAGTCATGGGTAATGGTGACTGACATGGTTTGACTGCAGCGGTTGCATTTTTTTGAACGCACTGGGGGACATCCAGATGGGGTCGACAACCCCCGAGCAAACAAGGGTGCGAATGTTGGTCAAGGCAAGCCTTGATCCAAAAAGACAAAAGGAACTGAGTACAGCGCCGGTGCCAATGTGAGGCGGTAAGAGGAGCCAGTATGCAAACCAGTAAACAATTTTTAAGGATAATTAGCAAGGAATTTTCTGGGGAAACAGGACAGATGTCTATTGGGCTCTGCGGAAAAAGCGTGGTTACTCACCTGTAACAGGTGATCTCCGGGAACAGCAGGAATTGAGTCTTCACATATGGGTATCATCGGTACCGATGGAGCCTGCGCGGGAACGCTCCCCAGCATCAAATAGGAAAGCTTTTGGGAGCATCCCACTGAGCCTGCGTCGCTGCCTTCCTGCCTTTCCAACTCTCCCTCTTCAGTTGAGTTTATAGCTGAGGCAAAGGAGAGAAGGAGAGAAAAAGAGAGAGAAATACAACTCCTAGGGGAGATGGGCAGGTTGTGAAGACTCAATTCCTGCTGTTCCCGGAGATCACCTGTTACAGGCGAGTAACCACGCTATCTTCAGGAACAAGCAGGAATGCAGTCTTCACATATGGGGACTCCTCAGCTGAAAGATGCCAGGGAGATGACCCCAGAAAACTGCGAAACCCAGGTTGGAATGGGTCATGCTTCCTCCCATAGATCTCTGGCATCGGAACCCGGGACGGCGGGTAGGCGTTCTAAGTCTGAAAGAGATGCTGGAGAACAGCCTGGCCAAACGAGGCATCCCGACGGGAGTCCTTGTCTAAGGAGTAGTGGGCTGCGAAGGTGTGTACTGAAGTCCAAATGGCTGCTCTATAGATGTCGTCAATGGACACTGAGCAAAGGTTAGCCATAGAGGCTGCCATTGCTCTCACATTGTGAGCTGTGACATGCCCTTCGAGAGAAAGTCCCTTGCTATCATAGGCAAAGGATATGCAATCTGCAATACATTTAGACAAAGTTCGCTTGGAAACTGGTAATCCAAGATGACTGGAGTCAAAAGCAACAAAAAGCTGAGAAGCTTTTCTATGTTGCTTAGTTCTCTGAAGGTAAAATGCTAAAGCTCTTTTACAATCCAGAGTATGAAGATTCCTATCTGCATTAGAGGCGTGAGGCCTAGGTAAGAATACAGGAAGGTAAACCGACTGGTTTGAATGAAAAGGCAAAACCACCTTTGGCATAAAGTGTGGGTGAGTCCTAAGGACTACTTTATCATGATGGAACCTTGTATAAGGAGGATCAGCCACTAAAGCTTGTAGCTCACTAATGCATCTTGCAGAAGTGAGGGCAATTAGGAAGATTACCTTCCAAGAAAGAAACTTCAGAGATGTAGTGGCTAAGGCTTCGAAGGGCGGTTTCATAAGCTGCCCAAGGACAAGATTCAAATCCCATGCCACGGGTGGTGGCTTAATGGGAGGTTTAGTTAAAAGTAGACCTCTCATAAACCGCGCTACTAGCGGTTGAGAAGGAGACAGGTTGTACATTCAAGGGCTTGTGGAAAGCCGCAGTGGCACTAAGGTGGACCCTTACTGAATTGGTCTTAAGACCAGAAGATGATAAATGGAGGAGATACTCCAGTAATGCCTCCACTGGAACTGAAAAGCGATTAAGTTCCTTTTTTGAACACCAGATAGAGAACCTTCTGCACTTAAAGGCGTAGGCCCGCCTTGTGGAAGGTTTTCTTGAAGCTAGAAGGATATCCTTAATCTGTTGAGAAAGGTCAATATCCTGGAATTCTAGGCTCTCAGCAGCCACGCCCTGAGATGTAGAGACTGAGGATTCGGGTGCAATAGCGTCCTGTTCTCCTGGAAAAGAAGATCTGGAGCACATCCCAACTCCAGAGGATTGACTTGAGAGAGACGTAGAAGCAGTGGATACTATGTCTGTCGTGGCCAGCGTAGGGCTATGAGGATCATATGGCCCATGTCTCTCTGAAGCTTGAATAGAGTTTTGGGAATGAGGGGAATGGGTGGGTAGGCATAGGGGAAGTCCTGACCCCAATGAAGATGGAAGGCATCCCTTGCCTGACAGTTCTGAGCCGGAATTCTGGAACAGAACCGGGGAAGTTTGGCATTCTGAGGACTTGCAAAGAGGTCTATATCTGGAGTTCCCCAGATCTGAAAGATTTGAGTAGTTTGCTCCGGAGGAAGAGACCACTCGTGTGGCAGCAGTACTCGACTGAGTCTGTCTGCCAAGTGATTTTGTGTGCCTGGAAGATACACTGCTAGTAGGTGGATTTGAAGATCTCTGGCGAATGCCCAGAGGCATAGAGCTTCGTTGCACTGCGCCTGAGAACCCGTCCCACTCTGCTTGTTCACATAGAACATGGCTACTTGATTGTCGGTCTGGACAAGAACCGTCTTGTAGCTCAGGTGGTTTTGAAAAACTTGAAGAGCACAGAAGATGGCTCTGAGTTCCAGGAGGTTTATGTGAAGACAAGCCTCCTGCCTGGTCTAGAGACCCTGAATGGTGAGATTGTCCAAGTGAGCCCCTAACCTAACTTGGATGGATCTATCGTCAAGGTGGCTTGGTGTAGTGGCTGCTGGAAAGGAGAATCTACGAGAAGGTTTTTCAGTGACTGCCACTATTGTAGGGACAAAATGAGGCGTGTAGAATTTCTGATTTTGTCCCCCAGGCGACCTGACGCTTGTGTCTACTGAAAGGCTAGGGTCCACTGGGCTGCTCGCATATGTAGGCGAGCATAGGGAACCACATAGACAGTGGATGCCATATGCTCCCAGTAGCTGAAGCATTACTCGAGCAGTTAGAAAGGTTTTCATAGCTGCTTGCGAGGTCAGCTGGAGTATTTGAAGACAATGTGGTTGTGGCAGGAAAGCCTTTGACTGCCTCTTGTCTAGAAGAGCCCCTATGAACTCTAGAGAGTGAGAAGGGGTGAGATGAGATTTTGGGAGGTTTATGACCAGTCCCAGGTACTGCAGGATTTGCATTGTACAGGAGAGCGCGGAGCTAGCTTCTGGAGCTGTTGATGTTCGGATGAGCCAATCGTCTAAGTAGGGGAAGACAAATATCCCCAGAGTTCTCAGGAATGCTGCTATTACTGCCATGCATTTTGCGAAGACTCTTGGGGCAGAAGCCAGTCCAAAGGGTAGAACCCGGTACTGGTAATGTCTTCCTTGAAAAAGGAATCAAAGAAGCCTCCTGTGATCTGTATGGATGAGAATGTGTGTATATGCATCCTTTAGATCTAGAGAACATAGCCAATCCTGACTCTGAATGTAAGGAAGAAGTGTTCCGAGGGAGATCATCTTGAATTTTTCACGGAACAGATACTTGTTCAACTCTCTGAGGTCCAGTATGAGTCTGTATCACCCAGTCTTCTTTGGAATGAGGAAGTAGGGGGAGTAGAAACCCATGCCCTGTTGGGTTATGGGTACCTCTTCTATTGCTACTTGAGCAAGTAGTGAGGTGACCTCTTGACACGTGGTGAAAGGGCCCCGAGAATTGAACTATCTTGTGATGGTGGGAAGGAGCATACTATGAAAATGGAGTTTGTACCCCTCTGTTACAATAGAGAGAGTCCAGTGCTCTGATGTTATCTGTTGCCATCTTTCGGCGAAAAGACAGAGTCTGCCTGGGATGGTGAGAGGCTCTGGACCCTTCAAGGGCAGGATGACTAGGTTCTCTAGGAAGGAGTCAAAGCCCCTGAGGAGGCTGTGTCTGCTAAGCTGGTTGAGCTCTGGGGACTTGGGCCTTCCTTTGCTGTCTGGGTTGCTGTTGCCCTTTTTGGGGAGCATGAACTGGGCAGTGGACAGCCTGAGTGTAAGATGGGCAGAATTTATTTTTTCTGGTTGAAAAAGGGTTTCTTAACTGTCTTTTTCTTAGCTGGGTTGGCTGTGGTCCTTGATAATCTGTTCAAGGTGGTGTTTTCGGACTCAAGCTGATTAGCTTTGTCCTGCCAATCCTTGCCAAAGAGGTTTTTCTCCTGTGCAAGGAATGTTCCCCAGCTTGTCTTGCATCCATTGTTCTAAATCAGATGCTTGTAACCAGGAAATGCGACGTGCACCGGTGGAGATAGCAGAGGTTCTGCTAATGCACTCAAAGCAATCAAAGGTTGCACGGTTCATTAACTTAGATACATTTTGGTCATGTTTGACCAGAGTGAGAAAGTCATCGGGAAGAAGTGGAGCCATAAGTTCCAAATCTCTTGTAACTTCCCAAAGAAACATACCCATATGAAGTATGTAAGAGCTTATTCTAGCTGAGAGCATCGAAGATTGAAAGCATCGACACCCAAATGCATCAAGTGTTCTCGATTCACAACCTGGCGGATTGGATGAATGCGTTTTAGCACTCTTGATCCTACGCATTGCCGATTCCACTACCATGGAATGGTGTGGTAATTGTGTTTTTTTGGAAACCAGGACATTACAGTACCTGGTACATTGTATCGAGTCTCCTAGAATGTGCAGACACCGTCAAGGGTGTTTCCCACATCCTAAGCATGAGATCATGCAAAATCTGGTGAATGGGAAGGGTAGCAGCTTCCTTAGGCGCTGCCAGATACTGAAGAATTTTCAACTCTTCAGCTCTTGGTTCCTTCTCAGAGGTCACGGTGATCGAGAGTCCCCTTGCTACATCACGTATGAAGTCCTGAAAGGACATGTCCTCCAGGGGAGACATCCAATGCTGTGGCGAAGGAGAGGGATCCTCTGGAAGAACCACCCCAGTACCGACAGTCATCAGAATCATCGGAATCGGAGGATTCAAAGTATTGTCGAGCCGGATGCTCTCTTATTGCTTTCAATGGTATCGATCGAAGTTGGCATCAGACTGCCTCTATACCGGATCCTCGATGCCGGAGACCAATTCCAGTGCCGGCATGAGAGAAAACATGGAGAGGGGCGCATCGTTCGATGCAGGCACGTTCGGTACCAATATCGGTACGGACAACTGCATCGATTTCAGCAATTTTAGCGGTACCGAGGCTGCTAATAAAGCTGCAAGACTGTGCTCGATGACCAGGATCTGTTGATTCATGGCGCCTGCCGATGCCTGGATGTCGGTACCGGCGGAGCAGGCCATGACACCAGAACATGACACCAAGCGTTCTCCGGAGGTGGAAGCTTTGGGAACATCTTGGAACCCCCTTAATGCTTTGGAGGCTGGGACCTCCCACCGGGGTTGTTTGGATGGTGTGTTTTCCTCGAGGGCAACGCTAGTAGCATCTCGATGCTTAGAAGGAGATCTACCCTTTGAGGACCGGCCGGTCTTGGAAGACCTGGGTTTGGTTACCTGAGATCCATGGGAGGAAGATGAAGCCCTGGATGATGTTGATGCAACAGACATTGCATCCGAGGCAAAGAGGGTGCCAAGTTTTGCAGCTCTGTTCTGCAGGCCTCTCTTGGTCATCTTTCTACACAGGTGACACTCCGATGGTAAATGGTCAGGACCTAAACATTTGAGACACCAGTCATGGGTGTCGGTAGCAGAGATGGTACCACTACACTTTCAACATTTTTTGAAACCACTAGATGGTTTCTCCATTTTGGAAGAAAAGAGGGCCTAGTGCCCAAAACGGTGCCTGGCACCAAGAGGGTACAGACCCTCCAAAAAAGAGTTATATATATATATATATATATATATTTTATTTTTTATTTTTAAGGAAAAGAAGAAAATAAAGAAAAGACTGGTGGTACTGGTATAGGCGTCGACGGTGAAGGCAGACGCAACCACAAAAACTTTTTCTGCAGTGACAGGGTTTGCTGCTTGTCGGCTCTGTGGAAAATGAAAAACTGAAGAGGGAGAGTTAGAAAGTGGGAAGGCAGCAACGCAGGCGCAGTGGGATGCTCCCAAAAGCTTTCCTATTGGATGCTGGGGAGCGTTCCCGCGCAGGCTCCATCAGTAGCAATGATACCCTCCATTGCCCATGTTCCCTGTAAGATAGTTATCTCCAAGTTATAATGCCCTGTTCAATGTAAATGGCACCCTTGGGCAGGAAGGGGACCACATATGTGTGGTAGCATGTCCCAAAGGCTTTCTTTGAAAGCTGGGGAAATGCTCTGCACGGGCTCCATTGGCGCCGATGTTACCCATATGTGAGGACTGACTTCCTGTTTATTTCTGGAGAAAATCAACTTCTTTCCAGGGAAAGAAGACGGACGTCTGTAGGGCTTCGTGGAAAAAGGGAGACTGAGTCAGATGGCACCCTTGGGCGGGAAGGGGACCACACATCTTTGGTCACATCTCCCAAAGGCTTTCTTTGAAAGCTTGGGAGATGCTTCCGTGGGGCTCCATTGGTGCAGACATTACCTATATGTGAGGCCTGACTTCCTGTTTGTTCCTGGAGAATCTCATACTTTTATGAAGGTGTGAATAAACAGGTAGATAAAGGTGAGCTAGTTGATACAGTGTATCTGGATTTTCAGAAAGCCTTTGACAGAGTCCGTCATGGAAGACTCTTGGAGAAATTATTAAGTCATGGGATAGAAGGCAATGTACTAGTGTGGGATCAGGAACTGGTTAAAAATGAGAAAACAGAGTAGGGCTAAAGGCCAATTTTTTCAGTGGAGAAAGGTGAATAGTTGAGTACCCCAAGAATCAGTGCTGCTGCTTTTTAACATATTTATAAATGACCTGGAAATGGGAATGAGTGAAGTGATCACATTTACAGATGAGACAAAATTATTCAAAGCTGTTAAAACACAAAACGATTGTAAGAAAATTGCAAGAGGTCCTTGAAAAATTGGAAACTGGGCATTCAACTGGCAGATGAAATTTAATGTGGACAAGTGCAAAGTTATGCACCTGGAAGAACATTTCAAATAGGACATCCAAGTGCAAACTGGAACATCAAAGGCAGGCATGTACAAGTTCAGGCACAATTCCAGAAATGTGGATCTTTATCTTTATTAAAACATTTGATAAACCGCTATGGCCAAGGCATTAAGCGGTGTACAATAAAATAAAATAAAAGTCAACACTGCAAAAGTAAAGAAAAGAACGCCATAAAATAATAGGAAAGCAAAGAGTCAAAGAAGTACATAAAAGCTGGACAGAAAGAGGAAACTAAAACAAAAGACAATACGAGATAAAATTATTAAAAACACTACAAAGACCAAACAATATCACAAACAAAGACAAAAAGGACAGACAAAATGACAAGGACAGCATATCTTAGGGATGGGAATCAGAGGGAAGGTCAAAGGCTTGTTTGAACAGGTGAGTTTTGAGTAGTGACTTGAAATGTGGGTAGGAAGGTTCTAATCGGAGGGAAGATGGTAAAGTATTCCATAAAAGAGGACCCAAAAAGAAGAAAGCCGAGTGTCGAGTCTGCTCCAGGTGTGCTCGCGAAGGAGCAGGCAGGGCTAGGCGATTGGCGTGAAGGGATCGAAGCTGGCGGTAGGGAGTGTGAAGGGAAATAAGATCAGCCAGATATGCAGGTTCACCCGTGTAAATAGCACGGTGAATTAAGATAAGAAATTTATAGTGATAACGAAAACGAAGGGGTAACCAATGTAGACGAAGAAGAAGAGGGGTAACATGATCACAGTGGTGGGTGAAAGTAATGAGCCGAACAGCGGTGTTCTGAACGGATGTGCCCGATATGCAAATATATCAAATATCTATATAGATGTCCCCAGGAGAGCATTTCAGAACCAAGACATCTCATAGCATGATGGTTAGAGTAGTGGCTTAAGAGCTGGGTGGCCAGAGTTCAAATCCCAGTGAAGGACTTTGTAATTTAAAGCTAGTCACTTAATTCTCTATCTTTTTTTTACACTCTCTGGATGTTTTAAGGTGAAAACAAACACTTTCCTGATGCCTATTCATGGCTGGAGTAGGAATAAACATGCATGTGCCTGCAGACTGCTCCGCTGCTTCTGGTATTGAAAGGGGACATGCCTCTATCACACCCCTATACTTGAACGTGCCTTTCTGGAGACGTCTGCGAATGGCATTTGTGAAATGGTTACAGAGATGTATCTGTGATTTCACCGTCCATGTGCATGTCTGCCGACGTCCAAATCATGACTAAACCTTTTAGAAGGACTCTCCTAGGGAAGAACATCCCAAACTATAGTTACATGATTCAAGGTTCCACATTAATCACCACCCAGAAAAAAGATTTAGGTGCCATCGTGGATAATACATTGAAACCCTCGGCCCAGTGTGCAGCGACGGCCAAGAGAGCAAACAGAATGCTAGGAATGAAAGGAGTGGAGAATAAAACAAAGGATGACATCATAATGCCTCTGTATCGTTCCATGGTGAGACCGCACCTTGAGTATTGTGTGCAATTCTGGTCGCCATATCTTAAAAAGGATATAGCAGAATTAGAAAGGCACAGAGAAGAGTGACAAAAATGATAAAGGGGATGGAAGGATACTCCGTATGAGGAAAGGTGTAAAATGTTAGGGCTTCTCAACTTGGAAAAAAGATAGCTGAAGTGAGATGTGATAGAGGTCTATAAAATAATGAACGGTATGGAACAGGTAAATGTAGATCTGTTTACTCCTTTCAAAAAGTAGAAAGACTAGAGGACACACAATGAAGCTACAATATAGCACATTTAAGACTAATCAGAGAAAATATTTTTTTTCACTTAACGCATAATCAAACTCTGGAATCAGTAAAAGCTGTTAGTGTAGCTGGATTTAAAAAAAAGGTTTGGACAAGTTCCTAGAGGAAACGTCCATAAACCATATTAAAGAGGACCCATGGAACAAGCAGCATGGAATCTGTGTATCTTTGGGGAACCTGACAGATACTTATGACCTGGATTGGCCACTGCTGGAAATAGGATTTGATGGACCTTTGGTCTGACCCAGTATGGCATATCTTATGTTTTTAACCATACCATACAGAGCCCCCTCAAAGCTGGTAGTACTGAGTACGTCAGAGGCAAGTGGCTGATCTCACTGAGACACTGTAAGGCTACAGCCCTGCTGTCTGAACTAAACCTGTGCCTTCTCTCTGGTAGAATGGCCTAGTGACATACATAAAGTAGGGAGCAATGAAAGCTGCTCATACCCTCAACTACACCATTTTGACCTTGTGGGTTATATCTCTCCTATAGGACGTAGGCAAGTACAACTTAAGTGGTCACCTCCAGATTAAGGGAGCTGCTATTTGGATTTGCTTCTGGCAGCAGAGATGAGGTTAGGCTAGAAGGGGAACAGGCCTTGTAAGCTAGGGATCTAAGAGAATACGGTGTCTGAAGCAAGAGCATGCTATTTCATAGTACCTAGCTGGCTCCTTTGCTTGTCTAGAGAGATGACTATGAGTGGCTACAAAGTGTATTCCCCCTCCCCTGCTTTCATTTCACAAAGATAAATTGAAAGCTTCAGGTTTTCCAGATGGGTAGGGGATCATACATATACAGATTCATTATGTACTGTTAATAGGGCTTCTCATAATGGGCATTACTCAGCTTGATTGGGAGGGCCTCCTGAATTTACTTACCTCTCTCTTTCCTTATAGGTGGTGTCCCTATGAGGAGAGCTTTCCTTCTGGTCCAGTGGAGATAAGGACTACAAAATTAACAGTACATAATGTATTTCATGGTAGGAATTGGGGCAGAAAGAAACCTGCACAAAAGGAGAACAGAGCTCCAAGGGTGCGGGGCCTTTAACCCGGCTGCTGACAAGGTAGTAACAACAGAGGCTGCTCTTATTAGCTAGAAGCAAAGTGTAATTCTAGCTGTTTCTGTCTAAGCAAAATAGTAGAGAGAACTCAAATATTTCACCCCTTTCTTCTTTTCCTCAAACTTAGGAGTCCAGTGCCTACTAGTGAAAGAGTAATTCTGCCAGCAATAAAGCAAACTTTGGGAAACAACTTTGCAGAGCGTCAAAAGAGAACCCTAGCAAAGCAAAGAAGTCGAACGCAGCGCACTGTCCTTTAATCTGCTTTTAAGTAAATGTTACACCAGTCTTCTTGCCCATGTATTTATTCATGTTGTCCCTCTGCTAGAGACTCATCTTGATACACTCATTGGTTTAGATAAAAGGCAGGTTTATCTTTCTCACTTGGTGGCACAGCTAAGCCAGCCCTGTTAGCCTTTAGCTCCTCTACTGGCCCACTCTTACTGCTCTTCTGATCCATGCCTTGGAGGGTAATAGGACTAGGTGTACAAACCCTTCCAAGACCACTCAAGTGACTAACTTTAAAAAAATAAAAAGGGCTGAAAATGAAAGAAGCCAAAATGAAAAACGATTTATAATAAAGCAAATAACAACCAAAGAATGCGGTCAGTGTTCGTGTACAAAATACTGAGAAGTGTTCAGCTCCTTCAATCATTTTAAAACTGACCAGAAAGCAATTTATTAGCAATACATTCTTAAAGAGATGAAACAAGCCCTAAGTCAGTGAGGAGAGGGCTAAAGTATTTCAGTATTTCCTTTTGGCGACACACCATGCTGCTGGAGCACCCAATCCCTGTCTCTTTCAGGCGAAAGCATGGGACATGTGTGCAGGCCTCAGGAGGAGACGGGACTGTTGTCATGGATACCATAAGTCAAGGATAATGCTCAGCTGCTCTGCTTGTTTTTAGGTCTTTACAGAGGATTTCAAGAAAAGGTTCTTAACATCCTTTAAACACCTCTCCCTAAACCAGAAAAAGACTAATACACATAACAAAACAACTGGGCTTTAGCACACGCGTGAAGCTGGCCAAAGGCTATGGTTAAAGTGTCATTCTTCAGATGGAGAGAAGCAACTCGGACATTCTTCAAAGATGGCACACTGTGCAAGCCAGGAACAGCCTCACCTGCGTCTGAGCAGAGGCTTCCATGCAGGCTGCGAAGCATTTATAGAGTGGACAGTCTACTCATCTGATTCCATAATAGAAGGCCAGAAACAATTTTTTTAAGAGATGACAACAAATGCCAACTCCTCCCCTTCCCCAAACAGTCTAGCACTGAAACAGTTGTGTATACAGTTCTGAAGATAGAGCTAAAGCAGGACAGCACAAAGGCTAAACCTAATTAGAATTGCAATTCCTAGTAAAAGCAACAGCTTCCCTGCACAGTCACTGCACTTCCATGCTTCCTATGCTGCTGAAAGGCAGGCCTGGCGGATGCTCAGTGCCCACGTATTGAGGAGTGCTGTGATTGAATGTTTGTCTGGAAGCTGCAGAAGTTTTGATGTCATATATCGATACACAGACTGCAGGAAGGGATTGGCCTCTAGAAAGGAAGAAAAAGATAGGTTACAAAGTACGGTTGTTCCATACCCCATGTTATTTATTACATTCAATTTCCCACTATTCCCAAAGCCCAGACACATTGGAGGATGTTCTAGCTAGCTGAATCAATCAGTCATCTGCTGGACTCTGTCTATGGGCTCTGAAAGGGAAAATGCCAAGTACATTACCGTATTGCCTAGGATTGTCTACCCACAGAGGGCTCTGATCAGGATAATCAGCTGGGACGCTCAGCTGCAACGGTGGCACACTCGGGAGGTCCTTATCATCTAAAACAAAAAGTTTCTGTAAGCTATAAATCCATGCAAATGCTTGTACTGATTTGTCAAACCCTAAGGGTCTTTCCGTTGTGCAAGGAGATGAAAGCAGGTAGAGTGAAGAGGTGATCACATGCACAGTATTAAAACATGCTTCTCTCTGATGCTAGTGGTTCCTAGGCTTCTTTCTGATACTGGTGGTTCCTAGGCTTCTCTCTGATACTGCTGCTTTCTGGGCTTCTCTCTGATACTGGTGCTTCCTGGGCTTCTCTCTGATACTGGTGGTTCCTGGGCTTCTCTCTGATACTGCTGCTTCCTGGGCTTCTCTCTGATACTGCTGCTTCCTGGGCTTCTCTCTGCCACTGCTGCTTCCTGGGCTTCTCTCGGACACTGCTGGTTCCTAGGCTTCTCTCTGATACTGCTGGTTCCTAGGCTTCTCTCTGATACTGGTGGTTCCTGGGCTTCTCTCTGATACTGGTGCTTCTGGGCTTCTCTCTGATACTGGTGGTTGCTAGGCTTCTCTGTGATACTGGTGCTTCCTGGGCTTCTCTCTGATACTGGTGCTTCCTGGGCTTCTCTCTGATACTGGTGGTTGCTAGGCTTCTCTGTGATACTGCTGGTTCCTGGGCTTCTCTCTGATACTGGTGGTTCCTGGGCTTCTCTGCGATACTGGTGGTTCCTGGGCGTCTCTCTGATACTGGTGGTTCCTGGGCGTCTCTCTGATACTGGTGGTTGCTAGGCTTCTCTCTGATACTGGTGGTTCCTGGGCTTCTTTCTGATACTGGTGCTTCCTGGGCTTCTCTCTGATACTGGTGGTTCCTAGGCTTCTCTCTGATACTGGTGCTTCCTAGGCTTCTCTCTGATACTGGTGGTTCCTGGGCTTCTCTCTGATACTGGTGCTTCCTAGGCTTCTCTCTGATACTGGTGGTTCCTAGGCTTCTCTCTGATACTGGTGGTTCCTGGGCTTCTCTCTGATACTGGTGCTTCCTAAGCTTCTCTCTGATACTGGTGCTTCCTAGGCTTCTCTCTGATACTGGTGGTTCCTAGGCTTCTCTCTTATACTGGTGGTTCCTAGGCTTCTCTCTTATACTGGTGGTTCCTAGGCTTCTTTCTAATAACACATTTACTTACACTTTTTTCTCCCCCAATTTTTGTCTTTTTTTAAATGTATGCCACTCTGCTGCACTCCTCAAAAAGCAGTCTGTCAGGCAACTAATCTAAAGGTACTACCTCGATATAGGATGGAAGACAACGATCAGTGTACAGAGCTAAGGATAAATCACAGCTGCAAGTTGTAGATGTTTGGCAGCCTCTGTTCCCACCCAGGCAGCATCTGTAGCGCAAGGAGAGAGCGGGCTCATGATGCTGGCACAGGCACTGCACAGCAAACATCATTTACTTTAAAATAATTCTGCTGGAGAAGCAGCTCCCACTGCCAGACCAAAGTCTCGCTATAACAATCATGTGATTTTGTGTTTTTTATTGTGAAACGTCAGGAAAGAAAGCACAGTTACTCACCTGTAACAGGTGTTCTCCAGGGACAGCAGAAATCAGTCCTCACATATGGGTGATGCTGACAGAGCCCTTGCAAAAGCATCTCCCCAGCTTTTAAAGAAAGCCTTTGGGAGATGCCACCATGCATGCTTGGTCCCCTTCCCGCCCAAGGGTGCCATCTTGGTCAGTCAGATGACATAGCTAGAGCTGACAAAAGGGATGGCAAAAATTACTTCAACTCCAAGGGGAGGAGGGAGGCTTGTGAGGACTGATTCCTGCTGTCCCTGGAGAACACCTGTTATAGGTGAGTAACTATGCTTTCTCCAGGAACAAGCAGGAAATCAGTCATCACATATGGGACTACCTAGCTACAGGCTACCGAGAACCTGTAGAAAAACAAGGCCCAGCTGTGAGCAGCCACAAGCGAACCCGAGGACAGACTCTGAGGACCCCAGTGTCCAGGGAGAACCATGGTTCCGGTAGCCTGAACAAGAAGGGTCGGAGGGCAGGAGTTGCCTAAACCCCAAACAGATTATGGAGTATGTCCTGGTCAAAGGCACTGTCCCGTCAGGACTCCCTCTCCAGGCCATAGTGAACTGCAAAAGTGTGGACCGAAGATCAGGTGGTGGCCCGGCAGATGTCTGCCATGGGAAAAGAGTGAAGGCTCGCGATTGAAGTTGCCATAGCCCTGACATTATGCTCTGTGACCCAGCGCTGTGACCCAGTGCTCCAGCGGCAGCCCAACCTGGTTGTGGGTGAAGGTGATGCAGTCTGCCACCCAGATGACAGGGTCTGCTTGGTGACAGCCTCCTCCACATGACTGGGGTCGTATGAGACAAAAAGCTGTGAGACTTTGCGGTGGCCCTGAGTACGCTGTAAATAGAAGGACAGAGCCCTTTTGCAGTCCAGAGTATGGAGAACGGCTGACGCTTTGTCGATGTGGGGCCGTGGAAAGAAGGTAGGGAGTACTACCTCCTGGTTGAGGTGGAAATCAGACACTACCTTTGGAAGAAACTGCAGGTGAAGGCGGAGCATGACCTTGTTCTTGCAGAACCTGGTGTAGGGTGGCTCGGCCACTAGGGCCTGGAGCTCACTGACTCTGCGGGCGGAGGTGAGTACCACCAGGAAGGCCACCTTCTAGGACAAGTATCTCAGATGGCAGGTAGCCAAGGGTTCAAAGGGCAGCTTGGTAAGCTGTGCAAGGACCGCTTTGAGATCCCATTTCACCAGGGGGCGGACAGATGGGAGGCTTTGAGAGCAATAAGCCCCACATGAATCAGGTAATGAGGGACTGCGCGGAAAGAGGCTTGCCCTCTATGGAGTTGTGGTTCGCGGAAAGTGTGCTCAGGTGCACCCTGACAGAGCTGGACTTAAGTCCGGACTGTGAAAGGTGTAGCAAATACTGCAGTACTGCATGCATAGGGCAGAACGGGTTCACCCATTGCTCCGAGCATCATAAGGAGAACCTGCGCAACTTGAAGCATAGGCTCGTATCGTGGAGTCCTTGCGAGAGGTCAGGATGACCTCTTCCACTTCCTTGGGGAGGTTGGGATGCTAAAGCAACCCGTTCAGCAGCCATGCTGTGAGGGACAAGGATCCCAGGTTGGGGTGAAGGATCAAGCCCTCCTCCTGGGTCAAAAGTCCCGGTGAGCTCCCGAGTAGGACCGGGGGTTCTGTTGAGAGGCGAAGCAGTAGAGGAAACCAAGGCTGCCTGGGTCATTAGAATTAGGGAAACTTTGTCTCGCTGGACCTTGAAGAGGGTCCGTGCTATCCAGAGGGTGGAAGGGAAGGCATACAACAGATCCTCTGACCACGAGATGAGGAAGGCATCCACAGATACCCAAGACCAGGCGTGGCTGCGAGCAGCAGAAACGCAGTAGCTGAGTGTTGGTCGGGCTGGCAAAGAGGTCGAGGTACGGCGTTTCCCACAATCTGAAGAGCCACTGTGCTGTCCCAGGGTTCAGGTGCCACTTGTGTGGTTGGAGGACCCTGCTCAGCCTGTCCGCCAGAGTGTTGTCCTGGCCCGGGAGGTATACCGCCCTGAGGAGCATACCATGTCTGATCGCGTATGAGCAGAGGACTTCTGTCTCCTGGCAGAGGTGATAGGAGCCTGTGCCGCCTTGCTTATTTAGGTCGAACATTGTGACCTGATTGTCCATCTGGACGAGCAGTGACTGATGTTGCAGGCAGTGCTGGAAAGCCTTGAGCGCAAGGAGAACAGCCCTGAATTGCAGGTTGATCTTCTGCGGGCTCTCCTCGAAGTACCAGATGCCCTGGGTGCGCATTTCCTCACAATGGGCACCCCAGCCCAGCAGGGAAACATCTGTCATGAAGACCCTCCAGGGGTTTGGGAGTTGGAAGAGCATGCCCTTCAACAGGTTCTGCAGATCCTGCCACCAACTGAGGGACTCTGCCAGCTGACAGGACACAGAGACTCTGTCCCAGAGCCTGCCCTTGGCTTGGGTCCACTATGAGTGGAGACACCACTAAGCTGCCTGCATGTGGAGATGGGCATTGGAGACCACATGGACCATGGAGGCCATGTGGCCGAGGAGGCGAAGCATGGACTGAACCAACACGGGGCGGCGGGATTGCACTTTGGTCGCCAGGTCATGAGGCAATCTGCCCTGTCCCGGGGGGAGGGGAACCACAGCTTGGAGGGTGTCCAGGCGAGCCCCTATGAACTCTAAGTCTTGAATTGGGATTTTGGGTGATTTATCAGAAATTCTAGGTGTTTGTTGGACCTTGATGGTGCGGCCTGTGGCCTACAGCATCTCTGAGGCTCTGTCTCTTTTTACAAGCCAGTCATCCAAGTAAGGGAAGAAGAAGGCCCCTTGGAGACAAAGATAAGCAGCCACCACTGCCAGCCATTTGATGAAGACCCTTGGTGCAGAGGCAAGGCTGAAGGGAAATACCCTGTACTGGTAATGGTCACCCCCGACCATGAATCTTAGGTATTGCCTGTGACTGGGATGGATAAGAATGTGGGTATAAGCATTCTTCAGGTCAAAGGAGCATAGCCAATCTCTCTGCTGGAGGTAAGGCAGCAGTATTCCAAGGGAGAGCATTTTGAACTTCTCAAGCACTAGGAATTTGTTAAGGTTTCTCACGTCCAGGATGGGCCTTAGTTCTCCTGTTCTTTCTGGGACCAGAAAGTATCTGGATTGAGTTCTCCTGTTCTTTCTGGGACCAGAAAGTATCTGGAGTAAAATCCCTTTCCTTTCAGGTGGTGTGGTATGGGCTCCACAGCCCTGTCCCTGAGAAGGCCTGTGAGTTCTTGCATTAGCAGAGCTTGGTGCTGGGGAGACCGAGGAGGCTCCCCAGGACAGAAGGGTAGAGGCAGCTGGTCCAGGTGGAGGAAATAACCCTCCCTGACTACTTGAAGTGCCCGTGAGTCGGTAGTGATGGAAGCCCACCTGTGGGCAAAATGGACCAGGCGCCCCCATTGTTGGCAGCTGATCCTCCAGAGGAAGAGAGTCTATGCTGGGCTGGAGTTTGGGGCCCTTGGGTTTGTGTGGACCATGGCCCACTCCCCTGCCCTGGTGCCCCTGCTGAGGAGTCTGGGTATGGCGAATAACTTTGATAGAGTTGGCCTTTCCTATGGAAAGGAGGCTCCTTTCCTGGAGGCTTCTTCCTTGGAAGAGTAGAAGTCTTCCTTGAGAGTTGAGTCCGAGTCACGTACTCTGTCTCGATCTCGGCAGCTTTGTCCTCCATGGGCTTACCGAACATCTGCTCCCTGAGGCATAGGATCTCAAGGAGCTTTCTCCTGCACCCATTGCTCGAGGTTGGATGTCTGGAGCCAAGCCTGGCATTGGGTGCTGATGCCGGCAGCAGCCACCCTTGCGCTGGACTCGAAGCTGTCGTAGGCAGCTCGAGATAAGTACTTGGAGCACTCTCCGATGGACTTTGTAAGTGTCTGGAAGCGTCAAAGGTGGTCTCCATCAAGGCCAGCCATGAAGCCTCTGAGCTCCTTCACCAGGTCTCGGAGGAACATGCCGATGTAAAGTTAATAAGTTTGAATGCGGCATGCTAGCATCGAGCCCTGGTAGCATTTCTGCCCGAGGGCGTCAAGGGCACGGGGCTCCCTGCCTGGGGGCACAGATAAGTGCATTTTCAGGTTCTTCTGATGGCGCATGGCCGACTCCACCACCATGAAGGTGTGAGGGAGATGGGTCTTCGGGAAGCCCAGCCCACGCTGGACCCGGTACATGGTATCCAGGCGAGGGTTAACAGTGGACACCAATGCCAGGGTTCTCACATCCGAAGGAGGAGCCGGTTGAGGATGGAGGGGACCAGGACCATCGGGGTCTCTTTAGGTGGTGCCTCATACTGGAGGATGTCAAGCTCCTCCATACAGGGGTCCTCCTCTGACTTCATAGTAAGGGAAAGAACCCGTGCCATGTCCTGGATGAACTCAAGGAACATGGTGTCCTCGGGTGGGGATCGGCGCCTAGTTGTCGGTGGAGACGGATCTGAGGGGAGGTCTCAGTGGGCCCGAGACTCTGGAGATGTCTTGACGTCAAACTCCCAAGCCGAGTAGTCTGAGGAAGACTCAAGGCCTGACAGCTCCAGGGGCATCATTGGCTTTGGTCTTCGGTGCACTGAGGCTGAGGCCTGGCCGGAGCCCGAGGCACTCCCCTGCGAGGATCTCGCCCCTGAGGAATGGGAGCGAGATCGAGACCCTCACCGGGGATCTACCCAAGGCGTCTTGCTCTCGGGGATTGCTTCAGTGGCCTGGAGAGTCCTTGACATCGAGGTCCCTGTGGTCTCGGCGTGAGATCCAGCGGGGCCAGGCAGAGACGCCTGTTGGGACATGATGAATGCAGAAAAGCTGTGTTCAAGTGCCAACATACGAGTTTCCACTCTGGGGTGGCTGTTATTGACTCCAATGCCGGGGTTAATGGGTCTGGAATCGAGAAGGAGAGGGGTTCCTCCGCAGGACGGCCCTCGGGAGACCGAAGTCCATCTTCGGAGGCCTCGACTTCTTTCCTGGGTACCTTCCTTGGCCGCTCCGACTCCTCGTAATCTTGTCAGGGGCTGAGGGACCGTGCACGGGATTTCCCATGCTTGTCCGCCTCCCAGGACGAAGGCCTCAAGGTCTTTTTCTTCTTACACTCTCACTCCGGGGACCCTTGTTCGGAATGTCTGTAAGCTCGCTCTGGAACCGCGGGGGCCATATGTGACTCCAAGGATTTGTGCGGGGCCTTTGAGTGTGAGGCTACCGGGGATACCAATGTCGAGTCTGCCCTGTAGAAGATGTCATCTTGCTTTAGTTGGTGGCTCTGTATGGCCTTGATGAACATCTTTTAGTACAGGGGGCACTCCTCCGGGTTGTGGTTGACGCCCAGACACCAGAGGCAATAGTTGTGAGTGTCAGTGAGAGACATGTTTTTGGAGCACTGATCACATTTCTTAAAAACAGTAGCCATTGGGGTAAAAAGGGACCCCAGCGAGGTCGAAAACCTTCGGCGCGGCCAGCGGTTGAAAAAAAGGCATGAAGGCACTGGAGGAACCTAACAAAAACAAAACTAAGTTTCAAGACCTAGTGCCGGGGCAGTGGGCCTCAAAGGAGGGAAAGGGAACAGCATGAGCCGGGAAGGTGTACAAGAGTGTATGAGAAATCAACTTTTTTCGGGAGGAAAAAAGACGTCTATAGGGCTCCACGGAAAAAGGGAGACTGACCAAGATGGCATCCTTGGGTGGGAAGGGGACCACGCATGCATGGTGGCATCTCCCCAAGGCTTTATTTGAAAGCTGGGGAGATGCTTCTGCGAGGGCTCAGTTGGTATCGGCGCCACCCATATATAAGGACCGACTTCCTGCTTGTTCCTGGAGAATACTTTTTAATAGAGAGCAGCAGAAGGAGGCAGCAGCTATGTTTTGTTTTCTAGCTACTATGTTCTCTTTTTTATTTATTTTATTTATTTATTTCAATTTTTTATATACTGCACTATTTATAATCAGCGCGGTTTACAGAGAAACACAAAGACCAGAACAACAGGCTGTTCGGTATTACATATAACAGGAGTATAAACTTGGATAACATGGGCGAACTATATACATAGAATAAATAATCAATTAGTTTGATAGCATGAAAGAACTATTTACATAGAATAGCAGTAGTGCTAAGGTCAGGAGGAGATTGTGGTTAGGTTTGTGGTAAGGCTAATCTATTGCACTTTATGTAGGGTAATATTTGATAAATAGGTTATATTTGAGGGCCTTTCTGAACTGGGCTAGGTCGGTTATGGCATGTATGTCAGGTGGTAGGGAGTTCCAGTGTTTTGGGGCGCAAAACATGAAGGCTGTATTCGCTGTTGATCGGCTGCAAGTTGTTATGGCCTTTGGCATTATTAGGGTGTTTAGCGCTATTTGTCTTCTGGATCTGGTTGGTGGTACAGTTTGTGTGAGATCAGTTAGTGAGTTGGCTGACAAACCATGGATGGCCTTGTACGTGAGAATCAGTGTTTTGAATATGAGCCTGGCTTGTATTGGGAGCCAGTGAAGCTGTTTGAGGATTGGTGTCACATGATCATTCCTGGACGCTCCTTGTAGAACCCTTGCAGCAGTATTCATGGCAAGTTGTAGAGAACTTAGGGTGGATTGTGGGAGACCTTGTAGAATTGAATTGGCGAAATCGAAATGCGGCAAGATGAGTGCTTGGAAGATGGTTCTGAAATCCTCTGGGTCAAGTAAGGAGCGTAAGTGCCTGAGTGTGCGTATCTTGAAGTATACAGCTTTTACAATATTGTTTACGTGTGATTTCATATCGAGACGGTGGTCCAGCGTGACTCCGAGATATCTTATTGTTTCTTTAGTGGATAGATCAGCTCCCTTAACACTTATATGTGATGGTGGAATGAAATTGGGGTCTCTTGTAACAAAGAGAACCTCAGTTTTCTTGTGCTGGATGCGGAGGTTCTGTGAGAGAAGCCACTCTGAGACTGCATCAAAGCAATTTATTATGGGCAGTAAATTCATTTGCATTGTGGAAAAAGGCATATAAAGTAGGATATCGTCTGCGTATATCATACATTTAATATTGAATGATCTGATGATCTTTTACCTTTAGAAAGGAGGGATGGTCCCCCCCCCTCCAAGCACCAAAGGGAACCGTTACTTAAATGTATGTCACTGATCCTCTACTTAATCCAACCCCTAGCCTTTCCCCTCATGGCTGGCCACCAAGCTTTATGATAATCTTAAGAATTAACAAGAGTTGCCCAAACATCTGGCTGCCTAGTTCCTATGACACTGCGAAACAATAAGTAGCCACCATCAATACAGTCTGTTGCTTCCAACTCAGCAACTGCATCACCTGCAGCAGTGCTAGTTCTGCTTCCTTTGCCTACACTTTTTCTCCTGTCCTACCTGGAGTGAAAGGGGGGTTAGCATAGTTACTCACCTGTAACAGGTCTCTCCTTGGACAGCAGGAGTCAGCCCTCACATATGGGTGACATCGGTGCCGACAGAGGCCCCGCGGAAGCATCTCCCCACCTTTAAAAGAAAGCCTTTGGGAGATGCACCATGCATGGCATGGCCTCCTTCCCGCCCAAAGATGCCACCTTGCCTCAGTCTAATGACATAGCTAAGATGGCAAAAATTAAAATACAGTAAAGAAGCAACTCCAAGGGGAGAAGGGAGGGTTGTGAGGACTGATAGCTGCTGTCCCTGGAGAACACCTGTTAAAGGTGAGTAACTACACCTTCTCTGGGAACAAGCAGGAAGTTGGTCCTCACATATGGGACTCCCCAGCTACAGGCTACCGAGAACCTGTAAAAACGCCATGGTGACCTTCAAAGGGTAAGCCGTCATCAGCAGTAGTTGAGTCCCTACTGAGAGGCTCTCGCAAGACCCAAGTGTCCGGCAGAGAACCAGCACTCCGGCAGCCTGAACACAGAAAGGTTTTAAGTCAGGATTATCTACACCCCGAAAAGATTACAGAGTACAGCCTGGCCAAAGGTGCTGTCCCGTTGGGACTCCCTCTCCAGGCAGTAGTGAGCTGCGAAGGTATGGACTGAAAACCAGGTGGCAGCCCAACAGATTCCGTCATGGGGACGGAACGCAGATTTGCCATGGAAGTAGCCATGGACCTAATGCGGTTCACGATGACCTTCTGGTCCAGTGAGATCCCTGCCTGCTCATAGGTGAGGGTAATGCAATCTGCCTCCTAAGCAGACAAAGTTCACTTAGTGACTGGGAGCCCCAGATGACTGGGGTCATTGGATACAAAAAGCTGAGGTGCTTTGCAGTGGCCCTGAGTCCATTGCAGATAGAAGGACAGAGCCCTTTTACAATCCAAAGTATGGAGAACAGTCTCCACCCTGTTAGCATGAGGCCTTGGAAAGAAGGTGGGGAGTACCACCTCCTGATTGAGGTAGAATGAAGACACCACCTTTGGCAGAAACGTGGGGTGTGTGTGGAACACCACCGTGTTCTTGTAGAACCGTATGTAGGGAGTTATGCCATCAGAGCCTGGAGCTCATTGACTCTGCGAGCTGATGTGAGTGCCACAAGGAAGATGAAATTCCAGAAGAGGTACCTCAAGTGGCAGGTAGCCAGGGGCTCAAATGGCAGCTTAGTGAGCTGCGAGAGCACAACGCTGAGATCTCACTCTGCTGCTGGAGTGCAGACGGCGGTTTGGATAGCATGAGATCCTGCAAGATCTAAGATACAAGATGCTCAGCTGAGAGGGGCTTGCCCTCAATGGAATGGTGGTGCGTTCCAATAGCGCTCATGTACACTCTGACCGAGTTGGACTTTAGTCCCACCTGCAACAGATGGAGCAGGTACTGGGGCACTAAGAGGGGACAAGGCCATAGCAGAGAGACTGAATGAATTCTTTGCTTCGGTCTTTACGGAGGAAGATGTGGGAATGTTACCCATGACTGAAATGGTATTTAAAAGAGATGCTGCGGAAGAACTGAAAGAAATATTGATACACCGGGAAGATGCATTACAACTGTTTGATAAATTAGCAAATCACCTGGACCGGATGGTATACATCCAAGGGTGTTGAAAGAACTGAAATATGAGATTTCAGACTTACTATTAGTAATCTTTGAACTATCATTAAAATCATCTGTAATTCCTGAAAATTGGAGGATGGCCAATATAAGGTCAATTTTTAAGAAGGGTTCCAGGGTGATCCAGGAAACTACAGACTGGTGAGCCTGATGTCAGTACCGGGAAAAATGGTAGAAACCATCATAAAGAACAAAACATGTAGATAGTCATGGCATAATGGGAGATAGCCAACATGGCTTTAGCCAAGGAAGGTCTTGTCTTACTAATCTGTTATGTTAATTTGAAGGTGTGAATAAATAGGTAGACAAAGGTGAGTCAGTTGTTATAGTGTATCTGGACTTTCAGAAAGCCTTTGACAAGGTCCCTCATGAGAGACGTTTGGCAAATTTAAAAAGTCATGGGATATGAGGCAGTGTACTATTGTGGATCGGGAACTGGTTAAAAGATAGAAAACAGAGGGTAGGGCTAAATGGCCAATTATCCTAATGGAGAAAGGTGGATAGTGGAGTTCCCCAGGGATCTGTGCTGGGTCTGCTGCTTTTTAACATATTCATAAATTACCTGGAAATGGGAATAATGAGAGAGGTTATCAAATTTGCAGATGACACAAAACTATTCAAAGTTGTTAAAACCCATGAGGATTGTGGAAAATTGCAAGAGGATCTTGATAAATTGGAAGACTGGGCATCCAAATGGCAGATGAAATTTAATGTGGATAAGTGCAATGTTATGCACCTAGGAAAGAAAAACCCAAACTATGGTTACACTATGCAAAGTTCCACATTAGGAACTACCACCCAGGAAAAAGATTTAGGCGTCATCGTGGATAACATGTTAAAACCCTCTGCCCAGTATGCAGCGGCGGCCAAGAGAGCAAATAGAATGCTAGGTGTCATAAGGAAAGGAATGGAGAATAAAACAAAGGATATTATAATGCCTCTGAAGTGTTTCATGGTGCATCTGCACCTTAAATATTGTGTGCAGTTCTGGTCACTGTATCTTTAAAATGATATAGCGTTATTAGAAAAGGTACAGAGAAGAGCCACCAAAATGGTAAAGGGGATGGAAGGATAACCCTATGAAGAGAGGTTAAAAAGGTTGGGGCTCTTCAACCTGGAAAAGAGACGGCTGAAGGGAGATATGATAGAGGTCTATAAATTAATGAATGGAGTGGAACAGGTAAACGTAGATCAATTGTTTACGTCATCAAAATATAGAAAGACTAGGGGGCATGCAATGAGGCTACAGGGTAAACTATTTAAGACTAATAAGAGAAAATATTTTTTCACTCAACGTGTAATCAAACTCTGGAATTTGCTACTGGAAGATGTAGTAAAAGCTGTTAGTGTAGCCGGGTTTAAAAAAGGTTTGGACAGGTTCCTGGAGGAAAGGTCCATAAACTAGTATTAAAAAGGGACCCAGGATATCAATGCTTGACCCAATACAAGCAATGTGGGAACCTGTGTCTTTTGGGGAAATTGCTAGGTACGTATAACCAAGATTGGCCACTGTTGGAAACAGGATACTGGGCTTGATGGACCTTGGTCTGACCCAGTATGGCATATCTTATGTTCTTACCACTTGTACAGAGCAGGAAAACGAGTTTGCCCGTCTTTTGGTGTACCACACCAAGAATTAATGCCACTTGAAGGCATATGCCCTTCTTGTAGAAGCCTTACAAGAGGCCAGGAGAACCTCCTCCACATTCCATAGGAGGTTAAAGGGAGTTAACGCTACTCTTTCAGCCAAGCCATGAGTGATAGGGACCCCAGGTTGAGGTGTAGAAGAGAGCCCTGTTCCTGTGAGAGTAGTCCTGGGGCTCGGCCCAGGGGAATCGGCGATGCCACTGACAGGGAGAGGAGCAGCGGGAACCAGGATTGCCTGCCACTGGGGAGCTATCAGTATTAGTGACGCCCTGTCGCGCTGGACCTTGAAGAGGGCGACCAGTGGTGTCAGCGGAAAGGCATAAATGAGGCCTTCCGTCCATGGATTGAGGAATGCGTCCGCTGCTACCCAGGACGGGTGCGGCTGGTGGGAGCAAAAGCGGGGCAACTGCGTGTTGTCCGGGCTGGAGAACAGGTCCACCAGGGGGAAACTCCAGAGTCAAAATAGCTGGGAGGCCGTCTCGGGATCCAGGCACCACTTGTGCGGCTAGAGGACTCTGCTCAGCTTGTCCGCCAGGACACTGTCTTGGCCTGGGAGGTAGACCACTCTTAGGAACATTCCTCTGCATGCCGCAAAGAAGCAGAAGGCTACCACCTCCTGGCAGAGAGAGTATGACCCTGTGCCCCCTTGTTTGTTCACATAGAGCAGAGGTTCCCAACTCCAGTTTTGGGGAACCCTAGGCCATTAGGGTTTTCAGGATTCCTACAATGAATATGCATGAGATAGATTTGCATGTTCTGCCTTCATTGTATGCAAATCTATCTTATGCATATTCATTGTGGGAATCCTGAAAACCTGACTGGCCTAGGGTTCCCCGAGGACTGGGTTGAAAACCCCTGACATAGAGCATTGCGACTTGGCTGTCAGTCTAGACCAGCACTGTGGCGGAAGGCTCAGAGAGCCAGAAATATCGCCTGGAGTTCCAGCAGATTGATTTGCAACTGGGATTCCATCTAGGACCAGCTTCCTTGAGTCTGGAGACCTTGCAATGCGCTCCCCAGCTCAGTAAGGATGCATCTGTGGTGACGACCCTTTAGGGGGTGGGTGCCTGGAAGGGCATCCTGGCCTGAAGGTGACGCGGGATCTGCCACCATTCAAGAGAGTCCACACCAGCTTGCGGGTCACTCTCACTCTGTCCCAGAGTTTGCCTGTGGCTTGTGTCCACTGAGAGCAGAAGCATCACTGGACTGCTCTCATGTGCAGTCGGGTGTATTGGGGTCACATGAACCGTGGAGGCCATGTGGCCCAGCAGGCAGATGAGAAGCCGGGTGGGTAGCGACCGGCGTCGCTGTACCTCTGCGGCTAGCCCCCTGAGGCGCTCTGACCTCTCCTAAGGGAAGGCAGCCTTGGCCTGGAGGGTGTCCAGTGAGCCCCTATAAACTCCAGGCGTTGGGCCAGAGAGGGGGGACTTGGAGTAGTTGATGACAAACCCCAGATGCTGCAGGGCGTTGATGGTGTGCCCTGTGGCGCATTGCATCTCTGCAGCCGTGTCTCCCCTTATGAGCCAGTCGTCCAGGTAGGGAAAGACGAAGGCCCCTTGGAGACGGAGGTGGGCTGTGAGTACCCTGAGACACTTAATGAAGACCCTTGGCGATGAGGCCAGCCCAAAGGACAGCATCCTGTATTGGTAGTGCTCTCCTCCCACCATAAACCGGAGGTATTTTCTGTGGCTGGGATGGATCAGGATGTGTGTGTAGGTATCCTTTAGGTGTAAGGAGCATAGCCAAGCTCCCTGCTGGAGGAATGGCATCAATGTTCCAAGGGAGAGCATTTTGATCTTTTCCCTTATCAGATCCCACAGATCCAGGATGGGTCTGAGGCTGCCTGTTCTCTTGGGGACGATGAAATACCTGGAGTAGAAGCCGGTGCCCCAGAGATGTTTTGGGACTGGCTCCACCACCTCGCCTTAGAGGAGACCTGTGAGCTCAGTGAAGAGCAGGGTCTGGTGAAGGAGAAGTCTTACGGGCTCTCCTGGAAAGTATGAGTGTGGTGTCTGCCGTAGGTGGAGGAGGTAGCCCTCCTTGACCACTTGTAGCACACCCAGGTATCGGTGGTAATGGCGAACCACCTGTGGGCAAACAGCGCCAGACCTCCTGGGGGTCCTCCTGGGGGAGAGGAGGTCAAGCCCAGGAAGTCAAAAGCTTCCCCCAGACTGGGCTGGAGCAGGCGCTTGAGACTTAGAGGGTTTTTGCTTATGGGGGCCATGCCCCTGTCTTTTGTTGTTATTTCTTTATTTAACATTTCTTATATACTGCCTTTCATGATATCAAATTAGACTCAGTATAAATACTCTATTGTAACTTGATGTCAATGTTTAAAAGAAATTTCTACAATGTAACAAAACTTATATTGCCAGTCAATCTTCTTCAAATGAAAAGCATAAAAACTCTCCTTAATTTTCTAACGGTAGTCTCAGAACCAGAGGACACTCTGCACCACACGCTTTGTGGAAAAAGAGTATTGCCTCATTCACATCAACGACTACCAGGAGACCACTTCTCCTTTCTTCTTGTTTTTTTTAAATTATTTATGTGATAAAAAATGATGCCAGCAAATAAATATATACCACCAAGGTTCCTCTGCCTCGTGAAATTTCTTTAAAGTGATATATAGTAGGCTTATCTTAGTTTTGTGGACAAGTTCATGTTCCAAGCCAAACGGATAGTCATTTCTCAGGCAAATAATTGTTTCTCTACGCCTTCCCAGGGCGCCGTATTAGCGTTTCTCTCCTTGGAGGTTCTTCAGGAGAATCTGTAAGGAAATTTAGAATGGCATTGCAAATTTTCATGTACTTGTTTAGCCCACTTTTAATAGTGACTCGTGTGAAAATTGAATAAGAAACTGGAAAAAATCATCCTATAAAGGACCCCTTTCATTTAAAAACAATTGGAATTACAAAAGCCAAAAATATATCGCCTAAATAGGAAGTACTCACTGTGAAATGCTGCCCACGTCTCTCAAAGTACTTTCATGACAGAAAAAACGCCGCGCATGCGGTCTTACCACAACAGCTGACTTTTATCTAGAGTCATGTGAGATAGCTTATCCACACACCTGCCATTCTACTGAGACATTAAGCCCCTGTGGTTTCACAGTGTTAACCAGGAAAATCCATCGCTGTTCTTCATAAAGCAATGTTTCATCTATAGTTTTACCACGTTTAGGAACTAAAATCTGGTCTATGCAGAAACAACGTAACTGGTCAAATGTATGATGAAACTCTTCACAGTGTTGAACCATAGGGGCAGACATATTCTTACAACGTAAACGGCTATGATGTTCTTGTAGCCGAACTCTAAAAGACCGTATAGTCTTTCCTATATATAACAACCCGCAAGGGCATCGAATAGCATATACCACTGCTTCTGAATTACACGACGTGACATGTCTTAAGAAATATGTTTTCCCAAGATATTGGAATTCAGTTAGCTCATCTGTCACATAACATATGTTACAGCTACCACATTTTCTGTGGCCTGGTGCTTCCTGTGAGGATTTAACAATATTATGAGAACGGAGAGTAGTAGGACTGAGTTGTTGTTGCAAATTACTGTTTCTCTGCCAGACACATCTCACTCGTTTGTCTTCCAGTCCAGGAATAGTTTGAAGTATATGACTATGTTTTTTAACAATGCCTTGGATTTTATAACTCAACGGTGAGTATTTAGTTATAAGATTAATGTTATCTTCATGGACCTCTGAACGGGAGGGTGAGAAAAGCCAGGAGCGATCATTATACAAGGCTCGTGTATATGCCTGTTTAGAGACTCGTTCAGGATATCCTCGATCCAAAAAAGCTTGTAACAGGTGCTTTGATTTACTCTTAAAATCTGCTACCTCGGAGCAGTTTCGACGATAGCGAAGAAACTGAGAGTATGGTAAGCTATTTTTCAACCTGGTAGGGTGTCCACTTGTATAATGTAACAGTGTGTTACGGGCAATTGGTTTTCTGTAAACTGTCGTCTTCCATCCATGCAATCCTCTACTTATTTCCACATCCAGAAAAACTATAGTATTAAGCTGTATCGTAGATGTAAATTGTATTGCTGTGTTACATACATTGAGCCAATCGATGAATTCTTCTGCCTTATCCTGAGGTCCCTTCCATAATAGGAAAATGTCATCAATGAACCTCAGCCACAACTGGATATAATGAGCATATGGAGATGTTGGTAACCAGCTACTTTCAAAATTACTCATAAAAAGATTAGCAATCGATGGAGCACAAGATGCACCCATGGCTATACCTATATTCTGTTGGTACAGCACATTGTTAAACTGAAAAAAATTCTTTGTGATGGTAATTCGTGCCAGCTCCGTGAGAAATGCTACTTGAGAATGTGAAAGGTCCCCTCTATTATTCAATACTGTAGTAACTGTCATAATCGCTGAATGTTGGGGGATGCTGGTATATAGCGACGTGATATCGAGGGTTATCAACAAAATTTGTTCATCTAGAGCAAGCTGATCATGTTGTGCTAATCTTTGTAGAAAGTGGGATGTATCCCGAATATATGATGGAATTTCTATAAGTAGGGGTCTTAAAAAAGAATCTAAATAAAGTGAAAGTGGTTCTAAAACCGAACCCCTAGTTGACACAATGGGCCTTCCTGGTGGTTTGTCAAGCCGTTTATGTATTTTCGGAACTATGTAAAAATTGGAAATAGCGGGGGCTTTAACGTTTAAAAACATCATTTCTTTTTTCGTAATCACTTTATTATGATATGCCACTTTAGTACTCTCTGATATCAATTGCTGTAACGATGCTGTAGGATCCTTTGTTAATTTTTCATAAGTCAGGTTGTCCGAAAGTTGGCGCTGGGCTTCTGCTAAATAATCTTCTCGGCTAAGGATGACAATCGCACCTCCTTTGTCTGCCCTAGAAATTATGATATCTGTCCGTGTTTTTAGTTCTCGCCAAACTGTTCGCTCTTCATGTGTCAAAACATTTCTGGTAAAAGGTTTATGTTGTTCTAAATCTGCTACTTCTTTCAAAACCATCTCCTTAAATGCTAGAAGTATTGGAGGTAGGGGACAGGGTGGCATCCAATTGGACTTAATTGTAAGTGGTATTCTACGATCTGCACTCGTTTCTGTAGAAATAGAAATTGGAAACTGAGAAAAATAAGATTTTAGATGTAATTTTCTGATGCAAGCTTCAAAATCTATCCGAAATTGGAAAGGGTCATGAACTATAGCTGGGACAAAAGATAAGCCCTTGCTGAGTAATTGATGTTGGCCTCTAGAAAGGGACTTTCCTGATAAATTAACTACCCTTTCTAGAGGCCAACATCAATTACTCAGCAAGGGCTTATCTTTTGTCCCAGCTATAGTTCATGACCCTTTCCAATTTCGGATAGATTTTGAAGCTTGCATCAGAAAATTACATCTAAAATCTTATTTTTCTCAGTTTCCAATTTCTATTTCTACAGAAACGAGTGCAGATCGTAGAATACCACTTACAATTAAGTCCAATTGGATGCCACCCTGTCCCCTACCTCCAATACTTCTAGCATTTAAGGAGATGGTTTTGAAAGAAGTAGCAGATTTAGAACAACATAAACCTTTTACCAGAAATGTTTTGACACATGAAGAGCGAACAGTTTGGCGAGAACTAAAAACACGGACAGATATCATAATTTCTAGGGCAGACAAAGGAGGTGCGATTGTCATCCTTAGCCGAGAAGATTATTTAGCAGAAGCCCAGCGCCAACTTTCGGACAGCCTGACTTATGAAAAATTAACAAAGGATCCTACAGCATCGTTACAACAATTGATATCAGAGAGTACTAAAGTGGCATATCATAATAAAGTGATTACGAAAAAAGAAATGACGTTTTTAAACGTTAAAGCCCCCGCTATTTCCAATTTTTACATAGTTTCGAAAATACATAAACGGCTTGACAAACCACCAGGAAGGCCCATTGTGTCAACTAGGGGTTCGGTTTTAGAACCACTTTCACTTTATTTAGATTCTTTTTTAAGACCCCTACTTATAGAAATTCCATCATATATTCGGGATACATCCCACTTTCTACAAAGATTAGCACAACATGATCAGCTTGCTCTAGATGAACAAATTTTGTTGATAACCCTCGATATCACGTCGCTATATACCAGCATCCCCCAACATTCAGCGATTATGACAGTTACTACAGTATTGAATAATAGAGGGGACCTTTCACATTCTCAAGTAGCATTTCTCACGGAGCTGGCACGAATTACCATCACAAAGAATTTTTTTCAGTTTAACAATGTGCTGTACCAACAGAATATAGGTATAGCCATGGGTGCATCTTGTGCTCCATCGATTGCTAATCTTTTTATGAGTAATTTTGAAAGTAGCTGGTTACCAACATCTCCATATGCTCATTATATCCAGTTGTGGCTGAGGTTCATTGATGACATTTTCCTATTATGGAAGGGACCTCAGGATAAGGCAGAAGAATTCATCGATTGGCTCAATGTATGTAACACAGCAATACAATTTACATCTACGATACAGCTTAATACTATAGTTTTTCTGGATGTGGAAATAAGTAGAGGATTACATGGATGGAAGACGACAGTTTACAGAAAACCAATTGCCCGTAACACACTGTTACATTATACAAGTGGACACCCTACCAGGTTGAAAAATAGCTTACCATACTCTGTTTCTTCGCTATCGTCGAAACTGCTCCGAGGTAGCAGATTTTAAGAGTAAATCAAAGCACCTGTTACAAGCTTTTTTGGATCGAGGATATCCTGAACGAGTCTCTAAACAGGCATATACACGAGCCTTGTATAATGATCGCTCCTGGCTTTTCTCACCCTCCCGTTCAGAGGTCCATGAAGATAACATTAATCTTATAACTAAATACTCACCGTTGAGTTATAAAATCCAAGGCATTGTTAAAAAACATAGTCATATACTTCAAACTATTCCTGGACTGGAAGACAAACGAGTGAGATGTGTCTGGCAGAGAAACAGTAATTTGCAACAACAACTCAGTCCTACTACTCTCCGTTCTCATAATATTGTTAAATCCTCACAGGAAGCACCAGGCCACAGAAAATGTGGTAGCTGTAACATATGTTATGTGACAGATGAGCTAACTGAATTCCAATATCTTGGGAAAACATATTTCTTAAGACATGTCACGTCGTGTAATTCAGAAGCAGTGGTATATGCTATTCGATGCCCTTGCGGGTTGTTATATATAGGAAAGACTATACGGTCTTTTAGAGTTCGGCTACAAGAACATCATAGCCGTTTACGTTGTAAGAATATGTCTGCCCCTATGGTTCAACACTGTGAAGAGTTTCATCATACATTTGACCAGTTACGTTGTTTCTGCACAGACCAGATTTTAGTTCCTAAACGTGGTAAAACTATAGATGAAACATTGCTTTATGAAGAACAGCGATGGATTTTCCTGGTTAACACTGTGAAACCACAGGGGCTTAATGTCTCAGTAGAATGGCAGGTGTGTAGATAAGCTATCTCACATGACTCTAGATAAAAGTCAGCTGTTGTGGTAAGACCGCATGCACGGCGTTTTTTCTGTCATGAAAGTACTTTGAGAGACGTGTGCAGCATTTCACAGTGAGTACTTCCTATTTAGGCGATATATTTTTGGCTTTTGTAATTCGAATTGTTTTTAAATGAAAGGGGTCCTTTATAGGATGATTTTTTCCAGTTTCTTATTCAATTTTCACACGAGTCACTATTAAAAGTGGGCTAAACAAGTACATGAAAATTTGCAATGCCATTCTAAATTTCCTTACAGATTCTCCTGAAGAACCTCCAAGAAGGAGAGAAACGCTAATACGGCGCCCTGGGAAGGCGTAGAGAAACAATTATTTGCCTGAGAAATGACTATCCGTTTGGCTTGGAACATGAACTTGTCCACAAAACTAAGATAAGCCTACTATATATCACTTTAAAGAAATTTCACGAGGCAGAGGAACCTTGGTGGTATATATTTATTTGCTGGCATCATTTTTTATCACATAAATAATTTAAAAAAAAACAAGAAGAAAGGAGAAGTGGTCTCCTGGTAGTCGTTGATGTGAATGAGGCAATACTCTTTTTCCACAAAGCGTGTGGTGCAGAGTGTCCTCTGGTTCTGAGACTACCGTTAGAAAATTAAGGAGAGTTTTTATGCTTTTCATTTGAAGAAGATTGACTGGCAATATAAGTTTTGTTACATTGTAGAAATTTCTTTTAAACATTGACATCAAGTTACAATAGAGTATTTATACTGAGTCTAATTTAATTGTATACTCTGAGAAGACCGCTTTATATTCTTTCATGATATCAAGGCAGTTTACATTGAACAGGGCATTATAACTTGGAGATAACAATTTTTTTTACAGGGAACATGGGCAATGGATGGTTAAGTGGCTTGCCCAAGACCACAAGGGGCACCTGTGGGACTAGAAACCCCAGTCCTTCTGACCCAAGGTTGATGTTCTCTAGTGGGATTTGAACCCCCAACCTTCCGGCCTGAGGTACCTTGCCCCAACCACTTGGCCACTTCTCCCTTTTGTGCTGTTGGCCTTGCTGAAAGGCCAAGAAGGCCTGAAATTGCAAGGTGTTACTAAAACCCCCTTCTTCCTCGGTAAGAAGGGTTTTTTCCCTGGGGCCTTCTTACGGGGCCGCACTGAGGTTTTCTTTAAGAGTCTGGTTTTTGTTAGGAACTAGGTCTCTATCTCTGCAGCTCTATCTTCCATGGGTTTCCCAAAGTCGTTCTCTCTGATGCAGGGGACATCACTAAGTTTGTCCTCATCCCATTGTTCTAGATCAGACGACTGCAGCCATGCTTGGTGTCATGCTCCAATGCCCATGGTGGCCACTCTGGCCGAAGACTCAAAGCCATCATTGGCTGCTAAAGACAAGAACTTCGAGCACTCTTTGACTGCTGAGGCCAGGGACTTAAATCTCTTCAGGGGTTCCCTGTTGAGGCCCATTGAGAATCTACCGAGTTCCCTCGACAGCTCCTTGAGGTACATGCCGATATAGAGCTGGTAAGATTGTATCCAGCAAGTCAGCATTGAGCCCTGAAAGGCCTTATGGCCAAGGGTCCGAGCTTCCCTGCCGGGTGGCACCGAAGAACAAGACTTCTGGCTCTTGAGCCTGCGCATGGCTGACTCAACAACCATTGAGTTGTGGGGGAGTTGGGTCTTCTGGAACCCAGGGCTTCTGCATACTCTGTACATGGGGTCGAGTCACCTGCTGACAATGGGTGCTGATGCCGGTGTTTCCCACATCTGGAGGAAGCGACGCATGAGGATTCAAGGCACTGGTACAGTCTCCTTAGGGGGGACCTCATACTGAAGTATCTCCAGTTCCTCCATGCACAGGTCTTCCTCAGCCTCAGTCTCGATGGTGAGTGCCTTAGCCATAATCTGCACAAAGTCAAGGAAGGTGACATCCTCGGATGGGGAACGGCGTCGGGACACCGAAGAGAGGGGTCCAAAGGCACATCTCGGTGTCGCCATGTGTCCAGGGACTCCTCATCCTCTGTCTCCCCATTTGGACTTGAAGTCTGTGTATGACTCTAAGGCTCCGTGATCACCACGGTCGAGGTCTGTGCCAGGAGATCCGCAACCTCCGGAGGATCTGTGGTCCGAGCCGTGGGTGCTCACCGGAAAGGATCAGTGTCCCAAGAAACTGGACCAGGACCTCGTCTGGCGCCATTGGGTCTCTCAAGGTGGGTGGCGCTTGAGGGTCGTCCAGGGAAGCCCTCGATGTTGAGGGTCCAGTCGTCAGAGCGGATGAACCGGACATAAACACTCACTGCATGGCCACGAGGGCAGAGATACTGCTCTCTAAGGCTGCCATCCTTGTCTCCATGCCAGCTGACTCCGCAGCCTTTGATGCAGGTACTGAGGATTTTGGGCCCAACGTCAGTACTGTTGAGGAAGAGTCCTCGTCGAGGATGGCCTTGGATGTCTGAGGCCGGTCGGCGGATGCTGACGACTCCACGCGGGGCAGCTTGTGAGGCTACTCCTGCTCCAAATCCTCAGACTCATGTTGGGGACTGCGGGGCCTGGAGTAGGATTTCCCCTTTTTCCTGGACCCATCCTCCAAGGCGGTCTTCGAGGGTTTTGACTTCTTGCATTCCACCTCCAGGGATTTTTTCTCAGAGGAACCGTGGCTGCGGGACACCGAGGAGGCTCAGGTTTCGCAGGTCACCAAGGTACCGGAGGGGGCCCTGGAGCGTGGTGTAGCTGGAGACTCCGGTGTGGAGTAGGACTTTTGGAAGAATTTCTCCTGCTGCTGGTGATGGCTCTTTAGGGCCTTTGAGGTCATGGTTCTGCAAAGTTCGCAGTCCGAGTCGTCGTGTTCTGGGCTGAGGCACCACAGGCAGCAGTCATGTGGATCGGTGAGGGACATCATTTTGCTGCACCGATCACACTTCTTGAAGCCACTGGAGGCCATCAGAAAAAAGGGGGCCCTACCACCCGGCAGGGGTCCAAAGCCTTTGGCGGGTCATGGGACACCTTGGGTAAAAATGGGAAAAAAAGGAACAGCCCCAGGAGGTGAGCTGGCTCGGGGACAGGAAGGAGCAGGTAAGCAAACCGGACAGAATGTATAAAAAAAAATCACACTTTTTCCAGGGGAAACTGGACAAATGTCCAAAGGGCTCTGCGGAAAAAGGGAGACAGGCAAGATGGCACCCTTGGGCAGGAAGGGAACTATGCATGTGTGGCGCATCTCCCAAAGGCTTTCTTTGACAGCCGGGGAAATGCTTCCGTGTGGGCTCTGTTGGCACCGACGTCACCCATATGTGAGGACTGACTTCCTGCTTGTTCCTGGAGAAGCTACTGATAGGGGATTTCAATATGCCAGATGTTGACTGGCACATCGCTGCTGCAGTGTCATCTAGAAGTAAGGAGATCCTGGATTCTCTCTAGGGAGAACAATTAAGGTGATTGGTAACAGAACCCATACGTGAAGGGGCCATACTGGACTTGGTGCTTACCAATGGTGAAAGTGTTTCTGATGTTATAATGGGAGATCATTTTGCATCCAGTGATCACCAGATGGTGGTGGTTCAGTATTAGGATTAGGGCTGCTAAAATCCATTCAAACGAGAGTCTTAGACTTTAGGAAAATTAACTTTGCAAAGATGGGACAATACCTCAGGGAGTCATTAGCGGGATGGGAACAGCTGGGGGATGTAGAAAAACAGTGGGCAAAACTGAAAGGGGATATTTTAAGGGCAACCATCCGTTTTGTTAAAATGGTAAATAAAGGTAAAAGGAAAAGGAGATCGTTATGGTTTTCAAAAGAAGTAGCTGAAAAAGTGAAGAAAAAGAGGGAGGCCTTCATGAAATACAAGAGATCACAGAGAGAGGAAGACAGGCATCTATATTTGGAAAAGCTTAGAGAAGTTAGCAAAGTAGTCAGGAAAGCAAAGATTCAAAAAGAGGAGGAAATAGTCAATGTGATAAAATGGGGGGGGGGGGGGGGATGGAGAAATTTCACTTACCGTTAATTACCTTTCCTGGAATCCTGCTAGACTAGTCCAGACAAGCGGCCCGTATCCCCCCTCCAGCAGATGTTGGAGACAGAGAAAAAACTTCCAGGGCTCTGATTGGTTGAGCTTTGGCAGGTACTGGCATACCCCTAGGGGTCCTCCTCGGTATACTCTGTTTAGCAAAAAATGTTACTAGGAAAACTGGCTAATAAGGCCAACAAGGTTCATTTGAGAATAATGGCTCAACTATATACACAAGAAGAGATGCCCAAAGGCGTCTCTATGACATCACACTGTATTAAACTTTCTTTAGGATGTCTGGAAAGAAGGATCTTCGGCTCTACTGCACCAGAAATATTGTAACTGACAGCTAGGTGGGAGCTGGACTGGTCTAGCAGGAATCCAGGAAAGGAAATTAACGGTAAGTGAAATTTCTCCTTCCATTTCATCCTGCTAGACCAGTCCAGACAAGCGGGAAGTACCCAAGCTAATGACTTCTAGGGTGGGCAGAGAAAGCCGCGGAAAGCACCCCTGCTCCAAACTGATTGTCTTCTCGTGCCTGGATATCTACTTGGTAATGTCTAACGAAGGCTGACAATGACGACCAGGTTGTCACGCGACAGATATCGAGAGGAGCGACTTGAGAACGTTCGGCCCATAAAGCTGCCTGGGCTCGAGTGGAGTGCGCCCAGATACCCATAGGTACCGGTCTTCCCTGTCCAATATAGGCCGCCTCAATGGCCTGTCATAGCCATTGAGCAATAGTGGACTTAGAGGCTGCGAGACCCTTTCTAGGACCCGCAAAGAGTATGAAGAGATGGTCCGAATTACGAAAAGGATTGGTAACTTTCAGATATTGACAGAGGATTCTCTTGAGGTCTAATGACCTGAGATTCTTATGCTGTCCCGAGCATTGCTCTTTCGAAAAGACTGGCAGCAATACAGGCTGATCGAGGTGGAAAGGCGTAAGGACCTTGGGCAAGAAGGAGGGAACTGCTCGAAGAGAGACGCCCTCTGCAGAAAAGGAGAGATAGGGATCCCGACATGAAAGAGCTTGCAGTTCGGAGATTCAACGAGCTGAGGTTATTGCTACCAAGAATACTGTCTTAAGTGTTAAGTCCCGAAGAGTGGCCTGTTTTTTGGGCTCAAAAGGCCGGACCATAAGTGACCTCAGGACTAAGGCAAGATCCCAGGGAGGTATTACTGGATGTACGGGCGGACGTAGAACTTTGACTCCTTTGAGAAACCGAGCCGCATCCGAGTGCGATGCCAGCAAGCGCCCATGCACCGGTCAACGGAAACAAGTTAAGGCGGCCACGTGCACTCAAAGAGTACCGAGGGCTAATCCCTTATCCAGGCCCTCCTGTAGAAAGGCAAGGATTTCCAGAATATCTGTACGCAATGGGGAGACCTTGTGCTGTGAACACCATATCTCAAAAACGCGCCAAACGCGAGCATATGCTAGAGACGTCGAAGACTGACGAGAATTGAGAAGAGTAGCCACCACCCTGCTTGAGTAGCCTTTGCAGGTTAGCTTGCGGCGTTCAAGAGCCAAGCCATAAGTGAGTAGGGAGCTGGGTTTTCCATGGAAATTGGACCCTGTCGAAGAAGGCTTGAAAAAGCTGTGAACTGCAGCGGGACTTCCCGAGACAGGCGCACGAGAGCTGCATACCAGGGTCTTCAGGGCCAGTTTGGAGCTACCAGGATCACCGGTCCCTGGTGCTCCATGATTCGATGGAGAACTTTCCCGATCAAGGCCCATGGAGGAAACACATATAGAAGAACGTGGTTCAGCCATGGCTGTGCCAATGCATCTATCCCCTTTGTCCCGTGTTCCCTCCAGTGACTGAAGAACAGTGGCATCTTGGCATTTGATGTTGTGGCCATGAGGTCCATTTTCAACAACCCCCATCTTTGCACTATTACCTGAAAGGCTTCCCGTGCAAGTTCCCATTCTCCGGGATCGAGAGTGTGTCAGCTGAGAAAGTCGGCTTTGACGTTGCTTGTCCCCACGATATATTGCGCTGATATGGCCCGTAAATGCCTCTCCGCCCAAGGAAAAAGGATGTTACTCCCGGACACTTTGTGCCCCCTTGGCGGTTGAGATAAGATACTGTAGTTGTATTGTCGGAGAGAACTCGAACGGCCTGATCCTTCAGAGAGTGTAGAAAGCACTGCAAGGCGAGGTGGACTGCCCGAGCCTCTAACCGATTGATAGTCCAACGAGACTCATGAGGCGCCCAAGTTCCCTGTGCTGTATGAGACAGGCAGTGAGCTCCCCAACCGGAGAGACTGGCATCTGTTGTCACCAGTATCCAACGTGGAATTTCCAGGGGTACACCCTTGAGCAGATTGCCTGGGGACAACCACCAAAAGAGGCTGTATCTGACTGCCGGCAGGAGCGGGAGACGGAGTTGATAATCCTCCGATATTGGGGACCATCGCGATAGAAGTGCCTTCTGAAGACAGCCCAGGGCACCAGCTCTATGGTGGCCACCATAGTTCCCAGGATTTGAAGGTAATCCCAAACCGAGGAGAGGAGTGAAGCATGAATACGCGCAGTTGTGCCGACAGCTTGAGGAAGCGCTCTTGCGTCAAAAACACGCGACCTTTGCGGGTGTCGAATCTTGCACCTAGAAAGTCAAGTTGCTGAGAGGACTGGAGGCAGCTCTTGGCGCGATTGATTACCCAACCTAAATTTTCCAGGAAGGAAACTACCGTGGATATGGTACTGCAGGCCTATGGGAGAGAATCCGCTCGGATAAGCCAATCGTCTAAGTAAGGATGCACTCGGATTTCCTGTTTGCGCAAGGCCGCTGCTACTACCACTATTACCTTTGAAAAGGTTCGAGGAGCGGAGGCTAGGCCAAAGGGCATTGCTTGAAACTGAAAATGCTGTCCGAGAACAGAGAACCGTAGGAAGCGTTGATGCTTGGCTCGAATGGGGATGTGAAAGTATGCTTCCGCAAGGTCGAGGGATGCAAGGAATTCTTCCTTGCACACAGCCTGAATGACCGAGTGAAGTGTTTCCATCCTGAAGTGTGGAACTCAAAGGCTGCGGCTGACCCCCTTAGATCTAGAATTAGCCGAAATGAGCCATTCTTTTTGAGCACCACGAAATAGATGGAATAGCGGCTTAGCCCTCTTTCTAGGGCTGGTACCAGACAAATGGCATTTAACAGAAGGAGCCGGCGTAGGGTGGTTTGTATGGCCACTCTTTTCCCGGGCACCCCTGCTGGAGAGAGCAGGAAGGCATCGGGGATAGGATGCCAGTAGTCGAGGGAGTGGCCCCGCAATATAATGTCGAGGACCCATTGATCGGAGGTTA
The DNA here is from genome assembly GCA_033557465.1 of Ichthyophis bannanicus. Classification (NCBI taxonomy): domain Eukaryota; kingdom Metazoa; phylum Chordata; class Amphibia; order Gymnophiona; family Ichthyophiidae; genus Ichthyophis; species Ichthyophis bannanicus. The sequence continues at coordinate 22,532,963 of CM066041.1, forward strand.
TATTTGCCCACTGTCGAGAAAAGAATGCCAATTGACCTCCCACTGGAGGTAGGGTCTCGAGTGGGCTCCCTGTCCCGTCAGCGGGAAGGACGTGCGTTTGCGGAGAACTTTCCTGTTCCTGAATAGGACTCACTGCCTTTCTGAGCCCCTCGAAAGGACTAGGTTCACTGTCCAAAGCATCCGGAGGGAAGCGAAGAGGAAGTAGGCTTATACGAGCGGAATCTGCGTGAGTCTCGAGGTCTGGAAAATCATTGAGAGTTCTGATTATAAGATCGGAATGTGCGTTATGATGTTGCCTTCAGCTCTGTGTTTGTCTTAACTAGATTGTAAGCTCTGATGAGCAGGGACCGTCTCTTACATGTCTGTACAGCGCTGCGTATGACTGGTAGTGCTATATAAATGCTCAATAGTAGTAGTAGATCTTCCGGCAAACGTTGAGGCTTAACTTCCCTGAGATCCTTCACCAATTTATCTAGATCTTCCCCAAACAGGAGTCTCCCTTTAAAAGGGAGCTTTGAGAGACGCGTTTTGGAGGCGACATCCGCTGCCCACTATCGCAGCCATAGCCATCTCCTTGCCACCGTTATGGCTGCTACCGAATGAGCTGAGAGGCGCAATAGATCATAGAAGGAGTCTGCCAAAAAGGCAGTAACGGATTCGAGACATCCCATGGCTGGATCATCTGGTAGACGCTGAATCCAGCGCAAAAAGGCCCGGGCTGCCAGGCCCCCACAGTCACCTGCAGTTCCAGAGTGGAAGAGGAAAAGGCTGTCTTTAAGAGACCCTCGACTTTACAGTCTTGTTGGTCTTGGAATGCCGTACCACCCTCGACAGGAATGGTGGTATGCTTGGTCACTCCTGTCACCAACGCATCTACCTTCGGATATGAGAACCACCGCTCCATCTCTGTTGGGGACCAGAGATATAGCTGTCCAAGACGGCATGCCATACGTAGAGAGGAATCTGGGGTTTCCCACTCCTGAGACACCATTTGCTGCAGTTCCGAAGGAAAGGGAAAGACCTTGGATGGTTTGCATATTCCTTGTAAAATCGGATCCGCCTGAGACTGTGTCTGGGAACTGTCTGCCTCAGGTGGGTCAGAGAGACATAGAGCTTTGACCACCTGTTCTATCAAAGCAGGCAATTCCTCCTTCCGGAAAAGACGGATATCCTGGGAATCTTCTGGCACAATTACTGAAGAGTCTGATGGAGAATACTCCCCATCTTCTCGATCAGAACCTCCTAGGCTGTCTTCCGCCGAGGAATGGTCTTCCTCAGGAATCACCGGTCTGTCGCCTAAACTGCCAGATCCCGTCTTGGAAGGGCGTACTCCCTTTTTGGTCTGGCAGCTTATGAGACCGCTTAAGATGAGACACTACACCTGTTCCCTTGTCCGGGGCAGCCAGGGACGCCATCTGAAGCGTCTGATTGCCAAAGAGCCCATGCTTGCCAAAACAGCGCCAGAAATTGTGCATCTGATGAAACTGTGCCGGGCTCAAGTTGTGATGAGGCTGTCTGCAGAGATAGAAGTGGAGCAGCCTGAGACCCGTTAGTGGTGGGTACGTACTGCAGACCCTCTAGAGATGGGGGCGGTGACGTCGGAGGGGCGTCCAGGGAAGAAAGAGCAAGTGCAGGGCCCCTTGATGATTCCCCTGGATGGGAGAGACAGGCTGTGCATATCCTGTCAGATAAGTCCTTCTGTTTTCTATTACAGCCTATGCAGCGCTGTACTGATGCCGGCGTGGCTGTGCTGCTTTTTTTTTTTAAACAATGAAGTTGATTTTAAACCCGTTCCAAGGTGTGTAGCAGGCACTGAGAAGGAAAATCGCGAGTAAACTGATTGATTTAAGTTTAAGAAAATCCTTTCCTCTTACAAAATGGTTGTCGGGAGCGCGGTAGTGCGCTTGCGAAAATGGCCACCGGTGACAAAGGCACGAAAATGGAAAGTGAAGGATCTGTCAAAAATAGTGGCGAAACTACCTGACGATAGCCGCGGTTGAAGAGAAGATAGCCAAAAGGAGAGTGGAGTGGTAAACGGAGCCCTGACTGTGGCCAAACACCCGCACTGCCCTCGCTATCCTGAAGGAAGGGGGGGGGGGAGGGAGAAAGGATCTGTCACTCACAGTTTTCTGTAGCGTAGCCGAAGCTCCAAGAACAGGACAGCATGTGTTAACGTCTGATTTTCTTTTTAAAAACTGAACTTAGCTGTTCTTCATCCAGCCTGCTATGTCCTGGGAAACCCAGAGATTCACCTCCTGTGAGCTCTGGGTGCATCCAGGGAGAAAGGAAGAAGAAAAAAATAAAGCAATAAATTAATAAAATTGAAGAGAGATAAATTAAGCACCTTCATCTGCTGGAGACAGAGAAAATACTGAGGAGGACCCCTAGGGGTATGCCAGTACCTGCCAGAGCTCAACGAATCAGAGCTCTGGAAGTTTTTTCTCTGTCTCCAACATCTGCTGGAGGGGGAACACGGCCCGCTTGTCTGGACTGGTCTAGCAGGGGTTTTCTTCAAAATGGAAGAGACATTTTTCAGATATGTTAGTGAGAAAAGGAAAGGAAAAAGTGATATTGTCAGACTCAAGGGGAAAGGGTATGAATATGTAGAAGCTGATAAAGATAAAGTGGAATTGCTTAACAAATATTTCTGTTCTGTGTTCACAGATGAAGAACCAGGAGCAGGACCTCAGAAAACACCCACAAATAGAAACAGAAGCGAAGGGCATCTTGAACAATTTCCAGAAGACTGTGTTCGTGAGAAACTAGCTAATCTCAAAGTAGACAAAGCGATGGGACCAGATGGGATACACCCTAGAATACTGAGGGAATTTGGGAGATGTTCTAGCAGCTTCACTGACTCGTTGGAGTTGGGAGTGGTGCCAGAGGACTGGAGTGAGGCACATGTGGTCCCTTTACACAACAGCGGAAATAAGGATGTGATTGAAAACTACAGGCCGGTTAGTTTATCCTCAGTGATGAGTTAAATTATTGGAAGCGCTGCTTAAAGAGAAAATAGTGAGATCTCTGGAGTCCAATTGATTACCGGATCCGAGGCAGCATGGATTCAGCAGAGACAGGTCTTGTCAGACGAATCTGATTGATTTCTTTGACTGGGTGACCAGGGAGTTGGACCGAGGGAGAGTCCTAGATGTGGTGTATTTAGATTTCAGTAAAGCCTTTGACACCGTTCCGCACAGGCGACTTATAAACAAACTGAACACCCTAGGGATGGTCCCTAAAGTTACTGCTTGGGTTAGAAATTGGTTGAGTGGGAGGCGACAAATGGTACAGGTAAAAGGAGCTCACTGAGGAGAAGGAGGTTACCAGTGGTGTGCCCCAGGGATCTCTCCTTGGTCCAATTCTTTTTAACATCTTTGTTAGTGATATTGTGGAAGGGCTGTCTGGTAAGATTTGTTTGTTTGCGGATGATACCAAAATTTGCAATAGAGTAGACACCCAGGAAGGTGTAGATAACATGAGGAGGGATCTAGCTAAGCTTGAAGAATGGTCTAGAATTTAGTAGCTGAGATTTAATGTTAAAAAATGCAAGGTCATGCATTTGGGCTTCAGCAATCCAAGGGAGCGATAAAGTATAGGGGACAAAGTACTTCTGTCCACAAAAGAAGACCGGGATCTAGGCATGATTGTGTCTGATGATCTTAAAGTAGCTAAACGGGTAGACAAGGCAACAGCGAAAGCTAGAAGGATGCTTGGGTGCATAGGGAGAGGAATGGCCAGCAGAAGAAAGGAGGTGATTGTGCCAAAGACTTCTACAGAGGCACTATCTCATGTGTGTACAATTCTGGAGACCACACCTTCAAAAGGATATAAACGGGTTGGAGTCGGTACAGAATGGTTAGTGGTCTTCATTATAAAGCATATGAGGACAGACTTAAGGATCTTAATATGTAATATTTTACAGGAAAGGTGGGATAGAGATATGATATGATTGAGACGTTTAAATACCTCCATGGCATAAATGCACAAGAGGAGAGCCTCTTTCGATGGAAACAAGCTCTGCTATGAGGGAACATATGATGAGAATGAAAGGGGATAGATTCAGGAGTAATATGCGGAAATATTTCTTTACGGAAAGAGTAGATGTGTGGCATAGTCTCCCAATGGAGGTGGTAGAGATGAGGAAAGTATCTGAATTCAAAAAAGCATGGGACAAACACGGAGGATCTCTAAAGGAAAAAAAGGGACTGTTGTAATGGTTGATATGGAAGGGCAGACTAGATAGACCATGTGGACCTTTTGTACTGTTTATTTATTATTTATTTATTTAAGATTTCTTATATATCGCGCTATTTGTCATCAGTGCGGTTTACATTGAAACAATATAACACTGGTCAGATATATCAGACCTATTTTACAAATAACAGGAGTATTAACATGGAAGTAATCAGGGAAATCATATACATTTCTAGCAAAATACATGTATGTAATGTTTATAATCTGTGCAGTTAGTTAGGGTAGGAATGAGGTTGAGAGGGTGGGGGAGGGGAAGGGGTGTTTAGGTGTATAAAATGTGTGATGAAAAGGTGGTGTTTAAGGGCTTTTTTGAACTGTTATGTTTCTATGTAAGCTTACATTACTGTAACCTCTCTATCTGTCCCAAACATGCTTTAATTCTGCCATAGTACTGGTTTCGATCACCTCTACTGGTGCACATTCCAGGCATCCTGGAAGAATAAATGTCAGAATGGAGCACTAGAAATGCTCTCCCTTCATAGGCTGCCAGCAGTAGCCATCTATGTCTTTAATGAAAAATATGTTGAAAAACATCTGTCTTTTATGCCCGATAGCCAAACTGTAGGTTATTCCTGTCTAGCATCAAAGAATTAGCACTCTCAGATATGATATTGTACATCAACTCTCCACCATTATTTGGCATCTCTCATAATCCCTTACTTTCTGTTTCATGCTCTTCGCTCTGCCCAGGAAAACCATCTCTTATGTTTCCCCTGTATACTTAGCTAGACATGGATCCACCAGATCATCTGATTTTTCTTTACGGCTCCCACCCTCCTACTGAAGCCTTGTACACTAAATTTTGTGCTGTTTTAAAAACACATCTTTTTCTCCTCATGTTGGTAGCCCAAGTTGATGTTTGAGATGGTGGGAGGCTGTTACATCTGTTTCTGTCTTTCAGTTTACTTTTTTTCCTCTTTGAATTGAGTTTCTTTTTGATTTTTGTAATTTTACTGTAAGCCTCTTTGTTAGTAAATTTCAAAAGCAGTATATTACGCACTTGATAAATATGGTATTCAGAAGGGGAGTTATGTTCCTATATGAGAAGAGATTTTGTCTCGGTCCACACTAAGGCACCACAAGCTGTGGTCTTCCACTTTCTGAACTGGCTGCTAAGGAAGCATTGCCTACTTACCCAGTTTACATATAAGATGGACTGTTCCATTATTACTGCAATGAGAGGGATCCAAATTAACCATGAATTTAGGATTTAATCTTGCAACTTCTCCTTGCAAGACATTTGGTATGGTCTGCTTTTCATCATCTTCTAATTTCCGCTTCTGAGGGGAGATTATCTGGGCCCTGCACAGAACACACACACATTAGTTCTGGCTGGAAGGGACAAGAAAGGGAAATCAGGTTACTTTAGAATATAGTAAGCGATGATCAATAAAGGACTAAGAGGGCCATCCAGGCTGTGCAGTTATTCTGCTCTACACTATTTCCCAGTGGCTCTGCAGTGACTACTGTAGGAAAAGCACTCTGTATTCTAAGTCAGTTATTCTGAAGAGATAAGCATGGAAGCCACTATACAGCAGCAATCCCACGTAATCATGTGAACAGCTTCTTAAGCTAGTACAATGTTATCGAGCCTGTAGTAAGATGCACTGGAGGCTCCTGTGTTAGTGATACTATATACAGCAATAGTTGATTTGCTCTTTTAATGAGCCGCAGGTCAGCCTCAAGATTGGTAATATGTCACTTTAAGCCAAAACAGCTGAATATAGATAGAGCAACATCAAAACTTGCGCATGGTTTTTCTGAATACTGCAGGCCTTCAGACTGCACTCTATTATTGCCTTTACTCAACAGAAATGCTTACCAATCTGTTCTAACTCTTCTTAAACAGTCATTGGGAATCTCACTGGCCTAACATTTATTTAATAATAATTACTGGCTACTTATCTGGCTTTCACATTAAAACCCATTCAAAGCAGCATACAACAAAATGTAGTCATATAGTAAATGATGGCAGTCAACAATGCAGAGGACACCAAGCACCTATCTGCCCCACCTGAACAAATAGCTCAGAAGACTAGAAGGCGCCCTTCAGGAAGCTGAAATAATTCAACTCTGATGTAATCTTAGTCAAAAGAATATTCCGCAGCAGCCTAGGCATTCAGGAGGACCCATAAAGAGGGACTCTGGAGAAGAGCTCAACATAAGCATCCTGCTTGACCTTGGGAATAGCATGTAAATATACAAAGCTGGAAGGGTTTCTCACATGCTCCGCAGCCAGCTGCCTTCAGTTCATTTTCTTATACTACCAGAGAAGTAAGTTATTTTAGAAGCATTTACACATGGAAATGGAGATTTTAGAAATGAATGAATTTACATGTGGATATCCTTACTACGTAGAAATGGCAAGGGCGAATGTCAGGGCGGATCAAAAATCCCCATGTCACATAGGGAATACACATGTATGCCTGCAAAAGCGCATGTCGTGATTTACAGCTGATCTCTCTCATGTATAGGTTATTCTCCTTAACCCACCGTTGCCTATTTCCTCCTCCAAATTAATTTAAAGATAGCAGCATCTGTAGTTAATTGGCAGCATTTATATGTGTGGGTCTGCAAAATGGCTGGTACCAACACTTGGAAGTTGTCAAGTTTCCCCTGTTTATTTTTCTCACATGTGGAGTTGCAAAATTGGTCCACTGGCTCTTTGTATCCACGTTTAGCAAAGTATTTTCCAAAATACTTCGGAACTGTGTATGTTGCAACCTTGATGTCTATCTAAAATGTGCCTTCATCTGTAATTATGAGAGGAGGTAGGGAGTGGATTATATGGTAAGTCAGAGAGAAGTATCCTTTTGCCATAAGTAAACATCTCTATTTGGGCCACACACTGATCAGATTAGTTAGCAGTTGTTCAGTATTAAGGCACAAGTGATGATGGGATTATTCAAAAGCAAGGGTCCTAGGGTTGGGGGAATACCTCAAGGCATTGTTATCTTGCAACTGCACATGAGAATTTCATGACCCCATTTGGGTTTGTAACCCGTAATGTGGGAACCACTTTTGTAAGGGCAACAAATCTCTTTGCTAGGCAAGTACAGGAGATCTGAATATATATACTTTGGAAGACAGATTAGACAGAGGAGATATGACAGACATTTCAATACCTCCAAAGTATAAATGTACAGGTTAAATGTACAGGGAGCCTCTCATAACTGAATAGAAGCTCTGTAAGGAGTTGTCATAGGATTAGTGTCAGACTCAGGAGCAATTTAAGAAGATATATTTCTTTACAGAGAGGGTGGTAGATGTGTGGAATAGCCTCCCAGTGGAAGTGGTGAAGACAACAACTGTATTTGAATTCAAGGAGACATGGGATAAGCATAGAGGGTCACCGAGCAGCAGACTGAATAGGTTCTATGGTTTTTATCTGCCATCATCTTCTATATCTAGTACCAATAGGACAAAAGAGAAAAAAGCAAACAATGACATTAAATTCTTCTTCCAGATCTTCCTGATCGACCAGTCCAGACTACTGGGTTATCTCCCCCTGCCAGCAGATGATGGAGACAAAGAAAAAAAACAAAAACCTTGCCGTGACATCATCACTGGCATAAAATCTTATGCAAATTAACAAACAAACTTAGGTCAGTATCAAAGCTTATAAATGATACTCCTTAAATTCACAAACAGCTCTACTGATTCACCTCAAAGTAGCATTAGATTCTCAGCAAAAGTGAAAATGGAGACAGCAAACCTCAGAATCCCCCGGGAAAAACCTTTCGCCATTAACAGGCATCAGGTATTTTAATCAGGGCTAATTGCATCAACGGTCTGCTAATATATCCTCCATCCACCTTAACTAGAAGCGAGACTTTTCTCAAAACTCTCATGAATAATATTCTAGCAAAAAGTAGTTTAACAAAACAAGCCCTTTAGAATAGACAATAGAGAGTTTGCCAATCCCTTTCTTCTTCTGTCAGGCTTCCAGACCAATGGTTCTGATATCAACCCCGATGCCCACCTGGACGTCCCTTTAGCGTTTCGCATACACTGCTTCAGGGGATAGAACTAAAAACGATAAAAACAAATACAAAACATTGCTATACTATCATGCTACAATTTTTTGTGCACTCAACTTTTTTCACGATACAGAACTTTATCATCTTACCCAACCAACATCCTATAAGAGCTTACAACTACCATCGGAGTGTATAAACTTCCCTTTACTTGTGTAACAGCTTCAGTTGTCGGCTTCCATGATCAGAATACCGAACGCCGCCATTAGTATTTAAATACATCAGCGTATGACGTCACCATGCTTACGTGACTGAAAGCTATCACATAGAAACCTCCGATCAGTATGAGTAACTCATATCATATACAGGCCTTATGTTATTGCCAAATGCTGGTATCATATACAGGCTTTCCAATCCAAATTGAAATTCAATCCACATGGAATGATTGTATCGAGCATGAAGATCCAACGTTGCTCTCTATAGAGTAAAAACTGCTCACGCATCATGCCTTTAGATCCTGTACTTACCCGTTCAATACCAAAACACCGTAAGTCATCAAAATTATGTCCATTCTGCAAGCAATGATCTACCAACGGAGCTTCCTGTCTTTTACATCGCAACCTACTTTTGTGTTCTCCTATCCGAACTCATAGGGGTCGGATTGTCTTCCCTACGTATAACAATTGGCAAGGGCAAAAAATCCCATACACCAAAAAATACGATCCACATGAGGTGTCCGATCTTAAAATAAACTCTCTCCCTTTATATGTAAATCGATCCGTCCCAACAAACAGTACAAACAGCGCACTGCCCACATCGCCCATGTCCTACCCGTTGTTCATGTGGCTCCTTAATTTGCCTTAGTCGAGAGGGACTCAAAATCTCCTTTAGATTGCAGTCCCTCTGCCAAACACATCTAGGACTGTTGTCCTCAAGTCCTGGCACTGTTCTTAACACGTTGACGTGCCTACGTAGGATCCACTGGATCCTCGTACTGAAAGGTGAATATCTTGAAATAAAATTAACATATTCTACGTTTTTATCCGGTTTCTCTTTTGTGGATAATAGCCAATTACGGTCATTAAAAAGTGCTCATTTATATGCCCGCTCTACTACCTTAAAAGGATAACCTCTATCCAAAAAATCCCTTTTCAGGGATTGTGCTTGATCTTAAAAAGTCAGCCGTTGAGGAACAGTTCCGCCGATATTGAATAAACTGCGAGAACGGTAATCCTTTTAATAAATTCGTCGGATGGGCACTAGAAAAATGTAAAAATGTGTTCTTATCAGTATTTTTCTTATATACGGTAGTCCCCCACCCATCTTCCTGTCTCTGAATCTGAACATCTAAGAATACTATCGTTTGAGTGTAATTAATCGTGAATTGTGTATTTGGATCAACATTATTCAACCAATCATAAAACATCATCAAAGAATCAATCGTGCCTTTCCACAATACAAAGATACCGTCAATATAACGCCGCCATATCTTAATCTGAGGGAAATATGGTGATCCCCTTAACCATCGCTCCTCATAAAGACCCATGAATAGATTTGCTACTGATGGGGCAAAAGAAGCCCCCATCGCTACACCCATATTTTGTTGAAAAATATCTTCATTAAAGCTAAAATAATTTTTGCACAGGGCTAATTGTGCACATTGCATTAGAAATTCTAACTGCAAGGCTCCATCATCTCCTCTCTGTTGTAGCCCTGATTGTATAGTTTCTAGTGCCGTCCCCTGTGGAATACTAGTATACAAAGCTTTAACATCTAGGGTGACCAATAATATAGACTCATTTTTTGCCCATTCAGCAGCTGCTCCCAATATTTCCAAAAAATGCATGGTGTCCCGTATATAGGAAGGGATAGTTTTCAGTATCGGTCGTAAGAAAGAATCAATTAACATAGACAGCGGTTCCAAAACAGAACCTCTTGTTGACACAATTGGTTTACCTGGGGGCTGTTTCATATCTTTATGTATTTTAGGAAGCAAATAAAGCTGCGGTACAGAAGGAGACTTCACATTCAAAAATACCATTTCCTTTTTTGTTCTAAATGCGTCAAAAATGGTTCTAAATTTTCCTTTATAAGGAATACCCTTTTTCCTTCTTAGGGCCTGACAGTTTTTTTCGGCCTGCTAGGCCTACTCTTTTTCCTCATGGAAGCGCCAGCCACTGTCCCTAAGAAATGTTCAAACTGTGGCGGTACAAATTTCATTTTAGACACTCATAATTGGTGTCTGCCCTGCTTGGGTCCTGACCACTATCCGCTGGAGTGGCCCTCCTGCAACAGTATAGTCGGAAGAAGTCTTCAGCATCGAGTTCACCTCGATACGCGGTCCCCAGTCAACTTCAGGGCACCAACCACCCCTTCTTCTTCACAGGATCAGGTAACCCAAAAACAGTCTGTTAAGACTAGCCAGCCCTCGAGTGGTAGATCTCATGCACAGCATAGAGATGCCTCTGGCCTTGCCCTCGAGGACACACTGGCTTTAAAACCCCGGTGGGAGTCTTCGGCCTCCAAATCCTTAGTGGGGTTTCAGGTTGTTCCTGAGGTTCACCCCTCTCCAAACATACCTGAGCCATGCTCGGTGGTGGCATCAGCTTCGAGCGGTACCGATACCTCGGCATCGGTGTTGTATGAAACATTCCTCACCAAAGATCGTAGTCTGGCGTCCTCGGCTGCGGGCCCGTTGGATACGCTGCAGACTGATCTTCTAGTATCGGTACCGGTACTGGTACCGACGCCGGTACCCTCCAGATGTGCATTGATAGACTCGCTTCCTTCAATGCCGAGTCTGGAATCGATCTCCAGTCTGGATGACTGGGTACCGACTCACCTTGGTACCGATACCGGACGGTGCCGAAGGCACGGTTCCGATGATCCATGTCGGGCACTCTCGGTTTCTTCGATACCGTTAGAGTTGTCACTGGCTGGCCTTCATCCACCGGTATCGGATACAGTGCCGGAGTCGGTACCAGTATCCACATTACCATTGCTGTCGGTACCTTCCATGCTTCTCTCATCAGGCTCGCTTCCCTCGGTACCAAGTTTGGAATCGATCCCTAGCATGGACGATGCGCTACCGACTGTTGCTGGTCCCGACCTCCTGCGGTACCGGCGACCATCCTCTAAGGATCCGATACTCCACCCTTTAGGGTCTTCTATTCCTCTAAATTTGGATAGATCCCTGGGTGCCAATGCTAGTTCTTCAACAGATCTAGCCTGTCCTCCTCTTTCTAGAGAACATAAGAACATAAGATATGCCATACTGGGTCAGACCAAGGTCCATCAAGCCCAGTATTCTGTTTCCAACAGTGGCCAATCTAGGTCATATGTACCTAGCAGTTTCCCCAAGAGACACAAGTTCCACAATGCTTGTACTGGGTCAAGCATTGATATCTTCGGTCACTTCTTAATAATGGTTTATGGACCTTTCCTCCAGGAACTTGTCCAAACCTTTTTTAAACCCAGCTACACTAACAGCCTTTACTACATCCTCCAGAGTTTGATTACATGTTGAGTGAAAAAATATTTTCTTTTATTAGTCTTAAATAGTTTACCCTGTAGCTTCATTGCATGTCCCCTAGTCTTTCTATATTCTGATAAGGTAAACAATCGATCTACGTTTATCCGTTCCACTCCGTTCATTAATTTATAGACTTCTATCATATCTCCCCTCAGCCGTCTCTTTTCCAGGTTAAAGAGCCCTAACCTTTTTAGCCTTTCTTCATAGGAGTATCCTTCCATCCCCTTTACCATTTTGGTGGCTCTTCTCTGTACCTTTTCTAAAATCGCTATATCCTTTTTAAGATACGGCGACCAGAATTGCACACAATATTCAAGGTGCGGTCTCACCATGGAACGATATAGAGGCATTATAATATCTTTTGTTTTATTTTCCATTCCTTTCCTTATCCTTTCCCTCTGGGGATTTTTCTTTTCAAGCATTCCTGCTTGATATGGCAAAGTCACTTGCCATTTCTATACCGGGTCAGGATCCTACACCAGGGAATACAGAATCCCTGTATGTTCCCTGGAGTCCAAAGGAGAACATCATGCTTCCTTTGCATCAGACCTTGCAGGATCTCCTCTTTCGAATGTGGGAAACTCCTTTAACGGTACCCCCACCTTCTAGGGCAACTGATCTTCTATATAAGGTGCCCCCCTCTCCAGGTTTTCAAAAGACTCAACTTCCTCATCATTCCATTGTTGTAGAATCAGCAATGAGGCGTATTAAGAGTACTAAAAAGCACTCTTCTTATCCGCCAGGTCGTGAGTCTAAGACTTTAGATGCCTTTGGACGCCAAACCTTCCAGGCATCCATGCTTTCAGCAAGAATTCTCTCATATATTTTCTATATGGGATTATCTCTTGAAGAGGTCACAAAGAAATTACTGCTTTTGACCGCTTTTCTTCAAGAGCCCAAAAGAGCAGACTATTCCTTATTGGTTAGTCATGCTCAAAATATCTCTAGGTTCCTTACTCGTGCTTCCCTAGACTCCTTTGAGTCTGTTAGCAGAACTTCTGCTATAGCTATAGGGGCACGACGTAAAGCCTGGCTCCAAGTTTCAGACTTGGACAAATGGGCACAAGAAAGACTGGGAGATACTCCTTGCACTGGAGAAAATCTTTTTAACAAGGAGTCTTTACTCCAAGTTGCTCAGTTAACCACTGACATTGCTGTTTCCAGAGGCTGTTCTACGCCTTCCTCTTTCCCAGTTGGTAGGAAATTTCCTAACAAACTTTCTTCCCCTAAGGGGAGAAAGTTTTATCCATCTTCTGCCCATCATACAGATGTTCCCAAACGGGAAACATCGCACTGGTCTAAAGAAACAACAACCTCAACAGGTTCAGCAAACCCAGCAGTCGCAGGGTTTCAGATTATCATTACATCTCCTGTTTGGTGGTTAGAGTTTGCAGTCTGCTTCTTTTCACTTGAAGCATCTACACTAATTTCATCCTAAATTCTTATGGATCTCTCTTCACGAGACAGCCTTTCTTTTTGCTCTAAGAGTCTTTATGATGATCATGCCTATAGTTAACAGGTTTCTCGTCCTCCTACTGGGAAAAGAGAGGTGACAACTATCAATAAGACAGTTTTCCCTGTACTAGCATGTATCATCTTACCTTTCAGAGACTTACTACATAGTCAGTCTCCTTCAACTCTGTCTTACCTCCCTCTTACTACAACATTCGGTTTGTAAGAGTGGCTCTATTACACTGGTAAGCCCCTATGGTCCTCTACCTATTCCACAAGGGGATTTTCCCTTCCAGAGTTGTCTCCCCCCTTTTTCTTACTTTAGGGCAGCTCATCAGACAATAAGGAAATCTTACCACGCCTACTTATGTCTGTTGCTTCTTTTTCCAATCTAAAAAAAAAAAAAAGGAAAAATAAATGTTTTTCCGCTGCCCTGGTAGTTGCTGCAAATGCAGCAATTCCTAGTGGTTAAGCCACTGGTTCTGTTCACCACACAACCAGGGTTTCTCCTCCACTAGCAATCCTTCTAGCCTCAGTGCTAAACCCCAAACAGGTTATCAACCTTTTTTGGAAACCCTATTATCACAGACTTGTTGGTTGACTTCTATTCTTCGCCCCCTTGTTTTTGGCAGAATAGTTTAAGTTACCTACTGGCTTTAAGCAGCTAGTTTTTTCTTATAACCAACCTCTAACATGCTCTCTGCAACTCTACAGAGTAGCTTTGCACTATGGGCCCTTGCTAGAGAGCATTAACATAAAGAAAACTGAAGCTCTTATAGTGACCAAAGACCCAGACTTCAAACCACCTACACACCTCAACATGGGAACTACACAAATTCAAATACAGCCACAAAAAAGATATCTGGGCATTATCATTGACCAGGCTCTAACCCTCAAGCAACAAATCACTAAGACCACCGGAACTATATTCCACAAGGCTAAAACAGTACAACGTCTCCGACCTCTCCTCGAACCTCAAGACTTCAGGACAGTAATGCAAGCAATGACACTCCCACATCTGGACTATATAATCTACCATGGACTACCCGCCACACAAACCAACCCCCTCTGAACTGCCTTGAACACCACAGCGAGAATTATTCAGAATGCGAAGAAACGAGACCACATCACCCCAATTCTAAGGGACCTACACATACTTCCCCTCGAAGCAAGAATTAAATACAAAGCTATTCTACTCACCCACAAAACCATCCAGCAAACACAGAGCACCCAGCTCCACACCCTACTGACCCGTCCAGCCCACAGCAAAACGACCAGACAGACCTCCAGCAACTCCCTCACCATCCCTCACAAAAGAACCAAATGCACACAACGGACCTGCAACAGAGCCTTTGAACTTTATGCCCCATCCCTCTGGAATTCTCTACCGAGCCCACCTCAGGAACAATAACGATCTGTCATTCAAAAAACAGCTAAAAACCATCCTATTCCAAGAACATCTCAAAACAGAAACACCCTCCCACAAATAACTACACCAACCCCTCTAGGCCACCCGCAAGAACCCATAATCAAAAACTATGTTACCTTGTCCATGTCTATGTCTATCCTCTGTCAAAATCATCAATGTTGCCCTCCTGGTGATGGCCCTATCCCTATGACCGATTAAACCCCCCCCCCCCTTTGTTACACCGCTTTGACCCGGTGAAAAGCGGGATATAAATACAGTTAAATAAATAAATAAATAAATTAGTATCTAGCAGATAATCCCAGATGGTTAGGAGGGGTTCACCCAGTCATGCTCCCATGACTGGTAGGTGTTCCCTACCCTTACCATCTCATCTAAAATCTCTTTTTGAGACAAAAGACACAGGCCTTTCATCACGTGAAAACCTAAAGAATGGCCAATTCCCTGGCTTGGTCCATATCTCCTTTGGACTTCTCGCCAGGGATAGTTTTCTTTCAGTTGCAGCTCAAGGACGCCTGATACCCATCTTGCCCTCATAGGCGGGTCAATATGGTATCTTATTCCAGTGGCGTCCTCTATCCATTCACCATACTGCAGTTCTAGAGAGATCTGGACTTGCTGTCTGCAGACTGAAGTTATCCTCTGCATTTTTCACGTAGGCCATCCTGGTTATTCAAGAGCTCGAATTCTTAAAGGAATCTAGACTCCTTCTTGTCAGGGAGACCATTCCTCTGACTCTGTCAACTATAACCAGGGAAAGAAGATTCTCTATACATCTATTCAAGGAGGTATCACCCTTCTTGTTATTAGATGAATCTTCCCTCTATCCCCATGGGGATCTAGTTATATAGCCATGTCTCCATCTACTTACCTGTGTCTATATGTCTACATATTTCTATATATACATATATATCTATATGTATCTCTGTATCTTCCGCCCAGGTATATCTCTGTGTGTGTGTGTGTATATATATATATATATATATACTTGTCGAGATATATCTTCTAGGTAGATATGTATCTACGTACTTATCTATCTCTCTGTCTAGGTTCATATATCCATATATTCCTATATGACGCTGATGGATGTGCACTACCCCTATCAATGCTGTGCCAGCATGCTTGGGGTTCTACACATATAACCACTCCCTGTGGTAATTAACAAATTTTTTGTTTCTCTTACCATAACCTTTCAGGGTTAGGTACCTCTGAAGCTTTCCATGTACCTTTCTTTCCTAATTGACCTCATTTAGGAAAGACATCACGGTAAGTCTGTCCTTACTTTGTTATTGGATATAGGGGTCTCCATACCCCTTCTCTCCTACAGGGACTATTTCCATTGTCAGTCCAAATCGGTCAGACTTATTTTTCCTTTTGGTCCTAGCATTGTACTGTTCTTCGACCAAAAGGGCTTAAGCTTTGTCTAATAGTACCTTCTGCGTTTCCCGCTGAAGCCCTACCTCATTGTACTACCCCAGTTTCCCCTGGGGCTATTTCTCACCCTGATGGGTTCTGACCTCCACTTGTTTTTCCTACAATTTGTTACCTCTACTTCACAGTGAGGCACTCCTTGAGGATCCTTCTACTGGCTCTTCTAACAGATCCATATGAACCTCAATAGACTTTTTACAATACCACCAAGGGAGGTCCATATTAGAATATTGCACTCAATATTTTTACTACTAAATGTCATCTATACAGGATCTTCCTCCATAGAAGTCCTGTTATAGTCCAGCTGTTCCACAGCACCTTTTCTATAATTCAACTCCTACCCTCCATCCCCATGATGCCTGAGATCCTGAGGAGTAGCATAGCTCTTTCTAGATTCGCTACATGCTAGGACTCCCTCTGGGCATCTTAGCTTGGGGAGTCCCCATATGTGAAGACTCATTCCTGCTTGTTCCTGGAGATAGCACAGTTACTTACCTGTAACAGGTGATCTCTGGGAACAGCAGGAATAAGTCTTCACAACCCACCCATCTCCCCTAGGAGTTGCTTTTCTCTATCTCTATCTTTCCCTTTCTTGCTCTCTCTCCCTTTGCCTCAGCTTTAAAACTTAACTGAGGAGAGGCAGTTGGGAAAGGCGGGAAGGCAGCACGCAGGCGTGTTGGGATGCTTCCAAAAGCGTTCTGATTGGACGCTGGGGAGCGTTCCCACACAGACTCCGTCGGTACCGACGTACCCATATGTGAAGACTTATTCCTGATGTTCCCAGAGATCACCTGTTACAGGTAAGTAACTGTGCTTTCACAACGCACAAATTTTATATTTTACTTACCAGTAATTTCCTTTCCTGGAATCTTGCTAGACCAGTCCAGACTAGTGGAACCACTAGACAGACTGGAGGATGTAATACCTGAACGCCTTGAAGGAAGTGTGCCACATCCCGGTGTGATGAAAGAGAACAGCCAAAGGCAAGAGAAAACAGCAACCTGTACCCTCAGGGAACTCCAAGCCAAAACTTTCTCCAGTCCATCCTGAAGGAATTCAAGTAACAAAGGAATCCGTGCGCACCACAGTGAAATCCATTATTATCTTTCTTTATCTTTATTCGAGCGCTTGATAGACCGCCCAGGCCGGAGCATCAGGGCGGTGTACAATAACAGGTAAAATGTCAGCTGCTGGAAACGAAAGATAGAAAGGAACGCCAATAAATGATAGGACAGCAAGAGTCAGTAACAGAGGTAGAGGACAGGAAAGCTCCAAAGAGGGGTAGTAGGAGGGGAAGGGAGAGAGAGGAGAAGGGGAGAAGGGAAGAGGAAAGAGTCATGGGGAATGGAGGGCGCGACTGGGGGATGGGGCGCCATCGGCAGGGGGAGAGAGGTCGAAGGCCTGACAGAACAGATGAGTTTTGAGGAGGGCTTTGAAGCGGGGGTAGGACAGCTCAGTACGGAGGAGAAGGGGAAGGGAGTTCCAGAGGGCAGGTCCTAGGAAGAAAAAAGCAGAATGGCGGGTAGATTCCAGACGGGCCTGATTAGGAGAAGGGAGGAAGAGACGATTACCATGAGAGGAGCGAAGAAGGCGAGGGGAGGGCTGGAGGTGAATAATGTTAGCCAAGTACTGGGGGGTATCGGTGTAAAGAACCCGGTGGGCGGTGATGAGCAATTTGTAGACAAACCTGAACTTGATCGGGAGCCAATGCAGAGTGAAGAGACATGGGGACACATGAGAGCGAAAAATAGAAACATGACGACAGAAAAAGACCACATGGCCTATCTAGTCTGTCCTTCCATATCAACCACTACAAGTGTCCCCTTTTTTCCTTTAGGGATCCTCTGTGTTTGTCCCATGCTTCTTTTGAAGTCAGATACTGTCCTCATCTCTACCACCTCCACTGGGAGACTATTCCACGGATCCACCACTCTTTCCGTAAAGAAATATTTCCGCATATCACTCCTGAAACTACCCCCTTTCACCCTCATCCCATGTCTCCCCATAGCAGAGCATGCTTTCAATCAAAAGAGGCTCTCCTCCTGTGCATTTATGCCACAGAGGTATTTAAATGTCTCAATTATATCACCTCTATCCTGCCTTCCCGCTAAGGTGTACATATTAAGATCCTTAAGTCTGTCCTCATATGCTTTATAACGAAGACCACTAACCATTTTAGTAGCGCCCTATGTACCGACTCCATCCTGTTTATATCCTTTTGAAGGTACACTCTCCAGAATTGCACACGATACTCCAAATGAAGTCGCACCAAATACTTATACGAGGCATTATCACCTCCTTTCTTCTGCTGGCCATTCCTCTCCCTATGCACCCAAGCTGTCGCCTTTTCTACCTGTTTAGCTACTTTAAGATCATCAGACACAATCACGCCTAGATCCCGCTCTTCTTTAATGGATAAAAGTACTTCACCCCCTATACTATATTTCTCCCTTGGATTGCTGCAGCCCAAATGCATGACCTTGCATTTTTTAACATTAAATCTCAGCTGTAAAATTCTAGACCATTCTTCAAGCTTAGCTAGATCCCTCCTCATGTTGTCTACCCTATTGCAGATTTTGGTATCATCTGCAAAGAGGCAAACCTTACCCGACAGCCCTTTCGCTATATCACTAACAAAGATATTTAAAAAAAACGGACCAAGGACAGATCCCTGGGGCACACCATTGGTAACCTCCTTCTCCTCAGAGTGAGCTCCATTTACCTGTACCCTTTGTCGCCTCCCACTCAATCAATTTCTAACCCAAGCAGTAACTTGAGGGTCCATGCCTAGGGTGCTCAGTTTGTTTATAAGTCACCTGTGAGGAACGTTGTCAAAGGCAGCAGCTCTCAAAGAGGCACAAAACACGGACCTAAGCCAGCGATGTGGCTTCTACTCTTCTCGTGCCTTGGACTCTATTGTCCCTCTACGTACTCTTCCGCCGGCTAAGCATCCATGCAACCAATGTTCCCACTAACTTGCGCTGGGTCCAACATTCCTTCCAGTCCCCCGGCGGAGGACCCGGCATCAGATTAAAGAGAACATTGCGAGGGTGCTGTGGCGTGTGTTAGACCCTGTGTCTAACACACGCCGCAGCACCCTCGCAGTGTTCTCTTTATTTATTTATTTGTTGTTGTTGTTAAGTGCCGTCGAGTCGGAGTCGACTCATGGCGACCCTCTGGATAGCTATCCTAAATTGTGTTCGGTCTTCAGTCAGGCGGCTCATTGTTGACAGCCTGGTACCTGTAGCTGCTGTTATTGTTTCGATCCATCTCATTGCTGGCCTTCCTCTTTTGCGTTGACCTTCTATCTTGCCAAGCATAATGTCTTTCTCTAATGATCTCTTTCTTCGCATGATGTGTCGAAAGTATGAAAGTCGAAGTCTTGTCATCTGAGCTTCTAAAGAAAGCTTAGGTTTGATCTCCTCTAGTACCGACTGGTTTGTTCTTCGGGCAGTCCATGGTATACACAGTATTCGCCGCCAGCACCATAATTCAAAGGCATCAATTTTCTTCCTATCTGTCTTTTTCACTGTCCAGCTTTCACATCCATATGATGTTATTGAAAATACCATGGCCTGAACAAGTCGAATCTTTGTATGGAGAGAGACATCTCTGCTCTTGAGAATCTTATCTAGGTCTTTCATAGCCATTCTGCCAAGAGCAATGCGTCGTCTGATTTCTTGACTGCTTGTTGCTTCTTTATTGATAGTTGATCCAAGTAGGTTAAAGTTGTTCACAATTTCAATTTCTTCTCCTTCAATGATGAACCTGTTGATTATGCCAGTTGTCATGATCTTTGTCTTCTTTACATTAAGGTGCAGGCCCATTTTGAGACTATGTTCTTTGATTGTGAGAAGCAAATGTTTCAGATCATCTTCACTTTCAGCCAGTAATGTGGTATCATCAGCATAGTGAAGGTTGTTGATGAGTCTTCCACCAATCTTCACACCTCTGTTGTCTTCATACAATCCTGCTTCTCTGATGATTTGTTCTGCATATAAATTAAACAGGTAGGGGGAAAGTATGCAGCCTTGTCTTACACCTTTGCTTATTTTAAACCATTCTGTTTCTCCTTGTTCCGTTCGAACTGTTGCTTCTTGATCAATGTACAGATTGCGCAAGAGAACGATCAGGTGTTCTGGTATACCCATGCTTCTTAATGTGGCCCAGAGTTTCTCATGGTTTACACAGTCAAAAGCCTTGCTATAGTCGATAAAGCACAAATAGATATCCTTTTGGTATTCTTTAGTCTTTTCAAGGATCCATCTCACATCCGCAATGATGTCTCTCGTTCCTCGTCCTTTCCTGAACCCTGCTTGCACTTCAGGTAGTTCTTGTTCCAGGTATGGTTGTAGTCTCTTTTGAATAATCTTCAGTAGAATCTTGCTGGCATGTGGGATCAGAGCGATTGTGCGATAATTTCCACAGTCAGTTGAATCACCTTTCTTTAGTATTGGTATAAACACAGATCTTTTCCAGTTAGTTGGCCATGATGTTGTCTTCCATATTTCTTGGCAGAGCATTGTGAGTACGGTAACAGCTGCATCAGATTGCTGCCATACTTCTATGGGAATGCTATCAATGCCTGGTGCTTTGTTCTTTGATAAGGCTTTCAATGCTGCTTCAACTTCTTCTTTCATCACCAATGGTTCCCGATCATAAGATACAGGTTGAAACGGCTGTTGGTCCACTTGATCTTTATCATATAAAAACTCTGTATATTCCTTCCACCTTTTCTTGATCTTCTCAGCATCATTCAACATAGAACCTTGAGCATCTTGTAACATGGCTGTTGGTCCACTTGATCTTTATCATATAAAAACTCTGTATATTCCTTCCACCTTTTCTTGATCTTCTCAGCATCATTCAACATAGAACCTTGAGCATCTTGTAACATTCCAATTTCGAGGCTGGAACTTTTTCTTTAACTCTCATAGCTTTAGGAAAGCCGATCTTGTTCTTCCTCTAATAGTTTCTGCTTCTATTTCCTTGCAAGTGTCATTGTAGTACTTTTCCTTGTCCTGTCTTGCTGCACATTGGAAATCTCTGTTAAGTTCTGCGACTGTCTTTCTTTCTCCTCTGGCTTTAGCTTCTCTGCGTTTCTGGGCAATTTTCAGAGTTTCTTCCGTCATCGATTTTGGCCGTTTTTGCTTTTTCACCTTTTGTAGAGACTTCTCGCTTTCTTCCAACACAACCTTCTTGATGTCATTCCATAACTCTTCCGGAGCTCTGTCATTTGTATCTAAAGCAGCAAATCGATTTTGCAGGCAGTCTTTAAATTCCAGTGGTATATTCTCAAGGTCATATTTTGCTGCATTCATGAGTGGTTTGCTCTTTTTCAACTTTAGCTTGAGTTTGCATACTAGTAGTTGATGATCTGTACCACAGTCAGCTCCAGGTTTTGTCTTTGTTGATGTTACTGAGCTTTTCCATCGTTGACTTCCACAGATGTAGTCAATTTGATTTTTATACAATCCATTGGGTGAAGTCCATGTGTACAGTCGCCGCTTGTGTTGCTGGAAGAAGGTGTTTGAGATGAATAGATCATTGGTCTTGCAAAATTCTGTCAGTCTTTCTCCAGCTTCATTTCTGTTGCCAAGTCCATATTTTCCAACTACTTTGCCTTCTTCTTTGTTGCCAACTTTTGCATTCCAGTCACCCATGACTATCAGGATATCCTGTTTGCATGTTCTGTCAATTTCAGCTTGTACTTGTTCATAGAACTCTTCAATTTCATTCTCTTCTGCAGCTGTTGTTGGGGCATATACTTGAATTATAGTTGTGTTGATAGGCAATCCTCGTAGACGAATAGAGATTAAGCGTTCGCTGACTGCATTGTATTTCATAGGCAGTCCAACGAAGGAGGCAAAAAATCACGTGGTACTAAGCACACAGTCCAAAACGTGATGTGAGTGGAAAAACACTTTATTCAATAACAATAACAAGGACCTAATTAACAACCCTTTGACACAGGCCGTGTTTCGAAAACCTTCATCAGGGGTTGTTGGAGTAGGTACTAAAAACATAAAAACGTACAGAATAAATTAAATTAAAAAGTAGAAACAATTGGGAAAGAACAAAATACTAATTAAAACCATAAAACATGCGTATATACATCAAAATCAATCATAGAAATAAATAAATAAATCAACTATACATAAATGTATAAAACAGAATAAAAGTACTAAAAAGTGTGGATACGCAAATACAATTAAAAACAAACAATAGCACATAACTAAAATTAAATTAAAACATTAAGGGTGAACCAAGCAATATTACTTTGTCAAGAATACCTTAGTTGTAGATATAATGGACAGGTAACCCTCAAAGGGAAGTAACAGGACCAAAATAAAGAAAACAAATTTAGGCATATGTATATATTGGAGATGATACCTTAGCTAACATCTATAATACATCTAAAAAATATTAACATCTCAAACAGTAAAACAATAAATAAATAAATAGCTAAAAAACTAAAAAAACCTGAAAGACCAAAGGAGGCAACGGGTGCGAGTACATGTACCAAGAGCTAGGAAGGGAGGAGGTCAGACTTGAACTCAGAGGTACCGAAAGAGCTTCATGGAAAACAATTCTTACCGACTATGATCAATAATTGAACTTAGAGTAAACCTTAGGGAAAGGTAAAGACAGGGATGTGCCCAAACTGATCTTCTTCAATATATTCATATGAAAATTCATTGCTATTTAAAGATTAAACTAGCTAGATGTAGTGAAACTAATAGTGAACCAACCGTCTACATTTTGCATTCGTCAAACTTTAAAATTGTTATAACAAAATGGCCAAGCAGATGAGGAAGGACCGCCTGAAAACATTTGCAGAAGAAAACTAAAACAGTGTGAGCTACCTTACCGACTGTGATCAATTGTTGATCTTAGAGTAAACCTAAAGACATAGATGTGCCCAAACTGATCATCTTCAATATATTCATATGAAAACTCATTGCTATTTAAAAATTAAACTAGCTAGATGTAGTGAAACTAATAGAGAACCAACCATCTACATTTTGCATTCGTCAAACTTTAAAATTGTTGTAACAAAATGGCAAAGCAGATAAGGAAGGACCGCCTGAAAACATTTGCAAAAGAAAAACTAAAACAGTGTGAGCTACCAATTTTACGTCGATAGGATCTAAATAGTAAAAACCGGCGGTATAATAGATCGAATCCCACTTACCAATATGAGTAACTATCATATATTTCTGCGTTCCAAAACAAGCAGTCTGTTGTCTGATAAGCCAAAAAACATCTAACTGGAAAACGCTGACACATACGCAAACTTTATGTTAAATGTTCCTGCTAACCTGTGCTGGGTCTGCCGCCAGCTTTCCTGCCGGCGGGGGGAGGTGCAGAACGATCAACGCTCTGCTCCTCCCCCCACCAGCAGGAATGCCTGTAAAATAGTTATCATGCCCTGTTCAATGTAATTTCAGTTTGTTCAATGTAAACCACCTTGATATCATGAAAGGTGGTATATTTATTTATTTAACATTTCTTATATACCACCTTTCATGATATCAAGGCTCTCTTCTTCACCCTCTGATTTCTCTACTGTCCTGGTTACGACTTATCTGGAACTCTCCCGGGTTCTCTCGCAGTCTACTGCTCCTTCTGACCTTATGCCACTGCTCCTTCTGATCCTGTGCCCTCCCATCTGTTTAAGCTGGTAGGGGACTCTCTTTTCCTTCACTCTGTTCTTATCGGCTGCTTTTTTCTCATCTGGTTCTTTCCCCTTTGCTTGGAAAGAGGCCACCTTTCTCCCTATCTTTAAGTCGGGGGAGGGGGCTGGACCCTCGATACCCACTTAACTATCGCCCTATTTCTTTATTTCCTTTTCTATCTAAGGTCACTGAGCAGTTGGTAGCTGATCAGTTGCATCCTCTCTAGACGGGTTTCCACTGAGCAGTCTCTTCTTGCGATCACCAATTTCATTCACGCATCTCTTGATTCTCACCACAAGGTAGTTCTTGTCTCTTTGGATCTCACTGCGACCTTTGATTTAGTGAATCACTTTCTTCTTTTCCAATTGCACTATCTTGGTGTCTCTGGTTCAGCCTTATGTTGGTTTTAGTCCTCTTTACAAGACCATCCTTTTCGGATTTCCTGGGCTTCCCAGTGTTTGACCCTCAGTCATCATCCTGCGGTGTTCTTCAGGGCTCTGTTTTGGGTCCGTTCCTCTTTAATGTCTCTTTTTCCTCTGGCTTTTCTGATTGAATCTCTTGGTGTCACTTTCTTTTTGTATGCTGATGATCTTCAGCTCCTTTTCCCGCTGGCAACTCGCTCTGTGGCTGTCATCTCTCAGGTTGCTGACTGGTTATCATCCCATGGCATAAAGCTAAATCTCTCCAAGTCAGTTGCTGTGCTTTTTTCCCCATGTTTATTTTATTATTTTATTTATTTAACAGTTTTTTATACCGCTTTATCGTTTCAATCAAAGCGGTTTACATTGTAACTTAAAGCATTGGTGGTAACTAGTACCCAGGCTTGCGTCTCAAGTGGCATCCCCCAAAGCATATTGTCAGGAGAAACCCCACCAAGAGAGACTGCTCTGCACGGTTGGAGGAAGTGGCAGATGAAAACCATAATCCTGCGTACATGGAGAACATCGCATCAACAACACCTGTTGCAATGGCTGCATATTTATTTATTTATTTTATTTATTTATTTCTCTTATATACCGCGCTCTTCAACATCAGTGCGGTTTACGTGGAACATTTATGTTTTACGGTGGGTTAACCGTAAAAATACAGATAACAGGTAGCTCAACTTGGATAGTCAAAAATTAACTATTTACACATATTTAAACATAGTATTTACATAATATACATCATGTGAGAGAAAATTACATTGGACAAAATTACATATGCGCCCATGCCCAGTGCACCAGCTCTAAGTTTGCAGCCATTGCTCCCAGCAGCTGTATATAATCCCAAATCCAGGGTGCTGAATTTGTCAAAAAAAAAACAGAGCTGAGAGCTCAGCTTGGACCAGCATTAGCACTCCACGAACAGAAACACTCTCCCCAGCCACATACCGAAGCCAGCACAAAGAAATTCCAGGTTCTGGGAGCACACCAAGTAGCGCATGCAGAGCTTCTGAATGGATCTTAGCCCGATGAGCCAGTTGTCTAGGTAAGGAGGATTGCAAACACCCTTGCGCCTGAGAGGTGCTGTGATCACCACCATGACCTTGGAGAAGGTTCGGGGAGGGGTTTTGCCTATCTGAGTGGAAGCACACAGAACTGGAAATTTCCACCTAACTTCGCAAATCTCAGGTAGCGCTGTTGATCCTTCCTGATGGGAAATGGAAGTATGTCTCTGCCAGATCCAAGAAAGCAAGAAATTTGCCCTGCTGCATCGCCTGAATTATTGATCACAGTATCTCCATACTACTACTACTACTACTACTGAGCATTTGTATAGCGCTACAAGACGTATGCAGCTCTGCACAGACATATAAGAGACAGTCCCTGCTCATTAGAGCTTACAATCTAGTCAAGACAAACAACACAGTAGATGTAGATAGGGGTACATCTAGGGGGAATGATAAGGAAACACAAAAGAGACCAGGTGAGTCAAGATCCAAAAGCAGCAGCGAAGAGGTGAGTTTTCAGCCTGGATTTAAAAAGGTCCAGAGAAGGCGACTGACGTATAGACTCGGGTAATTTGTTCCAGGCATAAGGAGCAGAAAGGTGAAAGGAGCGAAGTCTGGAGAAAATAAGGCATCCGCAGACTGTGGTTGACTCCTTGAGATCCAGAATAGAGCGAAAGAACCAGTCCTTTTTTGGTATGACAGAGTAGATGGCATATCTTCCCAGGCCTCTCTCCAAAGGAGGCACAGGAAGAATGGCCCAAAGGCCAAGCAGACGCTACAGGGTAATTCGCACGGCTGCCTTCTTGATATAGGAGCTACAAGGGGAAATGACAAAGGAATTCATTATGGGTCTTGTGCACTCTAACACATAGCCATGTTTGATGTCCAGGACCCAACAAACCGTTATTAAGTAGGCCCATTCATAGTTTAAAAAAAAAAGGCACAGGCAACCTCCCACCTGTGGCACTCCGTTATGGCTCCCCTGCCTGTCAGTGGGAGGGGCGGGAAGATGACTATTCTCACAATTCGGCAGGTGGAAGGTATACATACTCTGACCTGTCAATCTGTACATAGTTAAACAAACCTGTAAATAGTTGTGAGCTGACCATGTCGCATGTGACAGCCAGCTTGCCTGTACATAGTTACCCTGTCAGCTTCATGTAGAAATCCCTGTTCACTGTAAGTCCAGTGTAGGCCCTGCCTGCACTGCACAAATTTAACTGTAAACCGCACTGATTCTAAAGAGCGCGGTATAAAAAAGACATTAAATAAATAAATGACTATTTTCCAACTGCGGGCCACAGGAAAGGCTGAGTCCTAGAGCCAGAGCCCAAGAAAGATCCATCCGGCTTTCCTGGATGATAGCGCCTAGAGTCTCAGAACCAAGAACGAGAGGAAGGGGCAGTAGAAGAAAAAGAGCGCTTGGAGGCTATCTTAGGCTTATCCTCTGGCAATCTTTGAGGCTTGACCTCCCCTGTCCTTAACAAGTTTCTCCAGGTACACTTCAAAGAGGAAACTGCCCTTAAAAGGCAGCCTGGCCAAGTGCGCCTTAGTGGCAGCATCTGCAGACAAATTCCCTAGCCATAACCAATGATGAGCCATGGTGGCTGCCACGATTCCCCAGGTGGTGAGACTCAACAGATCATAAAAGGCGTCCACTAAGGTGACCACTACTGACTCCAGACAGGCCGAATTTGCATTGTCCAGGAGAAACTGAACCCTTCAGAGACGGGCATGGGCCCTTAGGTCTCCGAACACTGACATTTGGACCGCCAGAGAAGAAGCAGAGAAAGCAATCTTCAGAAGACCCTCCAACTTCTGCTGATCTCGAAGGGCCGTCCTCTCTTCCATGGGAATGGTGGTGCACTTAGTGTCAGCCGTGACCAGGACATTGACCTTGGGGAAAACACAGCCACTTACCCATATCCTCCTGAGACCAGTTGTAGATTTGACCCAGACACCGAATATTCTTCCCATCTGCGGTCCACAATCTGATGTCTGTGGGGAGATAGGGGCTCAGACAGCCATGTGACATTTTTTGCTCTTCTCTTCAGATTTCTCGGATTTTTTTTTTTTTAGAAATTTCTTTAAGGGAACAACAAAAGTAAAATATAGAAGATCCTAGGCACCCCTCCGATGATCCTCATGAGTATAGAATTAAGAGAACTGCACTGGCCCTCAAAGCCAGGCATTAACACTCATGAAATAAAATAGGAGAAAGACCAGCCAGAGGGGTATCTCATATGCACTCTGGGGCCCCTAAGTGACTGAGCTCAACAGGCTGGCATTCCAATCATCTGCCAGGAGTTCCAGGCCTCAGTTGCACAGAAGACAGCAACTACTATCTGCTGGAGACAGAGAAAATACTCAAGGGTGCCCCTAGCTGCATAAGATTTTATCCCATAAATTCACAAACAGCTCTACTGATTCACCTCAAAGTAGCATTAGAGTCTCAGCAAAAGTGAAAATGGAGACAGCAAACCTCAGAATCCCCCAGGAAAAACCTTTTGCCATTAAAAGGCATCAGGTATTTTAACCAGGGCTAATTGCATCAACAGTCTGTTAATATATCCTCCATCCACCTTAACTAGAAGTGAGACTTTTCTTAAAACTCTCATGAATAATATTCACTTGCCTTACAAACAGGAGCTGCCAAATGTCAGAGTAGTTTTGAAAAAGATTCAGCAGGATTTTCCAAGCAAGACTGGGAAGAGTACAGAGCTGACTGCCAGGGTCAGAGTTAAAGGTGACAAGGATGAAGAGGTACAGAGCCAAAGCAAAAACAAAGGGGAAAAATGTGGCACACAGAAGCCACCCATCATACTAATATTATTCATGAGAGTTTTAAGAAAAGTCTCGCTTCTAGTTAAGGTGGATGGAGGATATATTAGCAGACCGTTGATGCAATTAGCCCTGATTAAAATACCTGATGCCTGTTAATGGCGAAAGGTTTTTCCCGGGAGATTCTGAGGTTTGCTGTCTCCATTTTCACTTTTGCTGAGAATCTAATGCTACTTTGAGGTGAATCAGTAGAGCTGTTTGTGAATTTAAGGAGTATCATTTATAAGCTTTGATACTGACCTAAGTTTGTTTGTTAATTTACAATGGAAGGTCCTAAATTATGGATGAACACTCTTGAATTTTTCAGAGGTATATATAATAAAACTTTCAAAAGAAAGCACTCCTTTTTCAGAACAGAACTTGTCTGAGCCCATTGAAGATACTAGTTGGAATTCTTTGCTGGCTCTTCAAAAAAAGGAAGGTTATATTGGAATTACATCGAGCTTCTCTGGTGGAGTACATCAAGCGTCAACACATCCCTAGAGGATTACGGGTGTATAAAGAACCTCGTTTATTTGCGTCTAACAGCACTTTTTTAGAGCAATGGGACAAAATCCTGAACAAATGTTCTCTAGATCTAATGGTGTTGTCAGTTGATATGCTGAAGAATCAATTGGAAGATCTTCAGGCAGATATTGATAAGCAGTCTGGGAGTTTGCGACTTGTTGGGTCGACAGTCGTTTCAACAACAATCTTCAGATATGTATAAGCAAGTTGATCAGTTACGTAATGAAATCATGAAGATTAAATGAAGAGGGAGGAGTAGCCTAGTGGTTGGGGCAAGGTACTTCAGGCCGGAAGGTCGGGGGTTCAAATCCCACTAGAGGACAGCAACCTTGGGCTGGAAGGACTGGGGTTTCTAGTCCCACAGATGCTCCTTGTGGTCTTGGGCAAGCCACTTAACCCTCCATAGCCCATGTTCCCTGTAAGTATTAGTGTACGTGTCTCATATCCCCATGTGTTAAATGTATCCCCCAATTGTGTTGTGACCGCTTTGATTGAAGGATAAGGCGGTATACAAAACTGTCTAAATAAATAAATAAAAATAAATTGAATAAACTCAAAAGAGATTACGATGACTACACGACAGGGTATGTCTATCCATGGCGGAATCCTAATCGTCAATGAGATCGCAAAGCCCAAAAGAAAATTTTGTTTGAATGGTCCTCGGAAGAATCAGTGAGCTCAAAATCCTCGAAGGAAGGTTTTTTAGAAGATGGACGTCAGAAAAAGGAAAAATCGGCACGGGAGAGAGCGAGAATGATGCAGGGTTCACCATCATTAATAGTTAATATCTCTGATGTATGTTTAACAGAAGCAGAGTCATGTTTATTAGCTAAAGGATTCACGTTTGTTCCGAAAATTAGTTTTGATCCATTTCAATTTAGGATTGATTTTGAAAAGTTTATGAGAAAGTTGAACCTTAAGAATTTTTTTGCATTATCATCTGCTAATGAGTTAGATTCAGATATTACACCTGAAGATGTCTCTGTTTTGTCTCTGAAGCGGGTTCCTCTGCCTTTTAAATCTACTTGGAGTCCTCCTGGGCCATTACACCCTAATCTGATAGTATTTCAAGAATTAGTATTAAGAGATATTGAGAGTTTAGAGGGGACCATTACCCGGAGATCTAGATGTGTTTTACCAACACAAGAAAAATCTGCTCTGAAGAATTTGTCTGCACGGTTGGATATAGTTATTAAACTTGCGGAGGGGCAATAGTGGTTCTTAATAGAAGAGATTATTTGGCTGAAGCTTATCGTCAGCTATCTGATCCATTGGTATATGTTAAATTGGAGGAGGATCCCACTACAGCATTGCAATGTGAGATAAAAGATTTATTTATTTACATTCTCTTATATGCCACGCTATTCTGCATCAGTACAGTTTACATTGAACAAACTGAAATTACATTGAACAGGGCATTATAACTTGGAGATAACTATTTTACAGGGAACATGGGCTATGGAGGGTTAAGTGGCTTGCCCAAGACCATAAGGAGCACCTGTGGGACTAGAAACCCCAGTCCTTCCGGCCCAAAGGTTGCTGTCCTCTAGTGGGATTTGAACCCCCGACCTTCCGGCCTGAAGTACCTTGCCCCAACCACTAGGCCACTCCTCGACTCCAAGCTTTTTTAAGAACATAAGATATGCCATACTGGGTCAGACCAAGGTCCATCAAGCCCAATATCCTGTTTCCAACAGTGGCCAATCTAGATCATACATACCTTGCAGTATCCCCAAGAGACACAGCTTCCACAATGCTTGTATTGGGTCAAGCATTGATATCCTGGGTCCCTTTTTAATAATGGAATGATACAGAAGCATTATAATATCCTTTGTTTTATTCTCCATTCCTTTCCTTATGATACCTAGCATTCTATTTGCTCTCTTGTCCACTGCTGCACACTGGGTGGAGGATTTCAACATATTATCCATGATGACGGCTAGAACATTTTCATGGGTGGTGCTTCCTAATGTGTAACCATAGTTTGGATTGTTCTTTCCTAGGTGCATAACTTTGCACATGAAATTTCATCTGTCATTTGGATGCCCAGTCTTCCAATTTATAAAGTTCTCTTGCAATTTTTCACAATCCTCATGGGGTTTAACAACTTTGAATTATTTTGTGTCATCTGCAAATTTGATTACCTCACTCATTATTCCCATTTCCAGGTCATTTATGAATATGTTAAAAAGCAGCGGACCCACTTTAGATCCCTGGGGTGCTCCACTATTCACCTTTCTCCATTGGGAAAATTGGCCATTTAGCCCTACCCTCTGCTTTCTATCTTTTAACCAGTTCCTATCCACAATAGTATACTGCAGGCATGTCCAACTTCGAACAGGTCGTGATCTACTTTTTCCGGCCAAAAGTGCCGGTGATCTACCACCATGAAAATTAATTTTAAAATTAGTTTCAAATTTAATTTTAATCCAATAAAGTTGGAGGATTCCCCCCCTCCCCATTTTTAATGAATCTTCTGTCATTTATTTGGATGTGATCAGCTGTTAAGCAAATTAAGCAAAAACAAAACTGCTAGGTACATATGACCTAGATTGGCCACTGTTGGAAACAGAATACTGGGCTTGATGGACCTTGGTCTGACCCAGTATGGCATATCTTATGTTCTTATGTTCTTATGTAGAAGAAAAAAAGAAAAGAAACACCGGCGGTACCGGTGGCGTCGGGTAAGGCAGACGCGACCACAAGAAAACCAAAAAATAAAAGAAGAATTTTCTGCGGTGACAGAAGGACGTCCTGCCGGCTCCGTGGAAAAACGAAAACTGAGGAGAGGCAGTTGGGAAAGGCGGGAAGGCAGCACGCAGGCGTGTTGGGATGCTTCCAAAAGCGTTCTGATTGGACGCTGGGGAGCGTTCCCGCGCAGACTCCGTCGGTACCGACGTACCCATATGTGAAGACTCATTCCTGCTTGTTCCTGGAGATTTCTATATCCAAAGGATTTATTCACATGTAGATCAGTTGTTTACTCCTTCAAAAAGTAGAAAGACTATGGGACACCAAATGTACCTACTGTCTGAACTAAGAGTCATAGAGGTACTAACTGAACTCTGAAAAAGCTAAAGACTCATCTTTCTTAGAATATTATGGCCCAGACTCCCAGCAGTAATAAACACGTCAACCCCACCATGCCAGACAAAAACACGAAACCCACTGCCCACAGAGCTCACAACACATTTAAATACCCACCTTACACTCTACCTCACTGCTAACTAAAATTATACTGTTTAAGACAACCTCACGACCAGAGAAGAATAAATAAGTAACTGCACAAAAATGGCCAAGTCCACAAGAATACCCAACCGCATATAAGCAAACTATAAGACCATAAAAGAAAGTCAATTGCTGCTCTACTGTACATAATTTAAATTTAGCCAAGGAATGGAGGAGTAGCCTAGTGGTTAGAGCAACAGCCTAGTGCACAAGGAATCAAGTTTCGATTCCCACTGGCATTCCTTGTGGCCTTTGGAAGAAAAGGCCTGGCAATCTACTTCCGGTCATACCTTGCCAAGAAAACCTAGGAGCTGCTAGGTCGCCAGGAGACAGCACTGACTTGAAGGCACTTATAAAAAAAATAAATTTTGGTTTAAACTCCTGTTAACTTGTTGTTCCTCGTTTTTGTTATCTGTCCATTTGTTTTATGGAACACCTTGTTCCTTGTTCAACTGTAGCTAGTTAACTCTAAACCACTTTGACTTCTAGAAAAGCGGTTTAGAAAAAGTGTTAAATAAATAAATGTAGCACATTTAAGACTAACTGGAGAAAATATTTTTTCACTCAACGCGTAATCAGACTCTGGAATTCATTACCAGAGGATGTAGTAAAAACTGTTAGTGTAGCTGGATTTAAAATGTTTGGACAACTTACTGGTTCTTAAAGAGGAGCAGGGAATCCACTGTATATCCCTGGGATAAGCAGCATGAAATCAGTATACTTTTGGTAACCTGAAAAGTACTTGTGACCTGGACTGGCCACTGTTGCAAACATGACACCGGATTGAAGGATCCTTGGTCTGACCCAGTATGGCAAATCTTATGTTCTAACTTTGAGAGTTATGCACCTAATTTGGCCTCTCTGAAAATTTACTAGGACTGAGTGTCTAAATTTATACTCAAAATTACACTATACACCTAAATTTGGAAGCATAAAAAAATGGGTGGCAAAAGGATTTAGTGCAGGAAAACGGTTAGGAGCATAGCACCGATTTTCAGCACTATGCTCAAATCTAGGCAAATGAATGGCAGGCTTAAATTTATAAGTAGAACTTTTAATCTGCTAAATTAAGATAAATTTTCAGCTGAAAACTCCTAAGTATGACTGAAAATAGGGAGCACATTTAGGAGCTTAAATTAAGGAATTTACTTTTCTAAAATATTGGGTCTCAGGTTTTTTGTTCTTAATTTAACTATGTTTACCATTAATATGAATCTATTCCAGACACTATCTATATCTATAATATATATCTATATCTACATATATATCTTCCAGCATAAATTTAAATCAGATATAAGAGGATAAGCCACTTGACTATTTCAGATATATACTATAGAAACATGACGGCAGAAAAAGACCACATGGCCTATCTGGTCTTATCTAGTCTGCCCTTCTGTATCAACTACTATAGTCCCCCCTTTTTACCTTTAGAGATCCTCTGTGTTTGTCCCATGCTTTTTTGAATTCAGAAACTGTTCTTGTATCCACCACCTCCACTGGGAGACTATTCCACACATCTACCACTCTTTCCGTAAAGAAATATTCCTGAGTCTATCCCCTTTCACCCTCATCCTATGTCCCCTCGTAGCAGAGCTTGCTTTCAATTGAAAGAGGCGCTCCCCCTATGCATTTATGCTACAGAGGTATTTAAATGTCTCTATCATATCGCCCTATCCCGCCTTTCCTCTAAAGTATACATATTAAGATTTTTTCTGTCCTCATATGCTTCGTAATGAAGACCAATAACCATTTTAGTAGCCACCCTCTGTACAGACTCCAACCTGCTTATATCCTTTTGAAGGTGAGGTTTCCAGAATTGCACACAATACTTCAAATGAGGTTGCACCAGAAACTTATACAGAGGCATTATTACCTCCTTTTTTCTGCTGACCGCTCCTCTCCCTATACACCTAAGCATCCCCTTCTGGCTTTCACAGTTTTCTGTTCTACCTGTTCAGCCACTTTAAGATCGTCAGACACAATTATGCCCAGGTCTTGCTCTTCTCTCCTGGACAGAAGTACCTCACTCCCCACACTGTACCGCTCTTCTTTAGTGGACAAAAGTACTTCACCCCCTATACTATATTGCTCCTTTGGATTTTTGCAGCCCAAATGCATGACTGTATTTTTTAGCATTAAATTTCAGCTGCCTAATTCTAGACCATTCTTCAAGCTTGGCTAGATCCCTCCTCATGTTATCTACTCCTTCCAGGGTGTCTACTCTATTGCAGATTTTGGTATCATTCGCAAACAAGCAAACCTTACCCAACAGTCCTTCCGCTATATCACTAACAAAGATGTTAAAAAGAATCGGATCAAGGATAGATCCCTGTGGTACACCACTAGTAACCTCCTTCTCAGAGTGAGCTTCATTTACTTGTATCCTTTGTTCCCTCCCACTCAACCCATTTCTAACCCAACCAGTAACTTTAGAGCCCATCCTTAGGGTGCTCAGTTTGTTGAAAAGTCGCCTGTGCGGAACAGTGTCAAAGGCTTTACTGAAATCTAAATACACCACATCTTGGGCTCTCCCTCGGTCCAACTCTCTGGTCACCCAGTCAAAGAAATCAATCAGATCTGTCTGACAAGACCTGCCTCTGGTGAATCCATGCTGCCTCGGATCCTGCAAGCCATTGAACTCCAGAAGCCTCACTATTCTCTCTTTTAGTAGCCTTTCCAATAATTTACTAAACACAGAGGTTAGAGTAGCCAGCCTGTAATTCTCTATGTCACCCTTATGTCCGCTTTTGTGTAAAGGGACCACAAGTGCCTTTCTGCAGTCCTCTGGCACCACTCTTGACTCCAGAGGCATTGAAAAGGTCAGCAGGTGGAGTCACTAGAATGTCCCCGAGTTTCCTCAGTATTCTGATGGAATATTACAGGTGAGTAACTCACAGGAGTGGCACTATATGTAAAAACTACTATTAAAGCTTTGGAATTACAGCAAAGCCAGTCCTGACTCTGAAGGTATGGCAGCAGAGTTCCCAGAGAAATCATCTTGAATTTCTCTTTGAACAGGAATTTATTCAGTTCTCTGAGGTCTAAAATGGGTCTGTGTCCCCCTGTTTTCTTTGGAATAAGGAAATAAGGGGAGTAAAACTCTGTACCCTGTTGGGAAATGGGTACGTCTTCTATTGCCCCCTGGGCAAGAAGTAAACTGACCTCTTGACTCAACTGAGTGTTGAGAGAAGTCTGAGAATTGAACTGTCTTACCACTGTAGGAGGGGGTATGTTGAAGAAATGAAGCTTGTACCCCTCTCTTACAATGGAAAGAGTCCATTCTTCTGCTGTTATCTGCCCCCATCTGGGGGCAAAATGACACAACCTTCCTGGGATGGTGGAAGGCTCTGGCCCGTTCAGGGCCAGGAAGGCCAAGTTCTCTAGCTGAGAGTCAAAGCCCCTGTGGAGGCTGAGTCTGCTGGGTCGGTTGAGGCTTAGCAGTCTTTGATTTCCTTTGCTTTGGGGGCTGCTGTCCCTTTCGGGCAGACTGACCTGCAGAATGCACCTGCTGGGTATAGGAGGGATAAAACCTCTTCTTTTTAGAGAAGAATGGTTTCTTGTAGGAATTTCTCCTTGCAGGATCAGCTGTAGCCTTGGATAGCCTATCCAAAGTGGTGTTATCAGCATCCAGCTCATTAGCTTTCTCTTGCCAATTTTTGCCAAAGAGATTTTCACCTGTACAAGGGATATTCTCCAGTTTGTCCTGTACCCAGAGCTCTAAGTCAGATGCCTGGAGCCAGGCAATCCTACGAGCACCTATGGCAATAGCAGAGGTTCTGCTTATGCACTCAAAGCAGTGAAAAGCTGCACGATTAACAAACTTGGAAACATCCTGGGCATGTTTGACAAGTGTAAGATAATCCTGCCTCTTATCATCAGGAAGGAGAGGGCTCATAAGCTCGAGATCTCCTGTAACCTCCTTAAGGAACATTCCCATGTATAAAATGTAGGAACTAATCCTGGCAGAAAGCATAGAGGCCTGGAATGTTCGACGCCCAAAGGCATCAAGAGTCCTACATTCACGTCCTGGAGGATTAGATGCATGTCTCTTTGCACTCTTGATCCTTCTCATAGCTGACTCCACCACTATGGAGTGGTGTGGCAACTGGGTTTTTTGAAATCCAGGACAAGGAGATACTCAATACATGGTATCCAGCCTACGGGAATGAGGAGAGGTGGTAAGAGGCGTTTCCCACATTCTTAACATGAGATCATGCAAGATCTCATGAATAGAAAAAGTAGCCGCTTCCTTGGGAGTTTTAGGATATTGTAAAATCTCCAAATCCTTTGCTCTAGGCTCTGTTTCAGGAGCCACTGTGATGGAAAGACCTCTAGCCACCTCCATGATGAAATCCTGAATGGATATATCCTCTGGAGGAGACATCCTACGTTTAGGAGAAGGCGGCTCCTCAGAGAGAAGTACTCCGGCATCAACAGAGCTGTCCAAGTCCTCAGAGTCATCAGAGGATTCAAAATATCTTCTGTCCGGTGCTCTTGTAAAGCCCGATACCGATCGAAGTCGGTACTGGAGGGGTCTGGTACCGGTCTGTCGATACCGGAGGAAATAGCATGACTCGGTGTTGGTATCATACTCACCGATGTTGATGCTGTTGGTACCGGTACCGGTATCGGTGCCGGAACCGGTGTCGGTACCAGTTGAACTGTCTGAAACGGTCCCGAAGGCACCGATGCCGCAAGGAGAGCCGCCAGACTGCGCTCAATAGTCAGGAATCTCTGGTCAATTGACGCTGCCGATGCCTGGGTGTCGGTACCAGATGAACGGAGTGGAACGGGTAAACGTAGATCGATTGTTTACGTTATCACAATATAGAAAGACTAGGGGACATACAATGAAGCTACAGGGTAAACTATTTAAAACTAATAAAAGAAACTCAACGTGTAATCAAACTCTGGAATTTGTTACCGGAGGATGTAGTAAAGGCTGTTAGTGTAGCTGGTTTTAAAAAAGGTTTGGACAGGTTCCTGGAGGAAAGGTCCATAAACCATTATTAAGAAGGGACCCAGGATATCAATGCTTGACCCAGTACAAGCATTGCGGAACCTGTGTCTTTTGGGGAAACTGCTAGGTATGTATGACCTAGATTGACCACTGTTGGAAACAGGATACTGGGCTTGATGGACCTTGGTCTGACCCAGTATGGCATATCTTATGTTCTTATGAAGCGGCCGGCACCCCAGAGCATGGCACCAGTAGTTCTGCCGAGGTTGAGGCCTCGAGAACATCCTGGAGCCCCGATAGTGCTTTGGAAGCTGAAGCCTCCCGCCGGGGCAATTTTGCCGGTACAAGTTCCTCAAGGGCAACGCCAGAGGCATCTCGATGCTTGGAAGGAGATCTACCCTTTGAGGACTGGCCAGATTTATGCTTGGTTACCTGAGATCCATGGAAGGAAGACAAAGCCCTGGAAGACGTCGATGCCACGGATGCTGCATCGGAGGGAAAAAGGGTGCTAAGCTTAGCAGCTCGGTTCTGCCGACCCCTCTTCGACATCATCCCACAGGCAACACACTCTGAGATGGAGTGGTCAGGACCTAAACATTTGAGGCACCACTCGTGAGTGTCGGTGACGGAGATGGTACCGCCACACTTGGAACACTTTTTAAAACCCGAAGCGGGTTTTCCAATGTTGAGGAAAAATTGGGCCTAGTGCCCAAAATGGCGCGTGGCACCTGAGAGAAAAAAGACTGGAAAATCCAGATAAAAGATTAGAATTTTTTTTTCTTTTTTTTTTAAGAAGAAAGAAAGAACCGGCGGTACCGGTATAGCGTCGAGGAAGGCAGACGCTACCACAAAAAAGAATGAAAAATATGGGATAATTTCTGCGGTGACAGGAAAACGACCTGCTGGCTCCGCGGAAAACAAAGAACTGGAGAGAGGCAGTTGGGAAAGGCGGGAAGGCAGCACGCAGACGCTGTGGGATGCTCCCAAAAGCTTTCTAATTGGACGCTGGGGAGCGTTCCCGTGCAGGCTCCGTCGGTACCGACGATACCCATATGTGAATACATTACTGCTTGTTCCTGGAGATAATGCATTAGCCTTCCTGGGATCATGGGAAGAGAAGGGATCATGGGAGGAGGGATCATGGGAGAATTGGCTGTGCTCTTTTTGAAGCAGTCAAAAACTCTGAGGTTGTTGAGTAGATGGTGCAGGCTGTGGTTTGATAACCTTGTGTTTCCTGATCTGTTTCTGGCCTGGTTGCCTCTGTTGCTGTTGTGGGGCTGCGTAGCCAGCATAGGCCCGATATGAAGGATAAAACCTCTTTTTCTTAGGAAAGAATGGTTTCTTGGTGGTAGCCACCTTCTTAGAAGGGTCTGCCATTTTCCTTGATAGCCTCTTCATGCTGAGGTCGTCAGTCTCTATCTCCCCGGCCTTTTCCCTCCACCTTTGTCCAAAGAGGTTCTCACCATTACAGGGTATGTTGATTAATTTGTCCTGGACACACTGTTCCAGGTCAGATTCTTGGAACCATGCTGTCCTTCTAGCCCCTATGAAAGCTGCAGCAGATCTTCTGTTATTTATTTATTTATTTATTTATTTAACAATTCTTTTATACCGCGCTATTATAATCAGTGCGGTGTACAATAGAACAAGAACATACTACAATGCATACAGGTAACATTGAGTTTTACATTGAACAGGGAAATTCAATAATAGGACAACCGGGGGAACTATGTACAGAATAACTTAATGGTATATACAGTAATATCAAACTCGATTGGATGTTACAATGTGGTTTACTAATAAGACTAGAGAGAAAGGTTGACTTGCTAGCCCTTTTCAGGTTGTATTGAGGTGGTAGTTTTGTTAGTGACTAGGTTGACTTCTGGGTAGCATTTTGTAAACAGGTGGTATTTCAATGTTTTTCTGAATAGGATTAGGTTTTTGATAGCACGGATTTCGTGAGGTAGTGCATTCCAGTTTACAGGAGCAAATAAGGAGAAGGCCCTGTTGGAGGTGGCCTTAGTACACTTCGTTATTATCTTCGGGACAATTAAGGTGTTCATTGATGTGGTTCTCCTTTTTCTGTTTTCCAGGGTGCCATGGATAAGCTTGCTGATTGGTGTAGGGGGGTAGTTATTTAGTGCCTTGAAAGTAAGGACTAAAGACTTATACTGGATTCTGGCATGTAATGGTAACCAATGCAGTTCTTTCATGATGGGTGTTATATGGTCAGATCTTGATGAGCCGGAGAGGACTCTGGCGGCTGTATTCATGGCTAGGCGGAGCGGGTTTAACGTTGATTGAGGGAGGCCATGTAGGATGATGTTGGCAAAATCCAGGTGTGGGAGGACTAATGCTTGGAAGGTTGTTCGGAAGTCTGTGGGTTCTAGTAGGGAGCGGAGGTGATGTAGCGATTTGATCTTATAATATACGTTTTTTGTGATGTTCTTGATATGAGTTGTCATATCCAAGTGCTGATCCAATGTGATGCCGAGGTAACGGATGGTAGCTTTTGATTTTAACTCTATGTTGTTGACGCGTAGTGATGGAGGCGGTATGAAATTACGGTTCCTTGTGACAAAAAGAACGTCGGTTTTGCTGTGGTTTATCCGAAGGTTTTGTGATAGCAACCATTCAGCTACAGCCTCAAAACATTTGATTATTGGGGAGAATACTGGATGTTCAATTGTGAACGGCATATATAGGAGGATGTCGTCTGCGTAAGCGAGACATTGTACATTAAAGGATCTGATCAAGTCACATATCGGCTGCATGTAGATATTAAACATTAGTGCCGATAAGGACGATCCTTGAGGTACACCCTGTGATTGCAGGAATGGTTCTGAGGATGCGTGGCCTGTTTTTACTTGTTGCCACCTGTTAGATAGGTAGGATTTACACCACTCGAGTGCTGTGCTTTGAATCCCCTTATCTTTCAAGCGTTGTAGGAGTATATCATGACTCACAGAGTCGAAAGCAGCGGAGATGTCCAGGAAGATGAGGACGAAACCCTGTTGTATGTTGTTTATTCCTGTCACTAGAACATTAAATAGTGTTGTAAGGACTGTGTCAACTCCATGTGCTTCCCTGAAGCCATGTTGCGATGGATCTAGTGGTGCTTCAGTGTCAATATGATGTTGGATTTGTTGTTGGGCGGCCTTCTCAATGATTTTTGCAAGCTGAGGGATGCTCGAGATAGGTCTGAAGGAATCAACCTTGGATGGATCCAGTCTATTATTCTTCAGTAGGGGCTTGATGGAAGTGTGTTTTAGGCTCTGTGGGAATGAACCTGATGAGAAAGACTGGTTCAGTATTTTGCTCAATATTTGACTGAGGTCATGTCGCATGTCCTTGATCCAGCTGGCTGGACACGGGTCATTAGGAGCTGTACTGGGGTTGATTGAGGCAATAATGTTCACAACCTCGCTATTTGATACAGTGGAGAAGTTGTGAAGTGGCATAGCATGGGATGTCTTAAGTGAAGTGGGGGCGTTATTGACATTTATGTCTGTGTTGGTTTTTATCATCTTTGACTGCAGGTAGTTTGCGTAGTCCTGCGGCTGCGGCATGGGAGGTTGAGCTGATACCGGTTCACCTGTTATGGACTTTACTATGCTGAACAAAGCATGTGGTTTGTTGATGGAGCGTTTTATTAATCCTGAGTGGTAAGTTTTCCTGCTCTGTGCTATCTTTGCTCGGTGGGTAGATAGGTATGAGCTGTATGCTACCAGCGCCTCGGGGGAGTGAGTTCGTCGCCACTG
This sequence comes from Ichthyophis bannanicus, assembly GCA_033557465.1. Lineage (NCBI taxonomy): Eukaryota > Metazoa > Chordata > Amphibia > Gymnophiona > Ichthyophiidae > Ichthyophis > Ichthyophis bannanicus. Next base: position 22,573,443 of record CM066041.1, read on the forward strand.
TCGCTCAAGTTTGCGTAAATGGTGGAGGGATGAACGAAGGTCTGTGGAGAACCATGGAGTATGCTCACGTTTTCGAATTTTCTTTTCGGTGAGTGATGGGCAGGAGGCAGCTCTCAGGTTTTCATCCCATTTGGATATGAGATCATCTAAGTCCATGGTTGTGTTGGCCATGAGAGGTCTGAGATTCTCTAGGACTATGCTCTGGTTAAGTGGTCTAAAGCGGGTTGAGTGGGATCCAGATGTGTTAGGGGACTTTCGGCTTTTGTGGACTGCATTAATGGATATATTGAAACTGAGAAGACTGTGGTCCGACCAGGGTACTGGTATTACCGATAATGCGAGAGTTAGGGGTATTGAGTCGTTGGAGAGAGGTGCGAAAATGAGGTCTAGTTTACCACCCTTAGTGTGGGTGGGTGAATCGACATGCTGTTTGTAACCTAGGTCCTCCAGGGCGTCAAGGAATGCTGCTGAGTGGCTGTCTTGAAGAGATGGGAGATTAAAGTCACCGATTAGCCAACTTGGTGAGCGTGAGGTGGATGCGGAACATGCCTGCTCAATTATAGTTGGAAGATCATCTGGTGAGGGGGAGGGTGCACGATAGAAAAGGTGGATTGTGCAGAACTCATTAGTTATAGTGAGGGAGTCAAGGTACGTTGAGCTAGAGGAGTTGCACATCTTGAAGTGTAAATCAGCTTTGGCCAGGATGAGGGTACCGCCTCCTTTTTGACTGGATCTGTGAGATGTGTATATCACAAAACCTGGTGGCAGCATCTGATTCAGTAGTACGTTGTCACAGTCGGATAGCCAAGTCTCAGTAATCATCAAGATGTCAAGATCATATTGGGGTATCAGGTCGATGGCTGCGGGCCATTTAGATCGTACTGATCTGGCATTTATCAGTGCACATTTTAGCAGGCGTTGGTGATGTTGCTTCTCTTCTTGTATCCTTTTGATGGTTTGGAGAGGAATGTTGAGTAGATGGGAGTGGGATGTAAAGTTATTTTTTGCTGTAGAGTGGTGGGGGAATTCGGACCATCTCCTTCCGTATGAGCGTAGGATTGGTATGTGATATGTATCATGGTTGAGAGCATTTGATGAGTAAGGGAGACCAAGGGTAAGGAAGGTCATAAATAGGAGCAGAACTTTGTACATTCTCTTGGGTGTTGGTAATGAGAAAGATAATTGTGGAAATGTTGGCTACAGTACAGTGTGATGCAGTGTTTGCACTCAGGAAAGATTAATTGCAATAGTACTGTGAATGCAGGCGATAGTACATAAGGCAACCGTCGTGCACTGGCAACTGTAATAAGAGTAGATACTGGCAACAGTAAATATAGTAAATGAGAGTTGATACTGGCGACAGTAAATACAGGCAACAGTAAATACAGTAAATGAGAGTAGATACTGGCAACAGTAAATATAGGCTACAATGGATGCAGTGAATGAGAGGAAAATATTGGCAGCAGTAAGTGATGGTAACAGTAAATACAGTAAAATGAAGGTATATACTGGCAACAGTAAATAATGGCAATAGGTAGCGTTTTTTGGATATGAAGTATTACAGAGGCTAATACTGTTCAAATAGTGATGGTAATACTTGCAGTCCCGATTAGGCGATGTTGCTGACGCTGACGCTGTTTCCGTGATGCCGGAGGCTCTATCCCCTGACTGGGGAGAGCTGTTGGTGATGGTAGGAGTTCGCTTTTTCAGGTGCCCCGACTTTCGGCGGGTGGTAAGGGAACGTGCGCCTGCTGGCGCGAACTTTTGAAGATGTTGAAGCTGTCCCGATTGGACAGAGATGGCTTCCGCGCTGCTCCCACCTCTGGAGGCTCGATCCCCCGACTGGGGAGAGCCGATGAAGGAGGCGGGTGGTAAGGGAACGTGCGCCTGCTGGCGCGAACTTTTGAAGATGTTGAAGCTGTCCCGATTGGACAGAGATGGCTTCCGCGCTGCTCCCACCTCTGGAGGCTCGATCCCCCGACTGGGGAGAGCCGATGAAGGAGGCGGGTGGTAAGGGAACGTGCGCCTGCTGGCGCGAACTTTTGAAGATGTTGAAGCTGTCCCGATTGGACAGAGATGGCTTCCGCGCTGCTCCCACCTCTGGAGGCTCGATCCCCCGACTGGGGAGAGCCGATGAAGGAGGCGGGTGGTAAGGGAACGTGCGCCTGCTGGCGCGAACTTTTGAAGATGTTGAAGCTGTCCCGATTGGACAGAGATGGCTTCCGCGCTGCTCCCACCTCTGGAGGCTCGATCCCCCGACTGGGGAGAGCCGATGAAGGAGGCGGGTGGTAAGGGAACGTGCGCCTGCCGGCGCGAACTTTTGAAGATGTTGAAGCTGTCCCGATTGGACAGAGATGGCTTCCGCGCTGCTCCCACCTCTGGAGGCTCGATCCCCCGACTGGGGAGAGCCGATGAAGGAGGCGGGTGGTAAGGGAACGTGCGCCTGCTGGCGCGAACTTTTGAAGATGTTGAAGCTGTCCCGATTGGACAGAGATGGCTTCCGCGCTGCTCCCACCTCTGGAGGCTCGATCCCCCGACTGGGGAGAGCCGATGAAGGAGGCGGGTGGTAAGGGAACGTGCGCCTGCCGGCGCGAACTTTTGAAGATGTTGAAGCTGTCCCGATTGGACAGAGATGGCTTCCGCGCTGCTCCCACCTCTGTTAGTCTCAAAAGCATCAAATGCTGCTCCTGTTAAGAATTTGGATGTATTCTGGGCATGGATCACGAAGACCTGATCAGCCGCCTGCTTATCAGGGGGCAACAAGGTTGTGAATTCTGAGAAATCCCTCGATATATCCTTAACAAACATACCCATATACAGCACATGAGAGTCTATTCTCAAGGCTAGCATGGTAGCCTGGAATGCTTTCCTTCCAAATGCATTTGGGTCCAGGCCTCCCTGCCAGGAGGCACTGAGGAGTGATTCTTTTGACTTTTAATCCTCCTCATGGCGGATTCCACAACCATGGAATGGTGGGGAAGTTGTGGCTTTTGGAAACCTGGAGAAGGAAGAACCCTATATAGGTAACTTCTTGCTTACCGCAGGGACTGACATGGGGGCGTCCCACATTCTAACCATCACGTTTTTTAAGATGTTGTGCACCGGGAGGGTGGCAGCCTCCTTTGATCCAGATGGATATTAGAGAATATCAAGCTCTTAAGCCCTTGGCTCTGTTTTGGTAGCCACTGAAACATTAAAAACTGCAGCCATGTCTTTAATGAAGTCTTGAAAAGACATGTCCTCAGGCGGCGAATGTAGATGTTCATAAGGAGGCGATGGATCCGATGATACGTCTTTGGGTATATCGGACTCGATGGATTCCACCTCGGATGTCTCCTCGGAATCGGAGTCCAGAAGGAAATCAAAATAATGTCTGAGACATTTGATAAGTTTGATGTTCAATGTTTGGATGTCGAGGGTATCAGAACCAATGGCACCGAAGGCCTCGGTATCGGTTGCTCTGAGCTATGTGAAGCAGGGGATGCCTATGGTAGAGTGCCAATGTCTGTGGTCACTGAAGGTATCAGTAGAACTGGTACCAGTGCCAGCTGTGGAGCAGTCGATGCTATCGGTGTTACAACTGCTAAGAGTTTAGTGATGCTACGCTCGATGGCAATGACACAGCCATCCAATGATGGTACCAGAGGAATGGCTCCAGACACCGAGGTGTGGGCCACAACTCCCGATGCCAGTATTAGGGACTCCACCAAAGATTGGACCTTGGGGGTATCCCTGAATCCCTATATGGTTTTGGAGGGTGACACCTCCCACCGGAGTTATTTAGAAGGACGGTCTGCATTGGAATGTGATGAATGGTGATGCCGATGCTCAGTGTCGGAAGCAGACGCCAACCTGAAAGTCGATGACCTCAATGCCGAAGTCAATGTCTTCGTCGTCGACTTCTCCTTTACTGAGCGATGCTTCTCCTTTACTGGTGAGGACTTAAACGCATGGGATGATTTTGATGGAGTCGACATCCCTGAGGAGTGCACCGAAGGAGCTGTCTGTAGGAAACAGCCTTCTGTTTGTCCTGGTTCTTTCGACCTCTGGAAGTCATTTGGTGACAGGAGAGACAGGACTTGATGTCATGGTCTGGCCTAAATATTTCAGGCCCCAAGAAGGCTCATCAGTGATGGAAATTGTGCTGGAACATTTGGAGCATTTTTTGAACTCATTTCAGGGTTTCTCCATATTTGAAAATAATATGGAGGCAAAATTGAATTGGGTAATGGTGCCCGAGGAGGCCATAGGCCTCAAAGAAGAATTACTGAAAAAATTGAAGTAAAATAAAGTTTAAGAAAAAATAAAATAAAAAAGAGGAACTGGAATCAACGGGAAGTCGAGCAAGTTGACGGGAAGGCAGCCAAAGTTCTTTTGTTGGTACTCGGAAGAATTTTTCTGAAGTCTCTAGGTGCGGCTGACAGGGACAAGGTCCCGATGTCTCTGTGGAAAAAAGATGACTTAGGAGAACAGGAGGGAAGGTGGGAGGACAGCCACGCATGCGTGGAGGAATGCTCCCAAAGCATTCCTACTGGATGCTGGGGAGTGTTCCCGCGCCGGGCTCTGTTAGTGCTGACATCACCCATATGTGAAGACTGACTTCCTGCTTGTTCCTAGAGATGACCAGGTAAACGCCTTACAGATGTCCTGTGAAGACACCAAGGCAGACGCCACACAGGAGGCAGCTTGTGCCTTAGTGGAGTGAGCTCTGACTCCCTCCAACAAAGTATGTTAAACTAATGGTCTCCTTATCCAGCAGGCAAAGGAAGACTTGGCCACTGCCTGTCCTTTTTTCAGACCACTGAAGAGAACAAAATATGATCTGATTTACGGAAGGGATTTCCAGGTATCCGACAAATGCCCTCTGCTCATCCACAGACATGGTGAGGGGGATCTTTCTCTTCCGAGGAGGGCAGAATGATAGTCTGATTAAGATAGCACCTTTGGGAGAAAGGATGGCATAGTCCACAAAGAGACAGAAGCTGTTGAAGACCAAGAAAGGCTTCCTGCAGGACAAGGCCTGCAGCTTGACACCAACCTGGCTGACACTATAGCCACTAGGAAAACTACTGCAAGGATCCAATCCTTGAGAGAGGCCTTACAAATGGATTCAAAATGAGGCCCTTTCAGTGCCATCAATGCCAGAGAAAGACTCCACTAAGGAAGCACTAAGGAATCTGCTTCACTCCCTTGAGGAAGCAAGAGACACTGAGGTGCATTGCCAATATCCCTGTAGCAGCATGCCAGAGCCACCACCTTAACCTTGAGAGTGTTCAGGGCCTGATCCAGATTGGACTGTAAGAAAGAAAAAACAGCAACTATGTCTTGTCTTTCTGCCTTGCAGGGACCAAGAAGAACACCACCTATTGAAAACCCTCCAGATCTTCACATAAGCTAAGGATGTAAAGACCCTCATTGCCTTATGCAGGGTGTCCACTATCGTTCCAGAGTAGCCCTTCTAGGAAAGCCTACACTGTACTTCTAAAGGGCTGGACTGTAAACGAGAAAGGAATGGGATCCTCCAACACTAGGGGCCCTGGTCACTGGAGGCCTCTTTCGAGGCAACAAGAGGGGGTACCCTGCCAACAGGTTAGTAAGCAAATATAGGACAGCATACATCTGGAGTGGTCTAGCAGGATAAGGAAATTTAATTTTCAACCAAATCCAGCAGGTTAGATTTGAGCCTGAGAATTATGCTAAATTAATTTATGTGGCTATAATTTAGCCAGATATGTTACAGCTGATTGGCTTACTGAAAATTCAGTCAGCTAAATCCTCAGAGCTGGTTACACCTCTCCCTCCTGCTCTCTAAGCTGCCATAAGTACATACGACTCGCCATACTGGGTCAGATCAAAGGTTCATCAAGCCCAGTATCCTATGACCAATCCAGGTGACATTACCCGTCAGGATCCTAAAAAGTAGTCAGATTCCATGCTGCTTACTCCCAGGGATAAACTATGGCTTTTCCAAAGTCTACCGTAACAGTTTATGAACTTTCCCTCCAGGAACTTGTTCAAACCTTATTTAAATCTAGCTCTGCTAATTTCTTTTACCACATCCTCTGGCAAAAAAATTTCAGAGATTAAATGTGTGTTGAGTGAAAAAAAACAAACATTCTCCAATTTAATAACAGAGTGTCCCAGAGTCTTTTTAAGCATAAATGCTTTTATCCATTCTAGTCCACTCATTAATTTATAGTTCTTTATCATATCTCAACTCAGTCACCTCTTCCCCAAGCATTCCCTTGCTATCTATGAAGAACCTGCATTATAAGTAAGCAACTTTGCTTTCCAGTCTTATAGAATGATTCTATGTGCTGAGAACATAGAAGATTCTTTTGTTATTAAGTGTCGTTGAGTTGATGTCCACTTATGGTGACCCTGTGGATAGTTGCCTGAAACTATATTTGGTCTTCAGTCATGTGGCTAATTGTTCATAAAGTAGCATCCATAGCCATTGTTTTTATATCAATCCATTACATTGCTGGCCATCCTCTTTTGTGTGGACTTTCAACCTTGCCAAGCATGTCTTTCTCTAATGATATTTCTCTTCATATGATGTGTCCAAAGTACGAAAATCAAAGTTTTGTCATTTGAGCTTCTAAGAAGAGCTTAGGATTGATCTCTTCTAGTATAGGCAGTCCATTGTATACACGATATTGTTTACCAGCATCATAATTCAAAGACATTGATTTTCTTCCTGTCTTTCTTATTCACTGTCCATCTTTCACATCCATATGACTATATTAAAAAATCATGGCTTAGAGAGTCTTTCCAAAAGGAAATAAATCTGCACTGGACACAGAATACCCCAATAAAATACTGGGATTTAGCTTATGCATTTCTCAGAAGTTCCAGGTGAGTTACATTCAGGTAAAGTGTAATTACTCACCTGTAACAGGTGTTCTCCGGGGACAGCATGAATCAGTCCTCACATATGGGGGATGTTGGCGCCGATGGACTTGCGCGGAACCAATCCCCAGCTTTCAAAGAAAGCCTTTGGTAACTACACCTTGCATGTGCGGTCACCTTCCTGCCCAAAGTGGCCATCTTACCTCAGTATGATGACATAGTTGCAGTCCCCCCCCCCACACTCACCTACCTCCACACCTCATGGTAGCTCCTCAAGCCCACGCATCTTACACTCCTAGTCTGAATACCCGCAACCACACCTTAACCGCCTCCATACTTAACCCACCTTGAGAAGCTCGTGCTGTGCACTTAACCATGTATATAGTTACATTAACTGGCTTGTATATAGTTATCATGTTCTCCCTGTTAAGAAACTTGTTTATTGTATACCCAAGTTATTTTTACCTGTTTATTGTAAGCACAAATCACTAAACTGAGATGTGTAGATTTAATGTTTATTGTAAACCGCACTGATCTTAAATAGCGCGGTATAAAAGAAAATGTAATAAAATAATAAATAAATAAAATAAATAGCTCAAAACATAAAAAGAAAAAACAACTCCACAGGGAGGCAGGAGGTTGTGAGAAATGATTCCTGCTGTCCCCAGAAAACAACTGTTACAGGTGAGCAACTACGCTTTCTCTGGGAACAAACAGGAAGTCAGATCTCACATATGGGACTCCCCAGCTACAGGCTACCGAAAAAAGCTATAAAAGCCACAGGCGACCCAAAAAGTGGACCATAAGGGCAGCAGGAGTGCTATTTGGCTGGAAGTCTGACACTACAGTAGCAGCATCGAGGATGCAATCCCCACTCTGGTAGCCTGGACACCATGGGTTAATTCGTCCCTTTTCCCCTTTCACTCCCTGTTAAGATGTTACATATATTTACATATATTTTTGTTTAATGTAATGTTCAATCCTTGAGCTCTCTGTAAACCGCTTTGATTCACGAAAAGCGGTAAATAAGCACTAATAAATAAATAAATAAATAAATGGTTTGGAGGGAGGAGTTGCATCATTCCCCGAAGAGATGATGAGTACTGCCTGGCCGAAGGTTCTGTTCCTCTGGGAGGTTTCCTCCAGACAGTGATGTGCAGTGAAGGTGTGCACTGAAGACCAGGTGGCAGCCCGGCATATCTCCAGTAAGGGCACTGAGCGCAGGCTCGCCACTGAGGTCGCCATGGCACGCACATTGTGCGCTGTTACATGATACTCAAGAGAGAGCCCCACCTGTTGGTAGGTGAAGAAAATGCAGCTGACCCCACCCAGCGTGAAAGGGTGCACTTTGAGACTGCAAACACCAGTCGACGGGTCAAAAGAGACAAAGAGCTGCATTTAGCGGCCATGGGACCGTGTCCTCTGAATGTAAAAGGACAACACCCGCTTACAGTCGAGCATGTGCAGTGAGGCCTCCGTCCTAGATGAATGAGGCCTAGGAAAGAAGGTGGGTAACACCACCTCTTGATTTAAATGGAAGGCTGAGACAACCTTCAGAAAGAATTTCAGGTGAGTCCGAAGGACAATCTTGTACTTGTGGAATTTTCACCCTTCTGGCAGAGGTGAGGGCCGGCAGAAAAACGACTTTCCAGGAAAGAAATTTGAGATGGCAGGTGGCCAAGAGTTCAAAAGGGTGGAGCCATAAGTTTCCCCAAAACCACATTGAGGTCTCAAACCACCAGTGGTGGACAGATTGGGGGCCAGGAGAGAAGGAGGCCCTGTGTAAATCTGCTCACCAGGGGGTGCAGCAACACTGCTTGGCCCTCCACTATGTGATGGGTGAGCTGAGACAGCACAGAGCTGCACCCAAACTGTGTTGGACTTAAAGGCTAGCCCCTGATAAATGCAGAAGGTACCGCAGGATGTCTGATATCGCGAAGGAGAAGGGGTTAAGAACTTCCTCCGCACACCAGTGCAAAAACCTGCACCACTTAAAGGCATAAGTCTGTTGTGTGGAGTCCTTACGCGAGGCCAGGAGAACATCCTTGACTGGCCTGGAGAGGCTGTGGTGCACAGTGGACATTAGTGCCTGACGCCTTGCCTGGCTACAATCCTCAGACTTGGAGCAGTAGGTTCAGGACACATTAGCCAATGTCCCTTGCTGGGAGGAGAATCTGTTTGGCAAGCCCATGATGGAGAAGGCTGACAAGCTGGAGAAGGAGTTCATGACCAGAACCAGGCTGTCCAAGAAAGTGTGTCTGAGCCTTCCCGTAAGAAGGCTTCGGGGAAAAAGTCCTTCCAGTCGAAAACCAAGAAGGCTTATGGAAACTATCCCAAGTTTCAGGCTTACCACGCTCCCCCCGCAGGGGCAGCAGGCCAAGGGCCAGGTGCATGGCCCCTATAGGCCGAAGGCCCCCAAACTCCAAACAGCACCTGCACAGCTGTGTCCGACATGCCTGCCTGCAACTCGGAAGCCAATGGGGTCAACACAGAACGGGCCAACCTCTCTAGGATAGGAGGGGCATCCTCCCGGGACATCCTGGAGGAGGACAGCCCAGTCCAAGGGCACCGATGACCCCGAGTGACTGGGAGTAGGACCCCTGTGAGCCTCGACGAATGCAGTGAAGCTGTGTTCGAGGGCCAGCATCCTGGCCTCAATGCCCGATGGTGCCGCCAGAGCGGGTGCCGACCTCGGGGTCTCTGAAGCTAGAACCAGGTCCCAAATGGTGATGGCCTTGGGGGAACTGCCCTCCATCATTCCTGGCATTGGGTTGAGGGCTCCGTGCTCAGGTCCCTGAGGTCTTATCTCCTGGGCCGGGGTCGGACCTCGACTTGGGCTTTGATGAAGTCTTCTGCCAGGAAGATCCTCCGAGGATGACTCCGACGCCCGTCGATCCTGTGGCTATAACTGGGCCTGGGAGTGCAACACCAAGTTGTCCGATGCCGGCGTCGAAGGCAGGGATTCCACCCCTAATGTTGATCCTGGGGCCTATGTGCTGAACAGCTCCCCCTGCCACCTTTCACATTCTTTCTGGGTCTTAGCCAACCTCAAAAGGTACAACGGGCAGGAAGACACATCATGATCCGCCCCGAGGCTATAAATGTAGGAAATGTGGTGGTCCATACAGGAAATAGTGCGATTGCACTTGCCACATTGCTTGAAGCTCCTGGTCGAAGACAAAGCAGGAAATACGAGCCCCGCAAGGTTAAACTCGGACGTCTCGGCCAGCTAGGCCATGAGTGAAAATCCCGTGGACCAAAATAGAAAAGAAAAGAAAGGTACACCGAGGTCTTGGACTCGGGCACAGAAAGGTGATCGATTACCGAAAAGAAAAAAATACTAATGCCGGTGGAAAAAAAATCAACTTTATTCAGGGTGCACAGAAAGCACATCTGCAGGGCTCCACGGAAAAAAAAAAAAGACTGAGGTAAGATGGCCACTTTGGGCGGGAAGGTGACCGCACAATGCGTAATGTAGGTCCCAAAGGCTTTCTTTGAAAGCTGGGGATTGGATCTGCACAGGCTACATCAGTGCTGACGTCACCCATATGTGAGGACTGACTTCTTGCTTGTTCCTGGAGAAAGTAAGTATTTTCCTGTTCCCGGAGGGCTTACAAACTAAGATTGTACCTGAGGCAAGGTTGCGAGTTGTCCAAGATCATGAGGGCAGCAGGATTCAAACTGGGCTTGCTGCTCTTATTAGGCTATTCCTCTTGCCAACAAAGAGAACATTTTTCATATTTTATTTTGCACATTACATTATTTTGCTTTTCAGAGCCTTTTCCCTTTACCACTTGAGGATAATGCCAAATTATATCTTTGGCATTTCCTTACATTATGTTTTATCTATTCTATTTTAAAGGATATTCAAAATTTGCAACAGAATTTTTTTTTTCTGGGTAATTCACAAGGACTGCACAATTCACAAGCCTTATGTGCCAGAGATGAAATGCATTTGCTACGTACTTCCCTCACACCCTTTATAATTAATGTTGCTTCTAAGGAGGAAATACATAGTGAATGCATTTATCTGAGTGAGTGCACCCCCCCCTCTCCATCCTCCTCCCTTCCCCAGGTATCCTCTCAACTTCTCTCTGTCCCTGTCCCCAACCCCATCCCCTTCACTTTCTTTCTCTATCCCCCTACTCCTGCAGTGGCGCTCTCACATGTCTGAAAAGATGCTGCCTCATCCAAAAACGCCACTGCTGCCTGCTTTCAAGCTATCTCTTGCCCCCATCCCAGGTACTCCATTAAAAGCCTCATCAGCCTTCTACTGGAGCAGTAAGTCTTACCCCTCACTTGATTGCAAGCTATGGCGTCTAATCCTTACTCTTCTAGTTGTCTCTCATTTGCTTATTCACGTTTACAGAATCTGGATGACATTTTCCTCCTTAGGGATTAAGTTTGCCTTGGTTGTTATGTTAAGTTTATATCAAAATGTTTATTCATCTTAGATTTCAAGCCTTGAATTGCTAAGAATAAGGATTTTAGATTCACTTCTCCATTTACAAAACAAGTCTAAAAAATCTCTGCTTCCACTGTCTTCAAAACTGAATATTTTTTAGTTCTGCTGAAAGGCAGAAGAATACACACCTCCAAAGTGCTTCTTCCTCAAATATTCCTACATTTCCCTGCTACTCCAGCATCAGGAGCTCCCCCCCAATTACTTCCAGTTACTTCATCATGGTTAGCAATGAATATGCTCAGAAATACAGGGCTTCCACCAGATGCTATTTACTGATATTTGAATGCTTTAATCTGGCATATCATAGGTTGTTTGAACCCCATCAGCAACTAGGACACTATGGGGCTTGTTTACAAAGCCGCGGTAGCGGTTTCCGATCGGGCTGCGGCTCCGATAACGATCGGAAACCGCTATCGCGGCTTTGTAAACAAGCCCCTATGTGTGGAAGACATAGTGCCACACGGCCAGATCATTAGCTTTCTGTAAATACCTGAATACTCAGAAAGACAAAATGTCATTTGAGAATACATTCAGACAATGATGGTCAAATGTCCAACATCAATACATACGTAATTGGTGGGCCATGAATGGCTGTCATGGCTGGCATGAAGGTTCGGTAGAGAGAATGGTTGAAGACGGGTGAACGTATGTTTGCCAGGACAGCATCCAGAAGGGGCTGGCACAGATACTGCTGCTTGGTAGAAGGCATTGTTGGAGGTGGGGGAGTTGGCTAGAACAGAGATACATAACTGGTTAAAAAACACAGCACAGGTCTACCCTCAGAAAATCATTCATAGAAACACAGAAATATGATGACAGAAAAAGACCACATGGCCTATCTAGTCTGTCCTTCCATATCAACAACTACAACAGTCCCCTTTTTACCTTTACAGATCCTCTGTGTTTGTCCCATGCTTTTTTGAATTCAGTTACTGTCCTCATCTCTACCACCTCCAATGGGAGACTATTCCACGGATCCACTACTCTTTCCGTAAAGAAATATTTCCGCATATCACTCCTGAATCTATCTCCCTTCACCCTCATACCATGTCCCCTCGTAGCAGAACTTGCTTTCAATTGAAAGAGGCTCTCTCCCTGAACATTTATGCCACGGAGGTATTTGAACATCTCAATCATATCACCTCTATCCCGCCTTTCCTCTAAGGTGTACATTTATTATTTATTTTATTTAACATCTTTTATATACCGCGCTCTTTGTTTTCAGTGCGGTTTACAAGTAACAGAACTGCACAATCAGAAAACACTGGTGTGCTTACATTATAACAGGTAACTTAAACTTGGAAAAGGGGTAATAAAACTATAACTATGTACACACAGTAAAACTATATACAAAAAACAGTGTAAAAACTGAGCTATGTATAAACATATTGGGTTCTTTAGTATTCACAGGGAGACTATGGTCGGAATAAGATAAGATAGGGCATAAAAGAACTTGAGGCAGAAATTACTTGTGAGGGAATTGGGGAGAAGAGTGAGAGTTTGTCGGTTTAGGAGGGCTGATGGTCCGATGAGGATTGGAAGTCTGTGCAAAATGGATCAGGAAGATGTGGTGCTTGATTGCCTTACGAAATTGAGAGAGGTCTTTAATCGCTCTTATTTCAGGTGTGAGGTCATTCCAGCATTTAGGTGCAAAGAAGGCGAAGGTCCTTTTCTTGGTTGATTGGGTACATTTGATGGACTCCTTGGGGATAATCAGGGTGTTGTCCGTTGTTATCCTTCTCTCTCTGTTTTTTGGGGTGAGGGAGATGAGGTCGTTAAGAGACGTGGGGGCAAGGTTGTTGATAATCTTGAAAGTGATGATGAGGATTTTATAGGTTATCCTGCAATGAATTGGTAGCCAGTGTAGTTCCATGAGAGTCGGGGTGATATGGTCTGATCTTGATAGACCACAAAGCACCCTTGCAGCCGCATTCATCGCCAGTTGTAGAGGATTAATGGTGTTTTTAGGGAGACCGTATAAGATGACATTAGCATAATCAAAATGAGGTAGTGTGAGGGCCTGGAAAATGGTCCGGAAGTTGTTGTGAGGTAGCATGGGTCTGAGTTGTCTTAGCGTTCTTATTTTATTGTAGACAGCCTTTGTGACGCTCCGAATGTGTTCCTTAAATTCAAAATGCTGATCCAGAGTAATCCCTAGGTAGCGAATAGATTGTTTACAGGGGAGATCAGCATCTCTTACTTTTAGAGAGGATGGAGGTGAGAATGCTTTGTTTCTTGATATGAAGAGAACTTCAGTCTTCTTGAAGTTTATACGGAGGTTTTGAGAAGCTAACCAGTCTGTGATGGCATTGAAGCATTGGATAAGGTTGGAGAGGTCTGGTTGACTGACTTTAAATGGAGTAAACAGTAGAACATCGTCAGCGTAAATTAATGAGGAGATGTTGAAAGTGCGTATGATGTCACAGATCGGCTGTAAGTATACATTAAACAGAAGTGCAGATAAGGACGATCCTTGCGGAACACCTTGGTGTTGGTGGAAAGGTGTGGATGTGGTGGTACCGACTCTGACATGTTGCCATCGCTCAGACAAGTATGACCTACACCATTCCCAGGCGAGACCCTCGATTCCCTTTTCTAGGAGTCGGGCAAGGAGTTGATTATGATTAACTGAGTCGAAGGCAGCGGAGATGTCTAGGAATATTAGAGCAAAGCCGTTTTCTGCTTTATCAAGACCTCTGTTCAGTGTATTAGTTAGGGTGGTAAAGCGTAGTTACTCACCTGTAACAGGTGTTCTCCAGGAGCAGCAGGAATCAGTCCTCACTTATGGGTGACGTCGGCGCCGACGGAGCCCTCGCGGAGCAATTTTCCCCAGCTTTCAAAGAAAGCCTTTGGGAATTGCAGCGCGCATGCGCGGTCGTCTTCCCGCCCGAGGGTGCCATCTTAGCCAGTCAGATGACATAGCTAAAAAAGACAACATAAAAATTTGCAAAAAGAACATAAGCAGACGATTGCAACTCCAAGGGGAGGAGGGAGGGTAGTGAGGACTGATTCCTGCTGCTCCTGGAGAACACCTGTTACAGGTGAGTAACTACGCTTTCTCCAGGACCAAGCAGGAAGTCAGTCCTCACTTATGGGACTCCCAAGCTCAAGGCTACCGGAGACCCTAAGCACAAAAATGAGCTCCCTCTAGCTCAGCAGCACAGAAGGACAGAATCTTCGCTGAATTATCACCCACCGGTAGCCCACATCCGGGATGGAGGGTAGGAGTTGCTCAGACCTCAAAGAGATTACGGAGGACTGCCTGTCCGAAAGCACTGTCCCTGCGGGACTTCCTCTCGAGACAGTAATGGACCGCAAAAGTCTGGCTCGAAGACCAAGTAGCGGCCCGGCAGATGTCTGCCAGCGGAACAGAGCGGAGGTAAGCCACAGACGTAGCCTTTGCCCGAACGCAATGAGCCGTGACTCGACTTTCCAAGGAGAGTCCGGCTGCCCCATAAGCCCAAGAGATACAGTCCGCAACCCAGGTGGACAGAGTACGCTTGGAGACCGGGAGCCCCAATTTATTGGGGTCAAAAGACACAAAAAGCTGAGCAGCTTTACGGTGCTCCCACGTACGGTCAAGGTAGAAGTTCAAAGCCCTTCTACAGTCCAGGGTATGGAGGACCGTTTCAGCTCGGCTGGAGTGTGGTCTGGGAAAGAAGGTTGGAAGTACCACCTCCTGATTGATGTGAAAAGGGGAGACCACTTTTGGAAGAAATTTTGGGTGAGTCCGTAGGACTACCCTATTTTTGTAGAACCGAGTGTAAGGGGGATCAGACACGAGGGCCTGCAATTCACTTACGCGTCTAGCGGAAGTGAGGGCTATCAAGAACAGTGTTTTCCAAGACAGAAAACGGAGAGAACAGGTAGCCATAGGTTCAAAAGGCGGACAGGTGATCCGCTGCAAAACCACATTCAGGTCCCAGTCAGGCGCAGAGGTGGTTTAAGTAGAAGGAGACCTCGGAGAAACCTCGCTACGAGAGGGTCGCTAGAGAGAGGTCTACCGTCCACCGGCACATGATGTGCCGAAAGAGCACTGAGGTGAACTTTGACGGAGTTGGACTTAAGTCCCAGATTAGAGAGGTGTAGCAAGTATTGCAAGATCACCGACACCGGGCAGGAGAAGGGATCCTGAGACTGTTGGGTACACCAGACGGCAAAGCGACGCCATTTAAGGGCGTAGCATTTGCGGGTAGAAGGCCGTCGCGAAGCCAAGACGACCTCCTCCACCTCTGCCGGCAGAAGAAGGGGAGCAAGGACTACCCTCTCAGCAGCCAGGCCATGAGGTTGAGAGACCTGAGGTTGGGGTGTAGTAGAGACCCCTGATCCTGAGTGAGGAGATCCGGTTGTACCCCCAGAGGGAATGGATCCTCCACCGCTAATTGCAGTAGAAGCGGAAACCACGGCTGTCTGGGCCAGCGAGGGGCCACCAGGATCATGAAGGCTTTGTCTCGGAGAACCTTGAAAAGAGTCCGAGAGACTAGCGGGATGGGAGGGAAAGCGTACAGAAGGCTCCCCGACCATGAAATTAGAAAAGCGTCCGCCGCAACCCGAAGGGGGTGTGGCTGACGAGAGCAGAAGCGAGGAAGCTGCCGGTTGTGAGGACTGGCAAAGAGATCCACTGTGGGGAGGCCCCACTTTAGGAAGAGCTTCTGGACTACCAAGGGATCCAGACGCCACTCGTGCGGCTGGAGGATCCTGCTGAGTTTGTCCGCCAGGCAATTCTCTTGGCCCGGGAGATAAACCGCCTTGAGGAGGATGCCGTGACTGACGGCCCAAGAGCAGAGCTTCTGTGCCTCCCTGCAAAGGAGGAAGGAGCCCGTGCCCCCCTGCTTGTTCACGTAGAACATGGCAACTTGATTGTCCGTCTGGACAAGGACGGACTGGTGGGAAGTCAGGTGGGAGAACGCCTTGAGAGCCAGGCGGATCGCCCTGAGCTCCAGGAAGTTGATCTGCTGAGCAGACTCCCACGTGGACCAGAGGCCCTGAGTACGTGCCCCTTGGCAATGCGCTCCCCAGCCCAGGAGGGATGCATCTGTTGTCAGCACCCGGGCCGGCTGAGGTGACTGGAAAGGCATTCCGAATATCAGATTCGGCTGCCGAAGCCACCACCGGAGAGACGAGACCAGCGGTTCGGAGACGCGCACTAGGTCCGCTAGGCCGCCTGTGGCTTGCCGCCACTGCTGGCGGAGACACCATTGAGCAGGCCGCATATTCAGGCGGGCATTGGGGGTCACATGGACGGTGGAAGCCATATGGCCGAGCAGTCTCAGGAAGCGCCTGGCGGAAACCAGGGGCTGGCTGCGAAAGCGGTCGGCTAGGTCCATGAGCCGTCGAGCCCTGTCGAGCGGTAGGTATGCTCGCGCCTGAGGAGTGTGCAGCCTTGCGCCGATGAACTCGAGATCCTGTGAGGGGAGCAAAGTGGACTTTGTGAAGTTTATAACAAAGCCCAAGTGTTGCAGAAGAGTCACCATGCGGCGCGTGGCGTTGGTGACCTCTCGAGCAGACGCTGCTCTGATGAGCCAGTCGTCGAGGTACGGAAAGACATAGAGGCCGTGAAGCCGGAGATGGGCCGCCACCACCGCGAGACATTTTGTGAAGACTCGCGGCGCGGAGGACAGGCCAAAGGGCAGTACTCTGTACTGGTAATGATTTCCTGCCACCACAAACCTTAGGTATTGGCGGTGGCTTGGGTGGATGAGGATGTGCGTGTAGGCATCCTTTAGATCCAAGGAGCATAGCCAATCTCCCTGCTGGAGGTAGGGCAGAAGGATTCCAAGGGTAAGCATTTTGAACTTCTCCCGCACAAGGAACTTGTTGAGGTTGCGCAAGTCCAGGATGGGTCTGAGGCCCCCTGTTCTCTTTGGTATTAGAAAATACCTGGAATAAAAGCCTTGACCTCTCAGGTGGTGTGGCACCGGTTCCACCGCCTGTTCCTGTAGAAGACCTGCTAACTCCTGAAGGAGTAATTCCCTGTGCAGAGGGGGTCGTGGAGGTTCTCCCGGAAAATAGGAGGGAGGGACCTGGTGGAAGTGGAGAAGATAGCCTTCCCGCACGACCTGAAGCACCCAGGCATCCGTGGTGATGCTGGACCACCTGTGGGCGAAGTGAACCAGCCGGCCTCCGGTGCTGGGAGGAACCAGCGGGGGGGGAGAGGCTATGCATTGTGAGTCAAAAGCCCCCACCCTGCTGAGCAGGGGCTGGTGGTGCAGGCTTGGGGGCTTGCTGCCTACGGGACCCGTTACCCCGTCCCTTGGCCTGCTGGCCCTGTTGGGGAGCTGCAGGGGCCTGATAATGGGGGTATTGTTTGTAGGCAGCCGCCTTCCTCGGGTAAAAGGACTTTTTCCCCGAGCCCTTCTTTTTCTGGGAAGGGGCGGAGGTCTTCCTAGAAAGCCTGGTCCTGGTGAGAGTCTCAGTCTCAATTTGCGCAGCCTTTTCCGCCATGGGCTTGCCAAAGAGGTTTTCGCCTCGGCAGGGGACATCGACCAACTTGTCCTGCACCCAGGGCTCAAGGTCTGACGACTGAATCCAAGCCTGTCGGCGGGCACCGATGCCGGCTGCGGCCACTCGAGCCGATGCTTCAAAGCCATCATAGGCTGCCCGGGACATGAACTTTGAGCATTCCCGAATGCCAGTGGACAAGGCCAGGAACCTCCGCAAGGGTTCCTCGGACAAACCAGCGGAGAATCCGGCTAGCTCTTTAGCCAGATCCCGGAGATACATGCCCATGTATAGCTGGTAAGTCTGGACACGACATGCGAGCATAGAGCCCTGGAAACACTTCTTACCAAGGCCATCCAGGTTACGGGCCTCCCTGCCAGGAGGCACCGAGGAGTGCATCTTCTGGCTCTTAAGACGATGCATGGCCGATTCCACTACCATGGAATGGTGTGGTAGCTGTGCTTTTTGAAAGTCAGGGCTCTTGCGGACTCGATAGATAGAATCGACCCGCTTGCTCAGTACCGGCGAGGAGGCCGGACTCTCCCACATGCGGAAGAGTAGTCGTTCCAGCATAGGAGGAACCGGTACAGTAAAGTGTTCCCTCGCGGGAGAGTCATACTGGAGGGCGTCGAGCTCTTCGGCTCGAGGCTCCTCCTCGGGATCCGCAGGGAAGGCCAAAGCCTTGGCCATATCCCTAACGAAGTCCGAGAACCGGGCATCCTCCGGGGGGGACTGCTTCCGAGGCTCGGACTCCGGTGAGTCCGAGGGGACACACCGAGTCCGGAAAGAATCAGGCGACTCTTCCTCCTCAGACTCCCAGACCGACTCCGACGAGGACTCGGTGGGGTCGGCCCGGGCAGGGCGCGGCGCCTACCGCCCCGACGCCGAGGGAGTCGGTGTCGGCGACCTCGGTCCCGAACGGGAGGCCGAGGGTGACCTCGACCGAGGATCGACTCGAGTTCTCATCGACTCGAGGATCGGCTTGGTCTCCGGGGTCGACTTGGACGTCGACGTCCCGGCGGTCGGGGCAGCGGCGCCAGCGAGGCCAGCGAGCAGTGCCCTCTGCTGGTCCATGAAGGCAGACAGTCTGCTCTCCAAGGCAGCAGTCCCCGACTCGGGCCCCGACGGCGTCGGGCCCGATGTCGGCTGTCGCGGAGGCGAGTCCAGAAGGACCACAGGACTTACCCGAGCAGGCATCTCCGACTCCAGGCGAGGTCGCTTCGTGAGGTGTTCCTTCTCCAAGGACCCGGGGCGGCTGTCGGGGCTATGCGACCTGGCCCTCGCGGAACCAGGAGCGTCCACCGACGCCGCCCTCGCGGGTTTCACCTTCCGACGATGGTCCCCGGAGGGAGAACCCCGGTCGGAGGAACTCCGGTGACGGTCCGAGCTGGAGCCTTTTGACGCGGAGGCCTCCGACGAGGTCCGGGTACGGCTGGGGTCAGCGAAGATTCGATCACGCTGATGCCGCCGACTCCTCAACGCTTTTGAGGACATTTTGCCGCAGGGCCCACAGATCAGTTCCTCATGATCCGGGCCCAGGCAGCGGAGGCAAAAGTCGTGTGTGTCAGTTAGTGACATATTTCGGTCACACTGACCACACCGCTTAAACCCACTGGCAGCCATCGGGGGAAAAAGGACCCCTGCGAGGTCAAAGGACCGGGCTGCCAGGGAAAAATCGAAAACGAAAGCTGACAAAGTCAGAAAAACCGAAAAAAAGTAAGAGGACTCGTGACCGGCGTCGCGAGTCCGGGCGGGAAAAAGATCGGTCGAAGGAAATAAGAATAAAATAATGAAGAAAATCGACTTTTTCGCGGGGACAAGACGGGGACGTCTGTAGGGCTCCGCGGAAAAAAGAAGACTGGCTAAGATGGCACCCTCGGGCGGGAAGACGACCGCGCATGCGCGCTGCAATTCCCAAAGGCTTTCTTTGAAAGCTGGGGAAAATTGCTCCGCGAGGGCTCCGTCGGCGCCGACGTCACCCATAAGTGAGGACTGACTTCCTGCTTGGTCCTGGAGAAGGAGAGTTTCTACACCGTGTGATTCCCTGAAGCCGTGTTGACTGGGATCAAGCGGTGAGGCTGTATCAATGTGATGTTGTATCTGTCTCTGAACAACCTTCTCTATTATTTTGGCTAATAGAGGTATGCTCGAGATTGGGCGGTAGGAGTCAGGCTTTAGTGGGTCAAGCCTAGAGTTCTTCAGTAGAGGTCTTATAGAGGTTTGTTTAAGGAGAGATGGGAACGTGCCTGTTGCAAAGGAGAGTCCAATGATGTTGACTAGGAGTGGGCTCAGTTCGGCACGTAGCGATCTGACCCAGTATGCTGGGCATGGGTCACTTGGAGCAGTAGAAGTGTTGATGGAGGTGATGAGATCTTGAATGTTTTTCTCAGAGGGTGTTGTAAATGTTGTGATTGCAGGAAATGGGGAGTGAGAGTGTGATGGTGTTGTGACTGAGATTGTGTCAGTTATGGGGGTCTTGGATTGGAGATAATCAGCGTAGGACTGGGGGGGATAGGAACTAGTTGGGTAGATGATGGGTCTTTAATTAGGGATTTTGCTATGTTGAAAAGGTCTCTGGGTTTATTTAGTGAGCGGAGGAGAAGATTAGCATGGTATTCACTCATTTTGAGATATATAGATTCACGGTGGAGTTTGAGGTGGTTCAAGTATGATACTTTATTGGCTTCGGAGTGAGATCTTCTCCATTTCCTTTCAAGTTTCCTGAGGGAAAGGAGGGATGAACGGAGATCTGCTGTATACCATGGTGATGGCTGTCTCTTGTTTTGTTTGGTCTTGTTGCTTTTGGTTGAAGCTGGTAGTTGTGCAATCGACTTTAATGTGGTGTTCCATTTGGTGATTGCTTCTCCGAGGCCCGAATGTATTGGGTTGAGTAGAGGTAAGGCGTGCCTAATGAATTCCTCTTTGTTCAATGGTTTGAATTGAGAGGTAGGTTTGGATTCTGTACATGGATTGTTAGGTAGATGCTTAGGGTGAAGAGTGGGCATCTGAAACATAATTAGTTTATGATCCGACCAGGGAATGGAGGTGATAGTAGTGTTAAGGATGGAATTTTGGCTGAATGCAGCGTGGGGAGCGAAAATTAGGTCCAGTAGGTTTCCTTTATTGTGAGTGGAGGTGTTTACAAGTTGATCAAAACCGAGTGTTTGCATGGCTTCTAGGAAAGCATCTGCTTGGTTGGGTTGCAGGGAGGGTAAGTTAAAGTCTCCAAGCAGCCAATTGGAGCTGTGTGGGTCAGCTGGGTTGCAGGCTAAGTCTATGAATGTAGAGATAACTTCTGGAGGAGAAGAAGGAGATCTGTAAATAAGGTTTATGGTGATGTCTTTATTGGCAATGGTGATAAAGTCCGCATGGGAGGAGCTCTTGGATGTGAGAAGTCGAAATTCTAGGTTTGTTTTTGAAAGAATGAATACTCCACCTCCTTTTCGGTTGGTCCTATGGCAAGTATGGATGGAGAAGTTGGGAGGTATTAATTGGTTTATGATAGCTTTGTCAGTATCCTTGAGCCAGGATTCAGTCACCATGAGTAGATCCAGGTTATGCACTTCTATCAAGTCTGGTATCACTGGCCATTTATTACGCACAGAGCGTGAGTTTATAAGGGCACAGTTGAGGAAGAGTTGAGTTTTAGGTAGTGCTTTTTTAAGTTTGTCTGGATGATTGAGGTCCACATACAGCAGGTGAGAGCGTCGTAGGTGTTGTGGGCAGTTGGTTGCAGAATGGTAAGGGTTAGATTGGTTCTTCTTGCCCAGGTAGGGTAAGGTGGTGATATAGTGTTGCCCGGAAGAAAGGGCTATGGAGCACTGCAAAGTGTTTAATGCTAGGAATAAGGTAGTAATGGTAAATAGTGGGATGGCCATAGTGGCTTGGCGGTTGTTGCGTTGGTTTTGCTGGGTGTGTGGAAGGTACTAATTTGTAGTGTGGCTATACAAGTAGGTATAAGGCTCAGTTTAGCGGTAGGTATTGACGGCAAGAATATAAGTAAGCTAGAAAAGTAAGGAGGTCTGCTGTAGAATGGGACAGCTTGCTGCGTTTGAGTGGTTATATAGTAACTTCAGTAAGCTATTTCAGCATGTAAACATCAGTATAAGGTATAACAAATGGCAAGCTAATTCAATGAATAACATCTGTATAAGTGCTTCAGTGAAATATAACGTAATGGCTATGAATATGTTTGGTGACTTTCAGGTCACAGCTAAGCAAGGGTTGTTACACTGTATCTACTTTGTAACAATAGTTGGTTACTTGGTGGAGAATACTTGTAAAGACACTTAGTAGCAAGCAGTAGGAGGATCAAGTATATTGTATACATAGACAGGTATCAAGGGGTTGATAGCTAATATACATTATAATTGTACTTATTAGGCTGTAGAATATATTATAGATCATATCTAGAAGTTAAGTGATATCATTTATGTTAATCAGATGGATCGAGTCAATACTTAGTCTTTGGTTCTGTGGCTTGTCCTGGTTCTCGGGCATTCGGCTGTTGCTGAAGAAGTGTCTTCCGGGCTTGTAGGTAACCTTTGCCTGGTTCCACGCCTAAGGGCCACGCCAAAGGGCCCTCTGGCGAGGCCCTCAGGCGCGGGCCCGACAGGCGCGGGCCTGCTTGAGAGCGGGTTGCTTTTCACCGCTGCTGCTCCTCCTCCCACAGCCCCGAATGGGCCGGAGCCTTAAGTCTGTCCTCATATGCTTTATAATGAAGACCACTAATCATTTTAGTACCCATCCTCTGCACCGACTCCATCCTGTTCACATCCTTTTGAAGGTGCGGTCTCCAGAATTGCAAACTATACTCCAAATGAGGTCGCACCAAAGAATTATACAGAGGCATTATCACCTCCTTTTTTCTGCTAGCCATTCCTCTCCGTATGCACCCAAGCATCCTTCTAGCTTTTGCCGTCGCCTTTTCTACCTCTTTAGCTACTTTAAGGTCATCAGACACAACCACGCCTAGGTCCCGCTCTTCTTTAGTGGACAAAAGTACTTCACCCCCTATACTATATTGCTCCCTTGGACTGCTGCAGCCCAAATGCATGACCTTACATTTTTTAACATTAAATCCCAGCTGTCAAATTCTAGACCATTCTTCAAGCTTAGCTAGATCCCTCCTCATGTTATCTACACCTTCCTGGGTGTCTACTCTACTGCAGATTTTGGTATCATCTGCAAAGAGGCAAACCTTACCCAACAGCCCTTCCGCTATATCACTAACAAAGATGTTAAAAAGAATCGGACCAAGGACAGATCCCTGGGGCACACCACTGGTAAAATCCTTCTCCTCAGAGTGAGCCCCATTTACCTGTACTCTTTGTCGCCTCCCACCCAACCAATTTCTAACCCAAGCAGTAACTTTAGGGTCCATCCCTAGGGTGCTCAGTTTGTTTATAAGTCGCCTGTGAGGAACAGTGCCAAAGGCTTTACTGAAATCCAAATACACCACATCTAGGGCTCTCCCTCGGTCCAACTCCCTGGTCACCCAGTCAAAGAAATCAATCAGATTTGTCTGACAAGACCTGCCTCTGGTGAATCCATGCTGCCTCGGATCCTGTAATCCGCTGGACTCCAGAAACCTCACTATTTTCTCTTTCAGCAGCGTTTCCAATAATTTACTCACCACCAAAGTTAAACTAACCGGCCTGTAGTTTTCAACCACATCCTTATTTCCGCTTTTGTGTAAAGGCACCACATGAACCTCTCTCCAGTCCTTTGGCACCAATCCCGACTCCAACGAGGCATTGAAAAGGTCAGTCAGTGGAGCTGCTAGAACGTCCCCAAGTTCCCTCGGTATTCCATCTGTTCCCATCGCTTTGTCTACTTTACTTTTTTATGGTATTCCATCTGTTCCATCGCTTTGTCTCGGTATTCCATCTGTTCCCATCGCTTTGTCTACTTTAAGTTGAGCTAGTTTCTCACGAACACAGTCTTCTGAAAATTGTTCAAGATGTCCCTCGCTTCTGTTCCTGTTTGTGGGTGTTTTCTGAGGTCCTGCTCCTGGTTCTTCATCTGTGAACACAGAACAGAAATATTTGTTAAGCAATTCCGCTTTATCCTTATCAGCTTCTACATATTCCTCCCCTGCACCCTTGAGTCTGACAATACCACTTTTGCCCTTCCTCTTCTCACTAACATATCTGAAAAATGTCTTATCCCCCCATTTTATTGCATTGGCTATTTCCTCCTCCTTTTGAATCTTTGCCTTCCTGACTACTTTGCTAGCTTCTCTAACTTTTTCCAAATACAGATGCCTGTCTTCCTCTCTCTGTGATCGCTTGTATTTCATGAAGGCCTCCCTCTTTTTCTTCACTTTTTCAGCTACTTCTTTCGAAAGCCATAGCGGTCTCCTTTTCCTTTTCCCTTTATTTACCATTTTAACAAATAGGTTGGTTGCCCTTAAAATATCCCTTTTCAGTTTTGCCCACTGTTTTTCTACATCCCCCAGCTGTTCCCATCCCACTAACGATTCCCTGAGGTATTGGCCTCTGCATCAAATGTTTTTCTTCAACTAAGGTTCCAGGCAGTCCATAATTGCTATTTAATCCACTAAACCCTTTTTCTAACAATGAGCAAGAAGCAGCCATTACGTCTTCTGAGTGAATACAGGTGTTTGGCCTAGGCTGTAACTGCAGAGATTAGTTCTAGTTGTAAGGCCTCTAAAAAGGTGACATTTTACTTATCAGATAATATCCTTTTTTTGAGTCTTGCTACACCAGTCCAGACAAGTGGGTTGTGTTCCCCTATCAGCAGAGGAATGGAGACAGCGAGCCAATGAAATGCCCAGGTTATCATGACATCACTCCCATGCCTCTATCAGCCCGAGCCACTAGGGGCAACACAATATTCATTGCAAAGCACATGGGAAGGCATAATAGATCAGATACAATGCACTGCAAAATATGGATTCGAAATACCCGTAACAGTGACAGACTAATTCACATCCCATCTTGCCAAATAACCCCTCCTCCCCCATATCTTTGCAACAACCAATATGACAAGCTTAAAATGTTTACTTATAAATGCACGCTCTGTACAGAACAAGATACCAATTATAGGAGACTACGTCACCAATAACTACCTAGACATCATGTTCATTACAGAATCATGGCTTTCAAATACTGATACGGTGCTCCTTAACCAACTGAAGATGCCAAACGTTTGTATCTTTAATTGCCCAAGAGCCAACAAAAGTGGGGGTGGTGTATAATCACAACGAAAGGAGACCTAAAATCCTCAATCACAGCAACTGAGAACACCAAAGAACTTGACATACTCATGACAGAAAACAAATACATCATGCTTTGCTTACCATACAGATCACTTGCTTCTGATTCGCAAGACTTAACTGCCATACTAGAATTAATGTTTTCAAATAATCCACTAAATAAACCAATACTATTATGTATATGGTAACAAATGGTACCCTGCTTTAATGAGGTAGCACATTGGCTTTCCTCACACAAGCTAACTATAAACCATAAAAAAACAGAGGTATATATCCACTGCTTGTCCCAATACAAGCATTGTTTGGGGAAACTGCTAAGGTACTTGTGACATTGATTGGCCTCTGCTGGAAACAGGATACTGGGCTTGATGGACCTTGGCCTGACCCAGTATGGCATTTCTTATGTTCATTACTAAGGACAAGACCTTCACCCTTCCATCTACACTACTGGTTGATGGGAGACTTTAATCTTGCCTCCACCCAGCAAGAATTAGCTATCACCTTCCTTGAGGCAATGTCAAACCTAGGCTATAAACAAGCCGTGAAAGATCCCACCCACCAACAAGGTAACCTCCTAGATCTAGTCTTTGTCCCACCTTGTGACACCAGCAGACCAAACCAAATCAAATTAGCTGTCACCCCTGTCCCCTGGTCCGACCATAACCTAATAACATTTCAGATACCAACACCACCAACAGCAGACTGCCACCCAATCGCACGTAGACCAGAGAAACCATCCCGATTCAAACAGCTGGACAGAGACCTTATCACCCAGCATGTAATCCTAAAGTTATCTAAACCATCCTCCAACCTCAACGAAATGCTCACAAACTGGAATAACACCCTCACTCAAGCTGCCCAACATCCAAACAGCGTCAAGAAACATACAGCTAATAATCAAGCCCCAAAAAAGCATAACGCACCATGGTTCTCCTCAAAACTACGATCCTCATTACTACATCTGAGAAAACTTGAGAGAAAGTGGCGACGGACCCGCAGCCCAGCAGACCAAAGTACATATTTAGAACACCTGAAAAACCATAGGGACTCAATGTGGGCAGAAAGGAAAAGATTCCATACTGAGCTCCTCAATCGCTCATTAAATAAGCCTCGTGACCTTTTCAATTTAGTAAAGTCACTGACCAACCAACCACCCCAACCACAACAGGAGTGTATCCAACCTCAGGCATACGCTAACTACATCCAATCCAAAGCAATAAAGGTGACTACTACCACACCTCGTGAGTCCTATCAGGACCCTAACACTAAACCCCCACTTACTAAGCTCTCACCCCCATCAGTGAAAACCATCGAGGAAAGAATTGCCAACATCAACACCACGACAGCTCCAAACGACCCTTGCCCAGCCCACTGGATCAAAACAATGCACTCAGAACTAAGTCCATTCATAGCTGATATCGCAAAGCAATCTTTCATAACTTGAATCTTCCCGGAGGACCTTAAGAAAACATCCATAAGACCATTACTGAAGAACAACCAACTTAACCCGAATAAAGAAGACTCTTACCGACCAATCTCCAGTATCCCTTTCTTAGCCAAAATACTTGAGAAAACAACCCAAAGACAGATTCAACAGCATATAGACACAACCTCTCCGTTAGACCCGTGCCAACATGGCTTCAGAGAGGCGCATGGTGTAGAAACCCTGTTGACCTCATTAACAAACACACTCACCAATGGGATAGACAACATCAAGAAAGGCTTTGCATTGATTTTCCTAGATATCTCTGCAGCGTTCCATTCAGTAGATCATGAACAACTCCTGACGAGACTCCATGCAAAGGGAATCCGTGAACGCGCATGGGAGTGGTGCAAATCTTACCTTCAAGACAAATGGCAGCAAGTTAGGATTAGCAATAAAACATCAGAACCCTTCCAGCAAAGACAGGGAGTACCACAAGGATCGTCATTATCCGCACTATTCTTCAATATTTATATGCAGCCAATCTGCGACATAATCCGCTCCTTCGGCATATCCTGCCTCATGTATGCAGACGATGTTCTGTTATTCACACCTATAACGGTCGCATGCCCAGATATCACAATGTTAATTAAGTGCTTTGATGCAATAACAGATTGGCTCTTCAGTCAGAATCTACGTATAAATTTCAAGAAGACAGAAGTGCTATTTATCACACGGAACAAGGATTTCTCCCCGCCATCAACACTAAAAGTTAGAGACGCAGAACTTCCTGTCAAATCCAACATACGCTATCTAGGAGTAATATTAGACCAACACTTGGACTTCAAAGACCACATCAAACGAACAGTAAAAACTATCTACTTCAAAATTAAAACCCTCCGCCAACTGAGACCCATGATGGAAACCGACGACTTTCGAACAGTATTCCAAGCCCTAATAACACCTCACTTTGACTACGCTAATATAATACTACATGGCCTCCCAAAGAATACCCTCAACCCACTACAGTTAGCCATGAATGCAGCAGCTCGTGTTCTCTGCAGAGCATCCAGGAAGGACCACATCTCAACTATACTGAAGGAGCTTCATTGGCTCCCAATAAACTGCAGAATCTTATACAAAGCCCTCCTCATTACCTTTAAAGCATTCAATAATACATCACCCTCTCCAATTGTTGATCTACTCATTCACACCCCCAATAACAGATCCAGAAGAGCTTTTGCAGAAAACACTCTAGTCATACCAAACGAATCTATAAAACTTAACCAATCAACCATCAATAGGCATTTACAAGCTATGCCCCCAGATGTTGGAACAAACTCCCTTCTAACATAAGAGCAATCAAAGACCTCATGCAGTTTAGAAAAGCCATCAAACATCACCTGTTCCTCATGCACTTTACACAGCCTGGTGATCCCCCCCCACCCACACACTCACTCATATATGGCAAGTGAAACCACATTCACAATAAAAATATAATCTAATTCTATCCCACACTATATCACAGCTCTCTAATTTTTTTATCAACAGAGTACAAACACGATGTAAGCTAAACTTGACAGCAAAACCTGTTATGAGTCCAATCTGTTAATTACCAGTAGCTAAATCTCAAATGTATATAGTTCCCCCAGTTATCTCATGTTCAAATCCCTGTTCTCTGTAAACGTAGGACTAGTTGTATATCCAAGTGTTTATTGTTTCGATGTAAACCGCACTGATGAAAAATAGCGCGGTATATAAGAATTGTTAAATAAAATAAATAAATTAAATAAATAAAATAAAAGTTAAAGAAGCGACATTGGACATCAAACAAGAAGTAAAATCTCTCTGAATAATCTTAGATCAAAGACTAAACCTAACCACCCAAATAAATAACACTACAAGAGCAATATACAAGAGAAAAAAACATTCAACACCTAAGACCTCTTCTATCGCCACACGACTTCCGCACAGTGCTGCAAGTCATGATTTTCCCACACTTGGACTTCTGCAATAGCACCTTCCAAGAATTACCAAAGCAAGCATTATACCTGCTATAAATGGCACAACATACAGCCTCCCGACTTATCTATGAAGCACCAAAATCTGAACATATTACCCCAATTTTAAAACTACTACACTGGCTCTCAATTGCATGCAGAATCAAATTTAAGGTTTTGCTAAACACCTTCAAAATGCGGCATGATTTATCATCAACCTACTTAAAATCACTCATACAAACATTACCGAACAACAGATCCAGAAGAGGCTGCACACAGAACACTCTAGCTATACCCAAAAAATTCAGAAAAAGTAACCAATCCACATGCAAAAGTGCATTCTCGCTAAATTCACCTACTCTTTGGATTGCCCTCCCAGACAGAATAAGAAGTATTCCAGACCTGTCAGCATTCCACAAACAACTCAGAACACGCTTATAGGGCACTTTGAAGGGATACCAAGCTGTCCCAGTACCAGCCCAACTTAAATCTATCCCAGATCGTTGCAGTCATCAATACTGTTCCCAAGTTAATCTTCCCTGGTTACCCTATCCCATGTAATAAATCCCATCACCAAGTCCCCTAAAGCACTCCTTGGCTAACTCACTAACATTCTAATTTAATCTGTTGTTTGGCGCTTTAAAAAGAAAGGTTGCTTACTCCCTTAATGTATCATGGTTTCATGTTATCATGTAATGTATTATAGGTTCATTGTTTATTCCCATTACTTTAATTAATGTTTTATGCATAATTAACTGTAAAGATTTCATATAGTATATTATAATCTATGTTACCTGTATCTTGTTTCCTGTAAACCACTATGATTCACTGACTAAGCCGGTATAAAAAAAGATAAATAAATAAACAAACCTCACACAACCTCAACGAGGGCGACTATGCTTAATTAAACAGCAGAAAATCTATGTAAGGGAGAGACTGAACAGACGTCTGTCAGTAGAAAATGAGCCCATAGGGCCAACTATATAGATCATAGCGGACCAAAAGGTACTGCCACAACATAACAGTCTAATACAGTTCCCGGTATGGGTCCTGGACTGGTCTAGCAGGACTCAAGGAAAGTATATGGCAGAATGGAAAGAGACAAGCATGAATTTGTAGAAAGTTTGCAAGAGAGCAGGATTTGAGCCAAGCACCCTCAGATGAACGGGCACAGGATGGTAGATAGCGGATAGTGGATGAAAGCCAGGGCTGGGGTATAGTGCGCCTCACAGGACATGGCATGGGCGGAGCGAGAGCATCCACTAGAGGAGAGTGCAGTGTTATAGGAAGCTACTGCCTCATCAACAGACTCAGATGACATAGTGGAGGAAAGAGGTGATGAGACAGTGGAGGAGAGAGCAGTGTTATAGGAAGCTACGGCCTCATCAACAGACTCAGATGACATAGTGGAGGAAAGAGCTGATGAGACAGTGGAGGAAAGAGCTGATGAGACAGTGGAGGAGAGAGCAGAGTTATAGGAAGCTATGGCCTCATCAACAGACTCAGATGACATAGTGGAGGAAAGAGGTGATGAGACAGTGGAGGAGAGAGCAGAGTTATAGGAAGCTACGGCCTCATCAACAGACTCAGATGACATAGTGGAGGAAAGAGGTGATGAAACAGTGGAGGAGAGAGCAGAGTTATAGGAAGCTACGGCCTCATCAACAGACTCAGATGACATAGTGGAGGAAAGAGGTGATGAAACAGTGGAGGAGAGAGCAGAGTTATAGGAAGCTACGGCCTCATCAACAGACTCAGATGACATAGTGGAGGAAAGAGGAAATGAAACAGTGGAGGAGAGAGCAGAGTTATAGGAAGCTACGGCCTCATCAACAGACTCAGATGACATAGTGGAGGAAAGAGGTGATGAGACAGTGGAGGAGAAAGCAGAGTTATAGGAAGCTACGGCCTCATCAACAGACTCAGATGACATAGTGGAGAAAAGAGGTGATGAGACAGTGGAGGAGAGAGCAGAGTTATAGGAAGCTACGGCCTCATCAACAGACTCAGATGACATAGTGGAGGAAAGAGGTGATGAAACAGTGGAGGAGAGAGCAGTGTTATAGGAAGCTACGGCCTCATCAACAGACTCAGATGACATAGTGGTGGAAAGAGGTGATGAAACAGTGGAGGAGAGAGCAGTGTTATAGGAAGCTACGGCCTCATCAACAGACTCAGATGACATAGTGGAGGAAAGAGGTGATGAGACAGTGGAGGAGAGAGCAGAGTTATAGGAAGCTACGGCCTCATCAACAGACTCAGATGACATAGTGGAGGAAAGAGGTGATGAGACAGTGGAGGAGAGAGCAGAATTATAGGAAGCTACGGCCTCATCAACAGACTCAGATGACATAGTGGAGAAAAGAGGTGATGAGACAGTGGAGGAGAGAGCAGAGTTATAGGAAGCTACGGCCTCATCAACAGACTCAGATGACATAGTGGAGGAAAGAGGTGATGAAACAGTGGAGGAGAGAGCAGTGTTATAGGAAGCTACGGCCTCATCAACAGACTCAGATGACATAGTGGAGGAAAGAGGTGATGAGACAGTGGAGGAGAGAGCAGAGTTATAGGAAGCTAGGGCCTCATCAACAGACTCAGATGACATAGTGGAGGAAAGAGGAAATGAAACAGTGGAGGATAGAGCAGAGTTATAGGAAGCTACGGCCTCATCAACAGACTCAGATGACATAGTGGAGGAAAGAGGTGATGAGACAGTGGAGGAGAGAGCAGAGTTATAGGAAGCTACGGCCTCATCAACAGACTCAGATGACATAGTGGAGGAAAGAGGTGATGAGACAGTGGAGGAGAGAGCAGTGTTATAGGAAGCTACGGCCTCATCAACAGACAGATGACATAGTGGAGGAAAGAGCTGATGAGACAGTGGAGGAAAGAGCTGATGAGACAGTGGAGGAGAGAGCAGAGTTATAGGAAGCTACGGCCTCATCAACAGACTCAGATGACATAGTGGAGGAAAGAGGTGATGAAACAGTGGAGGAGAGAGCAGTGTTATAGGAAGCTACGGCCTCATCAACAGACTCAGATGACATAGTGGAGGAAAGAGGTGATGAGACAGTGGAGGAGAGAGCAGAGTTATAGGAAGCTACGGCTCATCAACAGACTCAGATGACATAGTGGAGGAAAGAGGTGATGAGACAGTGGAGGAGAGAGCAGAGTTATAGGAAGCTACGGCCTCATCAACAGACTCAGATGACATAGTGGAGGAGAGAGCAGTGTTATAGGAAGCTACTGCCTCATCAACAGACTCAGATGACATAGTGGAGGAAAGAGGAAATGAAACAGTGGAGGAGAGAGCAGTGTTATAGGAAGCTATGGCCTCATCAACAGACTCAGATGACATAGTGGAGGAAAGAGGTGATGAGACAGTGGAGGAGAGAGCAGTGTTATAGGAAGCTACTGCCTCATCAACAGACTCAGATGACATAGTGGAGAAAAGAGGTGATGAGACAGTGGAGGAGAGAGCAGAGTTATAGGAAGCTACTGCCTCATCAACAGACTCAGATGACATAGTGGAGGAAAGAGGTGATGAGACAGTGGAGGAGAGAGCAGAGTTACAGGAAGCTACTGTCTCATCAACAGACTCAGATGACATAGTGGAGGAAAGAGGTGATGAGACAGTGGAGGAGAGAGCAGAGTTATAGGAAGCTACGGCCTCATCAACAGACTCAGATGACATAGTGGAGGAAAGAGGTGATGAGACAGTGGAGGAGAGAGCAGAGTTATAGGAAGCTACGGCCTCATCAACAGACTCAGATGACATAGTGGAGGAAAGAGGTGATGAGACAGTGGAGGAGAGAGCAGAGTTATAGGAAGCTACGGCCTCATCAACAGACTCA
The DNA here is from genome assembly GCA_033557465.1 of Ichthyophis bannanicus. Lineage (NCBI taxonomy): Eukaryota > Metazoa > Chordata > Amphibia > Gymnophiona > Ichthyophiidae > Ichthyophis > Ichthyophis bannanicus. Next base: position 22,605,718 of record CM066041.1, read on the forward strand.
GATGACATAGTGGAGGAAAGAGGAAATGAAACAGTGGAGGAGAGTGCAGAGTTATGGGAAGCTACGTCCTCATTAACAGACTCAGATGACATAGTGGAGGAAAGAGGTGATGAAACAGTGGAGGAGAGAGCAGTGTTATAGGAAGCTACGGCCTCATCAACAGACTCAGATGACATAGTGGAGGAAAGAGGTGATGAGACAGTGGAGGAGAGAGCAGAGTTATAGGAAGCTACTGCCTCATCAACAGACTCAGATGACATAGTGGAGGAAAGAGGAAATGAAACAGTGGAGGAGAGAGCAGTGTTATAGGAAGCTACGGCCTCATCAACAGACTCAGATGACATAGTGGAGGAAAGAGGAAATGAAACAGTGGACTAGAAAACCATGAACATTTCTAAATAGGTTGGAGGAGACCAGACGAGGCGATGGATGATGAAGAGTGAAGCTTAGCAGGTGATGGTCGGATAAGGGAAGAACTGAGGTACAGAAATTAGAGAAAAATACAAGGTCAACATGTTGACTCAGAAGCTCCTCTGGACCCTTCACAACATGGTTTTAGAGAAGAACATGGGGTTGACACCCTCCTCACAACCCTCTTCAATAACCTAATCATAAACATCGACAATATCCATCAAGGATTCATTCTCATTTTTCTTGACATAGCTGCCGCTTTTGATTCAGTAAAGCACAGTTACTTACCTGTAACAGGTGATCTCTGGGAACAGCAGGAATTAGTCCTCACATATGGGTACGTCGGTACCGACGGAGCCCGTGCGGGAAAGCTCCCCAGCTTCTTAGAATAGAAGCTTTTGGGACCTCCCACTGCACATGCGCACTGCCTTCCCGCCTTCCTGAACAGCTCTCCTCAGTTTCGAGTTTATAGCTGAGTCAACAGAGAGAGGACAGGAAGATAGATAGATAAAAGATACAACTCCTAGGGGAGGTGGGTGGGTTGTGAGGACTAATTCCTGCTGTTCCCAGAGATCACCTGTTACAGGTAAGTAACTGTGCTATCTCCAGGAACAAGCAGGAATAAGTCCTCACATATGGGGACTCCCTAGCTTAGATGCATGGGATCCCCTGTAAAGGTTCGCCATCTTCGTATGGATCTCAGGCATCCATTCTGGGAAGGTGGGCAGGAGTTGTTTAGGAATGGAACAGGTGCTTGAGGACAGCCTGGCCAAACAAGGCATCCCGGCGGGAGTCCTTGTCCAAACAGTAATGGGCTGTGAAGGTATGAACCGAGGCCCAGGTAGCGGCTCGACAGATCTGATCTATGGAAACAGAGTGCAGATGAGCCATAGAAGTTGCCATGGCCCTCACATTGTGAGCAGTGACATGGCCTTCCAGAGAAATGTTTTTGCTCTGGTAAGCAAAAGAAATACACTGAGCAATCCAATTGGAAAGTGTACGCTTGGAGACTGGAAGTCCCAAATGGGAAGGATCAAAGGCCACAAAAAGTTGAGAAGACTTTCGATGTGGCTGAGTCCTATTAAGGTAAAAAGCGAGAGCTCTTTTACAATCCAGAGTATGAAGGTTCCTCTCTGCATTGGATGCATGAGGAGCTGGAAAAAAGACAGGTAGATATACCTCTTGATTAAGATGAAAGGGCGAGACCACTTTAGGCATAAAGTGGGGATTCGTCCTAAGGACCACCTTATCATGATGAAATCTTGTGTAAGGTGGATTAGCCACTAAAGCCTGCAGCTCACTGATGCGGCGAGCCGAAGTGACTGCAATGAGGAAGATGACCTTCCAGGAAAGAAATTTCAAGGAGGTGGAAAACATTGGCTCAAAAGGTGGCTTCATAAGTTGACCGAGCACTAGATTCAAATCCCATGCGACCGGGGGTGGTCTGATGGGAGGTTTAGTGAGAGTCAGGCCTCTCATGAATCTTGCAACAAGAGGATGAGAGGAGATAGGTTGTCCATTTATATGTTTCAAGGATGCTGCAATAGCACTTAAATGGACTCTTACCGAATTCGTCTTGAGGCCTGCATTGGATAGATGCAGGAGATAATCAAGAAGAGAATTCAAAGGAAGTGCCAGAGGGTCAAGACCCTGCTGAGCACACCAAATGGAAAAACGTTTCCATTTGAAAGCATAGGAACGCCTGGTAGAGGGTTTCCTAGAGGCAGAAAGGATATCTTTCACTGGTTGGGAAAGATGAAAGTCTTGAAGGCTTAAGCCTTCAGTAACCAAGCACTGAGGTGAAGGGATTTGGGGTTTGGGTGCCACAAAGTCCCCTCCTCCTGAGACAGGAGGTCTGGCGCAGCTCCCAGATCCAAGTAGGATCCCTGGGAGAGCTGTAGAAGTAGAGGGAACCACACTTGGCGTGGCCAGCGTGGAGCTATGAGGATCATAGTTCCATGATCCCTCTGGAGTTTGAACAGAGTCTTGGGAATCAAAGGAATGGGTGGAAAGGCATATAGGAATGCCTGATTCCAATTCAGGAGAAAGGCGTCCGTAGCCTGAGCTCCCTGACACGGAGTTCTGGAACAGAACCGGGGAAGTTTGGCATTCCACGGACTTGCAAAGAGGTCTATGTCCGGGGTCCCCCATTCCTGAAAGATTCGGTTTATTTGGTCCAAATGTAGGGACCATTCGTGTGGCAGCAGAACTCGACTGAGCCTGTCTGCCCGAGAGTTTTGAACTCCTGGGAGATACACTGCTAGCAGGTGAATCTGATGCTCTCTGGCGAAGGCCCATAGTCTTAGAGCTTCGTTGCAAAGCGACAGAGAGCCCGTCCCTCCTTGTTTGTTTATGTAAAACATGGCCACCTGATTGTCCGTCTGAACTAGGACAGTGAGGTTGGCTAGGAGGGAGTGGAAGACCTTGAGGGCAAGGTAAATTGCTCGCAGTTCCAGAAGATTGATATGAAGGGTGGTCTCCTGTAGAGACCAAGTGCCCTGAGTGGAGAGAGTTTGCAGATGGGCTCCCCACCCTGTTTGGGAGGCATCTGTTGTGAGGGTTGCTTGGGGTAGCAATGGTTGAAATGGAGCCCCCAACAACAGATTCTTGGTGGAAGTCCACCAGTGGAGGGACCAAAACAGACGATCGGAGGTTTGTATTTGGTCTGAGAGCGCTCCTGACGCCTGAGTCCACTGAGTGGCCAGGGTCCATTGAGCTGCTCTCATATGAAGACGAGCATAGGGCACCACATGCACTGTGGAGGCCATATGACCCAGTAGGCGTAGCATTTCCCTGGCTGTCAAGTGAGTGCTGGACTGAGCTTGGGAGGCCAAACTCAGGAGGCGCTGGCCTCGAACATGTGGAAGGTAGGCCCTTGCAGTGATGGTGTCCAACTGGGCCCCTATGAATTCTAGAGATTGAGTAGGGATGAGTTGGGACTTGGGAAGGTTTACTACCAGTCCCAGATACTGCAAAAGGCTCCTTGTGTGGTCCAGGGAAATCTGGGCCTGTGACTGAGTTGGAGCTCGGATGAGCCAGTCGTCCAGATATGGGAAGACAAAGATTCCCATGCCTCTTAGAAATGCGGCTACGACTGCCATGCATTTTGTGAATACTCTTGGAGCAGAGGCTAGACCGAAGGGGAGTACTCTGTATTGGAAATGTTTTCCCTGAAACAGAAAGCGAAGATACTTTCTGTGGGATGGATGGATGAGTATATGTGTATACGCATCCTGTAGGTCTAGAGAACAAAGCCAGTCCTGACCCTGGAGGTAAGGAAGGAGAATGCCGAGAGACAGCATTTTGAATTTCTCCTTGAAGAGAAATTTGTTCAATTCTCTCAGATCTAGGATTGGTCTGAATCCCCCTGTCTTCTTTGGAATGAGAAAATAAGGGGAGTAGAAACCGGACCCTTGTTGAGGAAGAGGAACCTCTTCTATGGCCCCTTGGGCAAGAAGAGAGGAAACCTCTTGACCCAACAGGGTTAGGAGAGATGGGGGAGAATTGAATGGTCTCACCATATGATGGGGAGGAAGGCTGGAGAAATGAAGTTTGTAACCCTCTCGAATGATAGAGAGGGTCCATTGTTCTGTTGTGATTTGTTCCCATCTGGGAGCAAAGTGAACCAACCTTCCGGGTATGGTGAGAGGTTCTGGTTGTGTTAGAACCAGAAGTGGCAAGTTCCCTAGGAGCAAGTCAAAACCCCTGAGGGGTTGGAGCCTGCTGAGCTACAGTAGCTGCTGCAGGCTTAGCTCGTGCTTGTTTGGATTGCTGACGCTTAGCAGTATAGCGAGGTTGAGAAGACTGCTGGCCAGTATTTGAAGCAACTCTGGCCTTCTTATAGTAAGGCCTTTTAAAAGACTTTTTCTTAATAGGAATTGAAGTGGACTTTGAAAGTCTTTCCAAGGTGGCATTTTCAGCATCCATCTGGGTGGCTTTGATTTGCCACTCTTCCCCAAATAAGTTCTCACCTGTACAGGGCAGATTCCGTAAGCCATCTAGAACCCAAGGTTCCAGATCAGAGGCCTGGAGCCAAGCAAGACGTCGGGCTGCAATAGCAATGCCCGAAGCCCTACTGGCTCCCTCAAAGGAATCATATGCTGCCCTATTAGAGAACTTAGAAACCTCTAAGAGTTGTTTCACTAGGGAAAGGAATCCCTGCTTTTTATCCTCAGGGATAAAGGGGGCAAAATGCCGCACCTTTTTGGCAAGTTCCTCCAGGAACATGCCCATATAGAGACTGTAGGAATTAATCCTGGCTATAAGCATACTAGCCTGGAAAATTTTCCTACCAAAAGAGTCCAAAGTCTTACATTCCCGTCCTGGAGGGGTGGAAGAGTGCCTTTTGGTACTCCTAATCTTCTTCATTGCAGACTTCACCACAATAGAGTGGTGGGGCAATTGAGTCTTTTGGAAACCAGGAGAAGGAGGGACCCTATACATGGTGTCCAACCTACGGGAATAAGGAGACAAAGTCAAAGGATTTTCCCAGAAATCCATCAGTTGTTCTTGAAGGATTTCATGGATAGGCAGGGTAACTGCCTCCTTAGGGGCCTTTGAGTATCCCAAAATATCCAGTTTTTTGGATCTGGGTTCCTTTTCAGAGGATGTGGTAATAGAAAGGGCTGTAGCCATATCTAAAACAAAGTCCTGGAAGGACAAATCCTCTGGAGGGGACATTCTCCTTTTAGGAGAAGAGGGCTCCTCAGGTAAGTTGAGTGAAAACTCAGCAGAATCATCAGAGGAGTGAAAATCCTCAGAGGAATCGGTGCTTTCCTCTAACGCACGATACGCGTACCGATCGGTATCGATATCGGGCGTATCGGGTATGGAACCGGTATGGAGCGAAAGCCCATACGGTACCGACTTGCGTTTAGAGGTGGACGGCCTCGATACCGGCATGGCGGACGATACCGGTATCGGGCCCGGAACCGCTGAAAGCGGAACCGATGGCGTTGCAGCTTTAATGAAAGCCATGACGGCCTGCTGCATGGACTGTACAGTATCGCCCATGGACGCCATAGCTGCCTGGATGTCGGTACCGGAGTGACCCGGTACCCCAGAGCAGGCTAACAGGTGATCTGTCGAGGCCGTAGCATCGATATCAACCTGAGACCCCTGAATTGGCGTTTTTGGAAGTTGGACTTCCCGCCGGGGTTGTTTGGCTGGGGCAGGGTCCTCAAGTTCTAAGCTAAGAGCCTCTCGATGCTTTGAAGGAGATTTGCTCTTTGAGGACTTGCCCACAGAAGGTTTGGTTACCTGAGATCCATCCGGAGAAGAAGACCTGGATGACTGTGATGCTGTATTCTCTGAAGCAAACAGCACATGGAATTTGTTGGCCCGGTTCTGCAGCCCACGTTTAGACATGTGGGAGCAAGATGGGCAGTCCGGTATGGAATGGTCAGGCCCCAAACATTTCAGACACCATTCATGGGTGTCTGTGACTGAAATAACAGCATTACATTTGGTACACTTCTTAAATCCAGGGGCTGGCTTCTCCATGAGGAGAAATTGAGTAGGCCGAGAGGCCTCTCTGAAGTGACCAAAAAGCTAAAAAATAAGAAAAAAGAATTATAATTTTTTAAAGAAAGAAAGAAAAGACCGGCGATACCGGTATCGGTATGGGGAAGGCAGGTACGCGGTCTAAAGAAACAAATAAAATAACAATTTCTTCAGCGGTGACAGGAACACGACCTGCTGGCTCCGCGGAAAAAGAGAAACTGAGGAGAGCTGTTCAGGAAGGCGGGAAGGCAGTGCGCATGTGCAGTGGGAGGTCCCAAAAGCTTCTATTCTAAGAAGCTGGGGAGCTTTCCCGCACGGGCTCCGTCGGTACCGACGTACCCATATGTGAGGACTTATTCCTGCTTGTTCCTGGAGATACCACAATACTCTCCTACAGCGCCTCAAAGATAAGGGTATTCAAGGGCTAGCTCTGAAATGGTGCAAATCTTACTTATCTGATAGACAGCAGCAAGTCAGAACAGGAGATGCAACATCGGACTCATTCCCCCTTAAACAAGGTGTCCCGCAGGGATCCTCCTTGTCCACATTAATGTTCAATATCTATATGCAGCCAATCTGTGCTTTGATATGTACATTCAATATTCAATGTCTAGCATATGCTGATGACATCCTGATGTATGCTCCATTCAATGTAAAACAACCGGACTTTACATCAATAGTTCATTGCTTCGAAGCTGTATCTAACTGGCTCATCAAACAGAATCTACGTATAAATCACAACAAAACAGACGTCCTATTCGTTACACGGAATCCAACATTCATACCCCCCGCCTCATTACAAGTAAACAACATTGAGCTGAAGGCACAACCAACAATCCGATACCTAGGAATTACATTAGATCAGCGGCTTGATATGTCAGCACACATCAAGAAAGCAACAAACACAATTTACCAAAAGATTCTATCCCTTCGGAATCTCCGACCTCTTCTTGACTACTCCGACTTCCGCACTATCTTCCAAGCCTTGGTACTACCACATTTGGATTTTGCTAATATCATACTACACGGTCTCCCACAATCTACTCTAAATCCCCTCCGTCTGGCCATGAATGCGGCCGCGAGAATTCTCGTAGGTGCTCCACGCTCAGAGCATATAACTCCAATACTGATGAGTTTACACTGGCTACCCCTCCAGGCCAGAGCCCTATATAAAACCCTTGTCATGACTTTTAAAGCCGCAAAGAGCCCATCTCTATCACCTATCAGCAACTTGATACATGTCACTCCAACTAACAGATCCAGGAGATCGATTGCATTAAACTCCATAGACCTTCCAAAACTCCTTACGAAATGCTCTAAATCAACAGCCTCTAGAGCCTTCTCACTGTTTGCGCCCAGAGCCTGGAATGCCCTCCCACCTGAAATTAGAGCCATCACAAGTCTCATTGCATTCAGAAAGGCCTTAAAATATCACTTGTTCCTAATATACTACCCTGAAGCGACTCCGATTGAACATAGCCCTCATGTTAGTCTTTCCCACTTGACCCCGGTGGAAAATGGCTAATCATGATGGCTCATACTCGTCCACACTATCCATATCGTATTTATACTGTATTTTGTAATTTTATCTATCTACCACTACCATGTTAATCAACCAAAATGCCATGTACATAGTTAACCCTATTTTCCGCCACTTGTCTGTATATAGTTAACCCTGTTTACCGCCAAGTTTGTGTTCCCTGTTCATTGTAAAAAACCAATGCTGACTGTGTCATTGTGTTTAAATTTTGTTCATTTGTAAACCGCACTGATCAAAAGAGCGCGGTATATAAGAAATAAAAATAAATAAAAAAATAAATAAAATAAAATAAAGGTCAAGGCTGTGGCCATGCTGGTGAGTGGGGGCAGTAGAGCAAAGCTGGAGGTCGAATGAGGAGGTAAGGGAAAGGAGCTTTAAAGCATAAGGATCAGAGGAGTTATCAACATGAATATTAAAATCCCTGAGAATAAGAGTAGGGAAAGAGGAATCCAGAAAGCAGGAAAGCCATGAGTCAAAGTCCGTGAGAAAGGTAGAGGTGGACTTGTCAGGAGTTTGATAAATAACAGCTATTTGGAGGGGTAGTGGAGTGAAAAGGCGGATGGAGTGAGACTGAGGCAGCAGGAGGGGTTGGAATTGGCAGGAAGGAGAAAATAGAAGCCCAACACCAGCACCATGGCAAGTGGGACAAGGCGTGTGGGAGAACTGATAACTGCCATGAGAGAGAGCAGCAACTGACGTCGTGTCTTCTGGGAGGAGCCAGGTCTCAGTTAGAGCAAGAAGATGGAGAGCATTAGAGATAAGTCATGTATTGATAGGTATATTGTTGTTCATTGTAAACCGCACTGATGATGAATAGTGCGGTATATAAAAAATGTTAAATAAAATAAATAAATAAAGAGATTGTGAATAAAAGCAAGTTTATTTAAGATGGAGTGTGCGTTCCACAAGGCACATGAGAAAGGGAGAAAGAGAGAGAGGAAGGGGAAAGGAGAGGGATCTGAATAAGATTAGAGGTGTTGTGTACAGATCTCTTCTCAGAGTGTGACAAGTCTAGGGTTGGGGCCATCAAGCCAAGAAGCTGTAGATAATTCCAAACCCTAGGAGCCTGTTGAGAACAGAACACCTTAAGATATTCCAGCAATCTCTGTGCTCTCTCCTTTGGCAGGAAGACTCTGCCCTTTCAAGCATCGAACCATGCTCCCAGGAAATGAGAAGGCTCCAATTGGCACTTTCTTCGATTGACCACCCAGTTGAGGCCTTCCAGAAGGACACCACTCGAGCTGAAATCTGAGATGCCTCTGACAGAGAACGAGCTTGGATGAGCCAGAGGTCCAAAAATACGTAGTCCTTAGCACTGTAGTGCAGCAGCCACCACTGCCATGACCTTGGAGAACGATCTTGGAGCAGGTGTGGAGGCTGAAGGGAGATCAGCTAACTGAAGGTATGAGCCAAGCATGGCAAAATGCAGAAATCTCTGCTGATCCTCCCAGATCGAGATATGAAAATAAGCTTTGGCCAAAGCCAGAGATGCTAAGAAAGTCCTTTGGCACATTACCAAAATCACAGAACTCAGAGTTTCCATTTGGAAATGCAACACACGCAAATGAGCATTGACCCCCTTGAGGTTGAGCATTGGTCGGAAGGAGTCATTCTTCTATGACACCCTGAAATAAATGAAATATCTGCCTTTATCCCACTCGGCTGGGGCACTGGCACCACTGCCTTCAGGCGCAGTAACCTGTTTAATGCGACCCATGCGTTGACACTCTTGACGGCTGAACCACACAGAGAGATAACAAATGCCTCTGGGATCCTCTGCTTGTAGTCCAGAACTTAGCAGCTTTGAATGGGGCTGAGCACCCAGTGATCCTTAGAGACATATGGTAATGGGCCTCCCCAAACTTTGATTGTGTCGAATGGGAGGGATCCCCTCTGGAGGGAATAGACACCCTGGGCCCATGAGCCCCACCAAACGGTCTAATTATGGGTCTGAAATCCAGAAGAAAAGAAAGAAGACTTCCCAGGACGATAACGACGGGAGCCTGGAAACCCCCGTAAGTCAGTCCAACATGCTCACGATGAACAGGCAGATGCTGGAGAGGGGAGCAGCCCTGAACGCTTCCTAGGCCCTTTCAGCCTACTTTCTGGAAGGCGATAAGGCTTGTCCTTGCCCAAGACCTTAACCAACCTTTCCTAAGCAGCCTCAAAAGGAGTTTCCCCTTAAGGCCAGTTGACTTAGCTGACCTTTGGAGGATGAGTCTACTGCCCAATGGCGGAGCCAAATCCAACACCGCATCACCGTCAACAAGGCAATATCCCTAACCACAAAGCAGACTAGAACATACATAGCATCACAAGGAAGGCAATAAACAATTCCAAAGGAGGGACAGTATTATCCAGTGGGAGAGACTGAATCCACAGGAGCAGGGCTTGAGACGTCAGGTCTGCATACACTGCCAACTGGAGAATAGCAGCTGCTGCTACGAACTGGCTCTTCAGCAGAGAGTTCACATTTCTATCCCTTAAGGCCGATCCACCTTCCACAAGAATGGAGGTCCACTTTGTGACCGCCGTGACCTGCACATCCATCTTGGGCATACCGAACCATGTGATGCACTCCACTTCTGGGAGAGCGTACATCTTTTTTACACACCTTTAAACCGCTTAGGCGGGGAATTGGGAAGGTTCCATTCTGCCCGGAACATAAAATTAATAATCACTGGAAACAGGAAGCCTGTCGTGAATTTCTGCACTGCCTGTAGAAGCGAATGAACCTGTGACCCCTGTTCTACTGAAATGCCAGCTAAATACGAGGTGGATGAAACCCAAGCAAGCAATGTCGCCAGCTCTCCCTTCTGAAACAGGCAGAAAATGCCAGCCTCCGGATGATCCTTTAAAAGTGAAAGCACTTCTTCCTCGGCATCAGACTCCATAATTGAGACGTCAGAACCAGCACTCAAGTCCAAGTCTCAGACATATCCCAGCCATCCAGATCTCCAGAATGCAACTTCCCCTGGGTCGCTTAGGAGGCACACAAGCCAGGCTTCTACATTCTGCCTGTCCATCACATGACTGAATTCAAGGGAATCCAGAGGCTGCAGTGTGAGTTTCCACACCAAAAGGACCAGACTTGCTGCAGAATGAAAAGAATTCTGGAGAGGACAACCTGGATTCCAGGAGCTCCCCTCCTTGAGAATGAGCCCACCACAGGGGACAGTTATAGTTAAAACCTCCAAAGAAGGGAGTGGCCAGAACTGCGATCACTGGAACCCAAGACTGGGCTATTATTCTTACCCACTACGCCATCAGTTGCCTCTACTTTGAGGCAGAAAATGCCAGGCCAACCAAATCTCCTTGGTGGAAGAAGGGAGATGCGTCCACCAGTGATAAGTCAGAAGCAGACATGCAAGATGGACAAATTTCGGAATCCAATGATCAACAGATCAACAATGCTTCTTGGAAGATGACAAAGAGTTAAAGCAAGGCAAACACTTGCGTGTGCTAAGGTCACATAGGTACAAGAGTGTGTGCTAATGGAGCACACATTATGTGCGCTTGTGCAGGAACAGAATGCGCACTGGGACCGCTTGAGCGCAAGGCGCACAAAGTCAGAAAAATGCTAACAATGCATTTTGGAAAAAGGTGGGAAGCCCCAATGTCTACTGCTACTAATCATTTGTATTTATTTCTTTAACAGGTTTTTTTTTATACTGTTTTATCATTTTTTAGTCAAAGCAGCTTACATTGTAATTTAAACTTGGTAATGTACATTAAACAAGGATATTGGTAACTTTAATTTTCTGAGGCAATGGAGGGTTTATATAGCACTACAAGGTGTACACAGCACTGTACATATAGATGTAAGACACAGTCCCTGCTCATCAGAGCTTACAATCTAATCAAGATGAAAACACATTACACACTGGGGACTAGAGTATGGCAAGATAAGTGGATAAGAGAATGAGGAGCAATGAGGAGCATCAGGATCCAAAAGCAGCCTCAATGAGGTGGATCTTCAGCCTGGACTTCAATAGGCCAGAGAAGGAGCTTGATGCATCGATTCAGGTCTATAAATTAATGAATGGAGTGGAATGGTTAAACATAGATTGGCTGTTTACTCCATTAAAAAGTAGGAAGACTAGGAGACACACAATGAAGCTACAATGTAAGTGCATAATCAAACTCTGAAATTCGTTACCAGAAGAATGGTAAAAGCTTTTAGTGTAGCTGGGTTTAAAAAAGGTTTGGACAAGTTCCTGGAGGAAATATCCAGAAACCATTATTAAGAAGGACCATGGAATTCCACTGCTTACCACAGGATAAGCATCATGGAATCTGTGAACTTTATTGGGAACCTGATAGATTTTTGTGACCTGGATTGGCCACTGCTGGAAAGAGGATACTTGGCTTGATGAGCCTTGGTCTGACCCAGTATGGCATTTCTTATGTTCTTACTCTGTTCCAGGCATATGGAGTAGCAAGGTGGAATGAACGACGTCTGCAGTTGGCAGTGGCAGAGAAGGGTACAGATAAAAGGGATCTGCCAGAGGAACGGAGTTCCCGAGGAGGGGTGCAGAGTGAGATAAGAGAGGAAAGGTAGTGAAGAGCCACAGAATAAATGTGCTTGTAGGTAAGTAGGGAAAGTTTGAACTGGATGCAGAAATGGATAGGAAGCCAGTAAAGTGATTTGAGAAGAGGGGTTACAGGAGCATAGTGACACTGGTGGAACATAAGTCGTGCAGCTGAGTTTTGAACAGATTGAAGGGGATAAAGATGATTCAGAGGGAGACCAGCGAGGAGCAGGTTACAAGTCAAACCTACCCTGACTTCTACCCCATAATGGATGAGTTCGGGAGCCCCCAACAAGGACAGTGACTAGGTCAAGCCTTGATATTCACCCATGGAACCCCCAGGCAGGCCTAACTGTGCCGCCCTACTCTCCAGATTCTGTTTTTTGGTTTTTTTAACAGGCTTGCAGTCACATTTATTTTATATACCACTTTATCTAGATAATCAAGGCGGTTTATGGGGAATATTTTCAACTACTGCACAAGGCAGCTTACATAGAACAGTTAACAGTTACAAGTAACAAATAACAATGTTTGTAAACTATTTACACAAGACATAACCAGTACTGCACTTGGAATGTTACATTAGAACTATGTGAAGCATGGTGTTATAACAGTGTTAGGTTATGGGAAGAGGTTCAGTGACAATGTTGACCTTGAGTGTTTATTTGGTCTATGGGTGATTGCTCACATTGGTAGTAGTCAGCAAAGAAGAATATTTTGAGATGTTTTCTGAATTGTGTTAAGTCTTTAATTTCTCTTAGAGTGTTAGGCAGATTGTTCCATAGAGCTGGGGCATAGAATGAGAATTCCCTGTTTGTTGTGGATTGATTTACTTTTTTGACATGCTGCGGAGCGGTTAGTATGTTTTTCAAGTTGTCTCTTCTTGTTCTTGCATGTTGCTATATGTTTACCAGTTCACCGAGGTAAGTTGGAGCTACGTCGTTTATTATTTTGAAGATGGTCATCGGTGCTTTGAATTTAATCCTCTGAATTATCGGGAGCCAGTGGAGGTGGAACAGGATAGGTGTTATATGTTCGGATCTTGCAGCTTTCATTATTGTACGCACTACCGTATTTTGAGCTAGTTGTAAGGGCTTTCGAGTTTTCTTGTGCAGTCCTTGTAGTATGCTGTTGCTGTAGTCGAAATGTGGGCATATCAGTGCTTGTGCTACTGAGCGGAAGTCGGTATGCGTGAGGAAGGGTCTCAGATGTTTTATCATTTTAGTCTTGTTATATATTGCATGAGTTGTCATTTGAATGTGTTTGATCATGCCAAGATTTTGGTCAAGGTAGATCCCTAGGTATTTTATTTCCGTTTTTACTGCGAGTGAGGCATTGTTTAAATGTAATAAATGAGGGGGGGGGATCAAATGTTTTGTTCTGAGTGATAATAAGTACTTCTGTTTTCATTAGGTTGACTGTGAAGTTAACTAAACTGAGCCATTCCAAGACATCATTGAAGCAGTTGATGATTTTCACATAGTTGGGGTTTGTAGAGTCGAATGTTGTGAATAGCATTATGTCGTCCGTGTATATTCTGTAGTCCACATCAGGTGATTTTATGATACTGCAGATGGGTTGTAGATATATACTGAATAGAAGAGTGGATAATGTGGATCCCTGAGGGACACCTTGTGTTTGGCTGAATTGGTTGGAGAGGGTGTTGTTGAAGCATACCTGTTGGGTGCGGTTGGACAGGTAGTCTTCAAACCATTGTAGTGTGATACCACCTATTCCAAGATTCTTTAGGCGGTTAAGTAGTATATTGTGATTTACAGTATCAAAGGCTGAAGATATGTCTAGGAATTAGAGGATGAAGGCCTGTTTCACATATCTCTGAAGAGTCTTCAGTCTTTGGGGGAGAGCAGGAGGGGAGGAGATGTTGTGGTTGTGTGAGGCAGCTTAAATCCTTCCAATTTCATGACTGCTCAACAGGCCCTTAACAGGATAACAGCACAGAGCTGAACCAATTTTCCCTCTTCCTATGACTAGTGAAAGAGTCAGCTGCAGGTGGTCATTCATGAGCAAACTCATTCTTTTTCCTCTCCCTCAAAGCTTCATTTGATATCAGAACTGAGGAAATCCAACCGCCATCTGCTGGAGACAGAAAAATACTGAGTTGCCCCTAGCCCCTAGTGGCTCAGGCCGATAGAGACATGGGAATGATGTCATTAAAACCTGGTCATTTCATTGGCTCTGTCTCCACTCATTTGCTGGTAGGGGAACACAACCCACTTGTCTGCAATAGTATTGAATGAACTATTACTGTAAACTACACTCCTGCTCTGCTCACTTCATTCACTTCTATGGAGAAAATGCCTTCCATATGACAGAGGTCCATAAAATGATGAATGGAATGGAATGGGTAAATGTAGATGGTGAAATTAGACCTTACCTGCTAATTTTCTTTCCTCAAGTCCCTCCAGTCCAGTCCAGACGCATGGGTTTATGCCCTATCACTAGCAGATGGAGACCGAAACACTGATTTTGATGTTGTCACACTACAGGGAATCTGTGTTTATCTGAACAAGCCAGTAATCTATTGACAAAGCAGACTCCACACAAAGATTATGCAAATTTTTAACCTATCAATCTAAACTATGTACCTTAAGAAACATAGGAATTAAATATTAGAGGTCTCCCAAAGAACCCAGAACAGAAAACTCAACATTAGACAGAGGCTGTTCACCAAGTTTGATACCCCAGTTATTTATGAAGAAAAAAATCTTTGATCTGATGCAAACGCGCCCTTAAATCCTTCCAGGTCTGGGCTTGCCAGAGACAGAACAGGCGGGTTCTGAACTGGACATACTCAAGGAAAGAAAATTAGCAGGAAGGTCTAATTTCACCCTCCTCATCGTCCCTCCAGTCCAGACACATGGGATATACCAAAGCAGTATTTAAGTTCAGGTGGGATCCGTGAACCTGGCTTGCAGCACTTGTGTTCCTCTCTTGCCTGAACATTCAAGCAATAGTGATGCACAAAGGAACGGAGTGATGACCATGTCGCTGCTTTACAAATATTAACTGGAGGAACGAGACTGAACTCTGCCTAGGATGACACCTGAGTCCTCATCAGGTGAGCATGCAAACGCTCCCGAAGCGACCTCAGTTTGAACAAATATGCAGAAGAAATAGAGGAAGATGTCTCCCACATGCAGAGAAGCAGCTGTTCCAGGATTGGGGGGAGGGGGGAATGGGCACCGTAATTGCCTCTTATGGAGGAAACTCATACTATAGAATCTCGAGGGCCTTTGCCATATTCCTCACAAAGTCGAGGAAGGCCATGTCCTCAGGAGGGGATTGGCGCCGCGTCTCTGGAGGAGACAGGTCCAAGGGCACAGCCTGGTGGTGGCAGATGTTCGGGGACTCATTGTCCTTGATCTCCCAGGCCAACTCAGAGGCAGAGTCGTCATTGAGGTTTCCCTGGGTCTCAGGGTTGTGCCTCGGCCTCAATGGCTCCGGTGCCCCAGCAGCCCTCTGCTCAGAGTCAAGGGCACTGAACTGGGAAGACCGCAGTCCCAAGGAATGGGACTAGGATCGTGACTGATGCCAAGGGACCTCTTCAGGCCGGTGGCACTTGAAGATCGGCTTGACCTCCGGGGAATCCTTCAAGTTAGAGTACCCTGTGGTTGGGAGTGATGACCTAAAGGAACAGTGCACAGAGCCAGCTGCTGGGCCAAGAAGGCAGACAAACTGCGCTCACAGTCCCCATCCTGGCCTTACCAGATGGCTCCGCAGGCTTCAGTGCGGGCACCACTGACTTCGGTCCTAGCGCCAGTTCTGTCAAGGGGGAGCCTGAGATCGATTCCTTGAAGTCGAGGGCTCCCGTCAGGGCAACTTGGAAAGCCTATCCTGGCTGTCACCCCCAGCCTCACATCGACGGCTGTGGGTCCTTGGCCTGTGGGATTTTCCCCACTTTCCCTGTCTCCTGATGTGGACTTTGAGGGCTTCCGGCTCTTCAGGTGGCTCTCATCGATGGAGCTCTGGCTGGAGGCTCTGTGGCCTCAGGGCTCAAGCTGCTTGTGCCCTGCAATGGTCAGAGGTCCTAGAGGAGGACTTGAAGAGAGGTCTTGCAGATGACTTCAGTGCCGCGTCCACTTTGTGGAAGATGGACTCATACTGTTGCTGACAACTCTTAAGGGCCTTGTGAGTTATCTGTTTTCAGAGACTGCAGACCAAGGGATCATGATCCCGTCCGAGCCATCGAAGGCAGCAGTCATGCAGGTCCGTGTATGACATGTTGTGGATGTAGTGGTTGCACGGTTTGAAGCCACTGACCAAGGCCATGGCGAGGAAGATAGGCCCCGCAATGTTAAACTCACTTGACTCAGCCAGGAAAAAAGGCGCAAACTTGCACTGACAGAACAATTAGAAAAGAGAAAAAGGAACCTGCGAAATGCAACGCCGAGGCAAGCAGACTCAGGGCGAGAAGGGACCGGTACGTAACTGGAGAAAATGAAAATGAAAGACAAAAAAAATACCAACTTTTTCCAGTGGGGAACAGACACAAGTCCAAGGGGCTCCACAAAAAAAAGGAGACAGACAAGATGGCACAGGAAGGGGACTATGCATGCATGGTGCATCTCCCAAAGGCTTTCTTTGAAAGCTGGGGGGAGGTTACTGCACGGGCTCCGTCTGCACTGACGTCACCCATATGTGAGGACCGACTTCCTGCTTTTCCCTGGAGAACTACGCTATCTTCAGGAACAAGTTGGAATGCAGTCTTCACATATAGGACTCACTAGCTCTCATATAGCAGATTGGCCTCGTGGGGAGAGAAGTGGCCACTGAGGCCAAAAGATTGAAGCTGAAGAGTCTGGAAGCATTGTGGGCCAATGGACTTGATTCCAGAAGGTGATACTCCCCCCAATAATAATCTGGTCTCTTGTAGAAATCCAGGACGAAAGGTAGGAGTTGAGTTTAAGTCACAAAGAGGTGCTGGAGCACAGCTTGGCCAAAAACAGTGTCCCGACAGGAGTTTTTATCCAGACAACAGTGCGCAGCAAAAGTATAAATGGAGGACCAGGTAGCTGCCTGACAGATCTCCTCAATGGAGACTGAACAGAGATTGGCTACGGAGGTTGCCTTAACTTGGACATTATAAGCAATGACATGACCCTCTAAAGGGAGTCCTGCCTGTGCATAAGCAAAAGAAAAGCAATCTGCTATCCATCTGGATAGAGTACGTTTCATCACCAGAAGGCCTAGGCGATTAGGATCAAAAGAGACAAATAACTGAGAGGATTTTCTGTGATCCTTCGTTTTATTCAAGTAGTAAGCCAGCAGTCGCTTGCAGTCTAAAGTGTGTAGTGCTGCTTCGGCTCGAGACGCATGTAGTCTCAGGAAGAAGATTGGTAGGATGACTGAGTTTATGTTTATGTTTATTCAGGAATTTGATATAACGCCCCCCATTACATCGGGGCGGTTTACAATATAACAAAACAAAAATATTTGAGGAAGAAAGAAAGGAACTACAATATGTATAAAGAAAAGAGGGGGAAAGATAGGTCATATACAAGCATACACAGACGTAAGAGCACCAAGTAGGGTAGGAAAGAACATAAGGATTAAAAATCATGAGGGGAGGTTAAAGGTGAAAGTACAAAGGTGGGTTTTCAGAAGCGAGCGGAACTGGGGATAGGATTCTTCTAGATGAAGGGGAGGGGGGAGAGAATTCCACAGGGAGGGACCACGGTTAAAAAAGGCAGATTGCCGGGTTGATTGGAGATGCGCTTGTGCTGGGGAAGGGAGATATAGGCGGTTGACATGTATTGAACGGAGACTGCGAGAGGGTAGGTGAAATATTAGAAGATCAGCCAGATACTGGGGTTTATGGGTATACATAGCCTGGTGCACCAGTGTGAGAACCTTGAATTTTATCCGATAGTCTAAGGGTAACCAATGAAGTTGAAAAGGAAGAGGAGTAACGTGATCCCTGGGGGAGGCATGAGATACTAGACGGGCTGCAGTGTTCTGTATCAATTGTATCCTATTACGCCAATATTTGGGGATTCCGGTAAAGACAAAATTGCAGAAATACAATCTGGAAATGACTAGGGAGAGAAGAAGAGTAGATAGGGCTTGTGGAGAAAGGAATGGCCTAATGGCACGAATGCGCCGGAGATAGAAAAAGGAACGCTGTGATACCTGAGAGATGTGGTGGGTAAATGAAAGATCACTATCAAGGAGGATACCCAGATAACAAAGCTTAGATACTAGGGTAATGGGAGTACCAGATAAAGAAGAGGCCAGAGATGGGCAGGCAGAGCCATGAGGGAACCATAAAGCAGCAGTATTAGTTATGTTGAGGACGAGACAGTTGGTAGAGAGCCAGGTAGAGACTGAGGATAAACAGTCATTGAGGGGAGTGATGTCAGTAAGTGCAGAAGAAGTGTGTGTAAAAGGAAGATGTTGTCAGCATAATAATACGCCGATATGCCAGATTGTTGTATCAGTAGAGCTAGAGGGGCTAAAAATATGTTAAAGAGTAGAGGGGCCAACACCGAACCCTGTGGCACCCCACAGGAGAGGGAGAAATGTTCTGAAGTAAGGGATCCAAACTACACAAACCCCATCAGAATCCAAAATAAAGTCCTTTCTGTAAAAAATTCTGATATAGTATCCTCCCTTATTTTTGTCGGAGCTAGCCAGCCAAGTGAACAGAAACCTTCTGTCCACCACTGTGGCTTCTCCTTTTTTTAAAAATTTATTTCACTATTAAAAGTGCATAATTTGTACTTAGCTTTGCTAAATTGATTTTTGCAGACAAGTAACTCCAACTTGAAAGATTGTTGCCAGAAATCAGAAACAACGACGTGCCACGTTTCGGGTATTATATAAAATTTCCAACCCTGCTTCAGGTCTGGTATATAATTCTGGTATATATCCAAAGTGTGGCGCCGCCCCTACTAGGCGGTTGCCTAGTGAAGGCAGCGGGCCATCACATATCTTGTATTTTTACTTGAACTCCAGGGTTCAGACCTCTGGAGGTGTAGTTGTGTGTAAAAACAGTCCAAGTGGTTTTCAGGCCAACACAGGAAAATTTTATTCAATTTTATCGTTTTACAGTCAGGCTTTGCAAACAGACCTTTTGCAGAAAATCTTGAACACCATAACAGAAAAAAGGATATTTTCTCCAAATCAAAACTTTGTCACCAAACTGTATTCCAGCAGTGCTATAAACAAACTGTTTCTTCCAGCAGCTTAACAGAAGAACTTCTTTTCCAAAAACAAACACAGTTGAAAGTAATGGCAGTTAGCAGAGTCCAGCAAACCTAAAGCTTCCTTCACCGGCTTAAAGTTTTAGCTACCGGACATCTTCTGCTTGTCAGCACAAAATACTACAAAATTGCTGCATTAAAACATTCACTTCAACACAGGTACTGTTGGTGCTTTATCCTTGAGAGTTCTTTCTCTCTATACTAAGCTTCTTGTATAAAAATCAGGATAAACGGTTTTCTGGATTTCCCTCTCAGTTAAACCGTTAGGCTTTCCTTAATCTGAAGTCATGCAGAAAGAGCATTCCATAAAAGAGTCTGTGGAATCCTGTTCCTCTCCACCAGGGTCTATTTCCATGTCTTCCTCCTCTGCATTACATGTCACTGGGTTTAAAACAGGCTCAGGAATTTCAAGTTTAACTTCTTTTAAAAGTCTGAACAGCCTTTCCCACTGAGCTTTCCTTCCCCCTTCTGGGTTTGTAGTATAGCTATGAGACTTCTTCCCCTTTAATAAACCCTTTAAAGGCTTTGTCTCACTCAGCTTATCTTTAGGAACATTCTTCCTGGCAGGCTTTCTACAAGATACAGTTTCTTCCCCAGAATCTTGTAAGCTTATCTCTGAGTCTGGGTTATATTCCTTAACCCCCACAGACTTTTCCCTCCTACCTCTGAGCTTGGCTGTGAACCTCCTACAGCATGGGCTTTTCCAGGAAGTAGCGTCATCTGAATCAGAGCTGCCTTGGGAATCACTGCAGTGTCTGTTTCCAGACCCTCTAGGCTTTCCAGCACTGAAGATTTGTTCCTCTTCAGTCTGGTCTGAGACTTCTTGCTCTAGCTTACTTACAGCCAGCCTTCTCACTTCCTCTCTCCTGGAAGGAGTGTGATTAGCCCTGGTTCTGGCTCCTTCACAACTGCTGTCTCTGAAGCTGTTCCCGTGTCTCCAACTGGATCTGTTGCCTGAACTGCACCTGCTGCCTTGTGTTCCCTTTCCGTTTCTGTTCCTGCTTGAACTCTCTCTGAAGTCTTCACCTCGAGTTCTGCTTTCACTTCCTCCCTTGCTCTGTGTTCGTGTGAAAGTGACGTCCCTCTCCTGGCCCCACCCACGGGTGTGGCCTGAGCCTGGCTTTTGAAGTGTGGTTTTTTCCACTACCTTCATTCTGGAACGTGTGTTTTGGTGAGCCCTTCCCCACACAGAAGAAAAAGTTTCATTTTTTTCTGTTTTCCAGGGCTGTGCTGCACTCTCCTTACCACAAAAGCTTTAATAAACCAAGATGGAGGAAACATCTTTCTTATATGAACCTCGGCGTCTGACGTCATTAATGACAGAGTATAGCCAGCGTCCAATCAGAGATACGGCCATGGTGTCCAATAGGGGAATCCCACTGACAAGGGAAGCCCTCTGCGGAAAACCAACGATCTCTTTTCTAAAAATCACAGATTAAATGATCATGTGCCAATCCACTTGTGCATTTAGACCCCTAGGAATAACTGTGTCAAGTGAAAATATCCATCGCTGCTCAAGTATTTGTAAACGTTGTTCACGTTGACCTCCCCTTGGATCTTCGGGGACATGATCCAAAACCCTCCAATGGAGTGCTTCAAAAGTATGTTTATGATGCACACAGTTTTCAACCATAGGAGCCGAGAGCTTTTTTGTCCGTAAACAGGAAGCATGCTCAGATAGCCGTGTTTTAACAGAATGTTTGGTACGTACCACATAATTTTATTTTTATTTATTTATTTAACAGTATTTCTATACCGCCTTATCTTACAATCAAGGCGGTATCACAGCAAAACAATCAAGAGAAGTGATAGTGTTTTCATGCATAAGAACATAAGATATGCCATACTGGGTCAGACCAAGGTCCATCAAGCCCAGTATTCTGTTTCCAACAGTGGCCAATCTAGGTCACATGTACCTAGCAGTTTCCCCAAGAGACACAAGTTCCACAATGCTTGTACTGGGTCAAGCATTGATATCTTCGGTCACTTCTTAATAATGGTTTATGGACCTTTCCTCCAGGAACTTGTCCAAACCTTCCTTAAACCCAGCTACACTAACAGCCTCCACTACATCCTCCGGTAACAAATTCCAGAGTTTGATTACACGTTGAGTGAAAAAATATTTTCTTTTATTAGTCTTAAATAGTTTACCCTGTAGCCTCATTGCATGTCCCCTAGTCTTTCTATATTCTGATAAGGTAAACAATCGATCTACGTTTACCCGTTCCACTCCGTTCATTAATTTATAGACTTCTATCATATCTCCCCTCAGCCGACTCAGTTCCAGGTTAAAGATCCCTAACCTTTTTAGCCTTTCTTCATAGGAGTATCCTTCCATCCCCTTTACCATTTTGGTGGCTCTTCTCTGTACCTTTTCTAAAATCGCTATATCCTTTTTAAGATACGGCGACCAGAATTGCACACAATATTCAAGGTGCGGTCTCACCATGGAACGATATAGAGGCATTATAATATCTTTTGTTTTATTTTCCATTCCTTTCCTTATCATACCTAGCATTCTATTTGCTCTCTTGGCCGCCGCTGCACACTGGGCCGAGGGTTTTAACATGGTATCCACAATGACGCCTAAATCTTTTTCCTGGGTGGTGGTTCCTAATGTGGAACCTTGCATCATGTAACCATAGTTTGGGTTGTTTTTCCCTAGGTGCATAACCTTGCACTTGTCCACATTAAATTTCATCTGCCATTTTGATGCCCAGTCTTCCAATTTATCAAGATCCTCTTGCAATTTTTCACAATCCTCTTGGGTTTTAACAACTTTAAATAGTTTTGTGTCATTGCAAATTTGATAACCTCACTCGTTATTCCACTTTCCAGGTCATTTATGAATATGTCAAAAAGCAGCGGACCCAGCACAGATCCCTGGGGTACACCACTATTCACCTTTCTCCATTGGGAAAATTGGCCATTTAGCCCTACCCTCTGCTTTCTATCTTTTAACCAGTTCCTGATCCACAATAGTACACTGCCTCCTATCCCATGACTCTTTAGTTTTGCCAAAAGTCTCTGATGAGGGACCTTGTCAAAGGCTTTCTGAAAGTCCAGATACACAATATCAACAGACTCACCTTTGTCCACCTGTTTATTCACTCCTTCAAAAAAACATAACAGATTAGTAAGACAAGATCTTCCTTGTCTAAAGCCATGTTGGCTGTCTACCATTAGGTTGTGACTATCTACATGCTGAGTAATTTTATTCTTTATGATGGTTTCTACCATTTTTCCCGGTACTGACGTCAGGCTCACCGGTCTGTAGTTTCCCAGATCACCCCTGGAACCCTTTTTAAAAATTGGTGTTACATTGGCGATCCTCCAATCTTCAGGTATTAGAGATGATTTTAATGATAGTTCACAGATTACTGATAGCAGTTCTGCAATCTCATATTTCAGTTCTTTCAACACCCTTGGATGTATACCATCCGGCCCAGGTGATTTGCTACTCTTCAGTTTATCTAATAGTTGTAAGACATCTTCCCGATGTATCGATATTTCCTTCAATTCTTCTGCACCTTTAAATACCACTTCAGTCATGGGTAACATCCCTACATCTTCCTCAGTAAAGACCGAAGCAAAGAATTCATTCAGTCTCTCCGCTATCGCCTTGTCGCCTCTTAGTGCTCCTTTAACCCCTTTATCATCTAATGGACCAACTGACTCTCTCACAGGTTTTTTGCTACAAATGTACTTGAAAAGGTCTTTATTTCGCGTTTTTGCTTACGCAGCAAGCTTCTTCTCAAATTCTCTCTTTGCCTGCCTTATCAATGCCTTGCATTTGACTTGCCAGTGCTTGTGCTGTTTCCAGGTTTCGTCGTTTGGCTCTTTTTTCCATTTCCTGAAAGATGCTTTTTTGGCAACAACAGCCTCTCTGACCTCACCTTTAAACCATGCTGGCAGTTTTTTGGACTTCCACTTTTCTTAAAGCGTGGAATACAACTGGTCTGGGCTTCCAAGATAGTATTTTTCAACAACACCCAAGCTTGATGTACGTCTTTAATCTTCGCAACTGCTCTTTTTAGTTTTTTCTTAACTGTTTTCCTCATTTTATCATACTCTCCCTTTCGAAAGTTAAAAGGTAGTACTGTGGATTTCCTTACTATCCCTCCTCCACTAATTAAATCAAAGGCGATCATGCTATGATCACTATTGCCAAGTGGCCCCAACACCCTTATCTCTTGCACTAGATCTGGTGTTCCACTAAGGACTAGGTCTAATATGGCTTCCCCTCTGGTCGGTTCATGAACCAGCTGCTCCAAGAAGCAGTCATTTATTTCATCTAGGAACTTTATCTCCCTAGCATGTCCTGCCGTGACACTGACCCAGTCGATACCGGGGTAATTGAAATCACCCATTATTATTACTGCGCTGTAACTTTTGTTAGCTTCCTTGATTTCTTTGAGCATTTCATCATCCATTTGGTCATTCTGGCCAGGTGCTCGATAGTACATCCCCACTGCCATCGCCTTCCCCCTTTTAAATGGAATTTCAATCCATATAGATTCTACAGCAGATTTTGTTTCCTGCAAAACTTTAATCCTTTCTGAGTCAATGCCCTCTCTAACATAGAGCGCAACCCCTCCACCAATTTGATCAGCTCTATCATTACGATATAGTTTGTACCCAGGTATCACAGTGTCCCACTGGTTGTCCTCCTTCCACCATGTCTCTGATATTCCAATCATATCTAACCTTTCATTTAGTGCTATATATTCTAACTCTCCCATCTTATTCTTTAGACTTCTAGCATTTGCATACAAGCATTTTAGAGAATGTATTTTATTCATGTTAATTTGGCTATTGTTAGACATGGGTAAATTGGGATCTTTAAGCTCTGTCTGCTCCATACTTGAGGGCATTTGGGCTACTTTACTCTTTTGTGGAACCTCTCTGCTTTTGGTAGTATCCTTCAAGGATACATCCGAACCATCTGCTCTTGGGCGACTGTCGGCTTTCCCCTAATATCTAGTTTAAAAGCTGCTCTATCTCCTTTTTAAAGGTTAATGCCAGCAGGCTGTTTCCATCCCGGTTAAGGTGAAGCCCATCCCTTTGGAAGAGCCCCTCCTTTCCCCAGAATGTTCCCCAGTTCCTAACAAATCCAAAACCCTCATCTCTGCACCACTGTCTCATCCATGCTGCCCCTACCTTTTCGTTTTCAATACAAACGGCTTACTTTGGTCCATCGAGCTTTCCATACTAACACCCCGCAATATTTGGCCGATCTCCTCACCTATCACACTCCTAGACGCACACCTCGTTCATTTCACCTCAACCGCCTCACTCTTCCTTCCCCTTCTTCAGCGCACCTCCAATCTACCTGTTCCTCGGCCTTCTTTTTCACAGCTCCTGCCCTCTGGAATTCCCTCCCCCCCTCCCTCCGGCTTGAACCTCACCATCCTACCTTTAAATGTAATCTAAAAACCCACCTCTTCTCCCTTGCCTTCGACCTTCCCTCCCCTTTTGTATGAGCTATCTCTTACATTGTCTATGTTGTGCTCTTTAACCCCCTCTCTCCTATTAAGATTGTATTTCTCTTCCTCTTTTCTGGCTATGGTTTTTATGATTGGTTTTATTTGTTTTCTTTGATTGTTTTTATGTGATATTTATATTGTAAACTGCTCTGATCTTCTTGAACGGGCGGTATATCAAATTTTAATAAACATAATAAACATAAACACGCATTGAGACTCCGGAGCTCTGCCTGCCTTTTGGGTCCTGCGCGTGGAACAGGAAGCATTTCAGAGAATGCTACCCTGGAAGTTCTGGATTTCAACTTCCTACCTAAAAGCCTAAATTTTGCCTCCAGAACCTCCCTACCACATTTTCCTATGTCATTGGTACCGACATGTACCAAGACAGCAGACTCCTCCCCAGCACTATCTAAGACCTTATCTAGGTGGCGCGTGAGGTCCGCTACCTTCGCACCAGGCAGGTATGTTACCAGGCGATCCTCACGTCCACCAGCCACCCAGCTATCTACATGCCTAATGATCGAATCACCAACTATAACGGCTGTCCTAACCCTTCCCTCATGGGCACATGGCCCTGGAGAAACTTCCTCGGTGCGAGAGGGTTTTACATCACCTGGAGGACAGGTCCTAGTTACAGGATCACTTCCTGCCACACCAGGGTGATGCTCTCCTGTCACGTGACCTTTCTCCTCCATGGCAACAGGGGTGCTGCCAGACTGGAGGTGGGACTTCAGGACTATATCCCTGTAGGTCTCGTCTATGTACCTCTCTGTCTGTCTTATGTTTTCCAAGTCTGCTACTTTAGCCTCCAGAGAACGGACTTGTTCCCTGAGAGAAAAGAGCTCCTTGCACCTAGTGCACACGTAAGACATCTCACCAACTGGGAGAAAATCATACATGTGACACTCAATGCAAAAGACTGGAAAGCCCCCATCCCGCTGCTGGACTGCTGTCTGCATCTTAGTTTTAAGTTTGTGTCTAGATCTTTAAGTTCTTACATACTAGGGGTTGCTATGGGTATTTATACCAATAAAACTGTACCTAATACGTTTAATATACCTTGTTCACCTGAAGCTTAATTAATCTCAGGTCCTTAGTGTATGACTGATTTGGGTAATGAGCTTCACCTGAAAGCACCTCCTGTCTTTTAAGATGTGTAAGTACCTATAAAGTTATGATTATCCCAGGGGAGGGTGGGTGTGGGGAGGGAGGGAGGGAAATAACACTTATTAAAAGAGGGCTACTACACAGTACCCTGTCTTGTGCTGCTGAGGTAAGCTAAATTCTGATTTGATTTAAATTATAGCTCTTAGCTGCTGCTAGGCTCTAACCTCTTATGAAATTTAAACTACAAGCTCTCTGCTGGGTACTAAATTTAACCAGAAAGCTCTCTTCTGTGTGTTAAATTTAAACTAAAAGTACTTTGCTGTTACTTGGCCCTGAGTGACTATTAAATTTAAACTACAAGCTCTCTGCTGGGTATGAAATGTAACCAGAAAGCTCTCCTCTGTGTTTTAAATTCAAACTTTAATTGCTGCTACTAGGCCCTAACTGATCCAAAAAAACAGTGGGCTCACAGATTAAATAGCTTTAATACAAAGAATTCTTTTTAGAAAATTACCAGAAGTATATACTCACAGTTGCAGATTTCTCTCCAGAAGTAACAGTCCCCCTTTCTAGTCCTTCAAGACTGCAGTGAGGGTTAAATCGTGGTTTGAGTGTAAAATGGGTTGTGTGTTTGATTAGGTTGAGCTATGTACATTGTGCGCTATGATACATCGTGTGCTATAATACATTCTTCTATACCAGGGGTCTGCAACCTTTAAGACATAAAGAGCCACTTGGACCCGTTTCCGAAGGGAAAAAAAAAACTGGGAGCCGCAAAACCATTGCGACATTTAAAACAAATCTAACACTGCATATATTGTTTCTTACCTTAATGCTATATACGACCCCCTACTTTTCCTGTTAAAATATAGGTGTTTGGCCTATACTCGCCGTATAAGACTACCCCTCTTCCTTCGCACACCAAAAAAAATACGCCAGAAAATATCACAACAACAAGTAACAATATTTGATTTCAAAATTATGATGATTTTGTAGTCAAATCACTAATATGAAATAAAATTATTTTTCTACCTTTGTTGTCTGACCAATTTATTCTTTGATCATGCTGGTCCCGATCTGAGGCTTCTGCTTTCCTGTCTTCTCTTAGCTCTCTTTCTGTGGTCTATGGTCCATCTGCCATTTCTTATCTCTTCTTTCGTTTTCTTCACTTCTTTCCATCAGCCTATTTCCAGTCCCAGTAACCCTCCCCAATATCAGCCCCTTTCCAGTCCTCACTCCCAGTACCTTCCAATGTCAACTTGCATTCCCATGATTGCCACTGGTGTCCATTTCCTTCCAATCCCCCTCCTTCCCCACTGACCAGTCCCTTCTAGTACAAATACCATGGCAGCCTTAGCCCCCAGTTATCTTCCAGGGCCAGCAGCTCTATCCTCCCCTCCCCACAATCAGCCCATGCCCATTCAAAGCCCCCCAATCAGCTCGCTTCCAGTGCTAATCCCCCCTCAACCCCATTACCAGTGCTAGCCTCCCCTAATCAGCCCAATACCAGTCCTACCCCCCATCAGCTCATTACCAGTCCTAGCCTCCCCTAATCAGCTCATTTCCAGTGCTAGTCCCCTCAACCCCATTACCAGTGCTCCATCCCTCCATCCCTCCATGTCAGCCCCCTCCATGTCAGCCCCCTCCATCCCTCCCTGTCAGCCCGCTCCATCCCTACATGTCAGCCCCCCTCCCTACATCCATTTCAGCTCCCTCCCTCCAAGTCCGCCCCCTCCATCCCTCCATGTCAGCCACCCTCCCTCCATCCATATCAGCTCCCTCCCTCCATGTCAGCCCCTCCTCCCTCCCTCCATTCATGTCAGCCCCCCTCCCTCCATGTCAGCCCCATCAGCTCCCTCCCTCCATGTCAGCCCCCCGCCCTCCATCCATCCATCCATATCCGCGCCGTCCCTCCTTGTCAGCCCCCTCCATCCCTCCATGTCAGCCCCCTCCCTCCATCCATATCAGCTCCCTCCCTCCCTGTCAGCCCCCTCCATCCCTCCATGTCAGCCCCCCTCCCTCCATCCATATCAGCTCCCTCCCTCCATGTCAGCCCCCTCCATCCCTCCATGTCAGCCCCCCTCCCTCCATGTCAGCCCCCCTCCCTCCATCCATATCAGCTCCCTCCCTCCATGTCAGCCCCTCCTCCCTCCCTCCCTCCATGTCAGCCCCATCAGCTCCCTCCCTCCATGTCAGCCCCCCTCCCTCCATCCATCCATATCAGCTCCCTCCCTCCATGTCAGCCCCCCTCCCTCCATCCATATCAGCTCCCTCCCTCCATGTCAGCCCCTCCTCCCTCCATCCATCCATGTCAGCCCCCCTCCCTCCCTCCCTCCATGTCAGCCCCCCTCCCTCCCTCCCTCCATGTCAGCCCCCCTCCCTCCATCCATCCATATCAGCCACCTCCCTCCATGTCAGCCCCCTCCATCCCTCCATGTCAGCCCCCCTCCCTCCATCCATATCTGCTCCCTCCCTGTCAGCTCCCTCCCTTCTTCTGCAGCCGCGGCTCTCTGCCTCTTACGGAACCGCGGTTGTGCTTTTAAAATCATCTCGGAGCCCTTCCTGTCTTGACGGGCTCCGTGCAGCAGTGTCCCGCCTCCAAACATCCTTTAGAGGCGGGACAATGCTGCACGGAGCCCGTCAAGACAGGAAGGGCTCCGTGATGATTTTAAAAGCACAGCCGCGGTTCCCTAAGAGGCAGGGAGCCGCGGCTGCAGAAGAAGGGAGGGAGCTTACAACACCATTGCCTGTCACCGGGCGGGCAGTGTGCTCCGGAGCCGCGGCAAAGGTGAGAAAGAGCCGCATGCGGCTCCGGAGCCGCGGGTTGCCGACCCCTGTTCTATACATTTAGTGTTAGGAAACAACATGTGCCGTTATACATTCTCTTATCAGTGGGTCTGAGGGGGGAAGGTTGGTCGTTCCTGGTAGTTAGATCATGTGACGTGTCCATAGTGTTCTTTGAACAGCGCTGTCTTCAGCTGTTTGCGAAAGTCTTTGAGGTCCGTCATTGATCTCAGATCGTCTGGGAGGGTTTCCAGATTGTTGGGGCAGCCAGAGAGAGTGCTCTTTCTGTGGTGTCCTTGCGTATTTTTCTGAAGTCTCTAGAGGTATTGACTCGGTTGGGGGTTCCTTTTCTTCTTGGGCGTGTGCTGGTGTCTGGTTGTATGAGGGTGTGCAGGCTGTTGGCTGAAGTGTGTTGTTTGATCTTAAATATGTTTATGATTGTTTTGTATTTGATGCGTGAAATGATTGGGAGCCAGTGTAGGTCTTTCAGAACGGGTGTGATGTGTTCATGTCTCGTTGATCCAGATATTATGCGGGCTGCCGTGTTTTGTGCTAGTTGTAGTGGTTTGAGTGTTTGTTTTGCTAGTCCAAGGTAGATTGGGTTGCAGAAGTCCAATAAGGGGGTAATTAGTGCTTGGCATACGGTACAGAAGTGCTCAGTGGCAAGGAGGGGTTTAAGTCTTCTGATGATTCTCATCTTGTAGTATGCATTTTTGATTGTTTTGCTTACGTGTGCTTTGAGATTCAGTTCATTGTCCAGGGTCACTCCAAGGTATTTTACTTCTGATTTTATTGGTATGGTTGTGTTTTGTATCTTGATGTCCGGTGGGTGGATGAAGTCTGGGTTACGAGTGATGATTAGTGCTTCAGTCTTGCTGTAGTTGATTTCGAGGTTGTTGTTTTGACACCATATTGTCATTTGTGTGAGGCAGTTTGTTATTTTAGAGTAGTCTGGGTCGTCAACTGTGATAGGTGTGTATATCATGATATCATCTGCATAGATTGTATATTGAATGCTGTTCTTTTTCAGGATGTCGCATATTGGCTGGATGTAGATGTTAAACAGTAGTGCTGAGAGTGCGGATCCTTGTGGTACTCCTTGGAGGACTTTTATGGGTCGAGAGGTGTTGTGGCCTATCTTGACCTGTATCTGCATGTCGGTTAGGTATGAGTGGAACCATTTTAAGGTGGGACCATGTACCATAATATAACTGACACGGACATACAATCAAGTACACCACAAAAGTGGACAAACAGCTCGTGTGCCAAATAGATTCATAAGTCCTTCCTGTATTAGAATCCGTCCAAGAGGGGCCCAACAATGAGTTTCCACAAAAAACACAAGAGCCACATAAAAAGTGTCCTTTAACCTCATGTGAAGTGACAGGTCGATCTACTAAAGGAGTAATTTTTACTATCAAGTCTCTAAGATTAGCTTTACGCGAATATGCTATTTGTAGGTGTTTTTCCTGAAAACAAGGATGGAGCCCTAAAATGGGCCAAAAATGATGTAAAAGCCTCACAACTTGTGACATACCACTGGTGTAAGGAAAAACACCAGTGACATTATCATCATTAGTTTTAGGGCCAGAAGAGGAAAAAAGCCATTCGCGATGAGCGTATTTAGCCCTTTTAAATGCTTTTTTCACTATTGAAGAAGGATATCCCCTATTAATTAAATGCAAGGACAAATCTGTAGCATTCGAAGAAAAATCCTGTACAGATGAACAGTTGTGGCGAAGCCTCAAAAATTGACCATAGGGCAACCCCCATTTCAACGCCCTAGGAGTTACTTGTCTTTCAAGTTGGAGTTACTTGTCTGCAAAAATCAATTTAACAAAGCTAAGTACAAATTATGCACTTTTAATAGTGAAATAAATTTTAAAAAAAAGGATAAGCCACAGTGGTGGACAGAAGGTTTCTGTTCACTTGGCTGGCTAGCTCCGACAAAAATAAGGGAGGATACTATATCAGAATGTTTTACAGAAAGGACTGAAGTAAGGGAACCAGAGGTAACGGCAAAGGATCTAGAGTAAAGAAAAGAGTAGAACCAATGATAGACAGTACCCCAGAGACCCACATCCTGCAGTCTAGAAAGAAGGAGTGAGTGATCCATGAGATCAAAGGCAGCGGAGAGATCTAGAGTGACCGCCACTGTGATATCACCATGATCATGTGAACAGTGTATTTCATTCAAAACGGCAATGATGACAGATTTCACACTATGGCCTGGCCTGAATCCAGACTGACGGGGGTGCAAAAAGTGAATCATGTGAAGGTGATGGGATAGTTGAGTGAAGACAGCTTTTTCGAGACGTTTTGAGGAGAATGTTAAATTTGAAACCGGTCGATAGTGTTTTAGATGGAAGGAAGAAACTACTTTCAGAAGGAAATGTAGATGGGTCTGCAGAACCACCTTGTCATGGTGGAACCTGCAGTTCATGATGCAGCAAACTGAGGTGAGGACAATGAGGAAAATTACTTTCCAAGATAGAATCTTAAGTGAAGAGGTGGCTAAAGGCTCGAAAGGAGGCTTTAGAAGTTGTGCAAGAACCACATTGAGATCACAGACCACCGGGGGACGGCTTAATTGGCGGCTTGGACAGCAGCAGACCCCGCATGAAACGTGCTACTAAGGAGTGTGAGCAGACAATCTGTCCATCCAGTAGTCTGTGAGAGACTGCAATGGCACGGAGGTGAACTCTTACTGAGTTGGTTTTAAGACCTGTTAAGTATAAGTGGAGGAAATATTGTAGAAGGGACTCCACCAGGTAAGAAAAGGGGGGAATGTCCTTTGGGGAGCACCAGAGGGCAAACCTACGCCACTTGAAAGCACAAAAATGCCTGGTGGAATCACTGCGTGATGCAAGGAAGACATCTTTGACTGCCTGTGGTAGGTCAGCAAGCACTAGCTCTTTAGCAGTCATGCTGTCGAGCGAGGTCGTGAAGAGGGATGGAGGGGGGCCCTGTTGTCCTGAGGCAGGAGTTGCAAATACCAGACTGAGGGGTTGAGACTGTGCAAGTTGAAGAAGCAGAGAAATCCATAGCTGACAAGGCCAAAAGAGGGCTATGAGTATCATAGCCTGTAGCTTGAAAAGCATCTTGGGTATCAAGGGGATGGGTAGGAACGCGTAGAGCAGTCCCTGTCCCCAATGTAGTTGGAAGACATCCTAAGCCTGTCTGTGCAGCAACGGGAGCCTGGAGCAGAAGAGTAGAAGCTGTGTGTTTTGCGGAGTGGCAGAAAGATCTATGCGTGGAGTTCTCCATGTGCGGAAGATCGAAGCAGCTGTCTCCTGCTGTAAGGTCCATTCGTGTGGGAGGAGGATACAGCTTAGCCTGTCCACAAGGACATTGAGTTTGCCTGGGAGATTCACCACTCTGAGGTGAATGTGGTGTGAGATAGCAAAGGACCATAGGCGAAGAGCTTCCTCGCAGAGGCAATGGGATCCTCCCTGTTTGTTCACATAGAACATGGCAACCTGGTTGTCTGTCCTGACTAGAACAGGTTGGCCTGAAAGTTAGGGTTGAAAAACCCAAAGAGCATTTATCAGTGTTCGTAGTTCTGGAGGTTGATCTGCAAGGCAGATTCCTGTTGTGTCCACAGTCCCTGTGTGGTTAGGTCGTTGAGATGCATGCTTCCTAACCCAGCTTGGAAGCATCCGTTGTCAGGGTACACAGAGATGGAGACCACCACACCACTGAAGGAATTTGATCAGTTGAGAGGTGATGTGGATCTTGTCTCTGAGATGCCCCCTTGCTTGTGTCCATTGAGAAGAAAGTCCTTTGCGCTTGTCGCATGTATAAGTGAGAGTAGGGGACAACATGTATTGTGGAGGCCATGTGTCCTAATAGCCATAGCATCTCTCAAGCTGTTACCCAGTTTTGCTTTTCCACTCCCTTTGCTAGGTCAATTAGGTGAGCACAGCAATAAGGAAAGCTCGGGCCTGTTGAGTGTCCAAAAGCGCTCCAATGAACTCCAGTCATTGGGTTGAAGCAAGGTGAGACTGGAAAGTTTATGAAAAAGTGCAGGTGTTGGAGCACAATGATGGTGTGATGAAGTAAGAGCCTTACCTCTTGAGGGGAGTCTCCCCTGATCAGTCAGTTGTCTAGGTAAGGGAAGACTAATACCGCCAAGGTACATAAATAGTGTGATGAAGAAGCCCATACTGAACATATGGAAGTAGAAGAAAAGGATGATTTTTCCTTTAAACAAACTGACAGTCAGGCTGCACACACGTTTCAGCGTTTGCAAGAGAGAGAGGCAAGCATAGGGAAACAGGAGCTAGGCTGACACACCCAAGCTCTGACGTAACTGCAAGCCTGGAACCTAATTACACACACCTGTTCAGGAAGGCAGACCCAAGGCTCAGGGAACAGGAATATAAACCCGGGCTAGGAGAAAGCAAGGGGGAAGGAGTTGGTGATTGGAGTCTCGCTGAGAGAGCCAGTAAGAGTGTTGATGAGAGTACTGACTGGAGAGGTGGTTGGAGAGACGGTTGGAGAAGAGCTGGGAGGAGACCTTTGAGGAAACCCAGCTGCAGTTCTGGAATTGAAGCAGACAGAGCAGAAGGAGAGAAGGGACAGACTGCTGTCAGAAACCTGCCTAGAGGGAGAGAGCAGAGAGACCTTCAGACCTCATTGCCAGATAAAAAGCTTCCAGGAGCTCACAGGTGGGAACCTAGCACTAAACCCAGGAGTTTGCAAAGCTCAGTTTGGGACTGGGAACCAGAGCAGTGCTCCAGACAAGAACTCCAAACAGGGAATCAGAGAGCGTTTCCCTACAGCTGGAAAAAGATAGCTGAACAAAGCCAGAGAAACTCCACAACCTCAGGTATTTCCAATCCTTACCATATAGAACTGTGCCCAAAGGAAGCACCAGAGGTCTTAGGGGGAAATTATCCTAAGCCGTATAATAACAGCTTAAAGCCAAACTCCATAGTTCCAGAGTTTGAAGAGACGCAACAGGACTTTAATGAGAGTGACTCAGCAGAAGTGCCTATGGACTGTACACTGTGTTTGGCAGATGCTATAGAATCCCTTTGCTAAAGGTGTATGAGGGAGCTGAGTGTGAACAAAGGGAAAGA
This sequence comes from Ichthyophis bannanicus, assembly GCA_033557465.1. Classification (NCBI taxonomy): domain Eukaryota; kingdom Metazoa; phylum Chordata; class Amphibia; order Gymnophiona; family Ichthyophiidae; genus Ichthyophis; species Ichthyophis bannanicus. The sequence goes on from CM066041.1 coordinate 22,639,387, forward strand.
TATTTTTCTTTGAGAAGCTGTTATGTTTTTTATCTGTTACATGTGATATGCATTGCACGTTTTGTGAGCAAAGAGTGTGAAGCTCAATCAGTTTAAGTTCTGTAAATATCCTCGAGCAAACACCTGAAGAGTATCCTGATTTAATCTGCACTGAATCTTTTTGTTGGGGAATAAATTCTTGTCATTTTGCCTTACCATTGGTCTCACAACTATTTCCTTATCAGAGGGCAAAAGAACTACCACTCCCAGCAGGCATAGCGGGAGCAAAAGGTTTTATCTCACCTTCTGCAAGGAGCATATAATGGCAACCTCAACCCTCTGAGCCCTAGGCAGAGGGCTGGGGCTTGACAGTAGGCAGCGACTACTGCCATGTTTTTTGTGAAGACTCTAGGGGCAGAGGCTAGACCGAAGTGAGAGAACCTGGTATTGATAGAGGATTCCCTGAAACATGATGCGCAGATACTGTCTGAGAGGAATGGATCAGTAAATGCGTAAACGCCTCCTTTAGGTCTGCAGAACATAGCCAATCCTGTCACTGGAGGCACACTAGAAGAGTTCCTAGAGAAATAATTTTGAATTTTTCTCAGAGCATGAATTTGTTTAGATCTCTGAGATCCATGGTGGGCCTGAATCCTCCTATTTTCTTTGGAATGAGAAAATATGGAGAGTAGAAGCCCATCCCTTCTTGAGGAGGAAGAACTCTTTCTGTAGCACCCTGGGAGAACAGGGTGGTCACGTCTTCTTTTAACAGTGCTCTGAAGGGTATGAGTGGGATATTCCCTTGTAAAGCTGTTGGAGGTAAGGTTTTGAAGTAAAGCAGATAACTCCTTTGGACTATCTGGAGTGTACACTGCTCTGATGTCATGAGGTGCCACCTCTGGACATAGTGACAGTCTGGCAGCTATGTGGAAGGACTGAGGACCCTCAAGGGGAAGATTGGCAGTACTTTCTAAGAAGGAGTCAAAAACCAGGCGCAGGTTGTGTCTGCGAAGCTGGTTGAGGCTTAGGAGCTTTGGGCTTCTTGGGTTGGCGGGGGCCCTGCTGTCTCTGCTGAGGTTGATAGGCAGCAGACGGCGGGTAAGAAGGATAACATAGTAACATAGTATATGACGGCAGATAAAGACCAGTATGGTCCATCTAGTCTGCCCAGCAAGGCTGCAAGAGTAGGTGTAATTGCCGCTCTGTGCAGGTCACCTCTCCCCATGCCTTTGTTTAGGGGTGTACCCATCGCTTTGTGTAGGTCACTCCTATTTGTTCAGATATAAGAGATAGTTATGCTTATTTTGATTTTATCCTATTGCTATAAAGGGATCTACTATGTTTGTCCCATGCCATTTTGAATTCTGTCACTGTGTTTGCCCTTACCACTTCCATCGGGAGGGCATTCCAAGCATCTACTACCCTTTCAGTGAAAAAGTATTTCCTGCCATTGCCTTTGTCATGTTATGCCCTCTAGTTTCACATCTTCCCCGTCTTTGGAAGAGGTTTGTTTGTTCATTAATACTCTAAGTATTTAAAGGTCTGAATCATATCTCCGCTGTCCCTCCTCTCCTCCAGAGTGTACATATTTAGGTCTTCAAATCTCTTTTCATAAGTCTTCTGACGCAGGGTCCAAATCATTTTGGTCACCTTCCTCTGAATCGCTTCCAGCCTTTTTATATCCTTTGCGAGATACGGTCTCCAAAACTGAACACCATATTCCAAATGAGGCCTCACAGTGACTTGTACAGTGGCATTAGTACCTCTTCCTTTCTGCTGGTAATTTATCTCTGTATGCAACCCCGCACCCTTCTGGCTTTTGCCACCGCCTTGTCACACTGTTTCGCCACCTTGAGATCATCAGAAACAATCACACTGAGGTCTTTCTCCTGGTCCGTGCACATAGTATCTCTTCTTTTAGAATAGAAAGATTTAGTGGGAAGAGCCTGCCTCTTGGATGGGTCAGTTTTTGTCTTGGAAAGGCGTTTCAGGGTGAGATTGTCAGTCTCAATCTTCCCAGCTTTCTCCCTGCAATCCTGTCTAAAGAGGTTTTCTCCAGTACATGGGATATTGGCCAGTTTGTCCTGGACCCATTAATCAAGATTTGATGCCTGTAACCAGGCCATTTGTGAGTCCCAATGCAGACTGCTGAAGCTCTGATGGGTGACACAAAGGAATTGATAGAGGCTCTAATATGAAACTTAGAAGTATTTTGGCCTTGCTTGATGAGTGTTAGGAAAGCACTCCACTTATCTTCAGGCAGCATGTGAGTGAGTCTCCATATCACTGGTGACATCCAACATGCATGCTTGGAAGTATTGACGCCCAAAGGCATCGAGTGTCCTCAAGTCTCTGCCAGGTGGCATGGATGAATGGTTCTTAGAACTCTTTATGCGGCGCATCGCTGATTCCACCACCATGGAGTGGTAAGGGAGCTGAGGTTTTTGGAAACCTGGACACACTGGTACTCGGTACATGGTTGCTGACAGGTGGAACAGTGAGCGGGGCTTCCCACATGCAGAGCGTAAGGTCTTGCAGGATCTGATGCACTGGCAATGTAGCGTAGTTATTCACCTATAACAGGTGTTCTCCAGGGACAGCAGGAATCAGTCCTCACATATGGGTGACGTCGGCGCCGACGGAGCCCTCATGCGGAGCAATTCCCCAGCTTTCAAAGAAAGCCTTTGGGATTGCCATGCGCATGTGCAGTCCCCTTCCCGCCCAAGGGTGCCCATCTTGCTCAGTCAGATGACATAGCTAAAAAGACGGCAAAATGAGAAAATAAAATAAGTGACTGCAACTCCAGGGGAGGAGGGAGAGGGTCATGAGGACTGATTCCTGCTGTCCCTGGAGAACACCTGTTACAGGTGAGGAACTACGCTTTCTCCAGGAACAAGCAGGAAGTCAGTCCTCACATATGGGACTCCCTAGTTATAGGCTACCGAGAACCCATAGCTGAAAAATGGCTCCCTCTAGAAGAGCTGCAGCAGCTGTGAAAGAACTTTCTCTGAGAACGCAACCCCCACGGTAGCCTGACACCAAAGGGCCGGAGGGTAGGAGTTGCCTAAACCTCGATTAGGTTACGGAGAACCGCCTGGCCAAAAACACTGTCTCGCCATGACTCTCTCTCCAGGCAGTAATGGGCTGCAAAAGTCTGGCTTGAAGACCAAGTTGCAGCCCGGCAGATGTCTGCCAACGGTACAGAGCGGTGGTTAGCCACTGAAGCGGCCTTAGCTCTGACACGGTGGGCCGTGACTCGACCCTGGAGCTGGAGGTCAGCTGCCTTGTACGCCCAGGCGATGCAGTCTGCCACCCAGGTGGATAACGTACGCTTGGTGACAGGTAGACCCAGCCTACTGGGGTAAGACAGGAAGAGCTGGGAAGCTTTCCGATGTCCCTGCGCATGTTTCAAGTAGAAAGCAAGTGTCCTCTTACAATCCAGGGTATGCAGGACTGCCTCTGCACGGCTGGCATGCGGCCTAGGAAAGAAAGTTGGAAGAACCACCTCTTGATTGAGTGGAAAGAAGAGACCACTTTCAGAAGGAACTTGGGGTGAGTGCGAAGGACCACCCTATTTCTGTAAAACCGTGTGTACGGCCTATCAGATACCAGAGCCTGCAGATCACTCACACGTCTGGCAGATGTGAGTGCCACCAGGAAGAGGACCTTCCGGAAAGGAAGCGCAGATGGCAAGTGGACATCGGCTCAAAAGGTGGGCGAGTAAGCTGCTGCAAGACCACATTCAAGTCCCACTCAGTCGCCGAAGGGCGAACAGGGGGCTTCAGTAGGAGTAGACCTCTGAGGAATCTGGACACCAAGGAGTGAGCAGAAAGAGGTTGACCTTCCACCTCAGAGTGGTTCGCTGATAAAGCACTCAGGTGAACCCTTACAGAATTAGACTTGAGGCCTAATTCTGAGAGGTGAAGCAAGTACTGCAACACCACTGGTACTAGGCAAGAGAAAGGATTTTCACTGTGCTGTTTACACCACACCTCAAACCTGCGCCACTTGAAGGTGTAGGATTTCCTAGTGGATTGCCTCCTAGAGGCCAGCAACACTTCTTCCACATCCTTAGGTAGAAGTAGAGGAGCCAGCACTACCCTTTCAGCAGCCATGCCATCAGATAGAGGGACCTGAGGTTGGGGTGTAAGATAGAGCCCTGCTCCTGGGACAGGAGGTCGGGCTGCATCCCCAGAGGAAGCGGGGTTTCCACTGCCAGCTGGAGGAGAAGCGGAAACCAAGGTTGTCTTGGCCATCTGTGGGCTATCAAGATGACGAGGCCTTGTCCTGAAGGATTTTGAACAGAGTTCGGGCCACCAGAGGCGTGGGAGGAAACGCATACAGGAGGCCCACTGACCAGATCATCAGAAAAGCATCTGCAGCCATCCTTTGGGGGTGTGGCTGTCTGGAGCAAAAGTTAGGCAACTGATGATTCTGCGGACTGGCAAAGAGATCTATGGTCGGATGCCCCCAGCAAGGGAAGATCTGCTGGGCTACTTCCTGATTCAGTTGCCACTCGTGAGGTTGGAGAATTCTGCTTAGCTTGTCTGCTAGACAGTTCTCCTGACCTGGCAGGTAAACTGCTTTGAGAGACATACCCTGTTGGATTGCAAAGGAGCAGAGGTCCAGTGTCTCTTGATACAGGATGTGGGACCCCATCCCTCCCTACTTGTTCACGTAGAACATAGCCACCTGGTTGTCTGTTTGTACTAAGACAGACTGATGTAAGAGAACATGAGAGAAGGTTTGAAGAGCTAGGTGTATCGCCCGGATCTCTAAGAGGTTGATTTGTTGTGTCTTCTCTTGAGGAGACCACAACCCTTGAGTGCATAAGTCCTGGCAGTGGGCTCCCCAGCCCAGCAGAGATGCATCTGTCGTCAGCACTCTTGTGTACGAAGGAGGCTGGAAAGACACTCCCTCAAGCAGGTTGGATGGCTGAAGCCACCAGGTCAACGACTTCAGTAGTCATTTGGACACTCTGATCCTGTCTCAGAGTCTTCCTGTGGCTTGTGTCCACTGATATCTGAGGCACCACTGAGCTGTCCTCATATGGAGACGGGCGTTTGGGGTCACATGAACCGTGGAGGCCATGTGTCCTAGGAGGCGTAGAAAATGCCTTGCTGATATTTGGGACTTGTGCCTGATTTGATGTACCAACTCCAGAAGCCTCTGTGCTCTGCCCTCTGGCAGATAAGCCTTCGCTTGAAGGGTGTCTAACCTTGCCCCTATGAACTCTAAGTTTTGAGTGGGGAGCAAAGTGGACTTTGCTTGATTTATGACAAAGCCTAGATGCTGCAGTATGTTGATAGTGCGAGCTGTGGCCTGTTGAGCTTCTTGAGGCAACTGGGCTCTGACGAGCCAGTCGTCCAGGTACGGGAAGACAAAAATTCCCTGATTCCTGAGGAATGCCGCCACTACTGCCAGACATTTGGTAAACACTCTGGGGGTAGAGGCTAGGCCAAATGAAAGTACTCTGTACTGAAAATGGTTTCCTCCCACTACAAATCTGAGACATTGCCTGTGGTCTGGATGTATGAGAATGTGCGTATAAGCATCCTTCAGATCTAAGGAGCATAGCCAGTCTCCCTGGTGGAGGTAAGGCAGCAGTATTCAAAGGGAAAGCATCCTGTACTTTTCCCTCACCAGAAACTTGTTCAGATTTCGCAAGTCGAGGATGGGCTGAAGGCCTCCAGTTCTCTTCGGTATGAGGAAATACCTGGAGTAGAAGCCTTGCCCTTGCAGGTGGTGGGGCACCGGTTCCACCGCCTGATCTTTTATAAGACTTACCAACTCCTGCAAGAGGAGGTTCCTGTGCAGAGGGGGCCTTAAAGGCTGTCCTGGAAAGAAGGAGGGGGGTATATGGCTGAAATGGAGCAAAAAGCCTTTCTGAACTATTTGCAGGACCCAGGTATCCGTTGTGATGGCTGGCCATCTGTGGGCGTACAGGGTCAGCCTTCCTCCTGTGCATGGCCAAACCACTGGCAGGAGAGGAGCTATGCAGTGAGAGTCAAAACCCCCCTCCCAGCTGGGTAGGAGCCGGAGGTGGAGGCTTGGGGGCCTTCTGCTTACGTAGGCCTTGCCCCTGTCCCCTGGCCTGCTGCCCCTGTTGGGGAGCCAGAGTGGCCTGCTAGGTGGGGTAGTTGCGGTAAGCAGTACCCTTCCTCGGGAAAAAGGCCTTTTTGCCCGAGCCCTTCTTTTTGTGAGAAGGGGCAGAGGTCTTCTTCGAGAGCCTTGTCCGGGTCAAGTACTCGGACTTGATCTCCGCAGCCTTTTCAGTCATGGGTTTGCTGAATAGGTTGTCACCTCGGCACGGGACATCAACCAACTTGTCCTGAACCCATGACTCCAGATCCGATGACATTAGCCAGGCCTGACGGCGTGCACCAATGCCAGCGGCGGCTACTCGGGCCGAAGCCTCGAAGCCGTCGTAGGCTGCTCGAGACATAAACTTCGAGCACTCCCGAATCCCTGTTGACAAGGTCTTGAAGCACTGTAAGGGTTCCTCGGAGAGGCCAGCTGAGAACCCGGCAATCTCCTTTGCCAGGTCTCGCAAGTACATGCCCATGTACAGCTGGTAGGTTTGGACATGGCATGAGAGCATCGAACCCTGGAAGCACTTTCTGCCGAGGGCGTCCAGGTTCCGGGCCTCCGGGCCAGGAGGCACCAAGAAGTGCGTTTTCTGGCTCTTGAGCCGTTGCATGGCTGATTCCACAACCATGGAGTTGTGCGGCAGCTGTGCCTTTTGGAACCCAGGGCTCTTACGGACTCGATATATGGAATCAACCCATTTGCTGAGAACCGGCATCGAGGCCGGAGACTCCCACATGCGGAGCATCAGCCATTCCAACATCGGAGGAACCGGAACAGTAAGGGCTTATTATTTATTTAAACATTTTTATATACCGCTTTATTATACAAACAAAGCAATTTACATTTAACAGAATAACAGTAACCAATAAATTAAATTGTGAACAAGAAACATAGAGCTGGGGGGAGATGAACTAGGAGTGCTGGGTGGGGGAGCAGAACAGGGGTAAAGGGAGTGCTACATTTAAGAGATAGGAATGGGGGTGGGTGGGGAGATTATCCATCATTGTCCTATCCAACGTTAAATTTCATCTGCCATTTGAACATCTCGTCTTCTAGTTTATCAAGGACCTCTTGCAATTTTTCATAATCCTCTTGCGGTTTAACAACTTCGAATAATTTTGTGTCATCTGCAAATCTGATAACTTCACTCATTATTCCCATTTCCAGGTCATTTATGAATGTTAAAAAGCAGCGAGCATAGCACAGATCCCTGGGCTACTCCACTAGTCACATTTCTCCATTGAGAAAACTGGCCCTACCTTCTGCTTTCCATCTTTTAACCAGTTCCTGATCCACAATAGTACACTCCCTCTTATCCCATGACTTTCTAATTTTGCCAAGAGTCTCTCAATGAGGGACCTTGTCAAAGGCGTTCTGAAAATCCAGATACACTATATTTATCTAGCTCACCTTTGTCTGCCTGTTTATTCATACATAAAAGATTAGTGGGACAAGACCTTCCGTGACTAAATCCATGTTGGCTTTCTCCCATTAAACCATGACTGACTACATGCTCAGTAATTTTGTTCTTTATAATGGTTTCTACCATTTTTATTTATTTATTTATTTAAAAACACTTATACCACCGTATAGCACAGTTACTTACCTGTAACAGGTGATCTCTGGGAACAGCAGGAATTAGTCCTCACATATGGGTACGTCGGTACCGACGGAGCCCGTGCGGGAAAGCTCCCCAGCTTCTTAGAATAGAAGCTTTTGGGACCTCCCACTGCACATGCGCACTGCCTTCCCGCCTTCCTGAACAGCTCTCCTCAGTTTCGAGTTTATAGCTGAGTCAACAGAGAGAGGACAGGAAGATAGATAGATAAAAGATACAACTCCTAGGGGAGGTGGGTGGGTTGTGAGGACTAATTCCTGCTGTTCCCAGAGATCACCTGTTACAGGTAAGTAACTGTGCTATCTCCAGGAACAAGCAGGAATAAGTCCTCACATATGGGGACTCCCTAGCTTAGATGCATGGGATCCCCTGTAAAGGTTCGCCATCTTCGTATGGATCTCAGGCATCCATTCTGGGAAGGTGGGCAGGAGTTGTTTAGGAATGGAACAGGTGCTTGAGGACAGCCTGGCCAAACAAGGCATCCCGGCGGAAGTCCTTGTCCAAACAGTAATGGGCTGTGAAGGTATGAACCGAGGCCCAGGTAGCGGCTCGACAGATCTGATCTATGGAAACAGAGTGCAGATGAGCCATAGAAGTTGCCATGGCCCTCACATTGTGAGCAGTGACATGGCCTTCCAGAGAAATGTTTTTGCTCTGGTAAGCAAAAGAAATACACTGAGCAATCCAATTGGAAAGTGTACGCTTGGAGACTGGAAGTCCCAAATGGGAAGGATCAAAGGCCACAAAAAGTTGAGAAGACTTTCGATGTGGCTGAGTCCTATTAAGGTAAAAAGCGAGAGCTCTTTTACAATCCAGAGTATGAAGGTTCCTCTCTGCATTGGATGCATGAGGAGCTGGAAAAAAGACAGGTAGATATACCTCTTGATTAAGATGAAAAGGCGAGACCACTTTAGGCATAAAGTGGGGATTCGTCCTAAGGACCACCTTATCATGATGAAATCTTGTGTAAGGTGGATTAGCCACTAAAGCCTGCAGCTCACTGATGCGGCGAGCCGAAGTGACTGCAATGAGGAAGATGACCTTCCAGGAAAGAAATTTCAAGGAGGTGGAAAACATTGGCTCAAAAGGTGGCTTCATAAGTTGACCGAGCACTAGATTCAAATCCCATGCGACCGGGGGTGGTCTGATGGGAGGTTTAGTGAGAGTCAGGCCTCTCATGAATCTTGCAACAAGAGGATGAGAGGAGATAGGTTGTCCATTTATATGTTGCAAGGATGCTGCAATAGCACTTAAATGGACTCTTACCGAATTCGTCTTGAGGCCTGCATTGGATAGATGCAGGAGATAATCAAGAAGAGAATTCAAAGGAAGTGCCAGAGGGTCAAGACCCTGCTGAGCACACCAAATGGAAAAACGTTTCCATTTGAAAGCATAGGAACGCCTGGTAGAGGGTTTCCTAGAGGCAGAAAGGATATCTTTCACTGGTTGGGAAAGATGAAAGTCTTGAAGGCTTAAGCCTTCAGTAACCAAGCACTGAGGTGAAGGGATTTGGGGTTTGGGTGCCACAAAGTCCCCTCCTCCTGAGACAGGAGGTCTGGCGCAGCTCCCAGATCCAAGTAGGATCCCTGGGAGAGCTGTAGAAGTAGAGGGAACCACACTTGGCGTGGCCAGCGTGGAGCTATGAGGATCATAGTTCCATGATCCCTCTGGAGTTTGAACAGAGTCTTGGGAATCAAAGGAATGGGTGGAAAGGCATATAGGAATGCCTGACTCCAATTCAGGAGAAAGGCGTCCGTAGCCTGAGCTCCCTGACACGGAGTTCTGGAACAGAACCGGGGAAGTTTGGCATTCCACGGACTTGCAAAGAGGTCTATGTCCGGGGTCCCCCATTCCTGAAAGATTCGGTTTATTTGGTCCAAATGTAGGGACCATTCGTGTGGCAGCAGAACTCGACTGAGCCTGTCTGCCCGAGAGTTTTGAACTCCTGGGAGATACACTGCTAGCAGGTGAATCTGATGCTCTCTGGCGAAGGCCCATAGTCTTAGAGCTTCGTTGCAAAGCGACAGAGAGCCCGTCCCTCCTTGTTTGTTTATGTAAAACATGGCCACCTGATTGTCCGTCTGAACTAGGACAGTGAGGTTGGCTAGGAGGGAGTGGAAGACCTTGAGGGCAAGGTAAATTGCTCGCAGTTCCAGAAGATTGATATGAAGGGTGGTCTCCTGTAGAGACCAAGTGCCCTGAGTGGAGAGAGTTTGCAGATGGGCTCCCGCCCTGTTTGGGAGGCATCTGTTGTGAGGGTTGCTTGGGGTAGCAATGGTTGAAATGGAGCCCCCAACAACAGATTCTTGGTGGAAGTCCACCAGTGGAGGGACCAAAACAGACGATCGGAGGTTTGTATTTGGTCTGAGAGCGCTCCTGACGCCTGAGTCCACTGAGTGGCCAGGGTCCATTGAGCTGCTCTCATATGAAGACGAGCATAGGGCACCACATGCACTGTGGAGGCCATATGACCCAGTAGGCGTAGCATTTCCCTGGCTGTCAAGTGAGTGCTGGACTGAGCTTGGGAGGCCAAACTCAGGAGGCGCTGGCCTCGAACCTGTGGAAGGTAGGCCCTTGCAGTGATGGTGTCCAACTGGGCCCCTATGAATTCTAGAGATTGAGTAGGGATGAGTTGGGACTTGGGAAGGTTTACTACCAGTCCCAGATACTGCAAAAGGCTCCTTGTGTGGTCCAGGGAAATCTGGGCCTGTGACTGAGTTGGAGCTCGGATGAGCCAGTCGTCCAGATATGGGAAGACAAAGATTCCCATGCCTCTTAGAAATGCGGCTACGACTGCCATGCATTTTGTGAATACTCTTGGAGCAGAGGCTAGACCGAAGGGGAGTACTCTGTATTGGAAATGTTTTCCCTGAAACAGAAAGCGAAGATACTTTCTGTGGGATGGATGGATGAGTATATGTGTATACGCATCCTGTAGGTCTAGAGAACAAAGCCAGTCCTGACCCTGGAGGTAAGGAAGGAGAATGCCGAGAGACAGCATTTTGAATTTCTCCTTGAAGAGAAATTTGTTCAATTCTCTCAGATCTAGGATTGGTCTGAATCCCCCTGTCTTCTTTGGAATGAGAAAATAAGGGGAGTAGAAACCGGACCCTTGTTGAGGAAGAGGAACCTCTTCTATGGCCCCTTGGGCAAGAAGAGAGGAAACCTCTTGACCCAACAGGGTTAGGAGAGATGGGGGAGAATTGAATGGTCTCACCATATGATGGGGAGGAAGGCTGGAGAAATGAAGTTTGTAACCCTCTCGAATGATAGAGAGGGTCCATTGTTCTGTTGTGATTTGTTCCCATCTGGGAGCAAAGTGAACCAACCTTCCGGGTATGGTGAGAGGTTCTGGTTGTGTTAGAACCAGAAGTGGCAAGTTCCCTAGGAGCAAGTCAAACCCCTGAGGGGTTGGAGCCTGCTGAGCTACAGTAGCTGCTGCAGGCTTAGCTCGTGCTTGTTTGGATTGCTGACGCTTAGCAGTATAGCGAGGTTGAGAAGACTGCTGGCCAGTATTTGAAGCAACTCTGGCCTTCTTATAGTAAGGCCTTTTAAAAGACTTTTTCTTAGTAGGAATTGAAGTGGACTTTGAAAGTCTTTCCAAGGTGGCATTTTCAGCATCCATCTGGGTGGCTTTGATTTGCCACTCTTCCCCAAATAAGTTCTCACCTGTACAGGGCAGATTCCGTAAGCCATCTAGAACCCAAGGTTCCAGATCAGAGGCTTGGAGCCAAGCAAGACGTCGGGCTGCAATAGCAATGCCCGAAGCCCTACTGGCTCCCTCAAAGGAATCATATGCTGCCCTATTAGAGAACTTAGAAACCTCTAAGAGTTGTTTCACTAGGGAAAGGAATCCCTGCTTTTTATCCTCAGGGATAAAGGGGGCAAAATGCCGCACCTTTTTGGCAAGTTCCTCCAGGAACATGCCCATATAGAGACTGTAGGAATTAATCCTGGCTATAAGCATACTAGCCTGGAAAATTTTCCTACCAAAAGAGTCCAAAGTCTTACATTCCCGTCCTGGAGGGGTGGAAGAGTGCCTTTTGGTACTCCTAATCTTCTTCATTGCAGACTTCACCACAATAGAGTGGTGGGGCAATTGAGTCTTTTGGAAACCAGGAGAAGGAGGGACCCTATACATGGTGTCCAACCTACGGGAATAAGGAGACAAAGTCAAAGGATTTTCCCAGAAATCCATCAGTTGTTCTTGAAGGATTTCATGGATAGGCAGGGTAACTGCCTCCTTAGGGGCCTTTGAGTATCCCAAAATATCCAGTTTTTTGGATCTGGGTTCCTTTTCAGAGGATGTGGTAATAGAAAGGGCTGTAGCCATATCTAAAACAAAGTCCTGGAAGGACAAATCCTCTGGAGGGGACATTCTCCTTTTAGGAGAAGAGGGCTCCTCAGGTAAGTTGAGTGAAAACTCAGCAGAATCATCAGAGGAGTGAAAATCCTCAGAGGAATCGGTGCTTTCCTCTAACGCACGATACGCGTACCGATCGGTATCGATATCGGGCGTATCGGGTATGGAACCGGTATGGAGCGAAAGCCCATACGGTACCGACTTGCGTTTAGAGGTGGACGGCCTCGATACCGGCATGGCGGACGATACCGGTATCGGGCCCGGAACCGCTGAAAGCGGAACCGATGGCGTTGCAGCTTTAATGAAAGCCATGACGGCCTGCTGCATGGACTGTACAGTATCGCCCATGGACGCCATAGCTGCCTGGATGTCGGTACCGGAGTGACCCGGTACCCCAGAGCAGGCTAACAGGTGATCTGTCGAGGCCGTAGCATCGATATCAACCTGAGACCCCTGAATTGGCGTTTTTGGAAGTTGGACTTCCCGCCGGGGTTGTTTGGCTGGGGCAGGGTCCTCAAGTTCTAAGCTAAGAGCCTCTCGATGCTTTGAAGGAGATTTGCTCTTTGAGGACTTGCCCACAGAAGGTTTGGTTACCTGAGATCCATCCGGAGAAGAAGACCTGGATGACTGTGATGCTGTATTCTCTGAAGCAAACAGCACATGGAATTTGTTGGCCCGGTTCTGCAGCCCACGTTTAGACATGTGGGAGCAAGATGGGCAGTCCGGTATGGAATGGTCAGGCCCCAAACATTTCAGACACCATTCATGGGTGTCTGTGACTGAAATAACAGCATTACATTTGGTACACTTCTTAAATCCAGGGGCTGGCTTCTCCATGAGGAGAAATTGAGTAGGCCGAGAGGCCTCTCTGAAGTGACCAAAAAGCTAAAAAATAAGAAAAAAGAATTATAATTTTTAAAGAAAGAAAGAAAAGACCGGCGATACCGGTATCGGTATGGGGAAGGCAGGTACGCGGTCTAAAGAAACAAATAAAATAACAATTTCTTCAGCGGTGACAGGAACACGACCTGCTGGCTCCGCGGAAAAAGAGAAACTGAGGAGAGCTGTTCAGGAAGGCGGGAAGGCAGTGCGCATGTGCAGTGGGAGGTCCCAAAAGCTTCTATTCTAAGAAGCTGGGGAGCTTTCCCGCACGGGCTCCGTCGGTACCGACGTACCCATATGTGAGGACTTATTCCTGCTTGTTCCTGGAGATCTACCAGTCACAGCGGTTTACATAGAACAAGAGTAACAAAGAACTTCAACTTTGCATACAGTATGTGTTGGATGGCTCAGAAACAGGTTATACAATTCATTTGGGCAAATAAACGACTAAGAGTAGTGTGGACAGTGCTATGGCATAGTAAAGCGTGGGGAGGGCTAGTGGTGCCACATTTATTCCGGTATTTTGAGGCTGCTCAAGTGAAATCCACCCTAGAGTGGTGGATTAGGGGTGAACGGGAAAAGGTGGACTTGGAGGAGGGCAAGGTAGGGGGAGGATCCCTGAGGATTAGCTTGTGGGAGCCAGGACGGGGGAGGGGTGGATGGGAGGCAACCAAACCTCTTTGTATCATTGATCTTGAAAGTGTAGTGGAAATGGAGGAAACATTAGCTGGGTCCCCAAGGCTATTCGAGATTTACCCCCCCCCCAGGGGGCAATAGGGAGTTTGCTCCAGGGGCTAGTGGGGGAGTATATAGGAGATGGGCCTCTAGTGGCCTCAAATGGGTGGGATAGTTCATGTAGGCTGGAGAGGTAATTAGTTTTGTGGATTTGTGAAAGGAATATGCCCTGATGGAGGTAGTTAACAGCTCAACTGGGAAAATGACCTTGGGAGGGAATGGGATGAAATTTATTGGGAAAAGGTTTATGAGGGGCTCCATAAGGGTGTTTTGGTATGCAACCTCCTGGAGCAGAATTATACGATGCTTTATAGGTGGTATCTTACCCACTACTAAAATCCTGCAACTGTATGGGAAAGGATCAGATAGCTGTTGGAGGTGGCCCGGAATTGGAAGCAGTTGGAGCCCCCAGATATGGGAGAAGTTGAATAACAGATGGGGTATTTGTACCTTTGTTGACAATAAAAAATAAAAGGGGGGAAAAAGTAGAAAGACTAGGGGACACATAATGAGGCTACAATGTGGCACATTTAAGACTAATCTGAGAAAATATTTTTTCATTCAGCACGTAATCAAACTCTGGAATTCATTACCGAAGGATGTAGTAAGCGCAGTTACTCACCTGTAACAGGTGTTCTCCAGGGACAGCAGGAATCGGTCCTCACATATGGGTGACGTTGGCACCAATGGAGCCCACATGGAGTATTTCCCCAGCTTTCAAAGAAAGCCTTTGGGATGCCACCATTCATGCGAGGTCCCCTTCATGCCCAAGGGAGCAATCTTACTCAGTCAGGTACCACAGCTAGAGTCCTATCAAGAAGATGGCAAAAATGGACAGCAACTCCAAGGGGAGAAGGGAGGGTTGTGAGGACTGATTTTTGCTGCCTCTGGAGAACACCTTTTACAGGTTAGTAACTACACTTTCTCCAGGAACAAGCAGGAAGACAGTCCTCACATATGGGACTCCCTAGCTACAGGCTACCAGTCAGTCCTGTTGAGGAGGAGAGGGGGTCCTCGCCGGGATGACCCTTGGGAAACTGGGCCATCGCCAGAGGCCTCCGCATTGGTTCGAGGTACCTTTCTCGGTTGCTCCCTCTCCGACTCTTCTGACTGCCGTAGGGGACTAAGAGACCTGCGTGTGACTTTTTACGCTTGTCTGATCCCCTGGACTGCATCCTCGTGGTCTTCTTCTTTTTCTTTCGCTCACGCTCAGGGGTCCTGTTGTCAGAGTGCCTGCGGGCCTGCGGAGGGGCCTTGGGAGACTCAAAGGGTTACGAGGCAGTGAAGCGTGAGGCTACTGGGGATACCGGGGTCGAGTTTGCCTTATGGAAGTTGATATCTAGCTTCTGCCAGCGACTGGATGGCTTTAGAAGACAACATTTTGCAGAGGGAGCATTGTTCCAGATCGTGGTCAGCTCCCAGACACCGGAGACAACAGTCATGGATGTCTGTGAGAGACATGTTCTTAGAACACCGATAGCATTTTTTGAAACCGGAGGCCATCGGGGCAAAAAGAACCCCGGAGAGGTTGAAGATCCTTGATGCAGCCAGCAGTTAAAAAAGGCGAAAGAAGGGAAAAATGGATCCCGAGACCGAAAACCGAGGCAGTGGTGCTCGAGATGGTGGGAAGGGAACCGGAGCTAGCCGGAAAAGACAAAACTTTTATTAGTAGGAAGTAAAAACTTTTTCCAGGAACGAGACACACGTCTGAAGGGCTCTGCAGAAAAAGGGAGACTGAGTAAGATGGCACCCCTGGGCGGGAAGCGGACCACGCATGCATAGTGGCATTCCCAAAGGCTTTCTTTGAAAGCTGGGGAAATGCTCCACGTGGGGCTCCATCAGTGTAGACGTCACCTATATGTAAGGACTGACTTCTTGCTTGTTCCTAGAGAAAAAGTTGTTAGTGCAGCTGGGTTCAAAACAGGTTTGGACAAGTTACTGGAGGAAAAGTCCATTAGATCATACTGCTAAATTTGCTTTCCTTGAGCTCCTCCAATCCAATCCAGACATATGATTATCTCCCCTCACCAGGAGCTAGAGACTAAGCATGCCAGATCTTGATGATGTCATGATACTTAGGCATCATGCACCACCCACCAAGACCAACATTCTATTGACAAAGCAGACTCCAAGAGCAACAATTAAGAACAGTAATCATAAACCAAATGTTAAACATGTTAACTTTAATATCTTTTTTTTTTGAACGGTTGCCACCACAACCCACCGTAGTGTGAACAACCTCCAGCAATCCCCAGGAAGTCCTGAGAAACTGTACTGATAAATGACCCAGAACAATTAAGTTCAATCTACTCGGCACAATCCGGGCTTGATAGGTATATTGCTGACACACAGAACGAAGGGTTCTGGACTGGAATGGAGGGACTCAAGGAAAGCAAATTAGCAGGTAAGGTCTAATTTCACCTTTCTTATCGTCCCTCCAGTTCAGATGCGTGGGATGTACCATAGCAGTACTATACAGGGGAGGGTTCCACGAGCCCGGCCTGTAACACTGTGGAACTGAAATGCGCATTTCCCATGGCCTGTATGTCCAAATGGTAGTGAAGCATGAAGGTATGCAGAGAGGACCATGTTGCCGCTCTACAGATGTCCAACGGAGGCACGAGCCCATACTCCATCCAAGAGGTAGTTTACGTCCTTAGTTGAGTGAACGCACACCCCACTAGGAAGGAACTTGAACTGGAGTACGTATGCTGATGCTATCGCCTCCTGGAGCCACCGGGCCACCGAAGCCTTGGACGTGGCTTCCCCTTTCCTAGGCCTCCAAAGAGGACAAACAAAATGATTCAACTTAATTGGATTGGTTCGCTTCAGATACTTGCGGAGGACCCTTCAGACGTCCAGTAAATTTAGCAGAAGATCCTCCACATTATTGCCATGACCTAGAAAAACTGGAAGAGAGACAGGCTGATTCATATGGAAGACCAAAACTACTTTATGCAGGAAAGATGGTATAGGTCTTAAGACTACCTTTTCCTTAATCAAAAAGGGGTCCTGGTAAGATGCCTGAAGCTCCAAAATCCACCTAGCCGAGCAGATAGTCACCAAGAAAACCGTCTTTAATGACAAATCCTTCAACTTAGCTGCACACAACAGCTCAAAAGGGAGTTACAGTGCTAGATTGAGATTGCATGGTGGGACCAGGGCCCGCAACGATGGCTTAACATGCTTAACCGCCCTGAGAAAACTAACCACATCCGGATGGGTAGTCAGAGACACTTGTTGCACTCATCTGCGATAGCAGGAGAGGGCCGCCACCTGAAGCCGTAGTGAATTGAAAGCAAAGCTCTTATCCAACTTCACCTGCAAAAAGGCAAGAATCTTAGGCAAAGTGCCTGAGGACATTCGACTTTCCCTCAAAGACTCTTCAGATGCGCACATATGACAGAGAGGTGGAACGCTTATGAGCTCTGAGTCGCTATTACCGGGACTGAATAACCCTTCTTTCTCAGCCTAGCCCTTTCAAGAGCCAAGCCATAAGCAAGAATTGATCCACCTGAGGCATGAGAATGGGCCCCTATGACAGGAGGTTGGGCCACGCTGGAAGACATCATGGAGTGTCCACCATTAACCGGACCAGATCTGCATTCCACGGTCTCAGACACCAGTTTGGAACAATTAGAATCACCAGACTGGCATGTGACTATTTTTTGGAGAAGATGCTCTATGATGGTCAAAGGAGGGAACACATACAGGATCCCGCCATTCGGCCAGACCTGAACCAGGGCATCCAGGCTCTCGGACATCCACTCTCTCCTCCTGCTGAAGAACCGGGATGTTTTCGCATTGTTGGCAGTTATCAGATCCATGATTGGCTCGCCCCAACGCCAGACCAGTCTGGCAAAGATCGCAGGATCAAGAGACCACTTGTTGGGCCAGACAATGACAACTCAGAAAATTGGCCTGTATGTTTTCTCTTCTTGCCAGTGAGCCGATGAGAAGGACAGAAGGTTAGCCTCCGCCCAACCCAAGATGGAGCCAACCTCGTCCTCGAGTAAGACACATTCATTGCCACCCTGACGATTGATGTATGCCACCATGGTGGCGTTGTCAGAGAACACTCGCACCGCTCTCCCTTGTAGGATTAGTCGAAAGAAGCGCAGGCTAGGAACATTGCTCTCATCTCCAAGAGGTTGATGGCCCACAAGTTCTCCTCTAAGGTCCAGAGACTCTGTGTGACTCGAATTTCACAATGTAATCCCCACCCGATGAGGCTGGCATCTTTGGTCAGAGGCACCCACATGGATGGTTCCAGCGGCATGCCCACCAAGAGATTCTTCGAGACTAGCCACCACCGAAGCACCACTCTGGTGTACAATGGACAGACCAACCACTTCGAGAACTCGTGTCTCTGAGGAGACCAATGTACTAGCAACACTCTTTGCAAAGGACAAAAATGTGCTCACGCCCAAGAGACCAGCTCTATCGTGGCCGCCACTGAGCTCAATAACTGAAGATAATGCCAGGCTGTGGGGGCTGTCATCTGCAAAAACTGAAACACCCAACCCTGTAATTTCTGTACAAGGAGATTATACCCTTCTCCAAATGAAAATGTGCCCCCAGGTACACCAGGTCTTGAGGCAGCTGCAAGCTGCTCTTGGCAAAGTTGACTACCCAACCCAGGATTTGAAGGCAGTCGATCACTCATTGGGTCACGTCGTGGCTTTTCTCGGCTGACTTTGCACGCACCAACCAATTGTCTAGATAAGGATGCCCTAGCACTCCTTTGCAAAGCAGAGCTGCCACCACAACCACCATGATTCTTGGTGAATGTCTGAAGGGTCGTTGACCAAACCAAAAGGCAACACCCGGAACTGGAAATGCCACATGGGGATCACGAAGTGCAGGAATCTTTGATGTTCCGGGTGGATTGGAATATGCAGATACGCTTCTGTGAGGATGAGCGCAGTGAGGAATTTGCCTTTACTTACTGCCATAATCATGGAGCAGAGGGTCTCTATATAGAAGTGCGGAACTCATAGTGCTCTGTTTATGTGCTTGAGATCCAAAATGAGCTGAAACATGCTTTCCTTTTTGGGGGTCATAGAGTAGATGGAGTATTGACCACACCCAGACTAGTCGGGTGGGACATCTATCATTGCTTCCAGCAGAAGAATGTACTATAGAAACTCACGTACCACACTCCTTTTGGCTGGAGCCTTGCAGGGGGAAATCAGAAAGGCATCCAAGAGGGGCTGTGTTAGCTCGAACATGTATCCTTTGCGTAGGACCTCCAGTACCCACTGATTGGAGGCGATTTGGACCCAGGCGGGATAAAACCTTTGAAGATGACTTCCTACCGGCACTAATCACTCCTGGGCCCCCCCTCGCTTCATTGTGACTTCTTGGAGCCCACAGAGGCGGCAGCGTAATAACCTTTGCCGACGCCCCACCATCATGAAAGGACTGACCCCATGGGGGGTATTGAGTTTTCTGAAAAGGGGCAAACCGTACAGCCTGAAAATGTTGGAAATCCCAGAACTGGCCATGAGCCAGAGCTGCTGCGCTGACTGATTTCGGCTTGTCCTCTGGGAGCCGAGCCCCCTTGGACTCCCTCCATTCCTTCACCAATTTATCCAAAGTGTCACCAAACTGGAGCTTCTCCTTAAAGGAGAGCTTGCTGAGGCGTGTCTTGGAGAAAACATCTGCTGACCAATTTCACAGCCACAAAAAACGCCTTGCTGCAATGACAGAGACCATACTCTTGAATGAGGCTCATACCAGGTTGTAAAAGGCACTCATCAGATAGTCTGTCCTGATTCCAGCTTAGCCGCTTCTGCCGACAGTTGCTGTGGATCCAACTCTGAATCTAGCAGGCCTTGCGCCCAACGCAAGCATTCTCTAGCCACATAGGCACAGCAGATGAATGCCTGCAAAGACAACACATTAATATCAAACACCTGCTTCAATAAGGTCTCAAGCTTCTGGTCCTGGACATCGTTCAGTGCCCACTGAGATGAGCGCATCCACCCATGGAAACTTCAGTCTTTTTCCTGTTCAGGCAAGGGGTATAAATGAGCCATCACTAGATTCACCTGCAGACCCTCCTCTGGTACTTCACACTCTAACTCAATCATCTGCTTGATCCTCTATGCACCAGAAAGGTGGTTTGAGACTTCTTAACACCCTGCAGAAGAGGATCTTTCAAGGGCTGCTCAGTGGCCTGAGAACTCTGGGGAATATTTATTTATTTAACACTTATTTCTATACCGCTCTTCTACAATTCAAAGTGGTTTACATAGAACAAAAATCAAGCCACAGCAAAATCATACACTCTGTTGTTCTGTACACGGAACGGTAAACATGGTAACAGAACTATGTACAGGGGGTGTAAACATAACTATGTACAGGGATTCAACGATCTACAGTTCGAAAGAGGGAATTCCCAGGTAAGTCTAGGGAGGAGCCCAGGGATGGGTTGTGGCCCTGCACACTGACCTAAATTTCTGGTATTGGGTATGTGTTGTAACTGTCATGGAAGAGGTAAATCTGGGGCAACAAGCGAATGCATAATAAGAGCCGCCAGTTCCTCATGGTGGAAAACCCTAACAATACTAGGATTGCTGCCTAGCAGAATCTCCCCTTCCTCGAGCTCTGAGGGGGACTCCCCCCAGAAGTCAGAGGGACCCTCCAGCAGGTCATCCGAAGCCTCTGAATGGTCAGATGCCTTCTCTTCCTAGAGCTCTCCTTACGGACACTTGCGCTTAGCGAGGGGCTCCCCTAATTAAGCCGCTTGTCCTGCTGCGACTCCAGAAGCTCCATCTTCCTTGCAGTCTCCGTTTACATTGATGTACCCTCTCCAAGCAGTAAGCATGATGCAGGAGCACGACAAAATCTGGGGGAAAAAGCATCAAAGCAGGAGCAGGAACCAGCCCTTCCTGGCTCCCTGAAGTCCTAGGGGTCTGAAACAAGGTGTCCTGCCTGGCAGCCATTACCGGAGTTGACAGGCTGGACTGCCCTGAAATGGCCGCTGCTCCCGCCAAAATCATGGGAGTCAACTGTGAAGCTGAAATTGCTCTGAAAACTGGCTTTGTTCCCTCTGCTGTGACAATCAAGTCCCCAGGGCTAGTTTTAGCCCCTGACAGTGCCTCTTCCACTGAGCAAGCTTCATGTTCACATCCTCTGGCACAATCCCGCTGGGAACGGCGTGCCCCAATGGCTCCCACATGCCGGACACGCATCCAGAAAAACAAAGTGAAAGCAAAACGTGCTGAAAAACACTTTAAACCTAAACTGGCTCTTAACCATGGCATCTGACAGCGGGAACCGCTGGAACAGTTGGTCACCGTGGGGCGCTGCCTGAAGAAACTGCCAGCATGCTCTTCCATTTCAAAAACTTTATTTATTCTTTTTTTTTTACAACTTGTGCTGTGGGGGAAAAGGGCAAAACCACTGACCTGATGCAGAGAAGGTATGTCACAATCAGCAAAGTGGCGATATCGGGCAGCAGAAAGCACAGTTACTTACCTGTAACAGGTGATCTCTGGGAACAGCAGGAATAAATCTTCACATATGGGTATGTAGGTACCGACGGAGCCTGCGCGGGAACGCTCCCCAGCGTCCAATCAGAAAGCTATTGGGAGCATCCCACAGCGCCTGCGTGCTGCCTTCCCGCCTTTCTAACTGTCTCTCCTCAGTTGAGTTTTATAGCTGAGACAAAGAGGGAGAGAGAGGGAAAGGAAGCGAGACAGAGAGAGAGAGACAACTCCTAGGGGAGGTGGGTGGGTTGTGAAGACTTATTCCTGCTGTTCCCAGAGATCACCTGTTACAGGTAAGTAACTGTGCTATCTCCAGGAACAAGCAGGAATGTGTCTTCGCATATGGGGACTCCCTAGCTTTTGATGCCAGGGAGAGAGCCCATAAGTTGTGTGTCCCTGGGACAGGGCTGCACTTCCCCACCTGGATCTCTGGCATCCCATGAGGGATGGTGGTTAGGAGTTGATTAAGTATGGAACAGGTGTTTGAGAACAGCCTGACCAAACAAGGCATCCCGGCGGGAGTCCTTGTCCAAGCAATAATGGGCTGTGAAGGTATGAACCGAGGCCCAAGTGGCTGCTCGACAGATGTCGACGATAGACACAGAGTTCAGATGAGCCATTGAGGCTGCCATGGCTCTCACATTGTGAGCTGTGACATGGCCCTCCAGAAAAATGTTCTTGCTCTGATAGGCGAAAGAAATACATTGGGCAATCCAGTTGGAAAGTGTTCTCTTGCAGACTGGTTGTCCCAAATGAGAAGGATCAAAAGCAACAAAGAGTTGAGAAGACTTTCTATGTTGCTGTGTCCTCTGTAAGTAAAAAGCTAGAGCTCTTTTACAGTCCAGGGTATGAAGATTCCTCTCTGCACTTGATGCATCAGGCCCTGGAAAAAAGACAGGTAGGTAGACCTCTTGGTTGAGGTGAAAAGGCGAGACCACCTTAGGCATAGTGTGAATTAGTCCTAAGGACCACCTTGTCATGATGGAACCTTGTATAAGGTGGATTAGCTACTAGTGCTTGCAATTCACTGATGCGGCGTGCTGATGTGATTGCAATGAGAAAGATAACCTTCCAAGACAGGTATTTCAAAGAGGTAGTAGCTAAAGGTTCAAAAGGCGGCTTCATAAGCTGACCAAGAACCAAATTTAAGTCCCATGCCACCGGAGGTGGTCTAATGGGAGGCTTTGTTAAAAGGAGGCCTCTCATGAACCTTGCTACAAGGGGATGAGAGGAAACAGGTTGTCCATTTAGAGGCTAGAGGGAAGCTGCAATAGCACTCAGATGGACTCTTACTGAATTTGTCTTAAGGCCTGCATTAGACAAATGAAGGAGATACTCCAGCAACGATTCCAGAGGTATGGCATGGGGGTTAAGACCCTTTTCAGAACACCAGATGGTAAACCTTTTCCACTTGAAGGTGTAAGAACGTCTAGTGGAAGGTTTTCTGGAAGCATAAAGAACATCTTTCACTTGTTGAGAAAGATGAAGATCCTGGAGATCTAGGCCTTCAGCAACCAAGCCCTGAGATGCAGAGACTGGGGATTGGGATGCCACAACTTTCTGTCCTCCTGAGAGAGGAGGTCTGAAGCAGACCCTAACTCCAGGGAGGCTTGAGAGAGATGTAGAAGCAGAGGGTACCACACTTGCCGTGGCCAATGTGGAGCTATGAGAATCATGTGGCCTCTGTCTCTCTGAAGCTTGAACAGGGTTTTGGGAATTAGGGGAATGGGTGGAAAGGCATACAGGAAGTCCTGACCCCAATGAAGGAGGAAAGCATCCCTTGCCTGAGCCCCCTGAGCCGGAGTTCTGGAACAGAACCGGGGAAGTTTGGCATTCCACGGACTTGCAAAGAGGTCTATGTCCGGGGTTCCCCAAATTTGAAAAATCTTGGATACCTGGTCAATATGTAGGGACCACTTGTGTGGAAGTAGAACTCGACTGAGTCTGTCTGCCCAAGAGTTTTGAACACCTGGAAGATAGACTGCCAGAAGATGAATGTGATGCTCTCTGGCGAGGGACCACAGTCGCAGAGCTTCGTTGCAAAGCGACAGAGAGCCAGTTCCTCCCTGCTTGTTTATATAGAACATGGATACCTGATTGTCCGTGTGGACAAGGACTGTCTTGTGGCTGAGCAGGGTGTGGAAAACTCGCAGAGCAAGGAAGATTGCTCTGAGTTCCAAGAGATTGATATGTAGACAAGTCTCCTGTGGGGACCAGATGCCCTGGGTGGAGAGGTCCTGAAGATGAGCTCCCCAGCCCATTGGAGAAGCATCTGTTGTAAGAGTTACCTGGGGTAGAGGCTGTTGAAAGGGACACCCCAGCAACAGGTTTTGAGGGGACTTCCACCACTGGAGGGACAAAATGAGGCGACTTGTGTTTGCTATTTTGTCTGACAGGCAGCCTAATGCCTGGGTCCATTGGGTGGATAAAGTCCACTGAGCTGCTCTCATGTGAAGGCGAGCATATGGTACCACATGAATGGTGGATGCCATGTGGCCTAGCAACTGTAACATTTCTCGAGCAATTAGTAGGGGTTTTGACTCTGCTTGAGAAGCTAACTGCATCAAGCGAAGGCAACGGGCCGGAGGAAGATAGGCCCTTGCCCTTGTGGTATTCAGCAACGCCCCTATAAACTCCAGGGACTGAGTAGGGATCAAATTGGATTTTGGGATGTTTATTACCAGCCCTAAATATTGAAGGATACGCATTGTGCAGGTTAGAGCAGTCTTGGCCTCTGATTGAGTGGGAGCTCGAATGAGCCAGTCGTCCAGATAAGGGAAGACAAATATTCCCAGGGTGCGCAGAAAAGCAGCAACCACTGCCATGCATTTCGTGAACACCCTTGGTGCAGAGGCCAGGCCAAAGGGGAGCACTCTGTATTGATAGTGCTTCTCCTGGAAAAGGAACCGAAGGAACCTTCTGTGAGTTGGATGGATGAGAACATGAGTGTACGCATCCTTGAGATCTAGAGAACAAAGCCAATCCTGACTCTGAAGGTATGGCAGCAGAGTTCCTAGAGAAACCATCTTGAATTTATCTTTGACTAGGAATCTGTTCAACTCTCTGAGATCTAAAATGGGTCTGAAGCCCCCTGTTTTCTTTGGGATAAGAAAATAGGGGGAGTAGAACCCTGTGCCCTGTTGTTGAGAAGCCCCCTGGGCTAGAAGAGTGGCAACCTCCTGCTCTAACAGGCTGAGGAGGTAGGTTGGAGAATTGAACTGGTGCACTCTTGTGAGAGGGGGCAAGCTGGAAAAATGAAGTTTGTACCCCTCTCTTATGATGGAGAGTGTCCAATGCTCTGCTGTGATTTGCCCCCATCTGGGAGCAAAGTGACATAACCTTCCTGGAATGGTGGAGGGCTCTGGTCCTTCTAGAGCCAGGAAGGCTAAGTTCTCTAGCAGAAAGTCAAAGGCCCTGAGGGGGCTGAGATTGCTGGGCTGGAGCAGGCCTCACAGCCTTTGCCTTGGTCTGTTTGGAGGATTGCTGACGTTTGGAAGGGAACTGAGCTGCAGAAGATGCTCTCTGACTATAAGCAGGATAGGATCTTCCCTTTTTAGAAAAAGGTGTTTTCTTGAACAACCTTTTCTTAGCAGGAGCAGCTGTAGATTTGGATAGTCTATCCAAAGCAGAATTTTCAGCATCCATCTGATTGGCTTTTACTTGCCAATCCTTACCAAACAGATTCTCACCTGTACAAGGCATATTTCCCAATTCATCTTGGACCCAGATCTCCAAATCAGATGCTTGAAGCCAAGCAATCCTAAGTGCACCTATAGCTATAGCTGAGGCTCTGCTTACGCATTCAAAGGAGTCGAAAGCTGCACGGTTGGAGAATTTGGAGATATCCTGGGCATGTTTGAGCCCAGTGAGAAATTCTTGCCTTTTACTGTCAGACATAAAAGGACTTAAAGTCTGCAAATGGTCAGTGACTTCTTTTAAGAACATTCCCATGTAGAGACTATAAGAATTAATTCTCGCAGCAAGCATGGAAGCTTGGAAGACTAAGAACATAAGAACATAAGGTTCAGAGAAGAGCCACCAAAATGGTAAAGGGGATGGAAGGATACTCCTATGAAGAAAGGCTAAAAAGGTTAGGGCTCTTTAACCTGGAAAAGAGACGGCTGAGGGGAGATATGATAGAAGTCTATAAATTAATGAACGGAGTGGAACGGGTAAACGTAGATCGATTGTTTACCTTATCAGAATATAGAAAGACTAGGGACATGCAATGAAGCTACAGGGTAAACTATTTAAGACTAATAAAAGAAAATATTTTTTCACTCAACGTGTAATCAAACTCTGGAATTTGTTACCGGAGGATGTAGTAAAGGCTGCTAGTGTAGCTGGGTTTAAAAAAGGTTTGGACAAGTTCCTGGAGGAAAGGTCCATAAACCATTATTAAGAAGGGACCCAGGATATCAATGCTTGAACCAATACAAGCAATGTGGAACCTGTGTCCCTTGGGGAAACTGCTAGGTACATATGATCTAGATTGGCCACTGTTGGAAACAGAATACTGGGCTTGATGGACCTTGGTCTGACCCAGTATGGCATATCTTATGTTCTTATGACTCTTCTACCAAAAGCATCCAGGGTTCTACATTCACGTCCTGGAGGATTAGAGGCATGTCTCTTGGCACTTCTAATCTTTCTCATTGCAGACTCAACCACAATAGAGTGGTGAGGAAGCTGAGTTTTATGGAAACCAGGACAAGGAGGGACACGATACATGGTGTCCAACCTGCGAGAATGAGGAGAAGTGGTTAGAGGTGCTTCCCACATCCTTAACATGAGATCATACAGAATCTCGTGAATAGGTAAGGTAGCTGCCTCCTTAGGAGTTTTAGGATATTGTAAAATATCTAACTCCTTAGCTCTAGGCTCTGACTCTGGGGCCACTGTAATAGAGAGGCCCCGAGCCACCTCTCTGATAAAGTCTTGAAAAGACAAGTCCTCTGGAGGAGACATCCTTCGTTTAGGAGAGGACTCCTCCTGTGGAAGAAGCATCTCTGCATCGACAGACTCTTCAGAATCCTCAGAATCGTCAGAGGAATCGAAGTATCGTCTGTCGGGATGCTCTTGCAAAGCCCGATACCCGTACCGATTGGGATCGGTATCAGGAATCACCGGTACCGGGGTATCGGTACCGGAGGGCTGCAGAGGGCAGAGTACCGGCATAGCGGACACCGATGCCGATGTTGACGCCACCGGTACCGGGATCGGTGCCGATGCCAGAGCCGGTACCGGCTGAGTAGTCTGTTGCGGTACCACAGGCGTCGATGCCACAAGGAAAGCCGCCAGACTGCGTTCCATGGACAGAATCCTCTGATCCATCGACGCCACCAATGCCTGGAAGTCGGTACCGGTGGAAGCCACCGATACCCCAGAGCATAGCACCAGGAGATCTGTCAAGGCCACGCCATCGAGATCATCCTGGAACCCTGATGATGATGCTTTAGAGGCCGAAGCCTCCCGCTGGGGTAATTTTGCCGGTGCAGAATCCTCACGGGCAAGGCCAGAGGCATCTCGATGCTTAGAAGGAGATTTGCCCTTCGAGGACCGGCTGGATTTATGTTTAGTTACCTGAGATCCATGTGAGGAAGAAGCAGCCCTGGAAGACGTCGATGCTACCGAAGCCGCATCAGAGGGAAACAGGGTACTGAGCTTGGCAGCTCGGTTCTGTCGACCTCTCTTAGACATCATAGAACAGGACACACAATCTGTAATGGAATGGTCAGGGCCTAAACATTTTAGACACCAGTCATGAGTGTCGGTGACAGAGATAGTACCGCCACATTTTGTGCACTTCTTAAATCCTGAGGCAGGCTTTTCCATATTTAAGGAAAAAGGTTTTGGGCCTAAGGCCCAAAACGGAAGTGCACCTGAAGAAAATAAATGGAAAAAAGGGTTTTGTTTTGTTTGTTTTTTTAAAAGAAAAGAACAACAACCGGCGGTACCGGTACAGCGTCGAAGAAGGCAGATGCGACAGAAAAGAAATAAAGAAAAAATAAGGAAATTCTTCTGCGGTGACAGGAACACGACCTGCTGGCTCCGTGGAAAAAGAACAACTGAGAAGAGACAGTTGGAAAGGTGGGAAGGCAGCACGCAGGCGCTGTGGGATGCTCTCAAAAGCTTTCTGATTGGACGCTGGGGAGCGTTCCCACGCAGGCTCCGTCGGTACCGATGTACCCATATGTGAAGACTCATTCCTGCTTGTTCCTGGAGATCTAAGTAATTCCCCTGATGCCACACCAGACTGACCCAACGTCCCCCCAGTTGCTCAGGAAGGCTCCCAAGCACTCCAGACAGGCTGTCACCATAGCAGGAACTATTTTACCTCCCACTCAAAGGGATCAGTGAGTCCCAATTCGCCTCCCTTTAAGCTAAGGCTCTTTTCTTTTATTTCTTTTTCTCAAAGTCTGCCCTGTTAGCCAATCTCCCCCCCCCCTTTTTTTAAATTAAAATTGCCTTATTTAAAATCCTGCAGCGACATACAGACTGAACATACAACACTAACCAGATGCTGAAGACTGAGAATATTGGTCTTGATGGGCCGTGCACGGCGCCTAAGTATCATGACATCATTAAGACTTGGCATGCTCAGTCTCCAGCTGCTGGTGAGGGTAGATAACCATGTGTCTGAACTGGACTGGAGGGATGATAAGGAAACCATTATTAGAGAGGACTGGGGAAATCTACTGTTTACCCCTGGTACAAGCAGCATGGAATGTGTATACCTTTGGGAACCTGACAGATACTAGAGATCTGGAATGGCCACTGTTGGAAAACAGGATTCTGGACTTGATGGATCCTTGGTCTGACCCAGTATGGTATCTCTTATGTTCTTATTAACAATTGCCAACTCACCACAGCCATGTCATTCTTCAGCTTATCCAGAGCAATTTCACATTTTTCTAGAGTTTTTAATGGACACCTGCAAACAAGACAAAGAGAGGAAGACAAACAGATGGAAGTAAGGGGCACTTACACGTTGTTGCTCCTGAGCTTAAAGCTATCTGCACCCTCCAGCATTGAAGTTTAGTTATGTATATGTAGCTTATGTGAAAGCACCTAAGACTAAACTATTTGCAGACCAAAAGTGAGCATGTGCTTTGACTTTTCAAGGCATGACTGCCTTTAAAAGGGCCTGCAGTCAGATACAGGCCTTATCAATAAAAAATCTCACCAGGTTCTGTGTGGCCACAAGGTGCAGAGGGGAAAGGCAAAGCTTCATGATGTACACATAACAACCATAGACAGAGGCCAGTGGAGTAACAGATATTAATACTATTAGAGGCTCTGAGTGCAGGGGATTAATACTAGGAAATAGGACTGAAACCAGTGGCATTCAGCTGAACAACGGCAAAGGAAGGAGAACATACCTTTTGGAAGGATCTGTAAGAATATCAAGGAGACTCTTCATTTTACTAAGATCCTTCTTCCTGTCTGAAAACAAAGGCATGAGCTATATACAAAAAAGATGTCTGATGAGAAGAGAACAGCAGCACAGAACTCATCGATCCCACTGAGGACATGCAAGAGAGCTGACAACTATGTGCCAGCAAGAAGACAGAGGAGCCCCTTGTAGCTCAGCAAGGCTGTTATTAAGGCAGAGCTGCTTCACTTGCACCATTTTCAGGCCTGAGATACCTTCTTATTTTGTAGCAATGTAAATCTCAGATTAAAAAAACCCCTCCTGGAATGAAGTGGGGCTGCTTTAAGTCTGGATTTATTGATAGAGAACAGCTGGGGGAGGGCTTTAGGTTCAGCCCACTCATCACTGTACCAGGACAGTGCAGTTCTTAGAATCCACTGCAGCATGGCTTGTTTAGAGGTAGGCCTTACCAGACAAAACTAATCAACGTCTTTGACTGGGTGACTAGAGAGTTGGACTATGGAAGAGGGCTAGATGTAGTATTCCTAGATTTCAGCAAGGCCTTTGACACAGTTCTGCACTGGTGACCTATAAATAAACTGAATGCAATTGAATTGGGCCCTAAAGTGACTGACTGAGTCAAACAGGTTGAGTGGGAGGCAACAAAGGGTAAATGCAGTTCACTCTGAGAATAAGAGTGTTACCAGTGATGTGTCACAGAGTTCAGTTCTTGGTCCGGTTCTTCAACATTTTTGTAAGTGATACTGTGGAAGAGTTGTGCGGTACGGTTTGCCTCTTTGTAAACAGGATAGCCACCCTGGAAGAACTGGATGGAGAAATTAGCCCTCACATGCTAATTTTCTTTCCTTGAGCTCTTCCAGATCAGTCCAGACACATGGGTTATGTTCTAGTTTGGAGGCAATTCCTGTAGTTGGTTTCTGATTAGTCCCTCACCTTTTGCAGGGGGCGAGGAAAGTTGTCGTTTTGCTTTGTTATAGAA
This sequence comes from Ichthyophis bannanicus, assembly GCA_033557465.1. Classification (NCBI taxonomy): domain Eukaryota; kingdom Metazoa; phylum Chordata; class Amphibia; order Gymnophiona; family Ichthyophiidae; genus Ichthyophis; species Ichthyophis bannanicus. The sequence continues at coordinate 22,668,925 of CM066041.1, forward strand.
ATACTGGCAGGCTAATGGCTGCACAGGACCCTCTTACAGGGTAACATTAAACCAGTGGTTCTCAGTCTCCATTTGCTGTTAGGAGAATGTAAACCCATACATCTAGACTGTTATGGAGGAATGATGAGGAAATATGATGAGCAATAAAACCAGATTTGAGGAATGGGCTAGAATTTGGCAATTACGATTTAATGCTAAAAATTGCAGGGTCATGCATTTGGGCTGCAAAACCTAACGGAGCAGTTCAGTATTGGGGGTGAAGGTGAAATTAGACCTTACCTGCTAATTTTCTTTCCTCGAATCTCTCCATTCCAGTCCAGACTCATGGGTTATGCCCTATCACCAGCAGGTGGAGACTGAGAACCACTGATTTGATGATGTCACACTATAAGGATCCATGCAGAACTGGTAGCTTCAGTATTCTATTAACAAAACAGACTTCACCAAGACAAGAATTAATTAAAATCAAAAAATCAACTTGCAGAACTATTTACATTCAGAATACTGAGGAATTGCGTGACATGAGCTCTCCATAAACCCGAGAACAGCTAATCCAGCAAATTTAAGAATGTTTACATTAACCTTAATATCCCAAAAAGAACATATTAGAAAGCATCAGACAGAAACCAAACATGTACCTTAATCTCTGCAATGTCTGGGCTTGACAAAAACAGAATGGATGGGTTCAGGACTGGACTGGAGAGACTCAAGGAAAGAAAATTAGCAGGTAAGGTCTAATTACACCTTCCTTATTGTCCCTCCAGTCCAGTCCAGACGCATGGGATGTACCAGAGCAGTACTCAACAATGGGCAATATCCACGAGCCCGGCCTACAACACCTGAGTACCAAAGCGCGCATTGTCTCTTGTCTGAACATCCAAGCAGAAGTGCCATCAAATGGAATGGAGAGACAGCCAAGTTACTGCTCTACAAATATTCACCGGCAGAACAAGACTATATTCAGCCCATGATGCCACCTGAGCTCTCGTTGAGTGAGCCTGCAATCCTTCTGGAAGCGCCCTACATTTGCGCAAAATACGCAGAAGCAATAGCTTCTTTCAGCCAGTGCAAACTGGATGCTTTCACAGCCGCTTCTCCCTTACACGGTCTCCCAAACAGAAAAGAGAGATGATCGGACTTAATTCTTTAGTACATTTGAGATAGTAATGAAAGATCCTACAAACATCCAAGAGACACAATTTCAAAGAATCTGAACCGGAAAAGACAGGGAGAGTAACCGATTAAGGTGAATGCCAAAACCATCTTTGGCAAAAAAAGATGGAACTGGACAAAGAACCACCTTCTCTTTGGAGATCACCAGGAAAGGCTCTCTGCAAGACAAAGCTTGTAACTCCAAGATCCTATGAGCAGAACAAATAGCTACTAAAAAAAATCATTTTCAAAGTAAAATCCTTCAAAGAAGTTCGACCGAGCGGCTCACAAGGAGCTTCGGTAAGCACCAATAAGACTAAATTCAAGTCTCATGGAGGCACCAGCTGATACATCCAGCTGATACCAGCATGGTCCATCTAGCCTGCCCAGCAAGATGGCAAGAGTAGGTACACCTGTCGCTCTGTGCAGGCCACTCCTCCCCATGTCTTTGTTTAGGGGTGAACCCACCATTCCATGTAGGACACCCCTATTTGAGACGTTAGATGGTTCACAAGTTAGATGGTACAGAAATTAGATGGTACCGTTTATTTTGGTTTTATCCTGTTGCTGTAAAGGGATCCACTGTGTTTGTCCCATGCCGTTTTGAATTCCGTCACCGTGTTTGCCCCCACCACTTCCATCGGGAGGGCATTCCAAGCATCCACCACCCTTTCAGTGAAGAAATATTTCCTGACATTGCCTTTCAATTTACCACCTTGCAGCTTCATATTATGCCCTCTAGTTTTACAGCTTCCCCGTCTTTGGAAGAGGTTTGTTTGTTCATCATTTCTCTTTAAGTATTTAAAGGTCTATCTTGTGTTCTTGGGCAAGCCACTTAACCCTCCATAGCCCATGTTCCCTGTAAAATAGTTATCTCCAAGTTATAATGCCCTGTTCAATGTAATTTCAGTTTGTTCAATGTAAACCGCACTGATGCAGAATAGCGCGGTATATAAGAGAATGTAAATAAAATAAATAAATAAATATCGCCTCTGTCCCTCCTCTCCTCCAAAGTGTACATATTTAGGTCTTCAAGTTTCTTCTCATAAGGCTTCTGACGCAGGCTCCAAATCATTTTGGTCGCCTTCCTCTGAACAGTTTCCAGTCTTTTTACATCTTTTGCAAGATATGGTCTCCAAAACTGAACACAGTATTCCAAGTGAGGCCTCACCAGTAACTTGTACAGTGGCATAAATATCTCTTCCTTTCTGCTGGTAATCCCTCTTTGTATGCAGCCCAACATCCTCCTGGCTTTTGCCACCGCCTTGTCGCACTGTTTTGCCACCTTGAGATCATCAGAGATAATCACACCAAGGTCTTTCTCCTGAATCGTGCATACCAACCTCTTGCCCCCCTATCGTGTACATTTCCCTTGGATTTCTGCTACCCAAGTGCATGACACTGCACTTTTTTGCATTAAATCGTAGTTGCCAAGCATTAGACCAGTCTTCCAGTTTTTGTAGATGTTTCCTCATGTTAACCACTCCCTCGGGGGAGTCCACTCTGTTGCAAATTTTTGTGTCATCTGCAAAAAGACAGACTTTTCCATTCAGTCCTTCAGCAAATATATTGAACAGTGCCGGGCCCAGGACCGAACCCAGGGGCACCCCGCTAATCACCTTCCTCTCATCCGAGTGAGCTCCATGTACCATTACCTTCTGTCATCTGTCAGGCAACCAATTTCTGATCCAGTTTACCATCTTGGGACACATACCCAAGCTACTGAGTTTATTGACAAGCCTCCTATGAGGAACAGTATCAAAGGCTTTTCTGAAATCCATCCATTGCATGCCCCTGATCTAGTTCCTTGGTCACCCAGTCAAAGAACTCAATCAGATTTGTTTGGCAAGACCGTCCTTCAGTAAAACCATGTTGCCTCGGATCTTGCAACCTGTTGGTTTTGAGAAAGTTCACTATTTGCTCTTTCAGGAGCGCCTCCATTACTTTTCCTGCCACCAAGGTAAGGCTCACGGGCCTGTAGTTTGACACTTCTTCCCTGTCACCACTTTTGTGTATAAGTACAACATCAGCCATTCTCCAGTCCTGAGGAACCTCTCCTGTTTCCAAGGATCTGTTGAAGACATCCTTTAACGGTCCTGCAAGAACCTCTCTGAGCTCTTTCAGTATCCTGGGATGTATCCCATCCGGTCCCATGGCTTTGTCCACTTTCAGTTTAGCAAGTTGTTCTAACACCTCATTTTCTGTGAATGGTGTGTTATCTACTTCATTCCCATTTTTATATTTGGGAGTCACAGCTGGTCCATCTCCAGGATCTTCTTTAGTAAAAACAGAGCAGAAGTATTTGTTTAGCAATTTCGCTTTTTCAGTGTCACTTTCCACGAGTCCTTTCCCAGCACTTCTGAATCCTGCAATTCCAACTCTGATCTTCTTCCTTTCCTGAATATACCTGAAGAAATGTTTTGTCACCACCCTTAACATCTGTAGCCATCTTTTCCTCTGCCTTTGATTTTGCTATCCTTATTTCTCTTTTAGATTCTGAGCTTGATCCTGTATTCATTTCTGTGTTCTTCTGTTTGCAAGCTTTTGAATTTTGCGAAAGTTGTGTTTTTTGCCTTTATTTGAGCAGTCACCTCTTTTGAAAACCAAATAGGTTTCCTTCTCCTCTTGTTTTTATTTACTTTTCTTACATAGTTATCTGTTGCCCCTTTTATTGCCACCTTTAGTTTAGCCCATTGCAATTCCACTTCTCTTATCTCCTTCCACCCCGTCATCTCCTCCTTTAAGTATTTGGCCATTTTATTGAAGTCAGTGTTTTTGAAGTTTAGGACTTTGAGCTTGCTATAATTGGCCTGTACCATGGCTTTTATCTCAAACCACACTGTGTGATGGTCGCTGTTGCTCACAGGGGCACTCACACAGACATTCGACACGCTGTCACAGTTGGTGAGCACTACATCCAGCATTGAGCTTTCCCTGGTTGGTTCCATCACCATTTGTCTAAGTAATGCATCTTGGAGAGCATCCACAATTTTTTTGCTTCTTTCCAGATGTGCAGAAGGAGTAATCCAATCCACATCAGGTAGATTAAAGTCACCCAATATGATCGCTTCCCCCTTTGTTGCTATCTTGGCAATATCTATAATCAATTCGTTATCTCTCTCTTCAATTTGAGTCGGAGGTCTGTAGACTACAGCAATATGGATGACAGTGCCATCTCCTCTTTCCAACGCAATCCAGAGCGCTTCTTCTTTTCCCCATGTCCCCTGCATTTCAGTAGCTTTAATATTTCTTTTGACATACAAGGCTACTCCTCCTCCTTTTCCACCTCTGAGAAAACGAACCACATCCAGATGAGAAGATAGAGAAACCCCCTGAATGCATTCTCGATGGCAGGTTAAAGTTGCTACCTGACCCTTTAAAGAATTTAAAGCAAGACCTATATCCAGACCTGCCTAGAGGAAAGTGAGCATATCAGGTAGAGAAGAAGAAAGTACTCAGAGACATCTTTCCTCACACCAACTCTCAAAAACATGCCAGACTCTAATATATCTAAAAAGAACATAAGAACATAAGATATGCCATACTGGGTCAGACCAAGGTCCATCAAGCCCAGTATTCTGTTTCCAACAGTGGCCAATCTAGGTCATATGTACCTAGCAGTTTCCCCCAAGAGACACAAGTTCCACAATGCTTGGTAAGGAATGCCAAGGATTTTCCACCAACAAATGTACTAGATCCACATACCAGGGCCTCAGAGGCCAATCTGGAGCCACTAGAATTACCAGACTTTGATGGGCCTCTATCTTTTGTAGCACCCGACCTATGCCACAGTGGGAATACATATAGGACACGCTGTCGCTTGGCCACTGTTGAGCCAGAGCATCCAGGCCTTCTAATATCCTTTCTTGGCTGCGGCTGAAGAAACAGAACACCTTTGCATTGGATGCGGATGCCATTAGAGACATTACCGGCATCTCCTCAGTGACACACTATCTTTTGAAACACTAAGCTCTCCAGGGATCACTCGCCTGGATCTAAATGGTGACGACTCAGAGTTGGCTTGCATGTTTTCCCTGCCAGCAACATGAGCTTCAGAGAGCACTAGCAGGTGCATCTCTGCCTAGAGAAGAAGAGGAACAAACCACGCTGCCAGAATTGCACTTCCTGTGCCACCATGACAACTAAGGTAAGCCATAGTGGTTGCATTGTCCAAGTATACTCTCATTGCCTTGTGTTCTACCAGGGGAAGGAAGGACTGCAAAGCCAGAAACACTGCTCGCATCTTCAAGCAATTTATGGACCAGCCTCTCTCTATCAGAAAACACTGACCTTGGGCTACTTGATCTCGACAATTTGCTCCCCATCCGAAAAGACTGGCATCGGTGGTCACCAAAAATTTGGCAGAAACCAGCCATCAACTAAGGCTCGACCTTACCTCTTCTGGATAATGCAACCTCTTCTAAAGAGTGTGTCTGCGGCGACCAGTGGGGCAACAAGACCTTCTGAAGAGGCTGTATGTGTGCTCTGGCCCACGGAACCAGATCCAAGGTTGCCGCCATGGATCCTAGAAGCTGAAGGTAATGTCATACACTTGGAGGCCGCATCCACTGAAAGGACCGGATTTGGTTCTGCACTTTTCTGCTGTATTCCGGAGGAAGGGATACCAAGCCCATCCTGGTGTTGAAACAAGCTCCTAGATAAGTTACATCTTAAGTAGGCTCCAAACTGCTCTTGTTGAAATTAACAACCCACCCCAGATATTGTAGGAGGGTTAACACTCTCTTCTTTGCTACCTGATTCTTGTAGCGACTTTGCTCTGATTAGCTAATCATCGATATAAGGATGAACTAACACTCCCTCGCGACGAAGAGCAGTTGCCCACTACCATCATTTTTTGTAAAGGTTTGAGGTGCTGTGGCTAGGCCAAAAGATAGAGACCGAAACTGGAAATGTCCCATAGGAACCACAAAGTGAAGGAAAAGCTGATGATCTGGATGAATAGGAATATGCAAGTAGGCTTTGGATAGATTGAGAGCGGTCAGAAATTTGCCCTTCCTCAGTGCTACTATGACCGATCACAAAGTCTCCATGTGAAAATGGGGCACTCTTAAAGCCCCGATTTTCATGTTTTAGATCCAGAACCGGGCGAAAAGATCTTTCTTTCATGGGAGCCACAAAATAAATGGAGTAATGACAGAGTTTACATTCGTCTGGAGGTACCTCGACAACTGCCCCTAATTGCGTTAGTCTCTTGAGGGTGTCTGCCACTGCCTTTGCTTTGGTAGGAGCCTTGCAAAGGGACAAGATAAAAGCATCAGTGAGGTCGGACCAACTCCAGGGTGTAACCCTTGTGAATAACTTCTAACACCCACTGAACAGAAGTAATCTGGATCCAGTGTAAAAGGTCTGCAGTTGATCTCCCACAGGATTTGACTCTGCCTGTCCCCCTTGCTTCATTGGGACTTCTTGGAGCCTCCCACAGGTCCTCAAGAATAGTCCCTACCTCTCCCTCACCCCCCTCAAAAGGGCTGACCCCTAGGAGAATAGTGAGAAGGTTGAAAAAGAGTATAGCGCAATGATTGAAACTTTCGAAAATCTTTGAAGCGACCCCTCGCAGATGCCATAGATCTACCTCCTCTAGGTTTGTCTTCTGGCAACTTCGGGATTTTAGAATCTCCCAAGTCTTTAACCAGCACCTCTCCAAAAAGCAGTTTCCCTTTGAAGGGAAGCTAAGACAGGCCTTGGAAGCTACATCTACTGCCCAATTACGTAGTCACAAACCACTGAAGCCATATTCTTGGCCAAAGCTCTCACCAGGTCATAAAGCACATCCACTAGGTACGTTGAACCAGACTCCAGCTTAGCAGCCTCAGATAATGCCCCAGAAGGGTCCTGATCTGACTCTGGCAAAATCTGGACCCACCTCAAACAGGCTCGAGCCACATAAGCTCCACAAATTGAAGCTTGTAAGGCTAGAACTGTGACCTCGAATGACTGCTCTAACACCGTTTCCAGCTTATGGTCCTGGGCATCTTTCAACACAGCACCACCTTCTACCGGAATTGTAGTCATCTATCTTGGGAAGCCTGAGCAGGTCTTTTTTCTCAGTTGGAATAGGATACATGTGCGCCATAGATCAGCCTCCTTTCAATCCCACCTCAGAGACTTCACATTTGGCCTCTATCATTTCTTTAATGGCACTATGCAGCAGAAAAGACTTCTGAGGTTTATGAATACCCTGCAACAGAGGATCTTCGAGGGAAGGCTCCTTTCCTGAAGAATCATGAGGGATATTGAGAGCTGCTAAGGACTGAGCAATCAGCACCACCAGTTCTTCTTGATGAAAAACCCTGACATTAGAAGGGTCCTCGCCTGGAGGAATTTTTCCTTCCTCTAACTCTTCTCCACAGACAGCACCCCCATGCTCAGATGGAACTTCTAAAGGGTCCTCCGAAACTGCAGAAAGAACAGAAATGTGGTCATCCTCAAATTCATCCTGCACTTTATGACGTTTAGCAGCTGGTTCAGAAGAATCCTTGACTGCAAGCACTAGGTTCTCTCTCTCTAAGTGCAGCAATGCCAGTAAGAGAACTTTGCACCAGGGCCCTACTTCATGCAGAAGATTCAGGTGAAAAAGGGATATTTGAAACAGCACAGTGCTCCTCTAAAACACCATGCTGACATTTTTGACCCCCCCCCCCCGAGGAGCCCAGAGTTGCCAACAGCTCCTCAGAAGGTTCTCTCAGCTCACACTGAACTGCCTCTAAAATGGCCAGGTTTCCTGCCGAAACTGCGGGATCCTGTGGCTGAGGAAGGACTGACTTGCCACCGGAATCATCCCCCAATGCTTTGCTACCCAGCAATATAAATCCTTTGAGAAAATCCTGTGTCGCATGGCCATCGGATTCACAAGCACAGCACAACCCGGCTGATGAAACTTGATTGCAGTGGCTGCCACATTATGTGCAAGCCATCGGCATGACTGAAGCCACGGTTGCAAAAACGGAAGATTCAAACCCCCCCCGTCACTTCAGAGAACTGAAGTCCAAAGGAAAACGTCTGGTCTCAGTGTTTTCTCAAGTCAAGAAACACAGAAAAAGGCTCCAGTTACTCACTTCTTTTTTTTTTGTTTTAACACTCAAAATTTAAAGGGCCAGAGCACTCTGGAAAAATATATCCCCCAGGCCCCCTCCCAAAAGTTGGGGAGGGGGAACAGAGGACCACAAGGTTGTGCACCGAGCTGAACGAACAGTTCCGGGTCAGCAGTAGTGCTGCACACACTCCTTTTCTTACAAACGGATAGAGAAAATAAATCCTCTCACTTTTTTTTTTTGTTAAACCAATAGTTTCAGTGGAGTTCAGACTGCACAGAAGCTCATCACCACCTGCTGGAGACTGAAAAATATTGAAGCTACCAGTTCTGCACAGATCCTTATAATGTGACATCATCTGTTTTCTTGCTGTCTATTCCTCTCCATGTGCAACCAAGCTTTTTCTGTCACCTTTTCTACCTGTTTGGCCACCAAACCATCAGATATGATCACTCCCAAATCCTGTTCTTTCATGCATAAAACTAGTTCCTTATCGTCCCTCCGGTCCAGTCCAGACGAATGGGTTATGCCCTGTCACCAGCAGGTGAAGACTGAGAACCACTGATTTGATATTATAGTGTCTCCCTATAAGTGTCTGTTGAGATCTTATTTGGGGCACTGTGTAACTCCACAGACTATACCTTCAAAAGGATATAAACAGGATGAAGTTGGTGCAGAGGACAGCTACTAAAACAGTCAGTGGTTTTTGCCATGAAACATATGGGAACAGACTTGATTGTGTGTGTATATATAGACATCTATATCTATCTATACACCCACATATACGCATAAATATAAAATATATATATATATATATACTGTATAAACACTTTGTAAGAAATGAGGGGTTACTGAAGAAAGGTGACAGGTGATAGACTCAGGAGTAATCTAAGGAAACACTTCTTTACAAAAAGGGTGGTAGATGCATGGAACAACCTCCCAGCAGAGATGGTGGAGACGATAACTGTATTTGAATTCATGAAAGAAGGGAACAAATACAGAGAATCTCAGAGAGGAAGAGATTGTAGAGCTTATCAGCTGGTATGGAGAGACAGGCTGTATGGGTCTTTATCTGCCATCATTTTGTATGTTTCCATGTTTCATTCTCAACCTGCACAATTAAAGTGACTGATACATAGCTTTCCCCCCTCCCCCCCCTTGAGGGCAACAGAGCAGCAGAGCAGCATGTGCATGTGACAGTGTATAGCACACCTTCACAGAACCCACAAGGCAAAAGCATATGCGTCAAAATGTATATGTACCTTCATTTTTGTCTATCTTGTGGATCATTCTGCGTAAAGGCTCGATGTACTTGGAAAGCTGTCTGAGCTTGTCCAAGTATTGCTGGTCCTCAGATTGGCAGGAACCGGCTGGACTCATCACAGAATTTGGATTCCCTGCACAACATAAACAGATTATGGATTATAAATTTAACACAGGAAGAGAATGCAGGTTTAGTTTCTAAAATTGACAGGGAACCAGGATAGCTGTGTTCAAACCCTGCTTCTCTCATTTGTGACCTTAGGAGTGTCACTATCTCCTACTGCCTCAGGTACCCATTCATATGAGCTGGTTTAAAGCAGCATATAACTAAAGCAAAAAAGCAGGCTCTTTTGCAATCAGACCAAAGATCAGAGAAAGCGTAGTTGCTTACTTGTCACAGGAGTTCTCCCTAAATAGAAGGGAAATGCAGACACACTCTGTGGTAACATCATTGATGGAGCCAGTGTTCCCGGAGCCCTCCCCTAGCTATGACAAGTCTCTTGATTTTTCTGTGCCTGCAAGTACAGTTGCCACGTTCCCCCTCTGAACCAGCTACAACAGTGCATTCATAGCAAAAGCTTCCGAAGATCCAGTTCACTTGAGTTCTAAGGGGGTGGGGCAGGATGTAGCCTGCCTTGAGTGCATGCATCTGCTCAAGGCCTGGTGGTGGCCAATTTTGCTAACTTTTAGAGATGGCATGATGCAAGGCAAAAGCGACAGCTGAAAACTTATCGTGCTGGTGCTATACCCCGCAGTGGACAGCTGAAAGGGGGGAAGAAGGTAAAAGCTAGACAACTGAAGGAGGGTTCGTGAAGGAGAGATGCTGGACACTTGAAGGAGGTGGTTCAGGAGAGGTGATGCTGGACACCTGAACAAAAGGTGTGGGGAAAGGGGTGCTAGGGTACGGGAAGGGGAGATCTAGACAGGTGTGAGGGTGTATGGAAGATGCTGGAGATGGAAGAGAAGTAGTGCCTTGAGCTGGTCTAGCGGGAGTGGAGGTGCCTGGCTGAAACTTCACCTAGAGCATCAGATACCCTTGGGCTTTTCCCTATCTGCAGAACCAGCTTGACTGCCTTGTTGCGAGGTAATATTGTAGCATCTTCTTTTAGGACGGTTCAGTGATCTCAGAACACTGGTTGGTTCGGTGACCTACCTGTGTGGAGGACATTTTTAGAAATTTATTTTATAATCATGTCAGATAACTGAAAGAACCCATCAATCCATTGTGACTTATTTCCATGCCTCCCTGAACTGAAGGATCCTTCTCCCTACTGGAGGATAGTCAAAAGTTGGAGTTCAACTTCTTGGAGGAAGCTGATATAGCCACCTATGGTTTGTGTTACCAAGAATGCAGGCACTGATTGTATGTCTGAGGTGTAGTACGCTGAGATGACAGCCTGGAATATGGCCAATATCTTATCTTTGGTAAAATTGTTGAAAATATTGCTAATGATAGCTTTCGGATCTTGATTCATCTGATCTCTTTCGTCTTTGCCTACTATTCTCCCTAGATGTATCTTGTGTCTACAGCTACTGTGTTGTCTGTCTTGATTAGATTGTAAGCTCTGATGAGCAGGGACCACCTCTTACATGTGTCTGTCCAGTGTTATGTACGTCTTGTAGCGCTATACAAATGCTCAGTAATAGTTGTAGCCTCGTCTCACTGCTCTGATGTTATAAGGTGCCACCTGTGAGCATAGTGACAGAGTCTGCTGGCTATGTGGAGGGGCTGGGGACCCTCCAGGGGCAGATTAGCAATGCTCTCCAGAAAATAGCATGCTAGGTATCATAAGGAAAGGAATGGAAAATAAAACAAAACATATTATAATGCCTCTATATCGTTCCATGGTGAGACCGCACCTTGAACATTGTGTGCAATCCTGGTCACCGTATCTTAAAAAGGATATAGCGTTACTGGAAAAGGTTCAGAGAAGAGCCACCAAAATGGTAAAGGGGATGGAAGGATACTCCTATGAAGAAAGGCTAAAAAGGTTAGGGCTCTTTAACCTGGAAAAGAGATGGCTGAGGGGAGATATGATAGAAGTCTATAAATTAATGAACGGAGTGGAACGGGTAAATGTAGATCGATTGTTTACGTTATCAGAATATAGAAAGACTAGGGGACATGCAATGAAGCTACAGGGTAAACTATTTAAGACTAATAAAAGAAAATATTTTTTCACTCAACGTGTAATCAAACTCTGGAATTTGTTACCGGAGGATGTAGTAAAGGCTGTTAGTGTTGCTGGGTTTAAAAAAGGTTTGGACAAGTTCCTGGAGGAAAGGTCCATAAACCATTATTAAGAAGGGACCCAGGATATCAATGCTTGACCCAGTACAAGCATTGTGGAACCTGTGTCTTTTGGGGAAACTGCTAGGTACGTATGACCTAGATTGGCCACTGTTGGAAACAGGATATTGGGCTTGATGGACCTTGGTCTGACCCAGTATGGCATATCTTATGTTCTTATGAGTCAAATATCCAGGTGCAGGTTGTGCCTGTGCAGCTGGTTGAGGCTTAGGAGCCTTGGGCTTCTTGGGCTTGCAAAGGCCCTACCGTCTCTGCTGAGGATGCTGAGGCTGACAGGCAGCAGAAGGCAGATAAGGATTTCTTGGGACAAGCCTTCCTCTTGGATGGGTCAGCTGTTTTCCTAGAAAGGCGTTTTACGGCGAGATAGTTCATCTCAAATCTTCCCTGCTTTTCCCTCCAATCTTTGCCAAAAAGGTTTTCTCCAGTACATGGGATACTGGTCAGTTTGCCCTTGACCCATTGCTTGAGATCTGATGCCTGTAATCAGGCCGTTCTATGAACCCCAATGCAGACTGCTGAAGCTCTGCTTGTTGCTTCGAAGGCATCAAAAGAGGCTTTGATAAGAAACCTAGAAATATTTTGTCCTTGCTTGATTAGTGTCTGAAATGCACTCTGCTTATCTTCAGGAAGCATGGGGATGAAAGTTTCCAGATTCCTGGTGACATCCTTCAGAAACATGCTTGTGTACAGCATGTAAGAGTTTATCCTGGAAGCTAACATACATGCTTGGAAGCATTGATGCCCAAAGGCATTGAGTGTCCTTTAGACTCTGCCAGGTGACATGGATGAATGGTTCTTAGAGCTTTTTATGTGATGTATTACCAATTCTACCACTATTGAGTGGTGGGGGAGCTGAGGTTTTTGGAAGCCTGGGCACTCTGATACTCTGTACATGGTGTCGCGCCTCTTGCTAACAGGTGGAACCGTGAGCGGGGCTTCCCACATGTGGAGCATAAGGTCCTGTAGGATCCGATGCACCAGTAATGTAGCTGCTTCCTTGGGTGTGGGAGGGTATTGGAGTATCTCCAATTCCTATGCCCTCTGTTCCTTTTCCGAGGCTACTGTGTTGGCGAGCCCTGCTGCCATGTCATGTATGAAGTCCTGAAAGGACATATCTTCTGGTGAGGATTGACACCGTTCCTGAGGTGGCGAAGGATCTGAAGGGATGTCTGAAGGAAGATTGGGAGAACCCCGTTTGAAGAACAATTTAACTATAAAGAATAAGAAAGACGTGGGCAGCATATGTACATAGCACGGAGCACAAGAAAAGATGCTTCAGAAATGATCTCCTGACGAAACTGCGGCAGTGAAACGCCTCAGTGGTACCCAGGGAGAGCGTCGAGATCTTCAAAAAAAGTGGTAGAAGCTCCTAGACAAAAAGAAAAGCTAAGTAAAATAAGTTATCCAACATATTCGTATGCACAGCAGCGGCAACAGAAAGGACAGCTGACTTACATGCTAGTTTCCGATTTTGAGAAATCAACGGAAATTTGATACGAAAATTGCGAATATGGTAGTTTTTACTAGGAGCAAAACCCTAAAAATCAACACAGTGGCAATGAGTTTATAAAAGGTCATTGATGCTATAAGGCACCACGAGAAAAAGAGGGAAGTCTGAGGAGGGTGTCGTGTTTAGTCTGAGACCTTTTTGCCAACTGTGGAGCTTGTACGTCAATAGGAAGTAGGGTATTAAACCTAAAACTTTTCCATAATTTGTTTCAGTTGAATGTATTTAACTTGGCTTCACAGATGCAATGGATCTGGCATCTGAAGAAAAGAGGGTACCGAGCTTTGCGGCCCGGTTCTGTCTTCCTCTTTTGGTCATCCCCATGCAGGAGAGACATTCAGTTGGAGAATGATCAGGTCCTAAACATTTTAGACACCAATCATGGGTGTCAGTGACGGAAATGGTACCGCCACACTTAGTACATTTTTTAAAACCACTAGTTGGCTTTTCCATGATTTTGGAAAAAAATGGGGCCTAGTGCCCAAAATGGCAGCTAGCACCAAAAACAGGAAAGTTTCTGAAAAGAAACAGTATAAGTCTAAGGGTTATTTTTTATTTATTTTTTTTAGGAAAAGAAAAGAAAAGAACCGGCGGTACCGGTAGGTGTCATGCGGTAGGCAAACGCGACCACATGAAAGAATTTTAAAGACGGAATTTTCTGCGGTGACAGGGAATAAGTTCTGTTGGCTCCGTTGAAAACGAAGAACTGAAGAGGGACAGTTGGAAAGGTGGGAAGGCAGCGCACATGTGCTGAGGGATGCTCCCAAAAGCGTTCCTATTGGACGCTGGGGAGCGTTCCCACGCAGGCTCCGTCGGTACCGACGATACCCATATGTGAGGACTACATTCCTGCTTGTTCCTGGAGATTAATAATAACATTCAGAGGTCTGAGGCCTCGAACGGGACTGAGAATGGTGCCAAGAATCAGCATAAAGCCGATGCTGCTCCAGCACCAGCTGGATCTCCTTGGGTGACACCCTTGTGGTGGAGGGACCAATCGTCAGGTCTGAAGACCCAAAAGAACTGGGCATCGGGCCCCACAGCTGGGCCAAAAAAGGCAGCAAGGCTGCATTCCAAGGCCACCATCCTGACCTCAAGGCCAGAAGGCTCCGCAGCCACTGGCGCAGGTACAGAGGGTATTAGTCCAGATGTCGACTCCATCGAGGGGATCCATGTGGGACATGGTGTGCCTGCAATGGTCACACTGCTTAAATCCATTAACCGAGGACATAGCAGGGAAAACGGTACCTGCGAGGTCAAACTCCAAGGTCCTGGTTAGGGAGGGTGTGAGAAAAAAACCTATGCACTGAAGAACAAGAAAAGAATGGACAAGTACCTGAAAAAAAGGTGACACCGAGGCAGCAGCAGTTCTGGGAACCGAGAAAGTGATGGTACATGACCGGATGAAAGAATAAAGAGAGACATAAACTGACACCCTTGGGCGGGAAGGTGAATGCGCATGCATGGTCTAAATCCCAAAGGCTTTCTGTGAAAGCTGGGAAGTGTTCATCGTATGGGCTCCGTTGGTGTCAATGTCACCCATATGTGAAGCCTGCTTGTTCTCGGAAAAATAAGGTTTCTTATCAGAAATAAATAGTACTGCATTGCAATCCATTCACAGATCTTCCAGGTGGGCCTTATCTGCTTTATCAGAGGTCCCAGGACAACCCTCTGTGTCTCCTACCTGAGTGAGGATTTGGCCAAAGAACTATTAAAAATTATTTCTTACAAATAGTTTGAACAGGAAAAAAATCCTGGGTAGCTGTAAATGAAAACTCCTGGTACCATGATCCTTGAGTTGGAAAGCAAAAGAAACTGGAGGAAACTGATGTAACAAAAATTCCCGGTACTGTAGTAGCAGCCTCATGCACATAATAAAGGACTTCTGTTCTGGCTGCACTCTCTACTTCTGTATTTCCTATTTTATTCTCATGCCACGGCCATCACAGGGACTGATGACTGGAAACAATCTATTCAGAGATGATCCTCCACTTCACTCATGAGCCAAGTTTGGCTGCAAATGAAGCAGCTGCCATATTCTCTCACTCCCCAGGTCTGAGTACACCACATCTGTAGCATTTAATTAACATTTCCAGTAATATTCCTGACAATAAAAAATGCAATGGTCTCCTTTAAACTCCCGACCAAAAGCTTTGACCTCTAGAGGCTGGGGAAGGTGAACTATTAAATCAATGAGTATCTTGTCTGTGCTACTGACCTGATGAATCACATTACCATTTGGAAGACATGTTTCTTGCAGAAGAAAGGACTTAAGGCAAATCTTAGATATTATGAAAGCAAGGAACTAAAAGGATTTTGTTCCAGTGCAGAGTTTCAGGTTTAAAAAACAGAATTTCAGTGGTAAACTCAATGCATTCAATTTAAGTGATGTCACTTACCTGTAACAAGGGTTCTCCATGAACAACAGGATAGGTCATCCACATACATGTGACGTCATCCTTGACGACTCCAGTTCAGACTTGCTCTCCCAGAACCCAGAAGATCTAGAAGATTCTCTGGCCATATGCTGCTGCTCCTCCTCACTACTCTTAAGGAAAATAACCTTCAACCCTAAGGGGAGATGGGGAGGGATTGTGTGGCTGATTTAGCCTGCTGTCCACGGAAAATCCCATTACAGTAAGTAGTTTTACTTTCTCCATGGACAGGCAGGATATAATTAACCACACACGTGGGTGACTTCTAAGCCGTGAATCAAAGATGTTGTTGTTAAGTGCCATCGAGTCGGTGTCGACTCATGGCGACCCTCTGAATAGTTGTCCTAAACTGTGTTTGGTCTTCAGTCAGGTGGCTCATTGTTGACAGAGTGGCACCCATAGCTGCTGTTATTGTATGGATCCATCTCATTGCTGCCTTCCTCTTTTGCACCGACCTTCTACCTCTAATGATCTCTCTCTTTGCATGATGTGTCCAAAGTATGAAGTAAATCTTGGCATCTGAGCATCTAAAGAAAGCTTAGATTTGATGATCTCTAGTACTGATGGTTTGTTCTTCGGGCAGTCCTTGGGATACACAGTATTCGTCACCAGCACCATAATTCAAAGGCATCAATTTTCTTCCTATCTTTTTCACTGTCCAACTTTCGCATTCATATGACGTTACTGAAAATACCATGGCTTGAACGAGTCGAATCTCTGTATGGAGAGAGACATCTCTGCTCTTGAGTCTAGCTCCTTCATAGCCATTATGCCAAGAGCAATGCATCATCGGATTTCTTGACTGCTTGTTGTATCTTTATTGATAGTTGATCCAAGTAGGTTAAAGTTATCCACTATTTCGATTTCTTCTCCATCAACAATGAACTTATTGATTTTGCCTCTTGTCAGAATCTTTGTCTTCTTTACATTAAGGTTCAGGCCCATTTTAAGACTATGTTCCTTGATCTTGAGAAGCAAATGTTTCAGATCATCTTCACCTTTAGCCCGTAAAGTGGTATCATCAGCATTGCTAAGGTTGCTGATGAGTCTTCCACCAATCTTCACACCTCAGTTGTTTTCATAGAGTCCTGCTTCTCTGATGATTTGTTCTGCATACAAATGAAACAGGTTGGGGATTAAGTATGCAATCTTGTCATATACCTTTGCTAATTTTAAACTATTCTGTTTCTCCTTGTTCCGTTCAAACTGTTGCTTCTTGATCAATGTAAAGGTTGTACAAGAGAACTATCAGGTGTTCTGGTATACCTATGCTTCTTAATGTGGCCCAGAGTTTTTTATGTTTTACACAGTCAAAAGCCTTACTGTAGTCAATAAAACACATATAGATAACCTTTTGCTATTCTTTAGTCTTTTCAAGGATCTATCTCACATCTGCGATGATGTCTCTCGTTCCTCACTCTTTCCTGAGCCCTGCTTGCACTTCAGGCAGTTCTTGTTCCAGCTACAGTTGTAGTCTCTGCTACATAATCTTGAGTAGAATCTTGCTGGCATGTGGGATCAGAGCAATTGTGCAATAATTTCCACAGTCAGTTGGATCACCTTTCTTTAGTATTGGTATAAACACAGATCTTTTCCAGTCATTTGGCCATGATGTTGTCTTCCAAATTTCCTGGCAGAGCCTTGTAAGTATGGTAACAGCTGCATCAGATTGCTGTAACACTTCAATGGGAATGCCATCAATGCCAGGTGCTTTGTTCTTTGACTTCTTTCATCACCAATGGTTCCTGATCATAAGGTACAGGTTGAAACAGCTGCTGGTCTTTATCATATTTGTATATTCTTTCCACCTTTTCTTGATCTTCTCGGCATCATTCAACATGGATCCTTGAGCATCTTGTAACATTCCAATTCGAGGCTGGAATTTTTTCTTTGAGTCAGGTAGCTTTAGGAAAGCCGATCTTGTTCTTCCTCTAATAGTTTCTGCTTGTATTTCCTTGCATGCGTCATTGTAGTACTTCTCCTTGTCTTGTCTTGCTGCACGTTGGAAATCTCTGATGAGTTCTGTGATTGCCTCTCTTTCTCCTCTGGCTTTAGCTTATCTGTGTTTCTGGGCAATTTTCAGAGTTTCTTCGGTCATCCATTTTGGCTGTTTTTGCTTTTTTACCTTTTGTAGAGACTTCTCACTTTCTTCTAATACAACCTTCTTGATGTCATCCCATAACTCTTCTGGAGCTCTATCATCTGGAGTTCTGTCATTTGTATCTAAAGTAGCAAACTGATTTTGCAGGCAGTCTTTAAATTCCAGTGGTATATTCTCAAGGTCATATTTTGCTACATTCATGACTGGCCTGCTCTTTTTCAACTTTAGCTTGAGTTTGCATACTAGTAGTTGGTGATCTGTACCAGTCAGCTCCAGGTTTTGTCTTTGTTGATGTTACAGAGCTTTTCCATCATTGACTTCCACAGATGTAGCCAATTTGATTTTTGTACAATACACTGGATGAAGTCCATGTGTACAGTTGCCGTTTGTGTTGCTGGAAGAAGGTGTTTGAGATGACTAGATCGTTGGTCTTGCAGAATTCCATCAGTCTTTCTCCAACTTTGTTTCTATTGCCAAGCCCATATTTTCCAACCACTTTGCGTTCTTCTTTGTTGCCATCTTTTGCGTTCCAGTCACCCATGACTATCAGGATATCATGTTTGCATGTAATGTCAATTTCAGCTTGTACTTGTTCGTAGAACTCATCAACTTCATCCTCTTCTGCAGCTGTTGTTGGGGCATATACTTGAATTATAGTTGTTTTGATGGGCATTCTTCATAGACAAATAGAAATTAAGCGTTCACTGATTGCATTGTATTTCATTACAGTTCTTGCAAGTTTCTTTTTGATTATAAATGCAACACCATTTCTTCTGTGTCTTTCATTTCCAGCATAGTAGACCATGTGATCATCAGATGCAAAGTGGCCAATGCCAGTCCATTTCAGTTCGCTGGCACCCAACAGATCGAACTGTACACATTCCATTTCATTCTTGACCACCTCCAACTTCCCTTGGTTCATGCTTTATACATTCCATGTCCCAATATATAAAACATCTTTGCAGCTTCTGACTCTCATTTCATGTGCAGCTACATCAGCAGTCAGATGTCCCGAGGGCTTTGATCCAACCTCATCATAACTGCTGGCTTTACTCTGAAACGTCTTCAGCTCTTCTACAGTAGCCAGTTGAATGCCTTCTGACCTGGGGGGGAGGGGGAGGTGTCTCATGTTCCAAAATTGTAGGGCAATTGGTTTTGTTGGGACTATCCATTGGATTTTCGTGGCAAGATATGGAAGCAGATTGCCAGGCCTTTCTTCCGTGCAGTTTAATTCTAGTGTTGTTGCCATTGTCACAGAAATGTGATCCTCCACTACCAACACCGTCCCATTCTGCTGCTGCCCAGAATGGTGGTTTGTCTTGGTCTGGCATTTCAGCTGAGACCTGTCCATCTTGGGAGACCCTGCCAGTAGTTAAGCTACCGAAAGCTTAGCCCTCAGCATCACTGATGCACACAAGCCCTCACAGCACGACAAGCTGAAAACCAAGTGAGATGTAGAACCTCACTTGCTGTAGAACCTCAGATTACTAATAGATGGTCCTTGAAATCAGCTTGCTAGCGCAGCAATAGGTTGAAGTAAGACTGGAGTGAAGGTTCTATGAGGTCCAATAGGCTTCCTAGGTTGGCAGGGGTGTCCTTGCAAGACTGAGGCCATGAAGTAAGCTTGTTGTGGTGGAAATGGAGGACAGAGAAAGCATAGTTACTCAGCTGTAGCAGGTGATCTCCAGGAACAGCAGGAATCAGTCTTCACATATGGGTGAAGTCCTCTGACAGAGCCCATGCAGGAACACTCCCCAGCTTCCAATAGGAAGCCTTTGGAAGTATACATCCACGTATGCGTGCATGCCTTCCCGCCTTCCCCGATGATTCTCTTCAGTAAGGTTCATAGCAGAGAAAAAACTACTACTCCTTGGGGAGGAGGGTGGGTTGTGAAGACTGATTCCTGCTGTTCCCAGAGATCACCTACTATGCTATCTACAGTAACAAGCAGGAATGCAGTCTTCACATATGAGACTCCCTAGCTCCAGGCTACTGGAGAACAGCGAGAAGAAGGGCCTGCTTCAAACTGGAAAAACCCCCGCTGAACAACAACATGGGGAGTCCAGGGCATCTAACAGACTCGGCATCCCCAGCACACTCCAATCGAGATGACAACAGCAGTAGTCTAGATGGATAGAGGACTGGAGAGAAGGAGGTGTAGTTAAGTCCCAAAGAGGTGCCAGAGTACAGCTTGGCCAAAGTTAACTGTCCTTACGAGAGTCCTTGTCTAGGTAGTAATGGGCTGCAAAGGTGTGAATTGAGGACCATGTGGCAGCCTCGCAGATCTCCATTATGGAGTGGGCTATGAATATGGCATTGGCCCAGACATTGTGAATGGTAAAATGACCCTCCAATATTACACCCACCTGAGTGTATGCAAAGGATACGAGGTGCGATCAAAAAGTATCGAGATTTGTACAATAACAGAAGAAGTATAACACTGACAGTTATTGTACACAGTCTCCTTCAAAGTAGTCCTCTTCCAATAAGACACACTTCCTCCAGTGTTCTTGCCACTGCTGGAACAATTTTGAAATGCCTTTTTCATTATGATGTGAAGCTACTGTGTTGAATTTTGCTTAATGGTCTCCAAATCATTGAATCTTCTTCCTTTCAGTGGTAATTTCAGTTTTGGAAACAAGAAAAAAATCAGTGTGTGAGGTCAGGTGAGTATGGAGGCTGATGGACTTGCTCGATAGTGTAGTTACTCACCTGTAACAGGTGTTCTCCAGGACAGCAGGAATCAGTCCTCACTTATGGGTGACATCGGCACCGACGGAGCCTGCACAGAGCAATTCCCCAGCTTTCAAAGAAAGCCTTTGGGATTGCTGCTACACATGTGTGGTCCTCTTCCGCCCAAAGGTGCATCTTGCTCAATCAGGTCCTCTAGCTTGCTACTAAGCAGACAGCAAAGGAAGGACAAAAATAGCAACTCTACAGGGGAGGTGGGAGGGTAGTGAGGACTGATTCCCGCTGTCCCTGAAGAACATCTGTTATAGGTGAGTAACTATGCTTTCTCCAGGAACAAGCAGGAAGTCAGTCCTCACTTATGGGACTCCCCAGCTACAGGCTATTGAGCCTGTAACCCAAAACGCTTCTGCAAGGTCGTGAGCAGAAGTCGATGCCCGAAGGAGCCTGAGTCTTTGGG
The DNA here is from genome assembly GCA_033557465.1 of Ichthyophis bannanicus. Taxonomy (NCBI): domain Eukaryota; kingdom Metazoa; phylum Chordata; class Amphibia; order Gymnophiona; family Ichthyophiidae; genus Ichthyophis; species Ichthyophis bannanicus. Next base: position 22,689,894 of record CM066041.1, read on the forward strand.
TCCCTGGGGCGGAGCTCTTGGTAGCCGTCAAAGAAGAGTCAGAGGGAAGGAGTTGCTTATACCCCGAAGAGATTACAGCCTGGCCGAAGGCGCTGTCCTGGCGGGACTCCATCTCCAGGCAGTAGTGGACAGTGAAAGTGTTTGCTGAAGACCAGGTCGCAGCCGGCAGATGTCCATTAGAGGCACAGAGCGCAGCGAAGCCACCGATGCCGTCTTGGCTCAGACGCCATGCACGGTGACCCACCGATCCAGTGGGGCACCCGCCTTTGTTTGGGCGAAGGGAATGCAGTCCGCCACCCAGACGGAGATGGTGCGCTTGGTGACTTCCTGCCCCAGGCGATTGGGGTCGTAGGCGACAAAGAGAAGACTGGATTTGTGATGATCCTGGGTATGCTGCAGGTAGAAGGCAAAAGCCCTCTTGCAGTCGAGTGTATACAACACCGCCGATGCCTGGTTTGCATGCAGTCTCGGGAAGGAGGTCAGTAGGACTATCTCCTGATTGAGATGAAAGTCCGAGACCACCTTTGGTAGGAACATGGGATGGGTGTGGAGGACCACCCTGTTCCCGTAGAACATGGTGTATGGAGCATCAGCCATGAGGGCCTGAAGTTCGCTGACTCAGCGAGCCGAGGTCAAAGCCACCAGGAAGACCACCTTCCAGGAGAGATGCTAAAGCGAGCACATCGCCATCGGCTCGAAGGGCGCTCGTGTGAGCTGCATCAGCGCCACATTGAGATCCCACTCCGCCGGCGGAGGCCGGATGGGAGGCTTGGAAAGCAATAGACCTCGCATGAAGCGGGAGACCAAGGGCTACCCCGAGAGGGATTTCCCCTCGACTGGGAGGTAGTTCACCGAAACTGAATTTCAGCCCTGCCTCCGAGAGGTGGAGGAGGTACTGGAGGGATCCACCGGGTAGAGCAGAACAGGTCGATCTGAAGCTCGGAGCACCGGGTCGAGAAACGATGCCACTTCTTAAAGGTGTACGCCCATCTCATTGAGTCCTTCCTTAACGCGAGGAGGATCTCCTCGACGTCCACCGGGAAACGCAGTGGAGCTAAGGTGACCTGTTCAGTCGCCAGGCTGCAAGGGACAGCGAGGCCAGGTTCGGGTGGAACACCTGACCCTCCTCCTGCATCAACAGGCCCGGGGGCACAGCCCAGGGGGACTGGGGGCTCGGATGTGAGCTGGAACAGAAGCGGGAACCAGAGCTGTCGAGGCCATGAGGGGGCCACGAGGATCACCGAAGCTCGGTCCCGTTGAGCCTTGTGGAGGGTCCTTGCAATGAGAGGAGTGGGAGGGAACGCGTAAAGAAGGCTTGAGGTCCAGTTCAAGAGGAACGCATCCAGGACCACCCTGCTCGGGTGCGGAACCGGGCAGCAGAAGAGGGGTAGCTGCGCGTTCACAGGACTGGCAAACAGGTCCATGGATGGGGTCCCCCACTGATGGAACAAGACGCCGGCGACCTCCGGGTCCAAGCGCCACTCATGTGGGTGGAGGATCCTGCTGAGCTTGTCCGTGAGGACATTCTCCTGGCCTGGGAGGTAGACCGCTCGCAGCGTCATCCCCCAGTGAGACGCAAAGGAGCAAAGGAGGGTCGCCTCTCGGCAGAGAAGGCGTGATCCCGTTCCTCCCACTTTGTTGATGTAAAACATGGCTACCCTGTTGTCAGTCTGCACGAGCACCGACTTCCCCCTCAGATAGCCCTCGAAGGCCCTCAGGGCCCATCGGACTGCCTGAAGCTCAAGCAGGTTGATCTGCTGCAGAGACTCCTTGGGCAACCACTGACCCTGGGTGCACAATGCGCTGCAATGGGCTCACCACCCAAGCAGGGAAGCATCCATCATTAGGACGAGCTTGTGCTGCGGGATCTGGAAGGGCATTCCCCAACAGAGACTTCGGGGGTCCCACCACCAACTCAGGGAATCGTGGAGACTGCGGGAGACCCGTGAATAGCCAGTCGTCAAGGTAGGGGAAGACGGGTATGCCCTGCCACCTGACGGAGGCTGCGGAGAGGCACTTTGTGAAGACCCGCAGTGCGGACGCGAGCCTGAAAGGGAGCACTCTGTACTGGTGGTGTTCCCCCTGCACCCTGAAGCGCAGATACTGCCTGTGCTGCGAGTGAACCAGGATGTGGGTATAAGCGTCCTTGAGGTCCAAGAAGCATAGCCAATCGCCCTGCTGAAGGAAGGGCAGCAAGACGCCACGTGTTAACATCTTGAACTTCTTCCGCACCAGGAACTTGCTGAGGTTTCTGAAGTCGAGGATGGGGTGCAGGTCCCCCGTTTTTTTCGGGATGAGAAAGTAGCGGGAGTAGAACCCCTGACCCTGAAGGTGCTGTGGTACCTTCTCGACCGCCTGTTGGGTGAGGAGGTTGTACAGTTCTCGCTGCAAGAAGGTCTGGTGTGTGAGGAGCCGAGCAGGCTCTGCTGGGGAGAAAGGAGGAGGGCGCCTGTCCAGGCGGAGACAGTATCCGTCTTGGATCACCCGGAGGACCCAGGTCCGATGTGATCAACACCCACTCTGGGGTGAAAAGAGACAAGCATTCCCCCACTGGCGGAGGAGCTGCCGGGGGGCGAGAGGCTATGCCAACGGCGTCAAAACTCCTGCACTGGCTGGGGTGGCACCGGGGGTTGGGTCTTAGGCCCTTTAGGCTTGCGGTGGCTGTGTGCACCTCCCTTCCCCTACGTGCTGGGGGTCGGTGCAGAGGTAGCGGGAAAGGTGGGTAACCCTGGTAAGGAAGCCCCTTCTTTTGAAAAAACGGCTTCTTGGTCTGCTGCTTCTTCCTAAGGAGGGAGGAGTTTTTGCGCGAGAGACGAGTTTGAGTCATGAACTCCACTTCTATCTCAGCGGCTTTATCCTCCATTGGTTTACCAAACAGTTGCTTGCCAAGGCAAGGGACATCCAGGAGCTTCTCTTGGACCCAATGCTCCAAGTCCGAAGACTGGAACCATGCCTGGTGTCGGGCCCTGATGCCGGCCGCTGCCACCCGGGCAGAAGACTCAAATCTGTCATAACGGCACGGGAGAGGTACTTTGAACACTCCGCAACGGATTTCAAAATGGTCTGGAACCTTAGGAGGGGGTTCACCTCCAAGGCCTGCGGTAAAGCCACCGATCTCCTTAGCGAGGTCACGCAGGAACATGCCCATATACAGTTGATATGCCTGGATACGGCAAGTGAGCATGGAACCTTTATGGGCTTTACGCCCCAGGGTGTTGAGGACTCTCTACTCCCTACCTGGGGGGACCGAAGAGTGAGACTTCGGGCTTGATAAATTGGAAGACTGGGCATCAAAATGGCAGATGAAATTTAATGTGGACAAGTGCAAAGTTATGCACCTAGGAAAGAAAAATACAAGCTATGGTTACAAAATGCAAGGTTCCACATTAGGAACCACCACGCAGGAAAAAGATTTAGGCGTCATCGTGTATAACATGTTAAAACCCTCGGCCCAGTGTGCAGTGGCGGCCAAGAGAGCAAATAGAATGCTAGGTATCATAAGGAAAGGAATGGAAAATAAAATAAAGGATATTATAATGCCTCTGTATTGTTCCATTGTGCGACCGCACCTTGAATATTGTGTGCAATTCTGGTTGCCGTATCTTAAAAAAGATATAGTGTTATTAGAAAAGGTACAGAGACGAGCCACCAAAATGGTAAAGGGGATAGAAGAATACCCCTATGAATACAGGCTAAAAAGGTTAGGGCTCTTCATCCTGGAAAAGAGACGGCTGAGGGGAGATATGCATAAATGATAAATTAATGAATGGAGTGGAACGGGTAAACGTAGATCGATTGGTTTACGTCATCAGAATATAGAAAGACTAGGGTACATGTAATGAAGCTACAGGGTAACCTATTTAAGACTAATAAGAGAAAATATTTTTTTCACTCAACATGTAATCAAACTCTGGAATTTGTTACCAGAGGATATGCTAAAAGCTGTTAATGTAGCTGGGCTTAAAAAAGGTTTGGACAAGTTCTGGAGGAAAGGTCCATAAACCATAATTAAAAGAGACCCAGGTTATCACTGCTTGACCCAATACAAGCATTGTGAAAACCTGTGCCTTTTGGGGAAACTGCTAGGTATTTATGACCTAGATTGGCCACTGTTAGAAACAGGATACTGGGCTTGATGGACCTTGGTCTGACCCAGTATAGCATATCTTATGTGCTTAGGTTCTTATGTCTTCCACAGTGAGGACTGAACTTTAGTTTCTGGGTCATAACCATGAACCCATGATTCATCCCCAGTAATAATCTTTTTGATGAAATCTGAGTCATTTTCAACGCATTCCAACAACTCCCTGGCTGCAGGGGAGAGGAGTTTTGGCACAAATTTTGCAGACATATATCTCATCCCCAAATCAACAGTAAGAATGCATTGTACCGACTCGAAACTGATGTCCATATCCTTAGCAAGCTCTCTGATAGTCAATCAACGATTTGAGCGTATTGCGGCATGCACTGCTTCAACTTTGTCTTCATTCCTGCTTATGGATGGCCTTCCAGAACACTCGTCACTGTCAACACTTTGGCGGCCCTTTTGGAAACGTTTATACCAGTCAAACTCAAGCGCGACTCATGCATTCATCGCCATACACTTGCAGTAATTTGTCATAAGTCTCTTTTCACGAATCTCCATGTTTCTGGCAGAATTTAATGCAAATTCGCTGTTCAATTTTTTTTTTACTCATCGTAAATCTGACAAATTGCTTTTACACAATACCAAACAGCACGTGATTTAAAAAAGTATAGGTGTGCTGCAGCCACAGCTACACTCTGCACATGCAGAGCACTTAAATATGTCACTGCATGCTTAACAACATCGTGGTGCAACATACAGCTACACAAGTCTGGATACTTTTTGATCACATCTCGTATGCAGTCTGCTATTCAAAAGAAAGTACGCATGGACACGGGAAGACCAAGTCGGTTAGGGTCAAAAGAAATGAATAATTGCAAGGATTTCCTGTGTACCTTGGTTCTGTCAAGGCACTATGCTAAAGCTAATTTGCAATCTAGGGTATGAAGCGCAGCCTCAGCCCTAGCTGCATGTGGCCTGGGAAAAAAGGTAGGAAGAATGAGTGGAGGAGTAGCCTAATGGTTAAGAACACTGGCTTGGGAACCCAGAAACTAGGGTTCAATTCCTACTAGCACTCCTTGTGGCCTCGGGCAAGTCACTTAACCCTCCATTGCCTCAGAAAAATCCAAGTTATCAATGTTTCAATGTAAACCGCTTTGATTGAAATGATAAAGTGGTATATAAAACCTGTTAAATAAATAAATGACAGACTGGTTGAAGTGGAAAGGAGAGACAACCTTTGGGAGGAAACACGGATGCATTCTCAGGACTACCCTATCGTGATGAAAATGTGTATAAGCAAGCGCCACTAAGGCCTGTAGTTTGCTGACTTGGCGAGCCAAGGTGAGTGCCACTAGGAAGGTGACCTCCCAACTAAGAAACTTGAGGGAAGTGGTGACAAGTGGCTCAAAAGAAGGCTTGAGAAGCTGAGCAAGAACTACATTAAAGGTCCAAAGCAACAAGTAGGGGCCGGATAGATGGCTTAGTCAAGAGGAGACCCCGTGTGAAGCGAGCTACCAATAGATGTGTGGAAACAGGTTTTCCATCAATACCCCGATGAGAAGTCAAAATGGCACAGAGGTAGACATGAATGGAATTGTTTTTTTTAGACTTGTAGAGGAGAGGTGGAGAAGATACAGCAGGAGAGAGTCCACCAGATAACTGAATGGGTTGAGGGTGTGCTGGGCGTACCAAACTGCAAACTGGCACCACTTAAAGATATAGGTGCGGCGCATGGAATCCTTGTGGGAAGCCAGGAGGATATCCTTAACAGCATCCGGCAAATTGAGTTTGGAAAGGACTACCTTCTCAACATCCAAGCTGTCAGGTGCAGCTTGTGGACAAGGGGATGAAGCAACGCTCCCTGATTCTGCAAAATCAGATCTGGGGCACATCCCAGATGAAGAGGCTGATGCTGAGCTAGATGAAGCAGCAGGGGAAATCACGGTTGTCGGGGCCAGAATGAGGCTACCAGGATCATAGTGCCCTGTTGGCCTGTGGCTTGAAAAGTGTTTTTATTTTATTTATTTATTTGGAAACGTTTATATACCACCCCTTCCAGAGATCAGAGGCAGTTTACATTGAACAAAAGTAACAACAAGGGACCATACATTGAACGTTCTGAACATTATAACATTACAAAAAAACAGTTGGACTTAGTTGAACATGGAGCTATTTACACAACTGAAGCTGAACATAGCAACTATTTACAGCTCGAGTCACCGCATCGGGGCTCCAGAAGGTACAGAGGTATATACTACATATGTGCGAGGAGTGAGAAATCTATTGCTATACTCTGCATTTGATATACAAGATCCAAACTATGACAATATAGCAAACTGCCTTATAGAAGCTGAAAAATGGCTAAGTGAAAACAATTTGAAAATCAATTTCAAAAAAACAGAGATATTGATCACTTCAAGAAACACAAATTATACACCACCAACTGACATCAAAATTCTTAACTTTACCATACCTATAAAGGAAAATATTAAATACTTAGGGGTCACTCTAGACAAGGCTATCAATTTCACAAACCATATCAAGAAAACAACCAAAACAATATACTACAAGCTACGCTCAATTCAACAACTGAGACCGCTATTAGAAATCAATGACTTTAGAACCATCACACAGGCTCTGATAACACCCCATTTTGATTACTGCAATGGGATATTAACAGGTGTATCTAAAAAAAGCCTAAAAATACTACAGATGGCTCAAAATGTTACAGCTAGAATAATCTTCAAAGCCAAACTGACTGATCACATCACCCCGATACTCTATTCATTACATTGGCTACCTATACAAAGTAGAATTCAATATAAAATAATATTGACCACTTTCAAACTGATAAACCAGATTGCCCCATCATACCTCACTACACTAATTCATAGACCTACAGAAAATAGAGTAAGACGTAGAAAGAACCTTCATACTATTGTAGTTCCCGACTCAATAAGAAAAACTAAACACATAACAAGTACAGGTGCCTTCTCATATGTAGCACCTTCTCTATGGAATAATCTCCCTGATCAACTAAGGGAAATAAAAGACCTGAAACAATTCAGAAAAGATCTAAAAACCTACTTGTTCACGCAATATTATTCCAACACAGATAAAGAATTGGATAAGACCTCTCATCCTCCTTAGATCTATGAACGTTCCCTCTAATACTTGCAATGCTACCCTAGATCTCCATAATATGCTCGCCCTAATACTCGCAAAACTACTTCCAATAGAAATCCATTGATAAAACCTCAATATATATATGTAAATAGTTTCAAATATTGATCAAATCTATCTATATATAGTACTGATTTCTGTTCTTTGTACTTGATATTAACTACCTGTATATAGTTTTGAATGCTGTTCAATATACCTGTATATAGTTTAAATACTGTTCGATGTAACTGCTTACCATAGCAATGTTTTATGTATTTGTTGTTTAATGTAAACCGCCACTGATCTTGGGAAGTGGCGGTATATAAGAGATTTGCAAATAAATAAAATAAATAAATATTGTCTTAGCTGAAGTAGGGTAAGGCTAAGGTTTTATAGGTAGGGTGTTAGGTTGGGTGGTCAGTCTGGGACTGCGTGGTTTTTTCGACGGGATGGTCTAGGTTATAATAGTACTGTGTAAATAAGTATGTTTTCAGGTCCCTTCGAAAAGCTTGGAGGTCTTTAGTCTCCCTAAGCTGGACTGGAAGATTGTTCCATTGTATTGGTGCAACATAGGAGAAAGCACTTTTACTTGTTATCTGTTCTGATTTTCTGATTGCGTCGGGTATTAAGATGGTATTGAGGTTCATTCTTCTTCTGTTTTCCGGGGGGTTTTGTATCAAGGTAGAAAGATGTGAGGGTGCAATTTTGTTGATTAATTTGAAGATGTTCTTGGTTATTAGCGGAATGGGCAGTGAAGGAGGAAAGCATCCGGGGCTTGATGGTGTGGAGACAGCACCCTGGAGCAAAAGTGAGGGACTTGCACGTTGAGCAGGATGGCAAAATGGTTGATCTCCAGGATTTCCCATAGCCAGAAGATGTGATCAACTCTTCTCAGATGACGAGCCCATTCATGAAATTGAAGGACCCGACTGAGACTGTCTGTGAGAACATTCTGATCGCCTGGCAGGTAAACGTCTCAGAGAACCATTCCATGAGCCAGGGCAAAGGTCCACAAGTGGACCGCTTCCCAGCAGAGTTGGTGAGAGCCTGTGCCTCCCTGTTTGTTGACATAAGTGGAGTGGAGGAGTGGCCTAGTGGTTGGGGCAAGGTACCATAGGCCGGAAGGTCGGTAGTTCAAATCCCACTAGAGGACAGCAACCTTGGGCCAGAAGGACTGGGGTTTCTAGTCCCACAGGTGCTCCTTGTGATCTTGGGCAAGCCACTTAACCCTCCATTGCCCATGTTCCCTGTATGTATTAGTGTATGTGTCTCATATCACCTCATGTTAAATGTATTTTAAGAGCAACCAACCTTTTTGTTAAAATGGTAAATAAAGGTAAAAGGAAAAGGAGACCGCTATGGTTTTCTAAGGAAGTAGCTGAAAAAGTGAAGAAAAAGAGGGAGGCCTTCATGAAATACAAGAGATCACAGAGAGAGGAAGACAGGCATCTGTATTTGGATAAACTTAGAGAAGCTAGCAAAGTAGTCAAGAAGGCAAAGATTCAAAAGGAGGAGGAAATAGCCAATGCTATAAAATGGGGGGATAAGACATTTTTCAGATATATTAGTGAGAAGAGGAAGGGCAAGAGTGGTATTATCAGACTCAAGGGTGCAGGGGAGGAATATGTAGAAGCTGATAAGGATAAAGCGGAATTGCTTAACAAATATTTTTGTTCTGTGTTCACAGATGAAGAACCAGGAGCAGGACCTCAGAAAACACTCACAAATAGGAACAGAAGCAAAGGACATCTTGAACAATTTTCAAAAGACTGTGTTCGTGAGAAATTATCTCAACTTAAAGTAGACAAAGCGATGGGACCGGATGGGATACACCCGAGAATACTGAGGGAACTTGGGGACGTTCTAGCAGCTCCACTGACTGACCTTTTCAATGCCTCACTGGAGTCGGGAGTGGTGCCAAAGGACTGGAGAGAGGCTCATGTGGTACCTTTACACAAAAGCAGAAGTAAGGATGTGGTTGAAAACTACAGGCCGGTTAGTTTAACTTCGGTGGTGAGTAAATTATTGGAAATGCTGCTGAAAGAGAAAAAAGTGAGGTTTCTGGAGTCCAGCGGATTACAGGATCCGAGGCAGCATGGATTCACCAGAGGCAAGTCTTGTCAGACAAATCTGATTGATTTCTTTGATTGGGTGACCAGGGAGTTGGACCGAGGGAGAGTCCTAGATGTGGTGTATTTAGATTTTAGTAAAGCCTTTGACACTGTTCCTCACAGGCGACTTATAAACAAACTGAGCACCCTAGGGATGGACCCTAAAGTTACTGCTTGGATTAGAAATTGGTTGGGTGGGAGGCGACAAAGAGTACAAGTAAATGGAGCTCACTCTGAGGAGAAGGATGTTATCAGTGGTGTGCCCCAGGGATCTGTCCTTGGTCCGATTCTTTTTAACATCTTTGTTAGTGATATAGCGGAAGGGCTTTCAGGTAAGGTTTGCCTCTTTGCGGATGATACCAAAATCTGCAATAGAGTAGACACCCAGGAAGGGGTAGATAACATGAGGAGGGATCTAGCTATGCTTGAAGAATGGTCTAGAATTTGGCAGCTGGGATTTAATGTTAAAAAATGTAAGGTCATGCATTTGGGCTGCAGCAATCCAAGGGAGCAATATAGTATAGGGGGTGAAGTACTTTTGTCCACTAAAGAAGAGCGGGACCTAGGCGTGGTAGTGTCTGATGATCTTAAAGAAGCTAAACAGGTAGAAAAGGCGACGGCAAAAGCTAGAAGGATGCTTGGGTGCATACGGAGAGGAATGGCTAGCAGAAAAAAGGAGGTGATAATGCCTCTGTATAAGTCTTTGGTGCGACCTCATTTGGAGTATGGTGTGCAATTCTGGAGACCGCACCTTCAAAAGGATGTGAACAGGATGGAGTCGGTGCAGAGGGTGGCTACTAAAATGATTAGTGGTCTTCATTATAAAGCATATGAGGACAGACTGAAGGATCTTAATATGTACACCTTAGAGGAAAGGTGGGATAGAGGTGATATGATTGAGATGTTTAAATACCTCCGTGGCATAAATGTTCAGGGAGAGAGCCTCTTTCAATTGAAAGCAAGTTCTGCTACGAGGGGACATGGGATGAGGGTGAAGGGAGAGAGATTCAGGAGTGATATGCGGAAATATTTCTTTACGGAAAGAGTAGTGGATCCGTGGAATAGTCTCCCAGTGGAGGTGGTAGAGATGAGGACAGTAACTGAATTCAAAAAAGCATGGGACAATCACAGAGGATCTCTAAAGGTAAAAAGGGGACTGTTGTAGTTGTTATGGCAGGACAGACTAGATAGGCCATGTGGTCTTTTTCTGTCATCATATTTCTATGTTTCTATGTATCCCACAATTGTGTTGTGACCACTTTGATTGAAGGATAAGGTGGCATACAAAACTGTCTAAATAAATAAATAAAGCATAGCAACCTGGTTGTCCATCTGAACCAGGATACATTGATCTGATAACTTATGGCAAAATACCCAAAGGGCATTGGTTATCGCTCTCAACTCCAGGAAAATGATCTGATGGAAGGCCTCCTGTTGAGACCATAGGCCCCGTGTGTCCTGTTTGGATGCAACGGTTGTTAGCGCTCATTTAGGTGGAGGCATCTGAAAAGGTAACCTTGCGAGAAGGTTGTGAGGCGAGAGCCACCACTGAAGGGAGTCCACTAAAAGAGACTTGTCTGCTACTGTCTCTCGAAGATGGCCCTTCGCTTGCTTCCATTGGGAGAAGAGAGTCCACTGTGCTTGGTGCAGGCGAGTGTAGGGGACCACATGGACCGTGGAGGCCATGTGACCTAACAGACGAAGCATGCATCTTGCCGTAGTGTGATGACTGTGCTGGATGATGCTTGCCAGTTCTGTGAGGTGTTTGAGATGGTCCTTGGGCAGGAAAGCTCGAGCCTGAGTCGTGTCGAATAGGGCATCTATGAATTCTAGCTTCTGAGTGGAAGAAAGGTGCAACTTTGGAAAGTTTATGGCAAATCCCAGTTGTTTGAGCACCGAGTCGGTGCATTGAACAGACAGATATATCATATGTGGTATTTCGCCCCTGATGAGCCAATCATCTTAGTAGAGGAAGACAAAGATATCCAGGAAGTGGAAACAGGCGGCGACTAACGCCATACATTTCGTGAAGACTCTTGGGGCGGACTCCAGGCCAAAGGACAGGACACAATATTGGTAGTGTCTGCCATCGAACATGAAGCAGAGATACCGCTTGTGAGACAGGTGAATGAGGATGTGTGTGTATGCATCCTTTAGATCCAGAGAACAGAGCCAATCATTCCTCTGAAGATAGGGCAGTAGGGTTCCTAGAGAAACCATTTTGAACTTCTCTTGTATTAGGAACTTGAGGTTCCAGAGGTCTAGGGTGGGACGGAACCCTCCTGATTTTTTAGGGATAAGAAAATATCGGGAGTAAAACCCTAACCTTTCTTGTCCACAGGGAACAAGTTCTATTGCACCATCCCTCAGAAGGGTGGTGACTTCCTGCTATAAGAGACCGATGGAAAGGTTTGAGAGGATACTCCCTTGGAAAGAAGGGAGGAGATAACTGGGAGAAATGTAGAGTCTGGGGCTCTGATGTTATGAGGTGCCACCTGTGGGCAAAATGGACCAGTCTGTCCCCTAAGTGAGTAGGCTGCGGCTCCTTAAGGGGGAAAATGGCAATATTCTCCAGAAAGTAGTCAAAAGCTAGCCCCAGATTGGGGCTGCGGGGCTGGTTGAGGCTTAGGCGGCTTGGGTTGGTGAGGAGCCTGAGCCTTCTGTTGGCCCTGGTGAGCATGATAGGCCAAGTAAGTAGGATAAGAGGGGTAATACTTCATTTTCTTAGGGTAAAAGAGTTTCTTAAGAGGCCTTCTTTCTAGAAGGGTCAGCTGTCTTACGAGAGAGATGCTTCATGGTAAGGTCATCAGTCTCGATTTCACTGGTCTTCTCCCTCCAGCCTTTACCAAAGAGGGTTCTTACCTCGACAGGGAATGTCTGCTAGCTTGTTTAGACCCACTGTTCGAGGACCAAAGACTGCAACCAAGCCAGCCTTCTGGCCCCAATGCACACCGCTGCAGCTCTGCTGGTAGACTCAAAAAGAGTCAAAAACTGCTCTAGTGATGAACTTGGAATAGCCTTGACCATACTTGACTAGGGACTGGTAGACATCCAACTTCTCTGAAGGAATTATGGCAGAGAACTCATCAAGATCCTTCACAATGTCTCTAAGGAAAATACCCATACAAAGCATATAGGAATTAATGCGATAAGCCAACATCGATGTCTGGAAGAATCGGCGGCCAAAGGCATCAAGGGTATGCAATTCCTTCCCCGGAGAAAATGAAGAGTGGTTCTTGGTACTTCTGATTTGGTGCATGGCCAACTCAACCACCACAGAATGGTGAGGGAGTTGAGGCTTTTGGAATTTCAGGGAATTGAAAATCCGGTACATGGCATCTAGCCTTCTATTAACTGACTGAACTGAGAGGGATCACCCACATCCTAAACATGAGGACCTGCAGAATACAATGACCTGGAAGAGTAGCAGCCTCTTTAGGAATCGAGGGATACTATAGTATTTCCAGTTCCTCGGCTCTCGGTTCTGTATCGGTGTCTACAGAGAGCGCCTCGGCCATGTCTCAAATAAAGTCCTGGAAGGACATGTCCTCAAGCGGGTACCAGCGACACTCATGAGGTGGTGAAGGGTCTGATGACACATCATGGTGCCTCTGTGAAACAGGAGACTCGGCCTCCGATTCTCAGGCATCGGAATCAGAGAGGAAGTCAAAGCAGCGTCGGTCAACATCACGTCTCTGTTGCCGATGGACGATCCTAATGCCTTGAGGCATCGGAACCATAGAAGCTCGAGGGCAGTTCCTCCTGCAGCTGATGGGACTTGGCTAGTTCCAGGCTCGGCAGAGAGACATGCCTGGTGCACTTTGACCCCCCCATTGGCGCAAAAACGCTTAAGCTTTAAATGACTGTGGTTTCCTGATTGCAGCTTCTCATTAGATTGCTGGTTTTATGCGTACAAGGTCCATGTGTCCTAAAGGCAAGTACTTCATCATTTTCATGCCCTATACTTTTTAGCACATTAAGAAAGTTTCTTTTTAATTTAATGTTTGCTGCTTTAGAGTTTCATGGTTTTGATTGTTAGCATCGAAACATTGGTTTTCACCACACAGGACTGCTACAAGCGGTCGATCTCCAGTTTTTTGAGCTTTAAATTACCTTGAGTTTTTACATATTCTTACTGGATCGATGGTTCTACTTATATTGGGTCCAGATGGTTTAATTTTCTATTATGCCTTTTAAGACATGAATTCTTACCATTCCCGTTCTCATTTGATAGCAAAGTAATATTTTTGTTTCACATCACAGGGCCGCTAGATACGGCTTATTTCCTGTTATATCAGGAACAGAGTAATTTTCATACCAGGTATTGCTTCTCATCCCTCCACTCTATTTATGTGTTGTCTTTTCTGCACAATATGTTACTTTTTGTAATTGAATGCACATATTCTTATTTTACTTGTACCCTTTATGTTCCAGTGCCTATTGCTTTCATTGCACAGTAATTTTTAATGACACATATTCCTTCTTTTTGGTTTCACACAAGAAAGTCTCTTTCTACAATTTTGGTGCCATATTTTGTTATTATTCCTAAGAGCATGATCATTGTAATTTTTATTTTTAATCATATTATTTATTATATATGTTTTATGATTTGGTTACAAATATTGTTTGATGTGTTTACTTCAATTTTTGATGTACTGAAAGTAGTATTTGTTTTTAATGTATATGTATGTTTTTATTTGAGGCTTATATCCCCTGAGGAAGGCGCTAGCTGAAACATGTTGGGGTTTTCTACAATAAAGCCTATAAAACATTCTTGGGTGGACTCTGGTATAGGACTCTGGGCCACCGTTTCAAACAATGGTAGAGGCTCTCCAGAGGCCGAAGCCTCGGTAGCACTTCTGAGTCCCTCTTGAGCTTTGGAGGTGGTTTTCTCCTGCCAGGGCTGTTTAGCTGGCCATTCTTGGTTTTCAGCTTTGGAGTCCCGCCGAGGCAGGCTCCGGTGCTGATATCCAAGGGATCGATCCAGGGAATCGGCATCGGTCCTCGACGTCAAAGACTGAGCTGCTGATGTGACATCAGTGGTCGGTCTCCAGTACTCTGGCCTCTGGGTTCCGAAGGAGCACGGGAACTGCGTGAAGAACAGAAGCCCCGAGAGGGAGTCCACACCGAAGAGGAGTGTGCTAAGGGCACCAAGTCAGATCCAAAAAGAATCTCACATTGCTTTACCTGGTTTTGTAAGCCTTTTTTCGTTATTGCTGAAACAGGTTTCAAGAGGCAGGGTTGTGGTCAGGCCCCAAACACTGTAAGCACCAATTGTGCTTGTCAGTAACCAAAATGGTGAAGTTGCAGGAAGTCCATTTTTTAAACCACTGGCTGGCTTCTCCATGTTAGGAAAAACAGCTGTTACCAGGTCAAAAGATTCAATGGCGGCCGGAACAGACGAAAAAACCACGGGAACCGAGAGGTAAAAAAGAAACAAAATAAAATAAAAATAGAGTGCCAAAAAGGGCACCGGTGTCATCAAGCAATGGTCTCGAAGGTAGACGGAAAGGCAAAAAGAAGAAAAGGGACCCCAAAGGGCGCAGTGTCAGGACGAGCGTCCGTTGGGCTCTGTGGAAAAACAAAAACTGAAGAGAATCATCTGGGAAGTCAGGAAGGGATGCACGCATGCGCTTTATTTAACAGGTTTTATATATCGCTTTATCATTTCAATCAAAGTGGTTTACATTGAAACTTAAACTTGGTAATGTACATTAAACTGAGATATTGATAACTTGGATTTTTCTGAGGCAGATGTTCCCAAAGGTTTCCTATTGGAAGCTGGGGAGTGTTCTTGTGCGGGCTCTGTCGGAGGATGTCACCCATATGTGAAGATTGCATTCCTGCTTGTTCCTGGAGATTTTGTTATCTGTAATGTACACCCTGGCGTTACTCATGGCTACTGAATGGAGGCTAAGAAGGCGATGATATCAATAGAATACCATACCAGTTAGCATAGTGATTCCCAAACTTAGGGTCGGGACTCCAAATGGGGGTGACATTAGTGGATGGGGTCACAGAAACATGTTCATTTCTCTTTTTCTGTGGATTTTCACTGTGACCTATGCCAAGTCACCAGTCAGCATGGGGCCTGTGAGCCAGTGAACATACATAGGCCTTGCCTCCTACTGGGTAAGCTTCCTGTTAGACTGGAAACCCATGCTGAGTACTGGGATTTGAAAGCACACACTGCACATTGACGCAAAGGACACTTGTACTGACTGCTGCTGTTGTTCCTGCTTTAGATGAGTAGAGGAAGGAGAAGGAGGCGGGAGACCTGCTATTTTGATTTCATCATCATCTAGGGTCACATGAATTTTCAGTTGATAAAATGGTGTCATATGGGATAAAGGTTTGGAAAGCACTGATCTAGCAGGTCAGGAGACACAATCTGGGCAGGCTAATTATCAGTCTAGCTTTGCTACGGTGAAAAAGGAGGAGAATTCAACACCTGTGAGGGTGTCAGGACAAAAACAGTTTGGGCAGGTTTGGTGGTGGAGTAGGATTGATAAGGTCAGCACGTCTTTGGCAGGACATACGCTGAATATGCATGAGCACAGAAATGAGAATGCAGGAATGATTCCCTCCCCCCATGCACACTAACGACCAATGTTCCCTTCCCAGCTATGCGGACATGTGCGTGCACAAACAGCAAAATGCACAAAAACATAATACAAAGACAGTTGTTATAAAGTAGCACAGAGGAAATGAACCTATTTGCATCTACTTAATCACAGCATTAAGCGTGATTACTTAGTTTAAATTGTTGCGCTGCTCAATTGGCTCTTTGGGATAGTGCTATAATATCAATCATAGACTGTTAAAATTTAATAACGACAGCACTGCCAGCAATATTCTCTCTAGGCTGTGTAAGAGTGCTACTGCATACAAATTAAGCGCTATGCAGAGTCCAGCTTTCATCTTTGCTGAGTTCTGCTTTGCAGCTCACCACACCCTCTGCAACTTTCACAGGCCATCACGAGACAACAATTGTCCTGTGACTTTGCCCTCATAAGACAGTAGTCCAGATACAGGTGCACCTGGAGCCCCTTATAATGTAGAGCCACTGCCACAATCATCACAACCTTAGAAAAGGTTATGGGGCAGTCGCCAGACCAAAGGGCAAAGCAACAACTGAAAATGCCTTTGCAGGATGGCAAACCATAGAAACGGCTGCTGTTTCTCCGGAATGGGAATATGGAAAATATGCCTCGCTAAGTCCAGAGAAGATAAGAAGCACCTTCTTCCTGAATGCTTGGATGATAGAACCTGAGCATCTCCATCCGAAACAGACACACCCACAGACAGGAATCATCGGTCTGAAGGCACGTCCTTTCTGGGGGACCACAAAATAAATGGAGTATCTTCCCACACCCTGCTGGAAAGGGGCTACAGGCACAATGGCTTGCAGCTGGAAGAGACTCTCTAGGTTAGCCTTCATAAAAACATAAGAAATGCCATACTAGGTCAGACTAAGGTCCATCAAGCCCAGTATCCTGTTTCCAACACTGGCCAATCCAGGCCACAAGTACCTGGGAGGATCCCAAGAAGTACACAGATTCCACACTGCTTATCTTAGGGTAAAGCACAGTTACTTACCTGTAACAGGTGATCTCTGGGAACAGCAGGAATAAGTCTTCACATATGGGTATCGTCGGTACCGACGGAGCCCGCGCGGGAACGCTCCCCAGCGTCCAAAAGGAAAGCTTTTGGGAGCATCCCACAGCGCCTGAGCACTGCCTTCCCGCCTTTCCTAACTGCCTCTCTCCAGTTCAAGTTTTAAGCTGAGACAGAGAGAGAGAGAGAGAGAGAGAAAGGAAAGATAGATAGAGAGATACAACTCCTAGGGGAGGTGGGTGGGTTGTGAAGACTTATTCCTGCTGTTCCCAGAGATCACCTGTTACAGGTAAGTAACTGTGCTATCTCCAGGAACAAGCAGGAATGAGTCTTCACATATGGGGACTCCCCAGCTAGAGATGCCTGGGAGATCACCCAGGTTGTGAGTCCCTGGGAAGGGCTCTACCTCCACCCATGAATCTCAGGCATCCAGCCAGGGATGGAGGGTAGGAGCTGGTTAGGTATGGAACAGGTGTTTGAGAACAGCCTGACCAAACAAGGCATCCCGGCGGGAGTCCTTGTCCAAACAGTAATGGGCTGTGAAGGTATGAACCGAGGCCCAGGTGGCCGCTTGACAGATCTGATCGATGGACACAGAATTTAGATGAGCCATAGAGGCTGCCATGGCCCTCACATTGTGAGCTGTGACATGGCCCTCCAGAGAAAGATTCTTACTCTGGTAAGCGAAAGAAATGCTTTGAGCAATCCAATTGGATAGAGTTCTTTTAGAGACTGGAAGTCCTAAATGAGAGGGATCAAAAGCAACAAAGAGCTGAGAGGACTTTCTAGGTTGCTGTGTCCTTTGTAAGTAAAAGGCAAGAGCTCTTTTACAATCCAGGGTATGAAGATTCCTCTCTGCACTTGAAGCATGAGGTCCTGGAAAAAAGACAGGTAAATAAACCTCCTGGTTCAGGTGAAAAGGTGAGACCACTTTAGGCATAAAGTGTGGATTAGTCCTGAGGACTACCTTGTCATGATGGAACCTGGTATAAGGAGGATAAGCCACCAAGGCTTGCAGCTCACTGATGCGGCGAGCTGAAGTGACTGCAATGAGAAAAATAACCTTCCAGGAAAGGAATTTCAAGGAGGCAGTGGCTAAGGGTTCAAAGGGTGGCTGCATCAGCTGGCCAAGAACCAGATTCAAATCCCATGCCACTGGAGGTGGTTTGATGGGAGGTTTGGTTAAAAGAAGGCCTCTCATGAATCTTGCTATAAGAGGATGAGAGGAAATAGGCTGTCCATTGAGAGGTTTAAGGGATGCTGCAATAGCACTCAAATGGACTCTTACTGAATTTGTTTTAAGGCCTGCATGGGATAAATGCAGCAAATACTCTAGTAAAGAATTCAGAGGTATTGCAAGAGGGTTAAGACCCTTCTCTGCACACCAAATGGTAAACCTTTTCCATTTAAAAGCATAGGAATGTCTAGTGGAAGGCTTTCTGGAAGCATAAAGGATATCCTTTACTTGCTGAGAAAGATGCAAATCTTGAAGGTCTAGGCCTTCAGCAACCAGGCTCTGAGGTGAAGAGACTGGGGATTTGGGTGCCACAACGTTCCCTCCTCCTGGGACAGGAGGTCTGGAGCAGATCCCAAGTCCAGGGAGGGAGCTTGAGAGAGATGCAGAAGTAGAGGGTACCACACTTGGCGTGGCCAGTGTGGTGCTATGAGGATCATAGACCCCTTGTCTCTCTGAAGTTTGAACAGTGTCTTGGGAATTAGGGGAATGGGTGGAAAGGCATAGAGGAAGTCTTGCCCCCAGTGGAGGAGGAAGGCATCCCTGGCCTGAACTCCCTGACACGGAATTCTGGAACAGAACCGGGGAGGTTTGGCATTCCACGGACTTGCAAACAAGTCTATGTCTGGGGTTCCCCAAATTCGAAAAATCCTGGCTATCTGGTCCCCATGGAGGGACCATTCGTGTGGAAGCAGAACTCGACTGAGTCTGTCTGCCCAAGAGTTTTGAACCCCTGGAAGATACACTGCCATGAGATGGATTTGATGCTCTCTGGCGAAGGCCCACAATCTCAGAGCTTCATTGCAAAGCGACAGAGAGACAGTCCCCCCTGCTTGTTCACGTAGAACATGGCTACTTGGTTGTCCGTGTGGATAAGGACTGTCTTGTAGCTGAGCAGGGTGTGGAAGACTCTGAGAGCCAGAAAGATTGCTCTGAGCTCTAAGAGATTGATATGTAGAGATGTCTCCTGTGGAGACCAGATGCCTTGGGTGGAGAGGTCTTGTAGATGAGCTCCCCAACCCTTTGGAGAGGCATCTGTTGTAAGGGTTGCTTGGGGTATCAACTGTTGAAAGGGGGACCCCAGCAGTAGATTTTGAGTGGACGTCCACCACTGGAGGGACCAAAAAAGGCGACTGGAGGTTGCTATTTTGTCTGACAGGCATCCAGATGCCTGGGTCCATTGGGTGGATAGAGTCCACTGAGCTGCCCTCATGTGCAGGCAAGCATAGGGGACCACATGCACGGTGGATGCCATGTGGCCTAACAGTTGTAACATCTCTCGAGCAGTTAAATGGGACTTTAACTGAATCTGGGAGGCTAACTGCACCAAGCGTAGGCAACGGGCCTGGGGAAGATAGGCCCTTGCAGTGGTGGTATCCAGGAAGGCCCCTATGAATTCCAGAGATTGAGTAGGGGTGAGTTGAGATTTTGGGATGTTTATTACAAGTCCCAGATACTGAAGGATACGCCTTGTGCAGGCCAGGGAAGCCTGGACCTCTGACTGGGATGGAGCTCGGATGAGCCAGTCGTCCATATATGGGAATACAAATATCCCTAGAGTGCGTAGAAATGCAGCAACTACTGCCATGCATTTTGTGAACACCCTTGGTGCAGAGGCCAGACCGAAGGGAAGCACCCTGTATTGATAGTGCTTTCCTTGGAAAAGGAACCGAAGGAACCTTCTGTGTGTTGGATGGATGAGGACATGGGTGTTCGCATCCTTGAGATCTAGAGAACAAAGCCAATCCTGACTCTGGAGGTATGGAAGGAGAGTACCGAGAGAAGTCATCTTGAATTTCTCCTTGCATAGAAACTTGTTCAGTTCTCTGAGATCTAATATGGGTCTGTAACCCCCTGTTTTCTTTGGGATGAGAAAGTAGGGGGAGTAGAACCTTGAACCCTGTTGAAGAAGGGGTACTTCTTCTATTGCCCCTTGGGCAAGAAGGGTAGCAATCTCCTGACCCAGAAGGTCGAGGAGAGATGTTGGAGAATTGAACTGTCTCACCATGGTGTGAGGGGGAAGGTTTAGGAAATGGAGCTTGTAGCCCTCCTTTATGATGGAGAGGGTCCATTGCTCTGCTGTGATTTGTTCCCATCTGGGAGCAAAGTGAGCTAACCTTCCTGGAATGGTGAGAGGCTCTGGATGTTCTAGAGCCAGAAAGGCTAAGTTCTCTAGTTGTAAGTCAAAGGCCCTGAGGAGGCTGAGGCTGTAGCAGTCCTAGGAGCCTTAGGTTTAGCCTGTTTGGGTTGTTGCTGTCTCTTTGTAGCAAAACGACCTGCAGAAGAGGCCTGCTGACCATAAGCAGAATAGTATTTGCCTTTTTTGGGGGAAAAAACCCTTTTTGAACAACCTTTTCTTAAAAGGAGCAGAAGTAGACTTTGAAAGTCTATCTAAAGCCGAATTTTCAGCATCCATCTGGGTGGCCTTTGCTTGCCAATCCTTGCCAAAAAGGTTTTCACCTGTACAAGGAAGGTTACCTAGGCCATCTTGAACCCAGGGTTCCAGATCAGAAGCCTGTAACCAAGCAACTCTATGTGCACCTATGGCAATAGCCGAGGCTCTGCTGGCACCTTCAAAGGAGTCAAAGGCTGCACGGTTGGAAAACTTGGAAACATCCTGGGCATGCTTGAGCCAGGTGAGAAACTCCTCCCTTTTATCTTCTGAAATAAAAGGAGATAAAGTTTGCAGGTGATCTGTAATTTCCTTAAGAAACATTCCCATATAGAGACTATAGAAGTTGATTCTGGCAACAAGCATACTGGCCTGGAAAATTCTCCTGCCAAAGGCATCTAGGGTTCTGCATTCTCTCCCTGGAGGAGCAGAAGAGTGCCTTTTTGTACTCTTTATCTTCTTCATAGCAGACTCCACCACAATAGAGTGGTGAGGAAGCTGAGTCTTATGAAAGCCAGGACATGGAGGAACACGATACATGGTATCCAACCTGCGAGAATGAGGGGAAATGGTGAGAGGAGTCTCCCATATGCCCAACATGTGATCATAAAGAATTTCATGTATTGGTAAAGTGGCTGCCTCCTTAGGAGCCTTAGGATATTGTAAAATATCTAATTTTTTGGCTCTAGGCTCTGTTTCAGGGGCCACTGAGATGGAAAGGCCCCTGGCCACTTCCCTAATGAAATCCTGAAAAGACAAATCCTCTGGAGGAGACATTCTCCTTTCTGGAGAAGAGGGCTCCTGAGGATGGATCACCAATGCTTCGACAGAGACCTCTGATTCATCAGAGTCTTCAGAGGAATCGAAGTATCGCTTGTCTGGATGCTCTTGTACAGCCCGATACGCGTACCGGGTGGTATCGACATCGGGAGTGATCGGTACCGATTCAGTACCGATGGGCATCACAGAACAGTGTACCGCTGCAGTCGACACCGAAGCGGATGTCGATGCAATCGGTACCGGTGCCGGAACCGGTAACGGAGTTTGTTGCGGTACCGACGGTGTCGCAGCTTGTATGAATGCCGTGATGGCACGCTGCATGGTCAGGATATTCTGATCCATCGACGCAACCAAGGTCTGGATATCGGTACCAGTGGGAACCACCGGTACCCCAGAACATGGCAACAGGTGATCGGTCGAGGCCGAGCCATCGATGTCAACCTGTGACCCCATAGAAAAAGCTTTGGAAGCCGGAGCCTCCCGCCGGGGTAACTTTGCCGGTGCGGGTTCCTCGAGGGCAAGCCCGGAGGCATCTCGATACTTAGAGGGAGATTTACCCTTCGAGGACCGGCTGGATTTAAGTTTGGTTACCTGAGATCCATGTGAGGAAGAAGAAGCCCTGGAAGACGTCGATGCAACCGAAGCTGCATCCGAGGGAAAACAGGGTACTGAGCTTAGCTGCTCGGTTCTGTAGACCTCTTTTAGACATCATGGAGCAGGACTCACAATTCGCAATGGAGTGGTCAGGACCTAAACATTTTAGACACCATTCATGGGTGTCGGTGACAGAAATAGTGCCGCTGCACTTCGTGCATTTTTTAAACCCAGAGGTGGGCTTTTCCATGAGGAAAAATCTCCTAGGCCTAAGGCCAAAGAGAAAAATGCACCAAAGTGAGAAAACAGTAGTTTTTAAAAAAAATTTTAGAATAAAGAAAGAAAAAACCGGCGGTACCGGTCCAGCGTCGAGAAGGCAGACGCGCGACTAAAGAAATAAAATAAAATAAAGAAATTCTTCAGCGGTGACAGGAACACGACCTGCTGGCTCCGCGGAAAAGAAGAACTGGAGAGAGGCAGTTAGGAAAGGCGGGAAGGCAGCGCACAGGCGCTGTGGGATGCTCCCAAAAGCTTTCCTTTTGGATGCTGGGGAGCGTTCCCACGCAGGCTCCGTCGGTACCGACGATACCCATATGTGAAGACTCATTCCTGCTTGTTCCTGGAGATTCAGTGGATTTTCCTTCTCCTTCTTAATAATGGTTTATGAACTTTTCCTCCAGAACTTTCCAAACTTGTTTTAAACCCAGCTATACAAACAGCTTTTACTACATCCTCCGGTAACAAATTACATAGTTTAATTACTCATTGAGTGAACAAATATTTTCTCTTATTAGTCCTAAATGGGATACATTGTAGCCTCATTGAGTGTTCTTTAGTCTATCTACTTTTTGATGGTGTAAATAATCAATCTACATTTACCGTTCCATTCCATTCATTAATTTATAGGTCTCTATCATATCTCCCCATGGCCGTCTTTTTTTACAGGTTGAAGAGCTCTAACCATTTTAGCCTCTCTTCATAGGGGTATCTGAAAGCTCTACGCCGTGCTCCTATGGCTATAGCAGACGTTCTGCTAACAGACTCGAAAGAGTCTAGGGAAGCACGAGTAAGGAACTTAGAAATATTTTGAGCATGATCGACTAGCATAGAAAAATCTGCTCTTTTAGGCTCTTGGAGGAAAGGGGTCAAAAGTAATATATCTTTTGTGACCTCCTCAAGAGATAATCCCATATAGAAAATATATGAAAGGATTATTGCTGAAAACATGGATGCCTGGAAAGTTTGACATCCAAAGGCATCTAAAGTCTTAGCCTCACGACCTGGTGGATAAGAAGAGTGCTTCTTAGTACTCTTAACACGCCTCATTGCTGATTCTACAACCAGAGAATGATGAGGGAGCTGAGGCTTTTGGAAACCTGGAGAAGGGGGCACCTTGTATAGAAGATCAGTTGCCCTAGAAGGTGGGGATACCAATAAAGGAGTTTCCCACGTTCTAAATAGGAGATCCTGCAAGGTCTGATGCAAAGGAAGCATAATGATCTCCTTTGGATTGCAGGGGATCTGTATAGGTTGTGGATCCCCTGGTGCAGGGTCGTGACCAGGTATAGAAATAGCAAGTAACTAAGCCATATCAAGCAAAAAAGCTTGAAAAGAAATCTCCCCAGAGGGGAGTCCTCGAGGAAGAGGAGGAAGAACTAGAGCTGTTGAAGAACTGAGAAGAGGCAGTTGGGAAAGGCGGGAAGGCAGCACGCAGGCGTGTTGGGATGTTCCCAAAAGCGTTCTGATTGGATGCTGGGGAGCGTTCCCGCGCAGACTCCGTCGGTACCGACGTACCCATATGTGAAGACTCATTCCTGCTTGTTCCTGGAGATAACGGTAAATCCTTTTTTTGTTTTGGGGGGGGGGGGGGGAAAGAAGAATGGAGGAGAGGAAGTCATGAGCAAAGTGCTAATCCTCCCAGGACAACTCTACTGGGGACCCCTTACCGGGACAAAAGTTCGGCTCGCCAAGTCAGCGAAATCTGGTGGGGAGCCCAAGACCACCTCCTGGCAAAATCTCTTCAGATATGCTCTGTAGAGCACAGATACTCTGACTCAACAGGGAAGGCACCCTACAGTCGGCTGCCCAGGAGCCCAAGATCTTCAAGTTGCACCAGTCCAGCAATCACCATCTGCTGGAGACAGAAATACTGGAGAGTGCCCCTAGCTGCACCAATCCCAGTACCACTGATATCGTCACCGGCTGATTCTAGTTTTTCTCTGTCTCCATCATCTGCTGACAGAGGGACACTATCCACTTGTCTGGACTGGTCTAAGCAGAATGATCTAAAAATTACCATTTAGCAGAGGTCATATGAACTTGTGCATACATAAGATATTGTTCTAAAAGGGGTTATTCTTACTTTTCTCTCTGCTCCACCGATTACTTTTGCCACAGTATTGTGTACTAATTGCAGCTGGTGGGGTTTTTTCAGCCAAAAGCCTCATATCTATTCTACTGCAGCAATTTATAGCTGGTAATAACAATGTTTGTGCGACAATTTTAAGATCAGTTTGTGATAAAATTGACAGTTGCCAGACTAAGTTGAACGTCAAAACAGGCCTTTGCTATTATTTAGCAAATTGGGAGGTAATTTTATAAAACATTTTCACACCACCGACAATTTCTACAATATCCGCATAATGCTGGGGTGTGGGGGGGGGGGGGGGCTCCCCAGGTGAACATAAGAACATAAGATATGCCATACTGGGTCAGACCAAGGTCCATCAAGCCCAATATCCTGTTTCCAACAGTGGCCAATCTAGGTCATACGTACCTAGCAGTTTCCCCAAAAGACACAGGTTCCGCAATGCTTGTACTGGGGTCTTATGGACCCTTTCCTCCAGGAACTTGTCCAAACCTTTTTTAAACCCAGCTACACTAACAGCTTTTACTACATCCTCCGGTAACAAATTCCAGAGTTTGATTACATGTTGAGTGAAAAAATATTTTCTTTTATTAGTCTTAAATAGTTTACCCTGTAGCTTCATTGCATGTCCCCTAGTCTTTCTATATTCTGATAACGTAAACAATCGATCTACGTCTACCCGTTCCACTCCGTTCATTAATTTATAGACTTCTATCATATCTCCCCTCAGCCATCTCTTTTCCAGGTTAAAGAGCCCTAACCTTTTTAGCCTTTCTTCATAGGAGTATCCTTCCATCCCCTTTACCATTTTGGTGGCTCTTCTCTGAACCTTTTCTAATAACGCTATATCCTTTTTAAGATACGGTGACCAGAACTGCACACAATATTCAAGGTGCGGTCTCACCATGGAACGGATATAGAGGCATTATAATATCTTTTGTTTTATTTTCCATTCCTTTCCTTATGATACCTAGCATTCTATTTGCTCTCTTGGCCGCCGCTGCACACTGGGCGGAGGGTTTTAACATGTTATCCACAATGACGCCTAAATCTTTTTCCTGGGTGGTGGTTCCTAATGTGGAACCTTGCATTGTGTAACCATAGTTTGGGTTGTTCTTCCCTAGGTGCATAACTTTGCACTTGTGCACATTAAATTTCATCTGCCATTTTGATGCCCAGTCTTCCAATTTATCAAGATCCTCTTGCAATTTTCCACAATCCTCTTGGGTTTTAACAACTTTAAATAGTTTTGTGTCATCTGCAAATTTGATAACCTCACTCATTATTCCACTTTCCAGGTCATTTATGAATATGTCAAAAAGCAGCGGACCCAGCACAGATCCCTGGGGTACACCACCTTTCTCCATTGGGAAAATTGACCATTTAGCCCAACCCTCTGCTTTCTATCTTTTAACCAGTTCCTGATCCACAGTAGTACACTGCCTCCTATTCCATGACTCTTTAGTTTTGCCAAAAGTCTCTGATGAGGGACCTTGTCAAAGGCTTTCTGAAAGTCCAGTTACACTATATCAACTGACTCACCTTTGTCCACCTGTTTATTCACACCTTCAAAAAAACATAACAGATTAATAAGACAAGATCTTCCTTGTCTAAAGCCATGTTGGCTGTCTCCCATTAGGCCATGACTATCTACATGCTGAGTAATTTTATTCTTTATGATGGTTTCTACCATTTTTTCCCGGTACTGACGTGAGGCTCACTTGGCTGTAGCTTCCCGGATCACCCCTGGAACTCTTTTTAAAAATTGATGTTACATTGGCGATCCTCCAGTCTTCAGGTATTAGAGATGATTTTAATGATAGTTCACAGATTACTAATAGCAGGTCTGCAATCTCATATCTCAGTTCTTTCAACACCCTTGGATGTATACCATCCGGCCCAGGTGATTTGCTACTCTTCAGTTTATCAAATAGTTGTAATACATCTTCCCGATGTATTGCTATTTCCTTCAATTCCTCCGCACTTTTAAATACCACTTCAGTCATGGGTAACAACCCTACATCTTCCTCAGTAAAGACCGAAGCAAAGAATTCATTCAGTCTCTCCGCTATTGCCTTGTTGCCTCTTAGTGCCCCTTTAACTCCTCTATCATCTAATGGACCAACTGACTCTCTCACAGGTTTTTTGCTACGAATGTACTTGAAAAAATCTTTATTTCGCGTTTTTGCTTCCGCAGCAAGCTTCTTCTCAAATTCTCCCTTTGCCTGCTTTATCAATGCCTTGCATTTGACTTGCCAGTGCTTGTGCTGTTTCCAGGTTTCGTCGTTTGGCTCTTTTTTCCATTTCCTGAAAGATGCTTTTTTGGCAACAACAGCCTCTCTGACCTCACCTTTAAACCATGCGGGCAGTTTTTTGGACTTCCTTCCACTTTTCTTAAAATATGGAATACAGCTGGTCTGGGCTTCCAAGATAGTATTTTTCAACAACACCCAAGCTTGATGTAAGTCTTTAACCTTTGCAACTGCTCCTTTTAGTTTTTTCTTAACTATTTTCCTCATTTTATCATAGTCTCCCTTTCGAAAGTTAAAAGGTAGTACTGTGGATTTCCTTACTATCCCCTCCTCCACTAATTAAATCAAACACGATCATGCTATGATCACTATTGCCAAGTGGCCCCAACACCCTTCTCTCTTGCACCAGATCTGGTGCTCCACTAAGGACTAGGTCCAATATGGCTTCCCCTCTGGTCGGTTCATGAACCTGCTGCTCTAAGAAGCAGTCATTTATTTAATCTAGGAACTTTATCTCCCTAGCATGTCCTGCCGTGACACTGACCCAGTCGATACCGGGGTAATTGAAATCACTCTGAAATAGAGAGGTCAGGACCTAAACATTTGAGGCACCACTCATGGGTGTCGGTGACGGAGATGGTACTGCCACACTTAGAACACTTTTTAAAACCCGAAGCGGGTTTTTCCATTTTGAAGGAAAACGTTGGGCCTAGTGCCCAAAATGGCACATGGCACCTGAGGAGAAAATTACTGGAAAAGACTCCAGAAAGAAAGTTTTTGGGTTTTTTTGAGAAAAAAAATAAAGAAGAACCGGCGGTACCGGTGTAGCGTTGAGGGAAGGCAGACGCGACCACAAAAAAGAAGAATAAGTGAATTTCTTTTTTGGGGTGACAGGATACCGACGATACCCATATGTGAAGGCTACGTTCCTGCTTGTTCCTGGAGATAGCCCTTGTCTGTCTGGTATCCAAATGAACTCCTATGAACTCTAGGGACTGAGTGGGAGCAAGATTGGATTTTGGGAGGTTTATGACTAGTCCCAGATACTGAAGGATTTGCATTGTGCAAAACAGAGCAGAGCTGGCTTCTGGCACTGTAGGGGCTCGAATGAGCCAGTCGTCTAAGTAAGGGAAGACGAATATTCCCAAAATGCGGAGAAATGCTGCTACCACAGCCATGCATTTTGTGAACACTCTTGGTGCAGAAGCCAGGCCAAAGGGAAGAACCTTGTATTGGTAGTGCTTTCCTTGAAACAGGAATCGGAGGAATTTCCTGTGATTTTGATGGATGAGAATATGAGTACACGCATCCTTGAGATCTAGAGAACAAAGCCAATCCTGACTTTGAAGGTATGGCAGCAGAGTTCCTAGAGAGACCATTTTGAACTTCTCTCGTAACAAATATTTGTTCAATTCTCTGAGGTCTAAAATGGATCTGTGTCCCCCCGTTTTCTTTTAGAACAGTGTTCCCTGATGGGGAATGAGTACTTCCTCTATTGCTCTTTGAGCAAGGAGCATTGTGACTTCTTGACCTAAGAGACTGTCGAGAGAGGTCTGAGAATTGAACTGTCTTACAATTGTAGGAGGGGGCATGCTGTGAAAATAAAGCTTGTACCCCCTCTCATACAATGGACAGAGTCCAATTTTCTGCTGTTATTTGGTACCGTCTGTGGGCAAAATGACATAACCTGCCTGGGATGGTCGAGGGTTCTGGACCATTCAGGGGCAGGAAGGCAAAGCTCTCTAGAAAGGAGTCAAAGTCCCTGAGGAGGCTGAGGTGGCTGAGGTTTTGCAGCTTTTGGCTGTGTTTGTTGTCTAGGTTGTTGCTGTTGTCCCTTTTGGGCAGTCTGACCTGTTGGGTATAGGAAGGATAAAACTTCTTTTTCTTATTGAAAAATGGTTTCTTAGAGGATTTTTTCCTTGCAGGATTAGCTGTAGATTTGGACAATCTATCCAAGGTGATATTGTCAGCATCTATCTCATTAGCCTTCTCCTGCCAATTCTTGCCAATGAGATTTTCTCCTGTGTAAGGAATGTTTCCTAATTTATCCTGTACCCAAATTTCCAAGTCAGATCCTGAAGCCAGGCAATCCGATGTGCACCAATGGCAATAGCAGAGGTTCTGCTTATGCACTCAAAACAGTCAAAGGCTGCACGATTTACAAACTTGGAAACATCCTGAGCATGTTTGACTAGAGTAAGATACTCATAAGAACATAAGAACATAAGAAATGCCATACTGGGTCAGACCGAGGTCCATCAAGCCCAGTATCCTGTTTCCAACAGTGGCCAATCTAGGTCATACGTACCTAGCAGTTTCCCCAAAAGACACAGGTTCTGCAGTGCTTGTACTAGGCCAAGCATTGATATCCTGGGTCCCTTTTTAATAGTGGTTTATGGACCTTTCCTCCAGGAACTTGTCCAAACCTTTTTTAAACCCAGCTATACTAACAGCCCTTACTACATCCTCCGGTAACAGATTCCAGAGTTTGATTACACGTTGAGAGAAGAAATATTTTCTCCTATTTGTCTTAAATAGTTTACCCTGTAGCTTCATTACATGCCCCCTAGTCCTTCTATATTCTGATAGCGTAAACAATTTATCCACGTTTATCCGTTCCACTCCATTCATTAATTTATACACCTCTATCATATCTCCCCTCAGCCGCCTCTTTTCTAGGTTAAAGAGCCCTAACCTTTTTAGCCTCTCTTCATAGGAGTAGCCTTCCATCCCCTTCACCAATTTGGTGGCTCTTCTCTGTACTTTTTCTAATAACTCTATGTCCTTTTTAAGATACGGTGACCAGAATTGCACACAATATTCAAGGTGCGGTCGTACCATGGAGCGATACAGAGGCATTATAATATCCTTTGTTTTATTCTCCATCCCTTTCCTTAGGATACCTAGCATTCTATTTGCTTTCTTGGCCGCCGCTGCACACTGGGCGGAGGGTTTTAACATGTTATCCACGATGACTCCTAAATCTTTTTCCTGGGTGGTGGTTTCTAATGTGGAGCCTTGCATCTTGTAACTATAGTGTGGGTTGTTCTTTCCTAGGTGCATAACTTTGCACTTGTCCACATTAAATTTCATCTGCCATTTGGATGCCCAGTCTTCCAATTTATCCAGATCCTCCTGCAGTTTTCCACAATCCTCTTGGGTTTTAACAACTTTAAACAGTTTTGTGTCATCTGCAAATTTGATTACCTCACTAGTTATTCCCTTTTCCAGGTCATTTATGAATATGTCAAAAAGTAGCGGACCCAGTACAGATCCCTGGGGTACTCCACTATTCACCTTTTTCCATTGGGAATATTGGCCATTTAGCCCTACCCTCTGCTTTCTATCTTTTAACCAGTTCCCGATCCACAATAGTACACTGCCTCCTATCCCATGACTTTTTAGCTTCGCCAAAAGTCTCTGATGGGGGACCTTGTCAAAAGCTTTCTGAAAGTCCAGATACACTATATCAACCGACTCACCTTTGTCTACCT
Organism: Ichthyophis bannanicus; assembly: GCA_033557465.1. Classification (NCBI taxonomy): domain Eukaryota; kingdom Metazoa; phylum Chordata; class Amphibia; order Gymnophiona; family Ichthyophiidae; genus Ichthyophis; species Ichthyophis bannanicus. The sequence continues at coordinate 22,719,985 of CM066041.1, forward strand.
GTTTATGCACACCTTCAAAAAAACAGATCAGATTAGTAAGACAAGATCTGCCTTGTCTAAAGCCATGTTGGCTGTCTCCCATTAGGCCATGACTATCTACATGCTGTGTAATTTTGTTCTTTATGATGGCTTCTACCATTTTCCCTGGTACTGACGTCAGGCTCACCGGTCTGTAATTTCCCGGGTCACCCCTGGAACCCTTTTTAAAAATTGGTGTTACGTTGGCGACCCTCCAATCTTCAGGTATTACAGATGATTTTAATGAAAGTTCACAGATTACCAATAACAGGTCTGCAATCTCATATTTCAGTTCTTTCAACACTCTGGGATGTATACCATCCGGTCCAGGTGATTTGCTACTATTCAGTTTATCAAATAGTTGTAATATATCTTCCCGGTGTAGCGATATTTCTCTCAATTCCTCTGCAGTATCACCTTTAAATACCACTTCAGTCTTGGGTAACACCCCTACATCTTCCTCAGTAAAGACCGAAGCAAAGAATTCATTCAGTCTCTCTGCTATAGCCTTGTCTCCTCTTACTGCCCCTTTTACCCCTCTATCATCTAATGGTCCAATTGACTCTCTCACAGGCCTTTTGCTACGAATGTACTTGAAAAAGTCTTTATTTCGTGTTTTTTGCTTCCGTAGCAAGTTTCTTCTCAAATTCCCGCTTTGCCTGCCTTATCAATGCTTTGCATTTAACTTGCCAGTGCTTGTGCTGTTTCCAGTTTTCATCATTTGGCTCTTTTTTCCATTTTCTGAAGGTTGCTCTTTTGGCAGCAACAGCCTCTCTGACCTCACCTTTAAACCATGCTGGCAGTTTTTTGGACTTTCTTCCACTTTTCTTAATGCGTGGAATACAGCTGGTCTGGGCTTCGAGGATAGTATTTTTAAATAACACCCAAGCTTGCTGTAAGTCTTTAACCTTTGGAACCGCTCCTTTTAGTTTTTTCCGAACTATATTCCTCATTCTATCATAGTCACCCTTTTGAAAGTTAAAAGGTAGTACTGTGGATTCCTTTACTATCTGTCCTCCACTGATTAAATCAAACATGATCATACTATGATCACTATTGCCAAGTGGTCCCAACACCCTTATTTCTTGCACCAGATCTGGCGTTCCACTAAGGACTAGGTCCAGTATGGCTTCCCCTCTGGTCGGTTCATGAACCAGCTGCTCCAAGAAGCAGTCATTTATTTCATCTAGAAACTTTATCTCTTTAGCTTGTCCTGCTGTGACACTGTCCCAGTCGATACCGGGGTAATTGAAATCACCCATTATTACTACTCTGTTGTGGCTTTTGTTAGCTTCCTTGATTTCTTTGAGCATTTCATCATCCATTTGTTCATTCTGGCCAGGTGGTCGATAGTATACTCCCACTGCCATCACCTTCCCCTTCATAAATGGAATTTCAATCCATAGAGATTCTACAGCATATTTTGTTCCCTGCAAAACTTTAATCCTTTCTGACTCAATGCCCTCTCTAACATAGAGCGCAACCCCTCCACCAATTTGTTCAGCTCTATCATTACGATATAGTTTGTATCCAGGTATCACAGTGTCCCACTGGTTATCCTCCTTCCACCACGTCTCTGAGAGTGCAATCATATCTAACCTCTCATTTAATGCTATATATTCTAATTCTCCCATCTTATTGTTTAGACTTCTAGCATTGGCATACAAGCATTTTAGAGACTGCATTTTATTAATATTAATCTGGCTATTGGTAGGCATGGGTAATTGGGAATCTTTATGCTCTGTCTGCTCCTTACTCAAGGGCATTTGGGCTACTATACTCCCTTTTGGAACCTCACTGCTTTTGGTAGTATCCTTCAAGGATACCTTTGTCCGAACCGTGCGCTCCTGGGTGACTGTCGGCTTTCCCCTATTTTCTAGTTTAAAAGCTTCTCTATCTCTTTTTTAAAGGTTAATGCCAGCAGTCTGGTCCCATCCTGATTAAGGTGAAGCCCATCCCTTCGGAAGAGCCCCCCCTTTCCCCAGAATGTTCCCCAGTTCCTAACAAATCCAAAACCCTCATCCTTGCACCATTGTCTCATCCACGCATTGAGACTCCGGAGCTCTGCCTGTCTTTTGGGTCCTGCACGTGGAACAGGAAGCATTTCGGAGAACGCTATCCTGGAAGTTCTGGATTTCAACTTCCTACCTAAAAGCTTAAATTTAGCCTCCAGAACTTCCCTACCACATTTTCCTATGTCATTGGTACCAACATGTACCAAGACAGCAGACTCCCCCCCAGCACTATCTATGATCCTATCTAGGCGGTGCGTGAGATCTGCTACCTTCGCACCAGGCAGGCATGTTACCAGGCGATCCTCACGTCCACCAGCCACCCAGCTATCTACATTCCTAATGATTGAATCACCAACTATAACAGCTGTCCTGACCCTCCCCTCATGGGGACATGGCCCTGGAGAAACGTCCTCGGTGCGAGAGGGTTTTACATCACCTGGAGGACAGGTCCTAGTTACAGGATCACTTCCTGCCACACCAGGGTGATGCTCTCCTGTCACGTGACCTCTCTCCTCCATGGCAACAGGGATGCTGCCAGACTGGAGGTGGGACTTCAGGACTATATCCCTGTAGGTCTCGTCCATGTACTTCTCTGTCTTTCTTATGTCTTCCAGGTCTGCTACTCTAGCCTCTAGAGAACGGACTCGTTCCCTGAGAGCAAAGAGCTCCCTGCACTTAGTGCATATGTAGGACCTCTCACCAACTGGGAGATAATCATACATGTGACACTCGATGCAAAAGACTGGAGAACCCCCATCTCGTTGCTGGACCTCTGACTGCATCTTAGTTTAAAGCTTGTGTTTAGGTCTTTTAAAGCGGTATATAATAAGGATTGGTGTAGATGCTTATACTAATAAAAGTGTATCTAATACCCCTAATACACCCTGTGTACCTGAAACTAATTAATCACAGGTCCTCTGTGTATGACTGATTTGGATTAAGAGCTGCACCTGAGAGCAGCCCCTTTCCTCTAAGATGTCCAAGTACCTATAAAACTACAGTTTCCCCAGGGGTGGGTGGGTGATGGGGAGGGAGGGGGGGAGATAAGTCCTATTAAAGAGGGCAGTTACAAGGTACCCTGTCCTGAACCCTCAGCAGGGGGATGGGGGTACCACACAAGGCCCAGTTAATTGAGAGAGGCAAGGTAAGTACAGCTGAGAAGGCTGAATTAGCACACCACTAAGACAAACACTAAATAATTAAACAAACAACAGTTAGACAAACAGTAAATAATTAAATAAACAGCTAGAACTCACAGTAAGATGTCCCAGGAGGCAAAAATCCACTCACTAGCAGAGCTCTGTAAAAGTTCAGCCTTTCTCTGATCAGAGAAAAGCAAACTAAAACAGCCTATGCACACGTGGAGAAAACAGGAACAAGGTTACAGGATACCTCAGGGGGAGGGGGTCAGGGGGAGGAGTCACTCAGGCAGGCAAGGACAGGAAAAAGCTTAACAGCAGGCTCTGGGGAGAGAGAATAATTCAAAATGGCTACCACACACACAGGGGGAGGAGTCACTCAGGCAGGCAAGGACAGGAAAAGCTTAACAGCAGGCTCTGGGGAGAGAGATTAATTCAAAATGGCTACCACACAAGGCCCAGTTAATTGAGAGAGGCAAGGTAAGTACAGCTGAGAAGGCTGAATTAGCACACCACTAAGACAAACACTAAATAATTAAACAAACAACAGTTAGACAAACAGTAAATAATTAAATAAACAGCTAGAACTCACAGTAAGATGTCCCAGGAGGCAAAAATCCACTCACTAGCAGAGCTCTGTAAAAGTTCAGCCTTTCTCTGATCAGAGAAAAGCAAACTAAAACAGCCTATGCACACGTGGAGAAAACAGGAACAAGGTTACAGGATACCTCAGGGGGAGGGGGTCAGGGGGAGGAGTCACTCAGGCAGGCAAGGACAGGAAAAAGCTTAACAGCAGGCTCTGGGGAGAGAGAATAATTCAAAATGGCTACCACACACACAGGGGGAGGAGTCACTCAGGCAGGCAAGGACAGGAAAAGCTTAACAGCAGGCTCTGGGGAGAGAGATTAATTCAAAATGGCTACCACACAAGGCCCAGTTAATTGAGAGAGGCAAGGTAAGTACAGCTGAGAAGGCTGAATTAGCACACCACTAAGACAAACACTAAATAATTAAACAAACAACAGTTAGACAAACAGTAAATAATTAAATAAACAGCTAGAACTCACAGTAAGATGTCCCAGGAGGCAAAAATCCACTCACTAGCAGAGCTCTGTAAAAGTTCAGCCTTTCTCTGATCAGAGAAAAGCAAACTAAAACAGCCTATGCACACGTGGAGAAAACAGGAACAAGGTTACAGGATACCTCAGGGGGAGGGGGTCAGGGGGAGGAGTCACTCAGGCAGGCAAGGACAGGAAAAAGCTTAACAGCAGGCTCTGGGGAGAGAGATTAATTCAAAATGGCTACCACACACACAGGGGGAGGAGTCACTCAGGCAGGCAAGGACAGGAAAAGCTTAACAGCAGGCTCTGGGGAGAGAGATTAATTCAAAATGGCTACCACACAAGGCCCAGTTAATTGAGAGAGGCAAGGTAAGTACAGCTGAGAAGGCTGAATTAGCACACCACTAAGACAAACACTAAATAATTAAACAAACAACAGTTAGACAAACAGTAAATAATTAAATAAACAGCTAGAACTCACAGTAAGATGTCCCAGGAGGCAAAAATCCACTCACTAGCAGAGCTCTGTAAAAGTTCAGCCTTTCTCTGATCAGAGAAAAGCAAACTAAAACAGCCTATGCACACGTGGAGAAAACAGGAACAAGGTTACAGGATACCTCAGGGGGAGGGGGTCAGGGGGAGGAGTCACTCAGGCAGGCAAGGACAGGAAAAAGCTTAACAGCAGGCTCTGGGGAGAGAGATTAATTCAAAATGGCTACCACACACAGGGGGAGGAGTCACTCAGGCAGGCAAGGACAGGAAAAGCTTAACAGCAGGCTCTGGGGAGAGAGATTAATTCAAAATGGCTACCACACAAGGCCCAGTTAATTGAGAGAGGCAAGGTAAGTACAGCTGAGAAGGCTGAATTAGCACACCACTAAGACAAACACTAAATAATTAAACAAACAACAGTTAGACAAACAGTAAATAATTAAATAAACAGCTAGAACTCACAGTAAGATGTCCCAGGAGGCAAAAATCCACTCACTAGCAGAGCTCTGTAAAAGTTCAGCCTTTCTCTGATCAGAGAAAAGCAAACTAAAACAGCCTATGCACACGTGGAGAAAACAGGAACAAGGTTACAGGATACCTCAGGGGGAGGGGGTCAGGGGGAGGAGTCACTCAGGCAGGCAAGGACAGGAAAAAGCTTAACAGCAGGCTCTGGGGAGAGAGATTAATTCAAAATGGCTACCACACACACAGGGGGAGGAGTCACTCAGGCAGGCAAGGACAGGAAAAGCTTAACAGCAGGCTCTGGGGAGAGAGATTAATTCAAAATGGCTACCACACAAGGCCCAGTTAATTGAGAGAGGCAAGGTAAGTACAGCTGAGAAGGCTGAATTAGCACACCACTAAGACAAACACTAAATAATTAAACAAACAACAGTTAGACAAACAGTAAATAATTAAATAAACAGCTAGAACTCACAGTAAGATGTCCCAGGAGGCAAAAATCCACTCACTAGCAGAGCTCTGTAAAAGTTCAGCCTTTCTCTGATCAGAGAAAAGCAAACTAAAACAGCCTATGCACACGTGGAGAAAACAGGAACAAGGTTACAGGATACCTCAGGGGGAGGGGGTCAGGGGGAGGAGTCACTCAGGCAGGCAAGGACAGGAAAAAGCTTAACAGCAGGCTCTGGGGAGAGAGAATAATTCAAAATGGCTACCACACACACAGGGGGAGGAGTCACTCAGGCAGGCAAGGACAGGAAAAGCTTAACAGCAGGCTCTGGGGAGAGAGATTAATTCAAAATGGCTACCACACAAGGCCCAGTTAATTGAGAGAGGCAAGGTAAGTACAGCTGAGAAGGCTGAATTAGCACACCACTAAGACAAACACTAAATAATTAAACAAACAACAGTTAGACAAACAGTAAATAATTAAATAAACAGCTAGAACTCACAGTAAGATGTCCCAGGAGGCAAAAATCCACTCACTAGCAGAGCTCTGTAAAAGTTCAGCCTTTCTCTGATCAGAGAAAAGCAAACTCTTGCCTTTTGTCATCAGGAAGGAGGGGGCTCATAAGCTCCAAGTCTCCTGTGACCTCTTTAAGGAACATTCCCATATACAAGATATAGGAAATGATCCTAGCTGAGAGCATGGAAGCTTGGAAGCATCGACGCCCAAAGGCATCGAGAGTCCTACATTCACGACCTGGGGGATTGGATGCATGTCTCTTTGCACTTTTCATCCTTCTCATGGCTGATTCCACCACCATTGAATGGTGTGGTAATTGAGTTTTTTGAAAGCCAGGACAAGGTGGAACTCGATACATGGTATTGAGTCTTCGAGAATGAGGAGATGTGGTTAAAGGTGTTTCCCACACCCTTAGCATAAGATCATGTAAAATTTCATGAATAGGTAGAGTAGCTGCCTTCTTGGGAGCCTTAGGGTATTGGAGGATTTCCAACTCCTTTGCCCTAGGCTCTTTTTCAGGAGCTACTGTGATGGAAAGGCCTCGGGCCACATCACGGATAAAGTCCTGAAAGGACATATCCTCTAGCGGAGACATTCTGCGCTGAGGAGAAGAGGAATCCTCGGGGAGTACTCTTGTATCGGCAGAGTCTTTGGAGTCTTCAGACTCATCAGAGGATTCAAATTACCTCCGATCCCGGTGATTGTGCAAAGCAAGGTACTGGTAGCGATCAAAGTCGGTATCGGGTTGTTCCGGTACCAATCTATCGATGCCAGAGACAGACGCATGACTCGGTATGGGTGGCATACCCGCCGATGCTAACGGTACCGATGCCGTGAGAAGAGCCGCTAGACTGCGTTCGATAGCAAGGAATCTCTGGTCTATCGACGCTGCCGATGCTTGTGTGTCGGTACCGGTAGAAGCGGCCGGAACCCCAGAGCATGGCACCAGTAGTTCTGCCGAGGTTGAAGCCTCGAGAACATCCTGAAGCCCCGTTAGTGCTTTGGAAGCTGAAGCCTCCCGCCGGGGCAGTTTTGCTGGTGAAAATTCCTCAAGGGCAACGCCAGGGGTATCTCGATACTTAGAAGGAGATCTACCCTTTGAGGACCGGCTAGATTTATGTTTATAGTTACCTGAGATCCATGGGAGGAAGATGAGGCCCTGGAGGACGTCGATGCAACAGATGTCACGTCTGAGGGAAAAAGGGTGCTAAGTTTAGCAGCTCGGTTCTGCCGGCACCTTTTTGACATCATTCCACAGGAGAGGCACTCTGAAATAGAGTTGTCAGGACCTAAACATTTGAGAAACCAATCATGGGTGTCGGTGACGGAAATAGTACCGCCACATTTAGAACATTTCTTAAAACCTTTAGTTAGCACCAAGGAAAAAAGTTTCTAAATTAAAACACCTCAGAAACTTTTTTTTTTAAAGAAAGAAGAAAGAACCTGCGGTACCGGTATGGCATCGAAGGAAGCAGACGCAACCACAAAAACAAAGATTAAAGATGAAATTTTTCTGCAGTGACAGGGTATGTGACCTGTTGGGTCCGCGAAAAACGAAGAACTGGAGAGGGACAGCTGGAAAGGCGGGAAGGCAGCACGAAGGTGCTGTGGGATGCTCCCAAAAGCTTTCCTATTGGATGCTGGGGAGGGTTCCCGTGCAGGCTCCGTCTGTACTGACGATACCCATATGTAAAGACTACATTCCTGCTTATTCCTGGAGATCACAGTGTCCTACTGGTTGTCCTCCTTCCACCATGTCTCTGAGATTCCAATCATATCTAACCTCTCATTTAGTGCTATATATTCTAACTATCCCATCTTATTTTTTAGACTTCTAGCATTTGTATACAAGCATTTTAGAGACTGTACTTTATTCATATTAATCTGGCTATTGGCAGACATGGGTAATTTGGGATCTTTAAGCTCTGTCTGCTCCATACTCGAGGGCATTTGGGCTACTTTACTCTTTTTTGGAACCTCTCTGCTTTTGGTAGTATCCTTCAAGGATACATTCTTCCGAACCATGCGCTCTGTGCGACTGTCGGCTTTCCCCTATTATCTAGTTTAAAAGCTGCTCTATCTCCTTTTTAAAGGTTAATGCCAGCAGCCTGGTTCCATACTGTACTTTGAATAACGCTTAAGCCCCACATAATGTGTATTTGTACATAATGTATATAGTTTACACTGTTCTATACTGTTCTGTATTAACACTAGTTGTTTATCTTATTGTTATTTGGTCATATGATGTTTTATGTAAAACAAACTCCGATTTGTTAACTGTTGTTTATTGTGAACCGCAACTGAACTATGGAAGATGCGGTATATAAATCATTGTTAAATAAATAAATAAATAAATCCCGGTTAAGGTGAAGCCCATCCCTTCAGGAGAGCCCCTCCTTTCCCCAGAATGTTCCCCAGTTCCTAACAAATCCAAAACCCTCATCCTTGTAACATCATCTCATTCACGCATTGAGACTCCTGCCTGCCTTTTGGGTTCTGCGTGTGGAACGGGAAGCATTTCGGAGAACGCTACCCTGGACGTTCTAGATTTCAACTTCCTACCTAAAAGCCTAAATTTAGCCTCCAGAACCTCCCTATCACATTTTCCTATGTCAGTGGTACCGACATGTACCAAGACAGCAAACTCTTCTCCAGCACTATCTAAGACCTTATTCTAGGAGCAGAGGGTTCAGTAGATATAATGGTCACCAGATATGAGACTTGCCAAAAGAGCCTCCCTCTCCCCCAGATCACATGAATTTTTACTTCATTCAACACTTCCTTTCCTCTATTCCTGCTCTTATCAGACATAGGGATAATGTGCTCTGTGTCCAGGACTTACCCGGTGTGTTCAGAGGTCCTGGTGATGGGACACTGAAGTTTTGTGGTGTACGTGCTGCAGCTGGACTCTGCGATGGCTGAGGGGATGGGCTGGGGAGAAAACTGCTCGGAGATGGAGCTGGTCCAGAGCTGAAGAAGCAAAGCATAAAATGGCTAATCTTTCTCAGTAACATAATACAAAAAGGAATTCCAGCAAGGAAGCTTAAGAAAGAGGCTCCAGTGAAGCACAAATATCACATCCTTCTGTCTGATTTTGCAGAAAGTAGACAAAAATACAGAACTGGTTGCTGTCAGCTGGTGCTAAGAGGCTAGCTTATTAACAGCTGTAATTAATGCCTTCAAAAGGTAAATTACCACCATGACAGTATCACATCTACTACTATTACTACCACTAATGCTATACAAATGATTAGTAGCAGCAGATGTGATTCTATCATGGTGGTAAGTTGCTATCTTTTGAAGGCATTAATTACAGCTGTTAATAAGCTAGCCTCTCAGCACCAGCTGACAGCAACCAGTTCTGTATTTTTGTCTAATTTCTGCAAAAACAGATAGAAGGATGTGATATATCTGCACTGTGTATATTACAGGTATAAAAATCACTATCTGGCTCCAAGGTATTTGGAGAAAATGAAGCTGAAATGTCAGTGTTGCAGTGTGACAGAATTCAGGGTCAATTATAACAGAACTTCACCCTCTACAACTAGAGTCTGTCCCAAAGGTTTAAAAGATTCACCGAATATTTGGCTAAAGATTAAAAATTTGGGGACTGGGTATGGTATTAGCTGTGATCAGTTTCTGTTGTGCTATTGTTACAAGAGATGATCGTACCTTATTAAAAAACTTCAAGATGTATTTATTTATTCATTCATTAAACAAAGATTCACTGACACTTGGGAGTATGCCAGTAGCCACAAGCCACTCACCTAATGTTAGAGTTGGGCTGAGATGTTGGCTGGCCAGGCTGCGGAGATGGCTGGGGCTGAGGCGGAGGTGGCATAGACTGCGGAGTCTGAACTTGCTGGACGGGGGATGGAGACGACATCATAGTGATGTTGCTTTGACTAACCTGTGACTGGAGAGAAAAAGAAAACTGGAAAGTTTAAACACCTCTTCCACCTCCTGCATGAGAAACAGAAAATGTCAGTTTACCAAAGTCACAGACGCTCTTCTCTGTATGCAGATCTATCTCATGCATATTCATTGTAGATATCCTGAAAACCTGACTGGCCTAGGGGTCCCAGAGGACTGGGTTGAAAACCACTGATTAGTTGAAAAATCATCCAACAGATACGTTTATCACAACCCAAATCTTACCTTCCTTCTATGAAAACATTTAGTTTGCTGGAGAAAGCAGAGTTGCTTACCTGTAGCAGTGGTTCTCCATAGACAACAGGGGTATACAGCCACACTTGATAGGTGATGTCGCTGATGTCGCCTACAGTGCCAGGCTCTCCCCAGCTCAGAGAAGTCTTTTGACCTCTCTGAGCATGCGCACGCGGTCCTTCCCTCCCCGTCATTTGGTCAGTATCCAGTTCATCTCAGAGCTGAGCAGCCATGATGCTTGAGGAATTGAATATGTCAGTACTGACTATGGATTTCCCATTGCTGCTGCAGTGAAGACATGCAGCATAGAATGCAATGGTTGCGTTGCCTTTTTTCTTTTTTTCACAGGGAAGACCAGCGGGGAGGTGTGGCTGCATACCTCTGCTGTCTACAGAAAATTTATTTATTTATTTAGCTGTATTTATATTCCGCTTTTCACCGGGTCAAAGCGGTGGAACATCCCTGTTACAGGTAAACAACTCCGCTTTCTCTGCAAACAAGCAGGGGGATGCAGCCACACTTGGTAGATGAGTCCAGAGCTGAGGGCTACTTCACAGGGTGTTAGGATTGCGGCCTGACTTTATGAATCACAGGAGTAGAAGGACTGGTACTGTGGAAGAAGGGAAGCTTGCAAGGACAGCACAGTTACTTACCTGTAACAGGTGATCTCTGGGAACAGCAGGAATAAGTCTTCACATATGGGTATCGTCGGTACCGACGGAGTCTGCGCGAGAACGCTCCCCAGCGTCCAGTAAGAAAGCTTTTGGGAGCATCCCACAGAGCCTGCGCGCTGCCTTCCCGCCTTTCCCAACCGCCTCTCTCCAGTTCGAGTTTTAAAGCTGAGACAAAGAGAGAGAGAGGAAAGGAAAGAAAGATAGAGAGATACAACTCCTGGGGAGGTGGGTGGGTTGTGAAGACTTATTCCTGCTGTTCCCAGAGATCACCTGTTACAGGTAAGAAACTGTGCTATCTCCAGGAACAAGCAGGAATGAGTCTTCACATATGGGGACTCCCTAGCTGCAGATGCCAGGGGAGAACCCCAGGTTGTGTGTCCTTGAAAAGGACTCTACCTCCTGCTATGGATCTCTGGCATCCAACCAGGTCAGGTGGGTAGGAGTTGATTAGGAATGGAACAGGTGTTTGAGAACAGCCTGACCAAACAAGGCATCCCGGCGGGAGTCCTTGTCCAAGCAGTAATGGGCTGTGAAGGTATGAACCGAGGCCCAGGTGGCCGCTCGACAGATTTGGTCGATGGACACAGAATTTAGATGAGCCATTGAGGCTGCCATGGCTCTCACATTGTGAGTTGTGACATGGCCCTCCAGAGAAAGGTTTCTACTCTGGTAGGCAAAAGAAATACACTGAGCAATCCAGTTGGACAGTGTTCTTTTAGAGACTGGAAGTCCTAAATGAGAAGGATCAAAAGCAACAAAGAGTTGAGAAGACTTTCTATGTTGCTGTGTTCTTTGTATGTAAAAAGCAAGAGCTCTCTTACAATCCAAGGTATGAAGATTCCTCTCTGCACTTGATGCATGAGGTCCTGGAAAAAAGACAGGTAAATATACCTCTTGGTTCAGATGAAAAGGCGAGACCACTTTAGGCATAAAGTGTGGATTCGTCCTGAGGACTACCTTATCATGATGGAACCTTGTGTAAGGTGGATTAGCCACGAAAGCTTGCAACTCACTGATGCGGCGTGCTGAGGTGACTGTAATGAGAAAAATAACCTTCCAAGAAAGAAATTTCAAGGAGGTGGTGGCTAAAGGTTCAAAGGGTGGCTTCATGAGCTGGCCAAGAACCAGGTTTAAGTCCCATGCCACTGGAGGTGGTCTAATGGGAGGTTTAGTTAAAAGAAGGCCTCTCATTAATCTTGCTATAAGAGGATGAGAGGAAATAGGTTGTCCATTGAGAGGCTTGAGGGACGCTGCAATAGCACTCAAATGGACTCTTACTGAATTTGTTTTCAGACCTGCATGGGATAGATGCAGGAGATACTCTAGTAGAGAATTCAGAGGTATTGCAAGAGGGTTTAGACCCTTCTCTGAACACCAAATGGTAAATATTTTCCATTTGAAAGCATAGGAACGTCTAGTAGAAGGCTTTCTAGAGGCATGAATAACATCTCTGACTTGCTGAGAGAGATGAAAATCTTGAAGGTCTAAGCCCTCAGCAACCAAGCCCTGAGATGGAGCGACTGGGGGTTTGGGTGCCATAATGATCCCTCTTCCTGGGATAGAAGGTCTGGTGCGGAGCCCAAGTCCAGAGAGGGAGCTTGAGAGAGATGCAGAAGTAGAGGGTACCACACTTGGCGTGGCCAATGTGGTGCTATGAGGATCATGGTCCCTCGATCTCTCTGAAGCTTGAATAGTGTTTTGGGAATTAGGGGAATTGGAGGAAAGGCATAAAGGAAGTCTTGACCCCAGTGAAGGAGGAAGGCATCCTTGGCCTGAACTCCCTGACATGGAATTCTGGAACAGAACCGGGGAAGTTTGGCATTCCATGGACTTGCAAAGAGGTCTATGTCCGGGGTTCCCCAAATTCGAAAAATCCTGGCTACCTGGTCCATGTGGAGGGACCATTCGTGTGGAAGCAGAACTCAACTGAGTCTGTCCGCCCAAGAGTTTTGAACGCCTGGAAGATATACTGCCAGAAGATGGATGTGATGCTCTCTGGCGAAGGCCCACAGTCGCAAAGCTTCGTTGCAAAGTGACAGAGAGCCAGTCCCGCCCTGCTTGTTCACATAGAACATGGCTACTTGGTTATCCGTATGGATGAGGACTGTCCTGTAGCTGAGCAGGGTATGGAACACTGAGAGCTAAGAATATTGCTCTGAGTTCCAATAGATTGATATGCAGAGAAGTCTCCTGTGGAGACCAGATGCCCTGGGTAGAGAGATCTTGTAGATGAGCTCCCCAACCCTTTGGAGAAGCATCTGTTGTGAGAGTTGCTTGGGGTAGTGGTTGTTGAAAAGGGGACCCCAGCAACAGGTTTTGAGAGGACTTCCACCACTGGAGAGACCAAAAAAGGCGACTGGAGTTTGCTATTTTGTCTGACAGGCAACCTGATGCCTGAGTCCATTGGGTGGACAAAGTCCATTGAGCTGCCCTCATGTGAAGGCGAGCATAGGGAACCACATGCAAGGTGGATGCCATGTGGCCTAATAGTTGTAACATCTCTCGAGCAGTTAAGTGGGACTTTAACTGAATCTGGGAGGCTAACTGCACTAGACGTAGGCAACGGGCCTGAGGAAGATAGGCCCTTGCAGTTGTGGTATCCAGCAAGGCCCCTATGAACTCCAGAGACTGAGAAGGGGTGAGATTGGATTTTGGGATGTTTATTACTAGTCCCAAATACTGAAGGATACGCATTGTGCCGGTTAGGCAAGTCTGGGCCTCTGACTGGGATGGGACTCGAATGAGCCAGTCGTCCAGATATGGGAATATGAATATTCCCAGAGTGCGGAGAAATGCAGCTACTACTGCCATGCATTTCGTGAACACCCTTGGTGCAGAGGCCAGACCGAAAGGAAGCACCCTGTATTGGTAGTGCTTTCCTTGAAAAAGGAACCAAAGGAACTTCTGTGTGTTGGATGGATGAGGACATGGGTGTACGCATCCTTGAGATCTAGAGAAACAAAGCCAGTCCTGACTCTGAAGGTATGGAAGCAGAGCCCCTAGAGAAATAATTTTGAATTTCTCCTTGAATAGAAACTTGTTCAATTCTCTGAGATCTAATATGGGTCTGTAGCCCCCTGTTTTCTTTGGGATAAGAAAATAAGGGTAGTAGAACCCTGAGCCTTGTTGAAGAAGAGGTACTTCTTCCATTGCCCCTTGGGCAAGAAGGGTAGCAATCTCCTGACCTAGAAGGTTGAGGAGAGATATTGGAGAATTGAACTGTTTCACCATGGTGTGAGGAGGAAGGCTTAAGAAATGAAGATTGTACCCTTCCTTTATGATGGAGAGGGTCCATTGCTCTGCTGTGATTTGCTCCCATCTGGGAGCAAAGTCAGTCAACCTTCCTGGAATGATGAGGGGCTCTGGTTTTTCCAGAGCTAGAAAGGCTAAGTTCTCTAGTTGCAAGTCAAAGGCCCTGAGGAGGTTGAGGCTGCTGGGTTGTGGTAGGCCTGGCAGCCTTTGACTTGGCCTGTTTAGGTGGTTGCTGACGCTTTGCAGCAAAACGACCTGCAGAAGATGTCTGCCCATGAGCAGGATAATATTTTCCCTTTTTAGAAAAAGATGTCTTTTTGAACAATCTTTTCTTAACAGGGGCAGAGGTAGACTTTGAAAGTCGATCCAAAGCAGAGTTCTCAGCATCCATCTGAGTGGCCTTTGCTTGCCAATCCCTGCCAAACAGGTTTTCACCTGTACAAGGAAGGTTTCCCAACTCATCTTGGACCCAGAGTTCCAAATCAAAGGCTTGTAACCAAGCAATTCTGCGTGCACCTATGGCAATAGCCGTGGCTCTGCTTACACACTCAAAAGAGTCAAAGGCTGCACGGTTGGAGAATTTGGAAACATCTTGGGCATGTTTGAGCCAAGTGAGAAATTCCTGCCTTTTATCTTCTGAAATAAAAGGGGCTAAAGTCTGCAGATGATCTGTGACTTCTTTTAGAAACATCCCCATATAGAGACTATAGGAGTTGATTCTGGCAGCAAGCATATTGGCCTGGAAAATCCTTCGGCCAAAAGCATCTAGAGTCCTACATTCACGTCCTGGAGGGTTAGATGAGTGTCTCTTCGCACTCTTTATTTTCTTCATAGCAGACTCAACCACAATAGAGTGGTGAGGAAGCTGAGTCTTATGAAAACCAGGACAGGGAGGGACACGATACATGGTGTCCAACCTACGAGAATAAGGAGAGATGGTGAGAGGAGTCTCCCACATGCCCAACATGAGATCATAAAGAATCTCATGAATAGGTAAGGTAGTTGCTTCCTTAGAAGCCTTAGGATATTGCAAAATATCTAATTGCTTGGCTCTAGGCTCTGACTCAGAGGCCACTGTGATGGAGAGGCCTCTAGCCACTTCCCTAATGAAGTCTTGAAAAGACAAGTCCTCTGGAGGAGACATTCTTCGTTTTGGAGAAGCAGACTCCTGAGGAAGAAGTACCGGTGCATCGACAGAAGCCTCCGACTCATCAGAGTCTTCGGAGGAATCGAAGTATCGCCTGTCTGGATGCTCCTGTAAAGCCCGATACGCGTACCGAGTGGAATCAACATCGGGAATAAGCGGTACCGGTTCGGTATCGATGGGCATCATAGGACAGGGTACCGTTGCAGTCGACACCGAAGCCGATGTCGAGGCAATCGGTACCAGCACCGGAGATTGTTGCGGTACCGGAAGCGTCGAAGCCTGCATAAACGCCATAAGGGTGCGCTCCATGGACAGAATTTTCTGATCCATTGACGCCACCAAAGTCTGGATGTCGGTACCAGTGGAGGCCACCGGTACCCCAGAACACGGCAACAGGTGATCGGTCGAGGCTAAGCCATCGATGTCAACCTGTGACCCCATAGACAATGGTTTGGAAGCCGGAACTTCCCGCCGGGATAATTTTGCCGGAGCGGAATCCTCGAGGACAAGCCCGGAGGCATCTCGATGCTTAGAGGGAGATTTGCCCTTCGAGGACCGGCTAGATTTATGCTTGGTTACCTGAGATCCATGGGAGGAAGAAGCAGCCCTGGAAGACGCCGATGCCACCGAGGCTGCATCAGAGGGAAACAGGGTACTGAGCTTGGCTGCTCGGTTCTGCCGACCCCTCTTAGACATCATGGTGCAGGACACACAATCCGTGATGGAATGGTCAGGATCCAAACATTTCAGACACCAATCATGGGTGTCGGTGACAGAAATAGTACCGCCACATTTTGTGCACTTTTTGAACCCGGAAGCGGGCTTCTCCATGAGGAGAAAAATATTTAGGCCTAAGGCCCAAAATAAAAATGCACAGCTGAAATAAGAAAAGGGTTTTTTTGTTTTTTTTAAAGAAGAAAGAAAAGAAAAGACCAGCGTTACTGGTCTTTCATCGAAGGCAGACGCGACACAGAAAAATAAAGAAAAAAATAAAGAACTTCTTCTGCGGTGACAGGAACACGACCTGCTGGCTCCGCGGAAAAGAAGAACTGGAGAGAGGCGGTTGGGAAAGGCGGGAAGGCAGTGCGCAGGTGCTGTGGGATGCTCCCAAAAGCTTTCTTACTGGACGCTGGGGAGCGTTCCTGCGCAGGCGCCGTCGGTACCGACGATACCCATATGTGAAGACTCATTCCTGCTTGTTCCTGGAGATTGTTCAAGATGCAAAGAGGTTTCTGAGGACTGCTTGTACAAAGGCAAGGTCCTGGGCTGAAGATCTGTCCAAGATGTAGTGCTCAGCGAAAGTATGAATTGAAGTCCAAGTAACCGCTCTGCAGATTTCCTGAACAGAAACCCAGGATAGGTAAGCTATGCTGGCCACTGTAGCACATACTGTGAGACCCAGTGCAGCTGACTACTGTTGAGCCTGACTATTGCAGAAGGAGATGCAGTCTGAGATCCAGGAGGAAATAGTCTTTTTTGATGCAGGCCGCCCTGGGTTATTCAATTAAATGTGAGAAAAATCTGTGAGGTTGTGCGCACTGTAGATAGAACAAAAGGGTCTGTCTACAATCCAATGTATGAAGAGCTTCTTTGGGAGAGTCTGCTGAGGGACTGGGAAAGAAGGATGGCAGAATGATAGCTTGATTGAGATGAAAGGCTGAGACAACCTTGGAAAGGAATTTTGGATGCATTCGCAGTATGACTGTGTTATGGAAGAACTGCGTGTATGGCGGGTAGTGAACCAATGCCTCAAATTCATTAATTCTCCTTGCAAAGGTAATTGCCACCAAGAACACAGTCTTCCAAGTGACATGTTTCAGAGAGGCAGAGGCCAAAGACTCAAAGATAGCTTCATAAGTTCTGAAACGGGGGTAGGCTTGAATGGAGGCTTGTCATGCATGAGACCTTTGATAAATCTTGAAACGAGGATGAAGAGAGATGGGCTTCTCATCGACTGGAGCATGGGAAGTGGCTATGGCAGTGTAGACATGGACAGATAAAGGGATACCAGAATCCCCAATATGTAATTGAAGATGGATGAATTTTTTGATACAGAATGTGTTTAGAAGTTTGACTTTTCACCTACTTCCTCTTAAATAGAATAGGATGTCCTGATCATGAGTTCTGTGTAACCGTTTCTAAAATAGTCTGGAACACTGTTAACGCAAGCATAAAAAGTAAACATAGTGTGGTAAGGAGAGTCCAGCCCAGCCTGGAGAAACAAAGGGAAAAGGGACTTTTTCCTCTTTGCGGGGGATGGGTGCATCTGAACACATATACCAAACTAAAGGCAGTGAGAGAAACCACAGCTGTAGAGCTAGGCTAAAGCCCCACCCAGACTCCATAGCCACCCTAGGTAAGGATAGGAGTTACATGGGGTGGAGTCAGAAGGGGAGGTGCCCTGCTCAGCGTTTAAGTTTGAACATACAGAGAAGAGAAGAGGTGAGCAAGGTGGGCGAAGCAAGCCAGGCAAGCAAGGCCAGCAGGGCAAGGAAGCCAAGGAGGCCACGGAGAGCCAGGATAAGAGCAAAGGTAGCCAGCGCTGCAGCCAAGAGAGCAGCAGACAACACTCCCAAGAGAGGACCAAACAGAGTGGCAGGAGGGAGAGAGACAGAAGGTTGGTGGTGGAGAAGCCAAGGCAAGAGAGCTCAGACTCCTCTGAAGAAAGGTGTGTCTTCAGGCAGAGGAAACCTCGGGTAGCTGAGAGGAAATCCTACAAAGATTCCCAGACTAGCTCTGAGGCAGAGATAGCTACAGCCAGCAGAAACTCCAGCCGTGAAACTCCCTCAGTAAAACTCCAAGGTAGGAGAAAAAAACCAGAGAGAGCTAATGTTTGTATGTCTTGCTCAGATTCTGAGGAGAGGATTATATCTGGAAAAACCCAGAACAGAAGAAAGGGGTTTTTAAAGAAAGCTGAACAAGGAAAGCCTGCTAGGGTTCTGCCAAAGGAGGGGAAGGCAGTACAGTGGGATAGGCTGTTTAAGCTTTTAAAAGACATTAACCAAAAAGTACCTGAACAGTTCCAAGATTCCCCAGCAACCAGCTCAGAAGAAAGCATGGAAGTGGATGATAGGGAGAGTGACCAGGGATCCACATGTTCTGAGATGGACTGTGCTGTATGCATTGGTGCTAATTGAAGGAAACCAAAATAGGGGGAAGAATTAAGGAAAGCTGTTATCAGTTTGGCATAGCTGAAAGCAAGAAAGAAAAGGGAGAAGGAATCCTATGTTGAAGCAATAAGATTCTTTCCTACAGAAAGTGGATAGTGCAATCAAGTCTGTGCTAGACAGCTGAAACTGTTTAATTGCAAGCAGCAAAGAGAGAGAGAGCTGGCAGCACTGTTGATCTTGATTGTATGTTGTATCTACATGTTCCTGAGTTAACCTTAAAGCAAGAAGCCTCTTAAAGGGAAAGAGGAAAAGAAGCTATTGTAAATAATTCCACTGAAACACTGTTTTCATGTTCTTTATTTTTGGAGACGTTTATCCTTGTTTCTTTTTTGTTGAGAGTGAAAGTTTCCTAAAGGCTGTAACCAAGTTGGCTTAAACGGAACCCAATAAAATTCCTGTGCGCTTTAAACATCCACTTGGATTTACTTTGAGTCACAACTACACCTTTGGAACAAAGGAATACAAGATGGACTCCCGTCCCTACTAGGCAACCGCCTAGGAGGGGTGCGAGCGCCACAATAGGCTATGAACTGTGCAACCATAGTTCATTGTACAGTCAACTGGAAGTCCCTGCTGACACAACATAATTTTTGCAACTTTGCAATTATAAATAATTTTGTCATAATCAAGTGAATTTCATCTAATACACTGTAATCAGATCTTGCTCTGTAAAAAGAACTTTGGCGATACCTTGTATTATTTCATGGTTATAATAAATGACTGTTACTTCCCCTTTTTCTGTAATAAAAGGAGCGTTTTAGGAGGAAGAATTTGAATTCAATAAGCGTGGAATTATGCATGTCCATAGACCCGTTTATTGTCTTCCCTCTGAGCTCAAAGAAAGTAACACTTGTATGTGATTGTGTTCTGTATTACTCTCTGCCAGTTTCTCACTGCTTGAGGACCAGAGACCTAAAGAGCCGTGGTATTGTGGCCAGATCACGGAGTTTTCTTCAGTTTGTGCCGTGACTCAGATCTCTATGTTCCTTCAGCAGTTGGAAACAGCAGACAACTCTCAAGGACGCGGCTGTGGTTGTCGTGAGTGAGTATACTAAAGAATTGACAGATATCTGTGTGTATATTGTGATTGTAATGTAAAGCTGGTAAGGTTAATTAGAGATCTCAGTTAGATAAGTGAAGTGATATAGGGCAGAGAAAGGAAGCCCTAATTGTGAAATGAGGCGCAAGTTTGGTGATAGCGCCCTTATGTTAACATTCGATGACTGCCAGTAACCACAGTTTGCCGTTCCCCTTTGGAACATTTCAGTAGGAGAAACTGTTAGTTACAGTATGAAATGGCTTTTGAAGCAAATCTCATACCAGTCACTGACTCTGTGTTTTGAAAAATTTAAAATCAAGTGTTTAGGATGGATAGTGTAAATATAAAAGAAACGGAAGCTTACAGGGAAAAACTTATATCGTTGCTGTATAATAGAATTAATCAAACAAAGTTTTGAAGGACTGATTTTCATGTCATAATTGCAGTATGAAGTTTGTTTTCTCTACTTTAGTGATTAAGTGTGCTGTGCAGTATAAGTTTTGTTTTTTACTGCAGTAATAATTTAGAGGTTTCCGGCAAGATAACAGCTTGGCATGACTGCAATATTAGCAGGAAGAAAGTCTTGAGCAACTGTGGTAAGATTTTCTTTGTTAGACTAACCATAAGCCTTATTGGGGAAGTTAAAAAAAAGAAAATCCAAATGTGATTAACTATTTCTTTTACTTGTGTATGTATAGTAAATAAGTTTTGTTTTTTAGGTCTGGATCTGAACTTATTTTGGGTTATGAGAATTTATCTACTGATTCCATTCTATGTGTAATAATGCAAATGCTGAAAAATATTATTAGAAACATTACTCGGTGTTTATGTCTCTGGATGCTTTGGGAAAAAATGATTGATATATTCTCCAACTTGTATTTCTAGTTATAATTGAGGTGAATGAACGGGAAGATCTTCCATGCTTTGATATATTTAGATATTTGATAAATTGTGTGATGTAATAAAGGTTAAAAAAATTAAGTGTTTTAAAGGAAAGAGAAGTTAGTAACCTAACTGGAAAAATGAATTGCTTGTCAAGTTAAGTCAAGCAAGTTTGTTTACTTAAAGGGAAAAAGTGAATGATACAATTACATTCAAACAAGTGAATTAAGTAATTAAAACAGTATGGTAAATATATGTATAATGTTTTATTTTTCCTTTGTGATAGTGGACTAGTTGAAATAATGTCTGAAGGAAAAATGCTGATTTTTTTTTCATAGTCTCTTTTAACGAATCTGCAGGAGTTGATTGGAGGAGTGATCTTAAATTTTCATGTCGTATATGTTTTAGTTATTATGAAAGACCTCTGCAGAACTGATGTTATTAATTGCAGGTGTGAAGCAAATGCCTTGTTGCTAGTGGAATAGTTTTAAATTAGTATCACTGAGTTAGATTTAATATGCCTATCTCTTCTATTGCTACTGTTTGTGTTCTTGCTTAGAAATTTCCCACTGGACTTAAGCCACTGGGCTATTTTTCAGTTTTTTGTTGCCCTGTTGTAGCAGGAATGCCTCCATGTTTTCAGTTTTCTGGCAGCAGTAGTCTTTGCAATCCAAATTACTGATCTTCTAGTACTATAATATGCCTCTCATTAAGTTTTCGCGTCTTTTACACTTGGAATAAAAAAAAAACAGCTTTCTTCCAGCTCTTTTCTTGTTACTGTTTGACCTCACTCTGTACTGATGGTTCTGCTTTGCACAATGAATGAGGAAAGTTGCAATTGAAAGAGTTGATTCTGTGCAGAGTCGGCTGCTTTGCTATTTGCTAATGCTCAACTAGCTGGAGTGTTCGCTCTTTCTAGAGCTCTTGAGTTATCTGCTCACTTGATCAATAATGATTCTGTCTCAGGCTTCTTGCATGAGGAGCTCTATGTGCTGATACTACTATGCTGTTTTGTTCTGAGAATAGTGTAACAAAGATAGAACTGTTAAGCTATTAAGTGGTAATTGATTTTCTAGTTGGTTCAAATTTGATGTTAAAAAGGTTTTATAGTTTATGAATGTACACACCCTTATATAAATGTTCCTTCTTTGTGAGCTTAGATGTCTATGCGAATTAGACTGGAATAGAGAAGTAGTCTAATGACTAGAGTACTAGCACTCCTTGTGACCTTGGATAAGTCACTTAACCCCTCATTGCCTTACAAAGAAAAATTCCAAGTTATCAATGCTCCTGTTTAATGTGCTGTATCAAGTTTTAGTTGCAATATGAACTGCTGTGATTAGTGGGGAAAGTAGTATTAAAAAAATAACATAAAAAGGAGAAGGGTATATTACTGATAATGTTTAAAGTAATGTGAGTTGAACCATCACCTAAGATAAGACAGCAAGACAGCTTTCCTAATAATTGCTGACAAACAATTGAAATGAGTTTAAATTATTTGTCATAAACTGCTAGTTATGTTTTAATGTTTGTTACCCCTTGAATAAACCAGATTGACTATACCTTGTATATTGCTATAGCTGGAGAGTACATCACAAATATAATTAGTGATATGAATATGTACAATTGTGTTCCTGACAGGAAAAAGCAATGTGTCTATCAGGCCACATGTTAACATTTGATTTGGCAAGTAGACAGAATAAGTTTAGGAATGTAGATGAAAATAATAACTATGTTACAGGCTAGCTATGTAATAGTTTAGTGCTAGCTATAGATGTATTGTAATTAACAACAGATAATATAATTCTGTTCAACAATTTAAGACTGTCATTAGGGATGAATAATTGTGCTTGTTTGCAATTCTATGGCATCAAGAGAGATAGCACAGTTACTTACCTGTAACAGGTGATCTCTGGGAACAGCAGGAATAAGTCTTCACATATGGGTATCGTTGGTACCGACGGAGCCTGCGCAGGAACGCTCCCCAGCGTCCAAAAGGAAAGCTTTTGGGAGCATCCCACAGTGCCTGCGCGCTGCCTTCCCGCCTTTCCTAACCGCCTCTCTACAGTTCGAGTTTTAAGCTGAGACAAAGAGAGAGAGAGAGGAAAGGAAAGATAGATAGAGCTACAACTCGTGGGGAGGTGGGTGGGTTGTGAAGACTTATTCCTGCTGTTCCCAGAGATCACCTGTTACAGGTAAGTAACTGTGCTATCTCCAGGAACAAGCAGGAATGAGTCTTCAAATATGGGGACTCCCCAGCTAGAGATGCCAGGGAGATCCCCCAGGTTGTGAGTCCCAGGGAAGGGCTCTACCTCCCCCCATGGATCTCGGGCATCCAACCAGGGATGGGGGGTAGGAGTTGATTAGGTATGGAACAGGTGTTTGAGAACAGCCTGACCAAACAAGGCATCCCAGCGGGAGTCCTTGTCCAAGCAATAATGGGCTGTGAAGGTATGAACCGAGGCCCAGGTGGCCGCTCAACAGATCTGGTCGATGGACACAGAATTTAGATGAGCCATAGAGGCTGCCATGGCCCTCACATTGTGAGCTGTGACATAGCCCTCCAGAGAAAGGTTCTTACTCTGGTAGGCGAAAGAAATACACTGAGCAATCCAATTGGACAGAGTTCTCTTAGAGACTGGAAGTCCTAAATGAGAGGGATCGAAAGCAACAAGGAGTTGAGAGGACTTTCTATGTTGCTGTGTCCTTTGTAAGTAAAAAGCAAGCGCTCTCTTACAATCCAGAGTATGAAGATTCCTCTCTGTACTTGATGCATGAGGTCCTGGAAAAAAGACAGGTAAATACACCTCCTGGTTCAGATGAAAAGGTGAGACCACTTTAGGCATAAAGTGCAGATTGGTCCTGAGGACTACCTTCTCATGATGGAACCTTGTATAAGGAGGATTAGCCCCTAAGGCTTGCAGCTCACTGATGCAGCGAGCTGAAGTGACTGCAATGAGAAAAATAACCTTCCAAGAAAGGAATTTCAAGGAGGTAGTGGCTAAGGGTTCAAAGGGTGGCTGCATAAGCTGGCCAAGAACCAGATTCAAGTCCCATGCCACTGGAGGTGGTCTAATGGGAGATTTAGTTAAAAGAAGGCCTCTCATGAATCTTGCTATAAGAGGATGAGAGGAAATAGGCTGTCCATTGAGAGGTTTAAGGGATGCTGCAATAGCACTCAAATGGACTCTTACTGAATTTGTTTTAAGGCCTGCATGGGATAAATGCAGCAAATACTCTAGTAAAGAATTCAGAGGTATTGCAAGAGGGTTAAGACCCTTCTCTGCACACCAAATGGTAAACCTTTTCCATTTAAAAGCATAAGAATGTCTAGTGGAAGGCTTTCTGGAAGCATGAAGGATATCCTTCACTTGCTGAGAAAGAAGCAAATCTTGAAGGTCTAGGCCTTCAGCAACCAGGCTCTGAGGTGAAGAGACTGGGGATTTGGGTGCCACAATGTTCCCTCCTCCTGGGACAGGAGGTCTGGAGCAGATCCCAAGTCCAGGGAGGGAGCTTGAGAGAGATGCAGAAGTAGAGGGTACCACACTTGGCGTGGCCAATGTGGTGCTATGAGGATCATAGACTCCTTGTCTCTCTGAAGTTTGAACAGTGTCTTGGGAATTAGGGGAATGGGTAGAAAGGCATAGAGGAAGTCTTGCCCCCAATGAAGGAGGAAGGCATCCCTGGCCTGAACTCCCTGACACGGAATCCTGGAATAGAACCGGGGAAGTTTGGCATTCCACAGACTTGCAAACAGGTCTATGTCCGGGGTTCCCCAAATTCGAAAGATCCTGGCTATCTGGTCCCCATGGAGGGACCATTTGTGTGGAAGCAGAACTCGACTGAGTCTGTCTGCCCAAGAGTTTTGAACCCCTGGAAGATACACTGCCATGAGATGAATTTGATGCTCTCTGGCGAAGGCCCTCAATCTCAAAGCTTCGTTGCAAAGCGACAGAGAGCCAGTCCCGACCTGCTTGTTCACGTAGAACATGGCTACTTGGTTGTCCATGTGGATGAGGACTGTCTTGTAGCTGAGCAGGGTGTGGAAGACTCTGAGAGCTAGAAAAATTGCTCTGAGCTCTAAGAGGTTGATATGTAGAGATGTCTCCTGTGGAGACCAGATGCCTTGAGTGGAGAGATCTTGTAGATGAGCTCCCCAACCCCTTGGAGAGGCATCTGTTGTAAGGGTTGCTTGGGGTAACAGCTGTTGAAAGGGGGACCCCAGCAACAGATTTTGAGTGGACGTCCACCACTGGAGAGAGCAAAAGAGGCGACTGGAAGTTGCTATTTTGTCTGACAGGCACCCTGATGCCTGGGTCCATTGGGTGGACAGAGTCCATTGAGCTGCCCTCATGTGAAGGCGAGCGTAAGGAACCACATGCACAGTGGATGCCATGTGGCCTAATAGTTGTAACATTTCTTGAGCAGTTAAATGGGATTTTAACTGAATTTGTGAGGCTAACTGCACCAAGCATAGGCAAAGGGCCTGGGGAAGATAGGCCCTTGCAGTTGTGGTATCCAGCAAGGCCCCTATGAACTCTAAAGACTGAGTAGGGGTCAGATGGGATTTTGGGATGTTTATTACAAGTCCTAGATACTGAAGAACACGACTTGTGCAGGCTAGGGAAGTCTGGGCCTCTGACTGGGATGGAGCTCGGATGAGCCAGTCGTCCAGATATGGGAATACGAATATCCCTAGAGTGCGTAGAAATGCAGCTACTACTGCCATGCATTTTGTGAACACTCTTGGTGCAGAGGCCAGACCGAAAGGACGCACTTTGTATCGGTAGTGCTTTCCTCGATAAAGGAACCGAAGGAACCTTCTGTGTGTTGGATGGATGAGGACATGGGTGTACACATCCTTGAGGTCTAGAGAACAAAGCCAATCCTGACTCTGAAGGTATGGAAGGAGAGCACCGAGAGAAATCATCTTGAATTTCTCCTTGCATAGAAACTTGTTCAATTCTATGAGATCTAATATGGGTCGATAGCCCCCTGTTTTCTTTGGGATAAGAAAGTAGGGGGAGTAGAACCCTGAGCCCTGTTGAAGAAGGGGTACTTCTTCTATTGCCCCTTGGGCAAGAAGGGTAGCAATCTCCTGACCCAGAAGGTTGAGGAGAGATGTTGGAGAATTGAACTGTCTCACCATGGTGTGAGGAGGAAGGTTTAAGAAATGAAGCTTGTACCCCTCCCTTATGATGGAGAGGGTCCATTGCTCTGCTGTGATTTGTTCCCACCTGGGAGCAAAGTGAGCTAACCTTCCTGGAATGGTGAGAGGCTCTGGTTCTTTTAGAGCCAGAAAGGCTAAGTTCTCTCGTTGAAAGTCAAAGGCCCTGAGGAGGCTGAGGCTGTTGGGCCGTAGCAGCCCTTGCAGCCTTAGTCTTGGCCTGTTTAGGTTGTTGCTGTCGCTTTGCAGCAAAACGACCTGCAGAAGATACCTGTTGACCATAACCAGGATAATATCTCCCCTTTTTGGGAAAAAAAAACTTTTTGAACAACCTTTTCTTAACAGGAGCAGAAGTAGTCTTTGAAAGTCTATCTAAAGCAGAATTTTCAGCATCCATCTGAGTGGCCTTTGCTTGCCAATCTTTGCCAAAAAGGTTTTCACCTGTACAAGGAAGATTTCCTAGTCCATCCTGAACCCAGGATTCCAAATCAGAAGCTTGTAGCCAAGCAACTATGCGTGCACCTATGGCAATAGCCGAGGCTCTGCTAGCACACTCAAAAGAGTCAAAGGCTGCACGGTTGGAAAACTTGGAAACATCCTGGGCATGTTTAAGCCAGGTGAGAAACTCCTCTCTTTTATCTTCTGAAATAAAAGGGGCTAAAGTCTGCAGATGATCTGTGACTTCTTTTAGAAACATCCCCATATAGAGACTATAGGAGTTGATTCTAGCAACAAGCATATTGGCCTGGAAAATTCTCCTGCCAAAAGCATCCAAGGTTCTGCATTCTCTTCCTGGAGGATTAGATGAGTGCCTTTTTGCACTCTTTATCCTCTTCATGGCAGACTCCACCACAATAGAGTGGTGAGGAAGCTGAGTCTTATGAAAGCCAGGACAAGAAGGAACACGGTACATGGTGTCCAACGTACGAGAATGAGGGGAGATAGTGAGAGGTGTCTCCCATATGCCCAGCATGTGATCATAAAGGATCTCATGAATTGGTAAAGTAGCTGCCTCTTTAGGAGCCTTAGGGTATTGTAAGATATCCAATTTTTTGGCTCTAGGCTCTGCTTCAGGGGCCACTGAAATTGAGAGGCCCCTGGCCACTTCCCTAATGAAGTCTTGAAAAGACAAGTCTTCTGGAGGAGACATTCTTCTTTTTGGAGAAGAGGGCTCCTGAGGAAGGAGTACCGATGCTTCGACAGAAACCTCTGATTCATCAGAGTCTTCAGAGGAATCGAAGTATCGCCTATCTGGATGCTCCTGCAGAGCCCGATACGCGTACTGAGTGGTATCGACATCGGGAGTGATCGGTACCGATACGATGGGCATCACAGAACAGGGTACCGCTGCAGTCGACACCGAAGCCGATGTCGATGCAATCGGTACTGGCACCGGAACCGATATCGGTGCCGGTACCGACAACGGAGTTTGTTGCGGTACCGGAGGCGTCGCAGCTTGTATGAGTGCCGTAATGGCACGCTGCATGGTCAGAATATTCTGATCCATCGACGCCACCAATGTCTGGATATCGGTACCAGTGGGAACCACCGGTACCCCAGAACATGGCAACAGGTGATCGGTCGAGGCCGAGCCATCGATGTCAACCTGTGACCCCATAGATAAAGCTTTGGAAGCCGGAGCCTCCCGCCGGGGTAATTTTGCTAGTGCGGATTCCTCGAGAGCAAGCCAAGAGGCATCTTGATACTTAGAGGGAGATCTACCCTTTGAGGACCGGCTGGACTTGAGTTTGGTTACCTGAGATCCATGGGAGGAAGAAGAAGCCCTGGAAGACGTCGATGCTACCGAAGCTGCATCAGAGGGAAACAGGGTACTGAGCTTGGCTGCTCGATTCTGTAGACCTCTTTTAGACATCATGGAACAGGACTCACAATCTGTGATGGAGTGGTCAGGGCCCAAACATTTTAGACACCAGTCATGGGTGTCAGTGACAGAAATAGTGCCGCTGCACTTCGTGCACTTTTTAAACCTGGAAGCGGGCTTCTCCATAAGGAGAATTTCTCGTAGGCCTAAGGCCAAAATAAAAATGCACAGAAACGGAAAAATAGTAATCTTTTTTTTTTTTTTTTTTTTTAGAAGAAAGAAAGAAAGACCGGCGGTACCGGTCCGACGTCGAAGAAGGCAGATGCGCGACCAAAGAAATAAAATAAAATAAAGAACTTCTTCAGCGGTGACAGGAACACGACCTGCTGGCTCCGCGGAAAAGAAGAACTGGAGAGAGGCGGTTAGGAAAGGCGGGAAGGCAGCACGCAGGCGCTGTGGGATGCTCCCAAAAGCTTTCCTTTTGGACGCTGGGGAGCGTTCCCGTGCAGGCTCCGTCGGTACCGACAATACCCATATGTGAAGACTCATTCCTGCTTGTTCCTGGAGATGCTGTAGTGGAGAATTGGATTTTTACAAATTATATATTGTATGCACTGAATCCTATGGGCCGAAGAGGAAAACTACTGTGAATGATGATGCTACTGAATATGGAGACTCCTGATAAAGATCAGCGATTCCAGCGGAACTACTCATGTATGTGCAGCAGTGAAGCCTGGGTGGACGGTCACTGAAAAAGATTGATCTAAGATGTGCATAGCACAGCCCATGGTGAGAAAGGATGCTGCTGAAGAATCTGGAGTGATGACTGGTGTCATGATATGAGGGACTAATCTCTGAATTATTGATAGATCTATGAGAAGCAGTTGGCCACTGCTAGAAAAGGTAGTGCTTACAAGAATAATTGGTAAAGTCTTGCTCTCTGTACACATTTTTTATTGAGGCTAAGCAAAGGTAAACAATGTTACATGATTTTGTATAATGATTTCTTCCAATGA
Source organism: Ichthyophis bannanicus (assembly GCA_033557465.1). Taxonomy (NCBI): domain Eukaryota; kingdom Metazoa; phylum Chordata; class Amphibia; order Gymnophiona; family Ichthyophiidae; genus Ichthyophis; species Ichthyophis bannanicus. The sequence goes on from CM066041.1 coordinate 22,748,472, forward strand.
ACAAGATGGAGCTCACCTATGGACCAGATGTGCCTAGAACTTTGAAAGAACATCTGCAAAATGAAGCCTACTGTAGAAGATTATTCTGGAATTGGACATTTTCCAGCTACCACTCTTTTGTAATGATTCTTTATAGAATCACAGGGAGGACTGTAGACATGGACAGATAAAGGGATACCAGAATCCGCAATATGTAATTGAAGATGGATGAATTTTTTGATACAGAATGTGTTTAGAAGTTTGATTTTTCACCTACTTCCTCTTAAATAGAATAGGATGTCATGATCATGAGTTCTGTGTAACCGTTTCTAAAATAGTCTGGAACACTGTTAACGCAAGCATAAAAAGTAAACATAGGCTATGAACTGTGCAACCATAGCTCATTGTACAGTCAACTGGAAGTCCCTGCTGACAACAGAATTTTTGCAACTTTGCAATTATAAATAATTTTGTCATAATCAAGTGAATTTCATCTAATACACTGTAATCAGATCTTGCTCTGTAAAAAGAACTTTGGCGACACCTTGTGTTATTTCATGGTTATAATAAATGACTGTTACTTCCCCTTTTTCTGTAATAAAAGGAGCGTTTTAGGAGGAAGAATTTGAATTCAATAAGCGTGGAATTATGCATGTCCATAGACGCGTTTATTGTCTTCCCTCTGAGCTCAAAGAAAGTAACACTTGTGTGTGATTGTGTTCTGTATTACTCACTGCCTGTTTCTCATTGCTTGAGGACCAGAGACCTAAAGAGCCGTGGGGTATTGTGGCCAGATCACGGAGTTTTCTTCAGGCAGAAAGATGATATCTGACTGACATCGTTTGCAGGCCTTAATGTGAGAGCTGGAGCAGGTAAGTCAGGACCTGATCTAGGGGGCAAAGGACTAGGTCTAGTCGCCTCCTCATAGCCCAGCCGGCAAACTGGAACCACATCTGGAGGTAGGAGAGTTGTGTTGCGGGTTTCCTGGAAGCTGAAATTATGCTGCATACTTCATTTGACAGTCCTGTATTGGTAATGGCCTCCCCCTACCATGAATCTCAGGTATTGCCAGTGAGATCAGTGGACCAGGATGTGGTGTAGGCGTCCTTTAGGTCCAAGGAGCAAAACTAGTCTCCCTGGTGGAGGTAGGGCAGCAGTGTCCCAAGGAAGAGCATTTTGAACTTCTCCCTCACCAGGAACTTTTTCAGGGCTCGAAGGTCCAGGATGGGCCTGAGACCCCCAGTTCTTTTGGGGACAAGAAAGTACCTAGAGTAGAAGCCTTGTCCCAGAGGTGCTGGGGAACAGGCTCTACTGCCCTGTCCCTTAGTAGGCCTGCTAGCTCTGAGAGAAAGAGGGCCTGGTGAAGGCGAGGTCACACTGGCTCTCCTGGAAAATGCCCTGGAGGTGGCAGCTAGAAGTGAAGGTGGTAACTCTCCTTCACCACCCGGAGAGCCCACTGTGGACGAAGAGTGCCAAGCGGCACCCTGTGGGTTGGTGAGGGTTTCCCAGGGAAAGGGAGGCCCCGCCCTTGGAGTCAAAAGCTCCCACTAGGTTGAGCCAGAGCTTGTGTCTGCAGTTTAAGGCCTTTGACTTCCTGGGACTGTGTTCCTGGCCTTTGGGCTGGGGTCTCTGGTGCTGCTGGCTTGGAATGTCTTGGTAGTGGTAACTCTGATGGAAAGGGCCCTTCTTCCTCGAGAAAGTTGGCCTTTTCCCCGAGGTTTTCTTACGGGGAAGGGTAGAGGTCTTCTTTGAGAGCCTCTGCCTGGTCACCTCCTCGGCCTCAATCTCGGCTGCCTTGTCAGCCATATGTTTCCCAAATAGATTTTCCCCGGTACAGGGGATATCCAGCAGCTTTTCCTGGACCCATTGCTTAAGGTTTGAGGTCAGCAGCCAGGCCTGGCGCCAAGCACCAACGCCTGTGGCTGCTGCCCAGGTTGCAGCCTCGAACCCATCGTAGGCAGCCCAGGACAAGAACTTTGAGCAGTACCGGATGGTGGCCACCAAGGTCTGGAACCGCTGCAGGGGTTCCCTGGCGAGCCCTGCTGAGAAGCCAGCAAGCTCCTGGATGAGGCTCTTAAGATACATCCCTAAGTAGAGCTCATAAGTTTGTATCCAGCAGCCCAGCATTGACCATGGAAACATATCTTGATAAATTGGAAGACTGGGCATCAAAATGGCAGATGAAATTTAATGTGGACAAGTGCAAAGTTATGCACCTAGGGAAGAACAACCCAAACTATGGTTACACAATGCAAGGTTCCACATTAGGAACCACCAACCAGGAAAAAGATTTAGGCGTCATTGTGGATAACATGTTAAAACCCTCGGCCCAGTGTGCAGCGGCAGCCAAGAGAACAAATAGAATGCTAGGTATCATAAGGAAAGGAATGGAAAATAAAACAAACGATATTATAATGCCTCTATACCGTTCCATGGTGAGACCGCACCTTGAATATTGTGTGCAATTCTGGTCGCCGTATCTTAAAAAGGATATAGCGTTATTAGAAAAGGTTCAGAGAAGAGCCACCAAAATGGTAAAGGGGATGGAAGGATACTCCTATGAAGAAAGGCTAAAAAGGTTAGGGCTCTTTAACCTGGAAAAGAGACGGCTGAGGGGAGATATGATAGAAGTCTATAAATTAATGAACGGAGTGGAACGGGTAAACGTAGATCGATTTTTACGTTATCAGAATATAGAAAGACTAGGGGACATACAATGAAGCTACAGGGTAAACTATTTAAGACTAATAAAAGAAAATATTTTTTCACTCAACGTGTAATCAAACTCTGGAATTTGTTACCGGAGGATGTAGTAAAGGCTGTTAGTGTAGCTGGGTTTAAAAAGGTTTGGACAAGTTCCTGGAGGAAAGGTCCATAAACCATTATTAAGAAGGGACCCAGGATATCAATACTTGACCCAGTACAAGCATTGCGGAACCTGTGTCTTTTGGGGAAACTGCTAGGTACGTATGACTTAGATTGGCCACTGTTGGAAACAGGATACTGGGCTTGATGGACCTTGGTCTGACCCAGTATGGCATATCTTATGTTCTTATGCCTCATGGCGTCGAGGGCTCTGGTTTCCCTACCCAGGGGTACAGAAGAATAAGTCTTCTGGCTCTTGAGCTTTTGCATCGAGGACTCCACCATGGAATTGTGGGAAAGTTGGGCCTTCTGGAAGCCTGGCCTCCTCTTGACACAGTAGATGGCATCGAGGCGTCAGCTGACCACCGGCACCGAAGCCGGGGTCTCCCACATCCGTAGCAGCTGTTGTTCGAGGATGGGTTGCACCGGCACCGACAGAGCCTCCTTTGGCAGAGACTTATACTGCAGGATCTTCAGCTCTTCGGTGCACAGGTCCTCCTCGGACTCGGTGGGGACCGAGAGAGCTCAGGCCGTGACCCAGACAAAGTCATGGAATGCCATGTCCTTGGGTGGGGAATGGCGTCAGAGTTCCGGGGGAGACAGCTCAGAGGGGATGTTTCGGTGTCGAGAGGTCTCGGGGGAGGCCTTGACGCCGGCTCCCAGTCTGACTCTGAGGGTGTCGAGGAGTCCGAGGCTTGGAGCTCCCGTGCCTCGAGGCCTGCGTAGGGGAATCGAGATCAGAAGCCTGGAAACTAGCCAGGGAAGACCGGACATCTGAGGATCGGGACTGGGACCTCTATTGGTGCCGAGGGCTAGCCCGAGGCTAATAGTGCTCAGGGCCTGGCTCGATGCCTGGGGACACCACTGCAGTCGGGCCCCGTTGTTGGGACAGATGATGCAGACGAACCTGATATCATCGCCTACTGCATGGTCATGATGGCAGAGATACTGTATTCCAGGACTGTCATTCTGGCCTCAGTGCCAGAAAGCGTAGTTACTCACCTGTAACAGGTGTTCTCCAGGGACAGCAGGAATCAGTCCTCACATATGGGTGACATTGGCACAGATGGAGCCCACGTGGAGCATTTCCTCAGCTTTCAATGAAAGCCTTTGGGAATGCCACCACGCATGCATGGTCCCCTTCCCGCCCAAAGGTGCCATCTTACTCAGTCAGATGCCATAGCTATAGCCCCTTCAAGAAGATGGCAAAAATATACAGCCACTCCAAGGAGAGGAGGGAGGGTTGTGAAGACTGATTCCTGCTGTCCCTGGAAAACGCCTATTACAGGTGAGTAACTACGCTTTCTCCAGGAATAAGCAGGACGTCAATCCTCACATATGGGATTCCCTAGCTCCAGGCTACCGAGGACCTGTAAGAAAAAGCACAACAGCACCGTGAGCAGTCGCCCATGAAAGCCGAAGGCAGCCCGAGGACCCCGGGTTCATGGATGGCCACGCTCCCAGTAGCTAGAACAAGAAGGGGCAGAGGGCAGGAGTTGCTTAAACTACAAACATTTTATGGAGTACAGCCTGGCCGAAGGCGGCGTCCCGACGCTACTCCCTATCCAGGCAGTACTGCACTACAAAGGTGTGAGTGGAGGACCAGGTGACAGCCCGGCAGATGTCTGACAGTGGCACCGAGCGCAGGCTAGGGACTGACGTCGTCATCGCTCCGACATTGTGAGCCGTGACTCGGAACCCGGACTGGGCCTGGGCAAAGGCAATGCAGTCCGCCACCCAGATGGACAAGGTAAGCTTTGTGATTGCCAGCCCCAGACGGTTCGGACTGAAGGAGACGAAGAGCTGCCCAGATCTGCGGTGATCCCACTGCAGGTAGAAAGAGAGAGCCCGCTTACAATCCAGGGTGTGGAAAATCGCAGATGCCCAGTCGGCGTGGTGCTTCGGGAAGAAGGTGGGCAGCACTCTCTCTTGATTGAGATGAAAATCCAAGACAACCTTCAGGAGGAACTTGGGGTGAGTCTGCAGGGCCACCCTGTTCCTATAAAACCTTGTGTACGGTGCCTCAGCCATCAGTGCCTGGAAATCGCTGACCCTCCGGGCGGAGGCAAGAGCCACCAGGAAGGCCACCTTCCATAACAGATGCCTCAAAGGGTGGCTTGGTCAGCTTTGTGAGGACCACATTGAGGTCCTATTCCACCAGAGGAGGGTGGGTAGGGAGCCTGGAAAGGAGCAGGCCTCATATGAAATGATAGACAAGCAGTTGCCCCGAAAGAGTTTTGCCCTCGATGGGGTGGTGGCTCGCTGAGATAGCACTCAGGTGAACCCTGACCGAGTTAGACTTCAGCCCAGACTGTGAGAGGTGGAGCAGGTACTGCAAGAACAAACTTGTAGGGCATGAAAATGGGTTCGCTCGGAGCTCTGAGCACCACTCCGAGAACTGACGCTACTTGAAGGCATAAGCCCCGTCTGGTCAAGTCCTTTCGTGAGGCCAAAAGAATGTCCTCAATCTCCATGGAAAGATGGTGGGAGGCTAGAGCGACCCACTCAGCTGCCAAACTGTGAGGGATAGGGACCCCAGATTGGGGTACAGAAGCAGACCCTCCTCCTGCATCAGCAGCTCCAGTGAGAACCCGCGGGATCGGGGCTCCGTTGAGAGATGGAGCAGCAGGGGAAACCAAGGCTACCTGGGCCATCTCGGGGTTATTGAGGCCCTGTCCCACTGGATCTTGAAAAGGGTCCGGGCAATGAGGGGTGTGGGGGGGGGAAGGCATATAGCAGGCCCGTTTCCCACGAGATGAGGAAGGCATCCGGGGCCACCCTGCCCGGGTGTGGGAGGGGACCGAGGAACGAGGGGAGCTGCGAATTTGCAGGACTGGCAAAGAGGTCCAAGTCTGGAGTCCCCCAATGCTGGAAGAGCTGCTGTGCTGTCCGGGGACACAGGCACAGCAGCCGGAGAACTCTGCTGAGCTGGTCCGCCAATGTAATGTCCTGGCTCGGGAGATAAGTGGCCCAGATGGTCATGCCCTGGTTCACCGCAAAGGAGCATAGGGCTGTCGCCTCTAAACAGAGGCTGTAGGAGCCGGTACCTCCCTGTTTGTTCACATAGAACATTGTGACCTGGTTGTCTGTCTGGATCAGCACCACTCGGTGCTGCAGGCGGTCCCTGAAAACCTTGAGAGCGAGGCGAATGGTCCGGAGCTTCAGCAGGTTGATCTGCTGCCGGGACTCCTCATGGGACCAAATCCCTTGAGTGTGCCGCTCCTTGCAGTGGGCTCCCCAGCCTGCCAGGGAGACGTCCATCGTTAAGACCACCTGATGCGCCAGAGCTTGGAAAGGCATACCTCGAAGTAGGTTCCGAGACTCCTGCCACCAAGCAAGAGACTCTGCCGTGCTGGGAGAGACCGAGATGGGGTCTCGGAGGCAGCCAGTTGACTGTGCCCATTGCGCTTGGAGGCACCACTGCATCGCCCGCATGTTGAGACAGGCATTGGGCATGACATGGACCTTAGAGGCCATGGGGCCAAGAAGGCGAAGCATCATCCAGGCCAAGACTGTGCTGCAGCACCGCACTTCGGATGCCAGGGATACGAGTCGGTCCGCTCTGTCCTGAGGAAGAAAAGTCATGGCCCGAAGGGTGTCCACGCTAGCCACGATGAACTCCAGGGACTGAACTGGAGTGAGGTGGGACTTTGGGTATTTGATCACGAACCCCAGATGCTCCAGGAGGCAAATGGTGCAGTCCTTGGCCTGCCTGGTTTCGGAGGCGGTTTCCCCCTGCTACGAGCCAGTTGTCTAGATATGAATAGACGAAGGTGCTCTGCAGCCATAGGTGGGCTGCAACGATGGCCAGGCACTTCGTGAAGACCCACGGGGCAGACACAAGGCCGAAGGGAAGTACCCTGTACTGGTAATGGTTTCCCTGAACCATGAAGAAAAGGTACTTTCTTTGTTTGGGATGGACGAGGATGAGAGCTTCCTTTAAGTCCAAGAAGCACAGCCAATCGCCCTGCTGGAGGTAGGGCAGTAACATTCCAAGGGAGAGCATCTTGAACTTCTCCCACACCAGGAACTTGTTGAGGTTCTGCAGGTCAAGAATGGGCCGAAGGCCCCCTGTCTGCTTTGGGACGAGGAAGTATCAGGAGTAAAACTCCTGTCCTCGGAAGTGCGGTTGGACTGGTTCTACTATGCCATCCTCGAGGAGGTCTGCGAGCTCTTGACTCAGGAGGGCCTGGTGCTGGAGAAGCTGACGTGGCTTCCCGGGGAAGTACGGAGGAGGGTCCTGGTCCAGATGGAAAAAATAGCCCTCCCGAATGACCTGGAGGACCCAGGCATCGGTGGAAATGGACTCCCATCTGTGGGAGAAATGGACCAGATGCCCCCCCGACAGACAGCTGCCCTGCCAGAGGATGAGAGGCTATGCTAATGGCATCAAAACCCCAAAGGTGGCTGAGCCGGCGTTGGGACCCTTCAGCTTATGAGGGCGTGGACCGTGGTCTTGCCCTGATTGCCCTGAACAGGGGTCAACGCCAGCAGATAGGCCGAGTAGCTCCTGTACGGGAGCCCCTTCCGATGGAAGAAAGGCTTCTTGCTTTGCTGCTTCTTCCTGGGGAGGAATGAAGTTTTCCAGGAGAGGCGCGTACGAGTCGCATACTCTGTCTCAATCTCTGCTGCCTTATCCTCCATGGGCTTACCAAATAGTTGCTCCCAGATGCAAGGGACATCCAAAATCTTCTCCTAAACCCACTGTTCCAGATCCAAGGACTGGAGCCAACTGGCTCCGATGCCAGCTGCCACCACCCGGGTGGAAGACTCAAAGCCGTCGTACACTGCTTGCGAAAGGTACTTCGAGACACTCTGCCCGGTGGGAGTCTTGGGCTCTTTGGCTTCCACATGGTCAATTCGACCACCAACGAGGTGTGGGGAAGCTGGGCTTTCCAAAACCCCGGGCCTCGCTGAACCCTATACATAGTGTCCAGACGCTTGCTCATGATCGGGACAGAGGCCAGGGTCTCACACATGAGGAGTCGTCGTCGGTTCAGAATGTGAGGAACCGACACCGAGACAACCTCTTTTGGAGGGGTTTCATATTGCAGAATATCAAGCTCCTCAGTGCAGGGCTCCTCCTCCAACTTGGTGACGAGTGCCAGGGCCCATGCCATGTCCAGAAAGGAATCATCCTCGGGAGGTGACCACTGCCTCTGGGTCGGTGGGGAGGGGTCGGAGGGGAAGTCTCTTTGGGACTGAGTCTCCAAGGGGGTCTCCCCGTCGGACTCCCACTATGAGTAATCCGTGGAGGACTTAAGGTTGGGCAGCTCGAGATGGGTCGGTGATCCGCGCCAGATCTCCGAGGCCAAAACTTGCCCGGAGCCAGAGGCGCTCGCCCGAGATGATCTTGCGCCCGAGGAACGGAACGGAGATCAAGACCCACGCCGAGGATCCTCACGAAGCTTCTGGCTCTCGAGAATCACTGTGGCGGCTTGGGGAGTCCTTGAGGTCAAGGTCCCTGCAGTCTCGAGGTGCATGCCGGTGGAACCTGGCACTGGCGGAACCTGGCACCAGTGCCTGCTGAGCAGCGAGGAACACAGAAACACTGTATTCCAAGGCCAGCATTCGGGCCTCCCACTCAGGAGTGGGGCCCTGCGACACAGACACCAGGGTGACTAGGTCGGGTGTCGAGGAGGTCCTTGCTGGGACAACCCTCAGGAGACCGGGCACCTTCGCAGGAGGCCTCCGTATTGGCTTGAAGTACCTTACTGGGCCGCTCCCTCTCCAACTCCAGAGACTGCCGAGGGGAACTGAGAGACCGGGCGCGTGATTTCTCATGCTTGTCTGGCGTCCCCGACAGAGTCCTCGTGGCCTTCATCTACTTCTTCTGCTTGCATTTGTGCGACCCCTGGTCAGAGTGCCGCCAGGCCTGGGGAGGAGCCTTGGGAGACTCCACAGGTTGCGGGGCCGAAATACTGGGGCTGCCTTATGGAAGAGATCATCCAGCTTCTGCTTACAACTCTGGATGGCCTTGGAGGACATCTTCTTACAGAGGGAGCATAACTCCGGGTCATGGTCGACTCTTAGACACCTGTCATGGGTGTCCGTGAACGACATGTTTTTTGAACACCCATCACATTTCTTAAAACCGGAGGCCATTGGGTGAAAAAGGACCCCTGCGAGGTCGAAGATCCTCGACGCGGCCAGTGGTTAAAAAGGGCGCAAAAGCGCGGAAAAAACAAAAAAGCCAAAAAGAAAAAAATATCCCGAGAACAGGGTTGAAGCAGAGGTGCTCGAGAGGCGGGAAGAGGACCGGTGAAGGCCGGAGAGCAAAAACCGAATGGAAATAGAGAAACGTTTTCTGGGGACGAGACGCACATCTGAAGGGCTCAGTGAAAAAAGGGAGACTGAATAAGACGGCACCTTTGGGCGGGAAGGGGACCATGCATGTGTGGTGGCATTCCCAAAGGCTTTCTCTGAAAGTTGGGGAAATGCCCCGTGCGGGCTCTGTCAGTGCCAATGTCACCCATATGTGAGGACTGATGTCCTGCTTGTTCCTAGAGAAAGATCCGTAGCTTTAGGTTTCGGGCCCGGCGCCGGCGCTCTGGTGAGCACGTCCTCAAAGAGAACCGTGGCCTCGGGGAACCTCACGCAGTCAACACCGGCCGAGGACTCCTTCCTAGAGACCTTAGGGGGGCACTGCTCGGAGTCACCTGAATCCTGCCATGGGACCTTACTGGGTTTCCCAGGTGGAACCTAGACTGGCTTAGAGGATTTTTTCTTTTTCTTGCCAGGGTCTGGCGTCTTTCCAGAGGAGCTGCCGTGGGACTCCGAAGACACCCTGGCCTCACGGGAGGTACTCGGCTTTGGGCTCATTATCGGGGAAGCTGTAGCAGAGCTGGACCGGCGGGAACATCTCCTGCAACTCCAACCTTTTCTTGTTGGTCTGGGAGGTCATGGCCTGACACAGGTCGCAGAAGGTACTGTCGTAGTCCGGCCCAAGGCAGTGCAAACAGCAGTCATGGGTGTCTGTGACAGACATAATTTGACTGCAATGATCACACTTTTTAAAGCCACCGGGAGACATGGTATATCACACCCGAATGGGGTCGACGACCCCTAGCCAAAAAAGGGTGCAAATGCCGGTCGAGTCAAGACTTCATGAAAAAAGAGAAAGGAGCTGAGAACAGCGCCGGCTCGAGGAAGGAAGAGGAACCAGTACGCAAACGAGGAAAAACAACTAAAAGGATAATTTTTAAGGTATTTTGCCAGGGAAACAGGACATGCATCTGTTGGGCTCCGCAGGAAAAAGGAGACTGAGCAAGATGGCACCCTTGGGAAAGGGGACCACTCATGCATGGTAGGATTCCCAAAGGCTTTCTTTCAAAGCTGAGGAAATGCTCCGCGCAGGATCAGTCGATGCAGACGTCACCCATATGTGAGGGCTGACTTCCTGCTTGTTCCCGGAGAATCATTATTTAACATACTAGGTGACAAACTGAATGTTCATCCATCCCTCATTCACACTTCAATTAGTGTCATCAGTGATCCGCGATTGTTCTTTCCACTAAGAAGCCATAGAAGTATGGTGAGCCACCCTTCTCCTAGAAACCAGTCTATATCTGTCCCATCCTGCTAAAAAATCTTCCACTCTCCTCCCCACCTCCATTTAAATCTCATCAAACCTTTCAATTTTCTTTCAAATGATCATGCTGGAAATTGAGGAGAGGGGATTGTTGGTATTCCTTTAATAAAAACGCCTTTTCGCTACCACTGTATGAGTCATGAAAAACTTTCTGCAATTTGTGTTTGATTTCAGGACATCAAGTGTTTAGTCCAATAAATTTAACGTTTTATCGAATAGTGTCTGAATGTTTGTAATAACGTTTTTTTCCCCCAAAAGCATACTATTTGGCAACATTGTAGAAAATGGCTTTTGAAATATTAAATATCCTTTGTTTCTAATTATGATGTGCATACAGAGGGGAATTTTAGAAGGGATGTCCAAGTGCAATCTGGGACATCTAAGCCAGAATGTCTAAAGAAAATGCAGACACGTAAGAATATAAGATATGCCATACTGGGTCAAACCATGGGTCCTATCAAGCCTAGTTTCAAGACAGCGACACCCAGCCTATTGGAGTCAAAAGAGATGAACAGCTGGGTGGATTGACGGTGTGCCTTTGTGTGCTCCAGATAGAAGGTCAATGCACGCTTACAGTCCAGCATGTGCAAGGCTACCTCACCGTAGTTCGTGTGAGGCCAGGGAAAAAAATGTCGGAAAGACAATGGACTGATTGAGATGGAATGCTAAGACCACCTTCGGCAGAAAGCGGAGGGGTGTGTGGAGCAAAAAGCGGAGGGGTAAAACCTAGTATACTGAGAGTGAGCAACCAGAGCTTGGAGTTCAGTGACACACTGCGCCGACGTGATGGCCACCAGGAAGAGGACCTGCTAGGTCAACACCACCACCATACCAACCTTATTACGCGAGCAGCAAATAAACCAAGGGAACTATTCAGCATTGTGCAAAAGCTCACTAAAGACAACTTTGAGCATGACACCCATCAACTCAATCCCCAAGAGTATTTAATAAACAAGAGCACTAATCTAACCCCGGCTCAGCGCCCCCCACGGCCTGTAATCTAAATTGGATGGAAACACAACAAACCTGGGAAAACTTTACTATGCCAACAGCACAGCACATAGAAGACATCATGGACACCCTAAATACAACGACATCCCCATCAGACCCATGCCCAGTGGAGTGGATCAAAGATTCAAAGGACCAGCTAAGCCAGCACATTCACAAAATTGTGAAGAAATCCCTACAGCAAGGACATGTGCCAAAAGCACTCAAGCAAGCTATGATACGACCCGTCCTCAAGGGCACAACGCTAAGCGCCACCGACCCAAAATCATACCGCCCCATATCGAGTCTCCCATTTATATCAAAGATCATCAAAAAAGTGATGCAAAGGCAACTACAGGACTACATTGCTATGCATGCCCCGTTGGACCCCCAGCAGCATGGTTTCAAACCATAGCACAATGTGGAAACCCTACTCACACCCCTTTTTGACAATCTGCTGAAGGGCCTAGACAACATAAAAAATGGATTTCTGCTAGTTTTCTTAGACATCTCTGTGGCCTTCGACACAGTCGCCCACTCTATAAGCCTGAACGGCCTACAGAAGATCGGGTTGCGTAACACAATAAAATGGTTCACATCCTATTTAAGTAATAGAACGCAGCAAGTCAAATGCGACCAAAGAAAATCAACACACTTCACTATCACCCAAGGAATACCACAAGGATCAGTTCTCTCGTCCATACTATTCAACATTTACATCCAAGCAATCTGTGGCATTATCAAACGCCATTTGTTGCATTATCGCCTATATGCTGATGACATCATGGTGTATGCCCCAATAGACGCACTCGCTCCCGATATAACCCCTATGACCTGGTGCCTCGAAGACATGAACAACTGGCTCGCAGATAATAACCTGAAAGTCAACTTTGACAAAACGGAAGCAATAATCATATCCAGGAATCCTAATTGCAACCCACCTTAAGCCATCTTTATCTTTATTATAAAACTTTTTATACCGCTAAGACCAAAAAGGCATACAGCGGTGCACAATAAAACAGGCTACTGAGAGAACAGAAAAGAACGCCAATTATTCATAAAAGAGACAGCAAGGATAGAAAAAGAAGAACAGAGAAACAAACCAGTCAACTGTGGGCAGGGAGGGAAGGAACATCAAAAGCAACACAAAAGAGGTGAGTTTTGAGGGAGGCCTTAAAAGTATTAAAAGACGACTCCATGCGTAAAGTTAAGGGAAGAGAGTTCCAAAGGCTGGGGCCGAGGAAGAAAAAAGCAGAAGAGCGTGTTGATTCGAGGTGAGCCCGGGAAGGAGGTGGGAGGAAAAGACGATTAGCATGAATCGACCGAAGCGTTCTAGAGGGACAGTGAAAGCGCACCAGATCAGAGAGGTAAAGGGGAACACCAGTGTGCAGAGCTTTGTGAACGAAGATCAGAACATCAGCATCCTAAACTGAACAATACCAATAAAGGACGAGGTGAAATACTTAGGTATCACCCTGGACAAGAATATAAACTTACAATCTCATATAAACAAAACTGCTGCAAAGGCATACCAACGATTAAAGCTCATCAGAAGACTCCAACCGATCCTCAGCCAAGACCACTTCCGCACCGTATGCCAGGCAGTCGTCACCCCAAAACTGGACTACGGGAACTCTCTATACCAAGGTCTACCCAAGCAATCTATCCATCCACTCCATCTGGTGCAGAATACTGCAGCTCGCATAATAACTGGCACAGCCAAGCACGAACACATCATACCTATACTTCGGCAATTGCACTGACTACCAATCTCTGCACGGGCAAGATTCAAAACTGTAAACATATTCAAGATCATGCACCTATGTACAGCAGATGTCCTCCACAGTTTACTAACCAGGGACACACCCAACTGGCCCAGATGAGCAAATGGCAGCAATAGACCATGGGATGCTGTTGCAAGGGTTGCAGAGCAGAGATGGCATCCGTCTGTGCAAGAAAGGTCGACACGTCCTCAGTAGTAGACTGGCTAATCTATTGAAGAGGGCTTTAAACTAGATTTGTTGGGGATGGGTGAAGAAAGCCCCCAGGTAAATGATACATTAAATACCTTTATGGAAATGGGTAACAGGGGTAACATATGGAAAGCAGTAAGTATAAATGCCCGTAGCATGGGAAATAAGATCCCTGATGTTGAAGCTTTGGTGGGTGTGGCCGACTTGGATTTAGTGGCAGTTACAGAAACATGGTTCACAGAAAACCATGACTGGGATGTAACTATACCTGGCTATACTTTATTCAGAAAGGACAGGGTAGGAAGAAGGGGAGGAGGAGTGGCACTATATGTAAAAATACTATTAAAGCTTTGGACTTACAGAGCTTAAAAGGGAGAGAGAAGGCATTGTGGGTTAAACTAGAAAGAGGGAAAGAGAAATCTATTTGCATTGGCTTGATATACAGACCTCCTTCACAAGAGGAAGAGGTGGACAGAGAGTTAATTGAAGACATACGCAGCATTGCTAGGAAAGGGGAAGTGCTACTGATAGGGGATTTCAATATGCCAGATGTTGATTGGCACATTCCTGCTGCATTATCATCTAAAAGTAAAATATTCTCTACAGGGAGAACTATTCAGGCAATTGGTAACAGACCCCACACGTGAAGGGGCCATACTGGACTTGGTGCTTACCAATGGTGAAAGTGTTTCTGATGTTATAGTGGGAGATCATTTTGCATCCAATGATCACCAGATAGTGTGGTTCAGTATTAGGACAAGGGCTGTTAGAATCCATTCAAAGGTGAGGGTCTTAGACTTTAGGAAGACTAACTTTGCCAAGATGGGCCAATACCTCAGGGAGTTGTTAGCGGGATGGGAAGAGCTGGGGGCAATGTTCCCTCTAATTTTCTGTAGGCTGTGTGCGCATAAAATATCAGCTGTGCAGCTTTTGAAGGAAGGTTACATTTTTATGCGTCACATAACGACACTCGGAGTTCTATACTTTAAAATTTGACTACACGTCAGAATACAGTATGTACACCACATTGATTGCACTAGATAATATTGTAGAACTTGTGAAAACCGTAAATACACAACAACTTTTAAATTTTAAGATGTCTGTGTTGTTTTCTATCAGAATCAGAACCGTAATTTTTGTGCGCTCTGTTATAAAGTATGTGCGCTCGCTCGGCGAGGTGTGTGTACGCACACATGTGCACAGCTTAGAGGGAACAGTGGCTGGGGGATGTAGAAAAACAGTGGGCAAAACTGAAAGGGGATATTTTAAGGGCAACCAACCTTTTTGTTAAAATGGTAAATAATGGTAAAAGGAAAAGGAGACCGCTATGGCTTTGGAAAGAAGTAGCTGAAAAGGTGAAGAAAAAGAGGGAGGCCTTCATGAAATACAAGAGATCACAGAGAGACGAAGACAGGCATCTATATTTGGAAAGACTTAGAGAAGCTAGCAAAGTTGTCAGGAAAGCAAAGATTTAAAAAGATGAGGAAACAGCCAATGCAATAAAAAGGGGGGATAAGACATTTTTCAGATATGTTAGTGAGAAGAGGAAGGGCAAAAGTGGTATTGTCAGACTCAAGGGTGAAGGGGAGGAATATGTAGAAGCTGATGAGGATAAAGCAGAATTGCTTAACAAATATTTCTGTTCTGTGTTCACAGATGACGAACCAGGAGCAGGACCTCAGAAAACACCCAGAAACAGGAACAGAAGCGAGGGACATATTGAACAATTTTCAGAAGACTGTGTTCATGAGAAACTAGCTCAACTTAAAGTAGACAAAGCGATGGGACCAGATGGGATACACCCTAGAATATTGAGGGAACTTGGGGACGTTCTAGCAGCTCCACTGACTGACCTTTTCAATGCCTCGGAGTCGGGAGTGGTGCCAAAGGACTGGAGAGAGGCTCATGTGGTGCCTTTACACAAAAGTGGAAGTAAGGATGTGGTTGAAAACTACAGGTCGGTTAGTTTAACTTCAGTGGTGAGTAAATTATTGGAAACGCTGCTGAAAGAGGAAATAGTGAGGTTTCCGGAGTCCAGCGGATTACAGGATCCGAGGCAGCATGGATTCACCAGAGGCAGGTCCTTCTCAGACAAATCTGATTGATTTCTTTGACTAGGTGACCAGGGAGTTGGACAGAGGGAGAGCCCTAGATGTGGTGTATTTAGATTTCAGTAAAGCCTTTAACACTGTTCCTCACAGGCGACTTATAAACAAACTGAGCATCCTAGGGATGGACCCTAAAGTTACTGCTTGGGTTAGAAATTGGTTGGGTGGGAGGCGACAAAGAGTACAGGTAAATGGAGCTCACTCTGAGGAGAAGGATGTTACCAGTGGTGTGCCCCAGGGATCTGTCCTTGGTCCGATTCTTTTTAACATCTTTGTTAGTGATATAGCGGAAGGGCTGTCGGGTAAGGTTTGCCTCTTTGCAGATGATACCAAAATCTGCAATAGACACCCAGGAAGGTGTAGATAACATGAGGAGGGATCTAGCTAAGCTTGAAGAATGGTCTAGAATTTGGCAGCTGGGATTTAATGTTAAAAAATGTAAGGTCATGCGTTTGGGCTGCAGCAATCCAAGGGAGGAATATAGTATAGGGGTGAAGTACCTTTGTCCACTAAAGAAGAGAGGGACCTAGGCATTGTTATGTCTGATCACTGGTCAACATTGAAATCGTTACTGACTTTAAAAGGCCCTAATCTGTAGTATCTTGGTGAGCTGAACACGAATATAACATGTAGTTCATTTTTGATGTTTCACTGTGTACATTTATCCAGTAGGACATCAACATCATCCCAAATAAGCCTTGAATGATGTAATATTGCATCACATTGCATAATACCAGCATGCACACATCATCCAAAGTTGATTGCATCATTTTCTGATGCAATGCAATACTACTGCCAGACGGCTGCTGAAGCCATCTGACGTCAGCACTGTACTATACGCAGTCGGAAAGGTTGAGCATTTAAAATATTTCAGACTGTGTGCGAGACAGTTTAAGCTACTGTTACATGTAACTTTTATTAATCATATAATTTTAGCCATTTAGGTACAATACAGAACAGTAATGCCGCGAAAGTGTATTAATATCGTTGACAATTTCTGCTACATTTGTGGGGAAGTGACATTTGCCAACCAGAAGAAAAGTATCACTTCTCAACTGAAGAAGGCATATCATCTTTACTTTGGATGCAAGACTGGTGACCAAGACAAGCTTTGGGCCCCACATGTATGCTGCGCTACATGTACAACACAGCTTTCACAGTGGTTGAATTGCAAAAGACCATCAATGCCGTCTGCAGTCCCCATGGTGTGGAGAGAGCCAAACAACTACATAAATGACTGTTACTTCTGCTTGGTTCCTCCTCTTTCCAGCGGAATAACGAAGCAAAAGAAGTCGAGCATAGTCTACCCAAACATTCCGTCTGCATTGAGACCAGTTCCCTCATGGTGAGGGACTTCCTATTCCAGAACCTCCATCAGAATATTCTCTTGATTCATCTGATGAGGACAAGGGTGAGCCGACCTGTTCTTCTCCTGGTCCGTCAGCACGCAGTGACCCAGATTTTCACTGGGATGCATTATCAACACCACACAGAATAACACAGGAAGAACTAAATGACCTGGTTCGTGATTTGGACTTATCCAAGAACAAGGCAGAATTGCTAGGATCAAGACTCCAACAATGGAATCTTCTAGAAGAAGATGTCTACATTATTCCATATCGAAAGCGCCACCAGCAGTTGGAGTCTTTCTTCAGAAAGGAAAGTAATCTGGTATTCTGTTCCGATATTGAAAGCCTCATGAATGCCTTAAAAATCACTCATGACCCACAAGACTGGAGACTATTTATAGACTCTTCGAAACTGAGTCTGAAGGCTGTGCTTTTGAACAATGGAAACCATCTTCCATCTATTCCAGTAGTGTATGCCGTCCACATGAAAGAGACATACGATAAATTAAAGCATCTACTGACTTCCATTAACTATAACAAGTACAGCTGGCACCTCTGTGGTGACTTGAAGGTAGTTGCCCTTTTAATGGGACTGCAGCAGGGATATATAAAATACATGTGTTTCTTATGTGAGTGGGATAGCCGAGCAAGGGATTGGCACTACTTGCGGAAGGAATGGAATCACAGACAAAATGTAACAGTTGGAGAGAAGACTATCCAGCACCCAGCTCTGGTTGAGGCTCACAAAATCCTGCTACCACCCCTTCACATCAAACTAGGTTTGATGAAAAACTTTGTGAAAGCCATGGACCGCACTTCGCCAGCTTTCCGATACCTGCATGAAAAATTCCCTCATCTCAGCGAAGCAAAGATTAAAGAGGGAGTTTTTGTGGGTCCTCAGATTTGAGAGCTCTTCAAAGATGACGAGTTCAACAACTTGCTGCAGAGTGATGTGAAACAAGCATGGAATGCTTTTCGCCTAGTGTCTCGGGAATGTTAGGGCAGAAAACTACAAGGAACTAGTAGAAGACATGCTGATGATGTAGTATCAGAAACTTGGCTGCAATATGTCTCTAAAGATCCATTTCCTTGATTCCCATCTCGATTTCTTTCCTGACAACTGTGGTATGGTTAGTGATGAACAGGGTGAACGTTTTCACCAGGATATGGCAACGATGGAGCAAAGATACCAGGGAAAATGGTCCACTACAATGCTGGCTGACTACTGCTGGACACTCCCCAGAGAAGCTCCCGAACAGCTGTACAAGAGACAAGCGAAAAAAATCTAAGAAGTAGTCTATGACTTGGTTTTTAACGTGATCTGAGTGGAAAAACACTTTATTATCAGTAATACAACCCTAATACAGTAATACCCTAGGTTGTATTAGGTCTTAGAATTACTGATAATAAAGTGTTTTTCCACTCAGATCACGTTTTGGACTGTGTACTTGTTACCACGTGATTTCTTGCCTTTTTGTTGGACTACCTATGACTTGGTTTTTTACAGGTATTAACCGAAGGCCTATTATATTTACTATTGACATGCATTAATGTAAACATTAATTCTTGTAGATTACAAAAAAACTAGAGCCAACTTTGCAATTTCACTGTCATATTCGTGTTCAGCATATAAAAATTGATAAGAAATGACTATTTTTATTTCAGTAACATGACTTTTGTAAAACTTTGTTGACCAGTGTGATCTTAAAGTAGCTAAACAGGTAGAAAAGGTGACGGCAAAAGCTAGAAGGATGCTTGGGTGCATACGGAGAGGAATGGCTAGCAGAAAAAAGGAGGTGATAGTGCCTCTGTATAAGTCTTTGGTGCGACCTCATTTGGAGTATAGTGTGGAATTCTGGAGACCGTATCTTCAAAAGGATATAAACAGGTTGGAGTTGGTACATAGGGTGGCTACTAAAATGGTTAGTGGTTTTCATTACAACGCATATGAGGACAGACTTAAGTATCTTAATATGTACACCTTAGAGCAGGGGTTCTCAACCCTGTCCTTGGGACCCACCTAGCCAGTCGGGTTTTCAGGATAACCACAATGGATATGTATGAGAGAGATTTGCATACACTGCCTCCATTATATGCAAATGTCTCCCATGCATATTCATTGTGGTTATCCTGAAAACCCGACTGACTAGGTGGGTCCCTAGGACAGGGTTGAGAACCCCTGCCTTAGAGGAAAGGCGGGATAGAGGTGACATGATTGAGATGTTTATATTATTTATCTTTATTTGTGAAACTTGATATACCGCCCTTACCAGAGGCGTCAGGGCGGTGTACAGTACAGGAATACAAACTGGCCACAGAAAACAAAGAGAAGAAAGGAACGACATTAATAGACAGGAAAGTAAAAGAGAGAATAAAAACAAGAAACGTACGACAGGAAAGAAACACAGGGCAGGAGAGATAGAGATGCGGAGGGAGGGGAGGGGGTCGTCAGGTGACTTGGGCAAGGGGGTCATTAAGCCAGCGGTGGGGGGTTGCCCGACGGGGGAAGGTCTGAGCCACCAGCAGGGACAGGAAGATCATAGGCCTGACCGAAGAGGTGAGTTTTAAGGAACTACTTAAATTGAGGGAAAGAGGGTTCAGTGCGAAGGAAGTGCGGGAGAGAGTTCCAGAGAGCAGGACTGAGGAAAAAAAAGGCGGAGTGGCGAGTGAGCTCGAGACGAGCCTGAGAAGGGGGAAGGGAGAAAAAGCCGGTTGCCGTGAGCAGAGCGGAGAAGACGGGGACTGGCTGGAGATAAATGATATCGGCTAAATATTGAGGAGTGCTGGTATGCAGAACCTTATGGGTTATGGTCAGGAGTTTGTAGATAAATCTGACAGATAGGATGCCAGTGAAGGGAGAGGAGAGAGGGAGTAACATGGGCGCTAGCAGGGGAGTGAGTGATAAGGCGAGCGGCAGTATTTTGAACTAACTGAAGACGGCGGAGTTGGGAATGGGGAAGGCCGGCAAGAACGGAGTTGCAGTAGTCCAGAAGGGTGATCACGAGGGACAGAACGAGAGTGGTGATAACAGTGGTGGAAAGAAATGGGCAAATGGATCTAATTCTGCGGAGATGGAAAAAGAGGCACGCACCACTGAGGAGATGTGTTGGTGAAAAGAGAGAGAGGAGTCAAGGGTGACACCTGGATATCGGAGAGTGGAAACAAGGAGAATGGGGCGAGCGGACATTGTGGGAGACAGGGTGGGAGAAGGGGCACCAAAAGAGAACCAGATAGCGGAAGATTTGGATGGGTTAACATGGAGAAAGTTGGGGTCGAACCAGGAGACGACGAGGGCAAGGCAATCATTGAGAGAGGAGAGATCAGGAGCAGTGGAGGAAGTGTGATACATCAGGAGGATATCATCGGCACAGAAGTAGGAAGAAATACCCGATTGTTAAATAAGTAAGGCGAGGGGAGCGAGGAAGACATTGAAAAGTAGAGGAGCAAGAATAGAGCCCTGGGGAACCCCCGCACTGCAAAGGGAGTGAGGGGGAGGTGTTAGAACCCATGTGGACAGCGAAAGTACGAGAAGAGAGAAAAGACCGAAACCACTCTAGGACTGTACCATAGATACCCAGGTCAGACAGGCGTGAAAGAAGGGTGCGGTGATCGACAACATCAAAGGCGGAGGAGAGGTCTAGTGAAACGACAAGAGAGAGGTCACCACGGTCGTGGGAGCGATGCATTTCGGAGAGGAGAGCGAGGAGAATGGTTTTGGTGCTGTGGCCGGCACGGAAGCCTGACTGGCGAGGGTGGAATCGAGATGGGTGGCAAGCTGAGAGAAAACAAGTTTTTCAAGAACTTTAGAGAGGAAAGAGAGGTTAGCTACTGGGCGCCAGTTGGCGGGAATGGCAGGGTCTACATCCGTGGCATAAATGTACAGGGGGAGAGCCTCTTTCAATTGAAAGCAAGTTCTGCTACGAGGGGACATGGAATGAGGGTGAGGGGGGATAGATTCAGGAGTGATATGCGGAAATATTTCTTTACGGAAAGAGTGGCGGTTCCATGGAATAGTCTCCCAGTGGAGGTGGTAGAGATGAGGACAGTATCTGAATTCAAAAAAGCATGGGACAAACAAAGAGGATCTCTAAAGGAAAAAAGGGGACTGTTGTAGTTGTTATGGAAGGACAGATAGATAGATAGGCCATGTGGTCTTTTTCTGTCATCATATTTCTATGTTTCTATACTCCGCACACCCACAGGATACCATAAGACAAAACAAGTAACTTCCAACAGAGCTATATCACTCTTAGCACCGTCCCTCTGGAATTCCCTCCCGGATGAACTACGAGCGCTAAATGACCTCAAGGATTTCCGCAAATCCCTCAAAACCCTCTTATTCATGGAATCCTATGATCAAGCAAACTAAAGACCCTACTAATACGTTTAAATGTGACGATAAGAGTCAAGCATCTAGTCTTTATGTACGTCTTGTCACCCCCTCTCTTGTTCACTGTAGACCCATTTTGTGATGTCAACCACTTTGATTGAAGGAAAAAGTGGTATACAAATCTGGTTAAATAAATAAATAAATAATTTCAGTGGGCATGAGTCCAGTGGCTCAAAAGAAACCCGCATCAGTTGGCCGAGGACCACATTGAGGTCCCAAGCGACCATAGTGGGCTTGAGCGGGAGCTTTGAGAGGAGCAGGTCCCTCATGAACCAGGCCACCAGAGGCTGGGCTGAGATGGGCTTCTCCCCACAGCCACAATGGTAAATCCCAATCAAGTCGAGTCCTTGTGGGACGCCAGCAGGATGTTGGTAATGCCCTTGGGGAGGTCAAGCTCCGCGAGGACTACCCTCTCAGCATTCATGCTGGGAGTGGATGTTGGGGTAGAGCAAGGAGCCACCTCCTGCAAGATGAAATCTGGGTCAGAGCCCAGGTGAAGAGGCTTCCTCAGCAATAGCTGCAGCAGCAGGGGGAACCACGATTGTTGAGGCCAGTATGGGGTGACGAGGATCATTGTGCCCCTGTCGGCCTGGAACTTCAAGAGAGTTTTTACCAAATGTGGATCAGGGTGTAGGCATACAGTAGGCCCTCTCCCCAGTGGAGAAGAAAGGCATATGAGGGTAGCTGACCACGAAACAAAGGCCCTCGAGCATCCAAATTGTAAGCATGGTGGATTGCTGAACACTGGCCAGTGCTGGACCCTTGATCAGCTAGTCATCCAGGTATGGGAAGACAAAGAACACCTGGGTCCGGAGGAAGGCGGCCGCAACTGCCAGGCACTTTGTGAACAGTGGCCAGCCCAAAAAGATAGTGCCGGCCACCCAGCACAAACTGAAGGTATTGCCTGTGATGCTAGTGGATCTGAATATGTGTATACTGTCACGGCCTCACCACCCGCCTCTAGCTTAGAGGGGCATGGTTATTAGAGGAACTTCCCGCTATCCGCCTTAACAAATTATTTCCCTGCAGCGTCCTCTGGGAAATGTAGTTTTGTTTTGTTAAGCTGTATGGGTGCGTCAGGCAGAAAGTTGTAGTCAGCCTCAACGAGGTAAGGCAAATGACAGAAATTTATTTTGCACACAATGGTTCGAACATACCACACACAGGATTATCTGTTCAGGATTCTTTGAGGTAGAGCATTGTCCATAAAACAAACCCAAACACAAGAATGGCTGTTCAAAGGTTCTCTATAGTTCAGGATATACAGTCTTTAACAGCAAGGATATAGAATTCCTTTTTAGCCTTGCTGGCTAAAGCACAAAAACAAATCAAATTTAATGTCCGTGGTAGTTTAGCTTCTATTCAGCTTCAAACCTTTCTTGGCTACCTTCCAAGCAAAAAGGTAGAACCCAGGGGCAAAAGACAGCGTTGTTCTAATAACTACTTTAGCTTACCCCAGTGTCATAATTCAGGCAGCAGGTGGTTGACAAGCTTACATCACAGTTCCTGGCTTGCTCCTTAGTCCCCGTAAACTTCCCCTTTGCAAACACGCGGGAATCACGGTCACCCTGCTTGTTGACTATGGGTACCTTCTTTCCTTGAAGACTTTCTTTCAAGATTGGCTTTTTCTCTACGTTCCCATGTTTAAAGCTTGACAAAAGGAACAATCCATGGGAGTGTCCTCCCTATTCAGCTCCACTTCGGGCTCTCCAAGTTGCATGGATTCTGAGTCCCTGTCTTGCTCAAAGTGCTCAGCTAACAGCCTCCCGGGGGATCCTGGAGTCCCTCTTGTTTCTGGCCCCAATCTCGCTTGCAGATGTGCTATATGCCAATTAGCACTTTCTTCTCCTGGAAGCTCAGTTCCTCTGCTCTGCTCAGCACTAGTCAAGCTTCCCTTGCTTGTATCTGTGCCTCTGTTCATGTCAGCCTGGCTTCCTGCTTCTCTTCCCCTTCCTCATAGTCTGGCATAGGTTTATATTTCCATCGCTCTAGCTCCAACTCCTCCCTTCCCAGGTGACGGTAATCAGCCTGACTTCGGTTACCTGAGTGGTTGAAGAATTCCCTGCCATAGGGGTTTCTGGGTCCTATATCCTCTTTCCCTCATTCCACTAGGGGGCGCATGAAATGCGGGCAACATGGAGGTTTTCTGATTCCTGGAGGTGGTTGTGGCTTTCCTATCCTGACTGGGTGAAAGGGGGCCCTTTACTAGGGTGAATTCCCTGTCTCTTTGTCCTCCCCCGGACTCCGGATAGGCCTCCTTGCCACAATACAGGCCAAGTTCAATTCTTATGTTCTGTGTCAATATGTATATAGTTACCCTGTATTTGCTCCAAGTTCTATCCCCTGTTACAATGTAAGCACAAATCAGTCTTGATTGAATTGAGCAACCTTTGTTGAATGTAAACCACACTGATATAGCGCGGTATATAAAAGATGTTAAATAAATAAATAAATATGCATCTTTTAGATCCAAGGAGCATAGCCACCCGGGGGTCCAGTCACCACTTGTGAAGTTGGAGGACCTGGATGAGCCGGTCCGCCAGCACACTGTCCTGGTCCAGGAGATAAAACTGCCTGCAGGAGCATCCCGTTATCGCTGACAAAAGAAGAGAGTCTCACTGCCTCCTGGCACAGGAGGGACGATCCCACACCTCCCTGTTTGTTGATGTAGAACATCACCACCTGGCTGTTGGTATGGATCAGTACCGCTTGATGGTACAGGAAAAGCAGGCCACACCACACCGTAGGATGTAGTAAGGAGCTTTATTAGTATCCTGTAGTTGCCCTACACGTGTTTCGGCATGAAGCCTTCTTCAAGGGACATAGACTTCACTAAAACAAAGTAACATATAAAAACATATAATATTAGACATTGCATTCTCCCTTGTTAGCTGCTGATTGCTCCCTTAATGAAATTAAACTATAAGGAACATCAAACTATTTATTTTCACTGGACTATTTAATATATAATTTATGGTACATGTACTTAGTCTGTTTTGTCCTACACTGCACAGCCAGTTGGCTGAAATAAGATATTTTATGTCTAACCTCAGATGCTTCTTATCTTATCATAGGTCTTGAGAAATTGCTTGACAGTCAAAAAGTGTATACATATAGTATCCATGCTATAGGTGAGTCCCCCTTTTTCACAATAGGCATTATACAATATCCTCCTTTTATCTTTTTTACCATTTTTTTGCATTTGCATTTTAGCATCTATACTCTTCTGTCTTCTATTTATTTTTAACTTGGTTTTATCATGTTCCACATTCTATATATTTTTATCATTTTGTAACATAGTTTATGAGAGTTTATTTTAATGTAGCTAATATCGTTATTATCTTTAATTCTTAATGTTCATGGTAATTTTGGTTTCTAACTATTTATCTTATTCGTTGTTTTATTCATCTGTCAATTTGTATTTTTAAATTACTTTTTTTATAATTTGTAATTTTATATGCCTAATATTATATGTTCTTATATGTTACTTTGTTTAAGTGAGATCTATGCCCCCTGAAGAAGACTTCATGCCAAACCACATTTAGGGCAACCGTAGGATACTAATAAAACTCCTTACTACATCCTACGGCATGATGTGGCCTGCTTTTCCTGTACCTATAGTAGTTGCAGGTGGGGTGGTTCCCTTTGTGCCTGTCAGTACCGCTTGATGCCATAGGTGGTAGTGAAAAGCCCGGAGGGCTTACACCATGGCTCAGAGTTTCAGAAGGTTAAGAACATAAGATATGCCATAATGGGTCAGACCAAGGTCCATCAAGCCCAGTATCCTAATAGTGGCCAATCTGGGTCATAAGTACCTAGCGGTTTCCCCAAAGCACACAGGTTCCACAATGCTTGTACTGGGGCAAGTAGTGGATTTCCTGGGTTCCCTTTAATAATGGTTTATGGATTTTTCCTCCAGGAACTTGTCTGAACCTTTTTTAAACCCAGCTACACTAACAACTTTTACTACATCCTCCAGTAATGAATTCCAGAGTTTGATTACACGTTGAGTGAAAAAATATTTTCTCTTATTAGCCTTAAATAGGTTACCTGTAGCTTCATTGCATGTACCCTAGTCATTCTATATTTTGATGACGTAAACAATCGATCTACGTTTACCCGTTCCACTCCATTCATTAAATTATTGACCTCTGGGGCGGAGCCAGCCAGGGACCTGCATGGACGTCTAGCGGAGAGCTCCCGAGGACCTAGCTAATAATCCTGCCTCAGTCCTTGCCAACGGGCAGCCAGACATCTGCAATTGCTTTACCTATCTTCGGAGATGGCGAGCAGTCGGCAGACGAAGTTGGAGTTTTCGAATCCTCCAGCCTCCGGCGTTAAGTGTTCCAAGGCGGATCCGCCTTCCCCGCTCAAGATGGCGTCGCAGCGTGAGCACGATGAGGGGCTCAGAGAAATCCTTACCGAACTGCGGGCCATTCTAGCCCGGGTAGACACTAATGGGGAGTGCCTCTGCGAGTTACAGGCAGACTCGAAGGAGCTCAAGGAGCAGTTCGTGTCGCTGGTTGCTAGAGTGGAAAATATGGAATTGAAGGTTTTAGCGCACAAGGACAAACTGGTGCAATGCGGGAAGACTGTGAGGAAATTGGAGCATTTGGAAAAGACCCTGGAGGACATGAACAACCGGGCACGCCGGAATAACATTTGGATTGTTGGGCTCCCCAGAGGGTGCAGAGGGCTCAGATCCGATCGCGTTCCTGGAAGATGTAATTCCAAAGTTGTTGAAACTAAGTTTGACCCGCCCGTTTGAAATTGAGCGGGCACACCGCATCCCAACAACACTTTTTCAGCAATCACATAGGCCGCGGCCTCTTCTGTGTCTTGCGGTATCAACATGCTGCCCAGGTTTTACAGGTTGCGAGGGCCTGCAAGGAGCTTCAATTTGAAGGCCACAAACTTTTCTTTTTTCCAGATCTCAGTAAGCCTACGGTGGCAAAACGGAAGCAGTTCTTTTTTTTTTTAATTCTTTATTTTCGTTTTACAACAACAAAGGAAAGGAAGACATACAGCAAAAGACAAATACATACATGGAATATGATACATACACCAAAGTAAACCCCTGCCACCCCCCTCCCCCCTGCTTCTTCTCTAAAAAACTGAATCATTCTCGAAGCGGGCGTGTACTGACATTATTGTGTTACAAAACCTAACAGCGATCTGAAACATGATGAGTGTACATTAAACAGACATATCGAAGCAATGAGCAGATTGTACATGATCTTTAAGCATCTGCCATTTAGACAAGCGAGAATGAATTTGGGTATGGAAAATAGCTCTCCGAGATATCTGCTCATATTTACTATATAAGCAGACAAGGTTCCACTATTCATTGACAGTAAGTCGAGAGCTATCCTTCCAAGTCCTCGTGATTAAACATATGGCTATACCCAGCATGAAATCAGGAGAAAGCGACCCTTCTTAGGAAGAGAGGGGACCTCCGCCACTGAGCGGAGTCCCACAATCTTCCAAGAAAGAGGCTCGTGAAGGTGTAAGATAAATGGAATACGACCCCAGACCCGCCCCCAGTAAACCTGTAGTTAAGGACATTCATAAAGAACATGAGCGAGGGTCCCACATCAGTATGGCAAGACCTACACTGATCCCTGGCAGTTGTGTTCCATTTGGCTATTTTCCTGGAATATAAGAACATCTATGTGCAAAAAGGAAGAGAGTTTGGGTAACTGAGGCAGACCGGGAAACCCGCACTATTTTGCTCCAGAAAACGCTCTAATGCACAGGGGTTAAAGTGGTTTGCGGTTAGCGATCCCAGGCTTGTTGGACTCTACAAGTGGCAGTATCTGTACCCTGACATAATAGTTATAAAAGTTAGAGGCTACCCCCTGTGTACTACTAATAGAGTGAATTAGTTCTAATAGCCCGTCCTTAGTAGGGACAGAGGGCGGCATGATTGGAGCACTTTTGAGGCAGCATGGAAGCTGCATCAATTGAAAGTAATGTTTCGCTGATAACGCAAATTCCCTGTATAAATCAGAAAAGGTTTTCCAACGAGCTGCAGAGAAGAGCTGTTGGGGTGTCCAGATCCCCCTGGAGTACCAGGGTCTGGAAGTAATCATACATGGCTGCTCGAATTTCTAACCGGAACTCTGGTTGAGTTAATAGGGCTCTATCAAAGAACCAGGCCCCCGGATTCCCTTGGAGTGCAGTAGTACGTTATTGAAAAGAAATAGCAGCGTGATCTGAAATATGCTGAGAGTGAATCTTTGCAGCGTCCACCTGAGGAACCAACAGTTTTGATATCAGAAAGAAATCTATGCGAAACTGGGATTTGTGAGGGGAAGTGAAGACGGTAAAGTCAAGCTCATTGGGGTGTAGTAACCTCCATAGATCGACTAGAACAATATCTGTGTTCACAGAGATTAGCGCGATGTGACTCTTGGGGGGACCACTTGTCCTAGGCGGCTATTTGTCAATCAGGGGATCAAGAACTAAATTGAAATCCCCCCCAATATCAGTGAAGTATTAGCAGAGGCCTGCGCAACCTGAGCAATAGTAGCAAAAGGGCAGGGTCATCCACATTAGGAGCTCTGCTTAGCTCCAGGAGGAGTTGAGCCATCTACCCGAGTCGAAGCCTCATCGAAGGGAGCCTGCCCTGCTCCAGAAGATCGGCGGCAAGAAAAGAGCAAGCCAGCTACAAAAGACCTTGCTGCACACAAAAGAGCTCTTCGGGGGAAGCTGCTTTTTGGCTCCACCCCTCCAGCAGCGTGTCTCAGAGCATCTCTACCCAATCGGGGCACAGCTCTCCATTTAAAAGGAGAAGACACAGGCACAGGATCCTCTCTTGCTCTGCTTAGCTCCAGGAGGAGCTGAGCCATCTACCCGAGTCGAAGCCTCATCGAAGGGAGCCTGCCCTGCTCCAGAAGATCGGCGGCAAGAAAAGAGCAAGCCAGCTACAAAAGACCTTGCTGCACACAAAAGAGCTCTTCGGGGGAAGCTGCTTTTTGGCTCCACCCCTCCAGCAGCGTGTCTCAGAGCATCTCTACCCAATCGGGGCACAGCTCTCCATTTAAAAGGAGAAGACACAGGCACAGGATCCTCTCTTGCTCTGCTTAGCTCCAGGAGGAGCTGAGCCATCTACCCGAGTCGAAGCCTCATCGAAGGGAGCCTGCCCTGCTCCAGAAGATCGGCGGCAAGAAAAGAGCAAGCCAGCTACAAAAGACCTTGCTGCACACAAAAGAGCTCTTCGGGGGAAGCTGCTTTTTGGCTCCACCCCTCCAGCAGCGTGTCTCAGAGCATCTCTACCCAATCGGGGCACAGCTCTCCATTTAAAAGGAGAAGACACAGGCACAGGATCCTCTCTTGCTCTGCTTAGCTCCAGGAGGAGCTGAGCCATCTACCCGAGTCGAAGCCTCATCGAAGGGAGCCTGCCCTGCTCCAGAAGATCGGCGGCAAGAAAAGAGCAAGCCAGCTACAAAAGACCTTGCTGCACACAAAAGAGCTCTTCGGGGGAAGCTGCTTTTTGGCTCCACCCCTCCAGCAGCGTGTCTCAGAGCATCTCTACCCAATCGGGGCACAGCTCTCCATTTAAAAGGAGAAGACACAGGCACAGGATCCTCTCTTGCTCTGCTTAGCTCCAGGAGGAGCTGAGCCATCTACCCGAGTCGAAGCCTCATCGAAGGGAGCCTGCCCTGCTCCAGAAGATCGGCGGCAAGAAAAGAGCAAGCCAGCTACAAAAGACCTTGCTGCACACAAAAGAGCTCTTCGGGGGAAGCTGCTTTTTGGCTCCACCCCTCCAGCAGCGTGTCTCAGAGCATCTCTACCCAATCGGGGCACAGCTCTCCATTTAAAAGGAGAACGCCACAGGCGCACCCGCGCCTGAGGGCCGCGCAAGAGGGCCCTTTGGCACAGCCCTTAGGCAAAGGCACCCCCAAGATCGTCACAGAAACATAACAGAAAAAACGACGCTGAGACTACACCTCCCTCTTGGTACAGGTGAGCTCCCTCGGGGTCGAGCTCGCGTACAATCAAGGAACTGACAATCCACCAACTCACAGTGGAAACGCAGAATACCAACTCCGAAGACGCCGAACTGCCTAAAGAGCTGAAACTCTGGGGCACGTAAGTCACACTCATTTGAGTGATTTTTAAACTATCAACACTGCTTCATTACTTATATGAATTAACTGCACTCCTAACAATAATTGAATGTATAGTTCTGTTTAAATCATCTGATTGCAGCAGCACCACTCTCTACAGCTAGGATTATCCTCCTGCCTCTCATAAAAATACTAATTTAAAGGGTAGAAATTCATGTTTGGGACTAGAATCCAAGATCAGTGTTGGGCACTCTAGTGACTAGTTCCCTCTGGATACTGTTGTTAGCTTCCAGCGTTTACAGGCCATATTAGGTATTACCATGTTCGTCCAGATCGATACTGTAAACCCAGGGATATGCCAGTGTTGTTAACTACCATCGTTTATAGGCCATATTTGGTATTACCATGTTTGTCCAGATTGATACCTTAAACCCAGAGATATGCCAGTGCTGATGCTATGTTAGAGCAATGTCATCTTTAGCTAGATAAGAACATAGGGACTTGGGATGTACCATAGTGGGTCAGACCAAGAGTTCATCAACAGATCCAGCTGCACACACACGAAACAGGCTCCCTCCACGGGACAGGCTCCCGCACCGCGACAAACCCAGCTCCACATCCACGGGACAGACCCCCGCAACAGGGCGACCACCACAGATCCGGCTCCACCTCCACGGGACAGGCTCCCTCCACGGGACAGGCTCCCGCACCGCGACAGATCCAGCGTCACATCCACGGGACAGGCCCCCGCACCAAGACGACCGCCACAGATCCAGCTCCACATCCACGGGACAGGCTCCCTCCATGGGACAGGCTCCCGCACCGCGACAGACCCAGCTCCACATCTACGGGACAGGCCCCCGCACCAAGGCGACCAACACAGATCCAGCTCCACACACACGGGACAGGCTCCCGCACCAAGGCGTCCGCCACAGATCCAGCTCCACATCCACGGGACAGGCTCCCTCCACGGGACAGGCTCCCGCACCGCATCAGATCCAGCTCCACATCCAAGGGACAGGCTCCCTCCACGGGACAGGCTCCCGCACCGCAACAGATACAGCTTCACATCCAAGGGACAGGCTCCCTCCACGGGACAGGCTCCCGCACCGCAACAGATACAACTTCACATCCCCAGGACAAGCCCCTGCAACAAGTACAGCTCTCCTCAAAAAAGCAAACAACAGACGAAAACCTAAGGACACAGGCGTCGCCCTATCAGAACATCACAAGCTATCAACATGCACACCACATACTTCCTCCCACTATACCTACTAGTCACACAACTCCTCCCACCAACTACACACCCCCACTACACCCAAACAAACACACCATGGTACCCACCAACTGCACTGCCATATCTCGGTCCACAACACACACACAAAGAGACACTCGCAACCTCCCAAACAAAGAGACAAAACAGACACAAATCAAACCCCAACACCGGCCCTAAGGAAGCACACGTCGCAACAACCTCTTCCACAAAGAAAACATCAATTGAGCTCATAAACGCCAGATCCATCTGCAACAAGATACACACTCTGGTAGACCACATTGAAGAGCGACAGCCAGACATAATATGCATCACAGAGACATGGCTCAACCCTACCGACAGTGTACTACTCAACCAACTAGTACCGAACAACTACTCAGCATACAACTGCCCACGCATCCACAAGCGTGGAGGAGGAGTCCTAATAATAGCAAAAACAGAACTCAAGTTCAAGACACTGAATCTCACAGATACAAAGCAGTGTAACACAATTAGCATCAAGAACAAGAATATTGCAATCTGCCTAACCTACAGAGCACCCCGTGCTCCACCCGACGAACTAGCCTTCATACTCGAAGAAGCCTGTGCCATAACGTCAAACAACAAACCAGCACTACTAATCGGAGACTTCAACCTCAAGTCCGCCAATACAAAAGATGCAGAGGCCTTCCTTCAGGCAATGTCATCACTTCAATTCACACAGATAGTCAATGCACCAACACACAGACTAGGATCATCCCCAGACCTCATCTTCGCATCAAACTACCTAACTTCAAGAGACCTAATCTCTACACCCACCATCACCCTAGTACCATGGTCTGACCATTACTTAATCGAGACAAATCTGCAATCACAAGAAGAATGGACAAGCGAAAGAGCGAACTTCCCACACACACAAAGACGATTCAAGTCCTTTGACAAGGACGAATTCATCCAGGACACAATACAACACTTGAACATTGACTCAGAGGACCTGGAGGAACAAGTTTCCAACTGGAACAATGTCCTAGCTAACGCCGCTAAACCATCCGTTGACAGGACCAAGAAACACCACAACAAGAGACAAAACAAACCATGGTACTCAGCAAAAATACGACAGGAAAAGAGGGAGCTCAGGAAAATTGAACGGAGATGGAGAAAAAACAAAACTACTTCCAACCAACATCTTTACCTAACAAAGCAAAAACAATACAATGAACACATCAACCAATCAAAGAGAGAATTCCACACAAACCTGATAAATTCTTCCATCAACAAACCCAGAGAACTTTTCGAAATAGTAAAAACCCTGACAAAAGAGCAAGCAGCAGAAAGAGAAATACAAGTGGATCCACAGATATTCACCGACCACATCAAAGACAAATTTCACTCCACAGAGCGCTCAACACCCAGTAGAACCAACAGAACGAACGTCCACCCCAAAACCTGGGGCACATTCCACTCACCCTCAAAAGAGCAGATATCAGACATCATCTCCACAATCAACACAAGCACTGCTCCTACAGACCCTTGCCCAGTGTCATGGGTCAAAGCCACCAAAGCAAGCCTCATACCAAACATTCATAAAATGGTACACAACTCACTCACTCAAGGACTCATGCCACAGCAATTAAAGCTTGCCTCAGTAAGACCAATCACAAAGAAAACTTCTCTCGACAAAAAGGACCCAGCAGCATACCGACCAATCTCCAGCATACCCTTCCTCGCAAAAATAATCGAAAAGACGGTTCAACTACAACTTCAGGAACACATTGACGAACACGGAACTCTCGACGACAACCAACACGGATTTCGTCCCAAACATGGAGTCGAAACTCTCCTGATCTACCTCTTCGACAGCATCATAAGAATAATTGACGACATCAGGAATGGAATTATAATGATCTTCATCGACATCTCCTCAGCGTTCGACACAGTTGATCACAATATACTCCTGGAGAGACTGAAGAACACTGGTATACACGGTACCACTCTAAAATGGTTCCACTCGTACCTAACAGAAAGACAGCTACAGGTCAAGGTGGGACAGGACACCTCCCGGCCCATAAACGTCCAACAAGGAGTACCACAAGGATCCGCACTCTCAGCACTCCTTTTTAACATCTACATCCAACCAATATGCAACATTATGAAAGAGAACAACATCCAATACACAATATACGCAGACGATATAATGGTATACTCCCCGATATCAATCGAAAACCCGGACTTCTCTAAGATAGCAGACTGCCTTACCCAAATGGCGAAGTGGTGCCAAAACAACAATCTAGCTATAAACTACAACAAGACTGAAGCTTTAATCATCACTCGAAACCAAAGCTTCACACACCCACCAAACATAAAGATACAAAGCACCACGATACCGATAAGATCGGAGGTGAGATACCTTGGGGTTACTCTGGACAGTAAACTCAACCTCAAACCACACATAGACAAAACAATCCAAAAAGCATATTACAGGATGCGAATCATCAGGAGACTGAAACCACTCCTCGCTCCAGAACACTTCCGTACAGTCTATCAAGCACTGATAACCCCAATACTGGACTTCTGCAATCCGATATACCTCGGACTACCAAAACAAGCTCTCAAACCACTACAGCTGGCACAAAACACTGCAGCTCGAATCATATCCGGAGCCGCAAGGCAGGAGCACATCACACCTACACTAAAGGACTTACACTGGCTCCCAATCATTGCTCGCATCAGATACAAGACTATCATAAACCTATTTAAGATAAAAGAACGCACATCAGCCAACAGCCTCCACCTGCTCATACAACCGGAAACCAGCGCACGTCCCAGAAGAAGTCAAACACGCAACCGAGTCAGCACCCCAAATGAGTACAAGCACACACGCAAGGACACAACAGACAGAGCTCTCTCCATGGCTGCTCCAACAATATGGAACAATCTACCGGACGATCTAAGGGCAACTCCAGACCTCAAAGACTTCAGAAAACAACTGAAAACCATGCTGTTCATAGAGCACTATGGTCACATCACATAACCTAAGAGAATGGATAACAGCACTCCAATCCTCCCAAACAACTGAATATATATAAAATATGATTCTAGCACCACTGTAAATAGCCCACCCTGTATATAGCTCAAACAAATCAAGCACCCAACACATCCCTCACACAACTAAGTTTTATCCTCACTGCATGTACAACACACACACTTTACCTGATTGCTTGCTGTGATACCACCTTGATTATTAAGATAAGGCGGTTTAGAAATACTGTTAAATAAATAAATAAATAAAATAAAGGCATATACATGTAACTTTAAAGTTACCTATCTTGAGGTGAACTCGGGACCATCTACCCGCTGTATCTGGGCAAGTCGCAATAATAGTAGCATGCTGAGAGTTCCTATCCAATATGGCAACCCCACATTCCCTAGAAACGGCTGGGGAATAGGCGGCCACCATGTAAGGTTTAATATTGAGTTTGAGAGTTTCCTTCGAATTGAAATGTGTTTCTTGGAGGAAAATCAGGTCCGCAGCGTCATGACTTAAATAGCTTAGGATTTTCCTCCGTTTTATCGGATTATTGATTCCTTGTACGTTCAATGAGAAAATCTTACATGGTGCCATCAATCAATAACAGACATTTTAGGTAAGAGCGCTTGAAAACTTACAACATAATCAGAATCTGTACAATAATGACATAAGCACCAAGTATGCTGGCCAATACACCCATATTGAAAAGTATGTACCAAAGTAACTTAGAGAAGAAGCAAAACCCCAAATGAATATGGCGACCAGATGTCTGCGGGAGGAGGCCCTAGAGAGGAAGATAGAGACATAATAAAAGAAAAGAAACACCAGAGTCCATAAGTAACACTGTCTCTGATACTCGTCGAGGCTACTATGGGTAGATGGAGGCGGGTCCCAGATATCTTCAAAATAAGGCAACAAACCACCCTCGACAGACTCTTCGCTGAGCCGCGGTAAATCCAATATGGCAGGCACAGCGGATATGAGAGTACTGGCAGGAATATTCTGGAAGTCAGCGCATCAAGTCGGCTTCTTTAGAGTCCAAAAACTCCGCTAGTAGATCAGGGTCCTCAAATGTTCTTGTCTGATTGTGAAGCGTGACTCGGAGCTTGGCCGGGTACATCAGGCCATAGCGTGCTTGTAGTTGTTGAAGCCTCGGCCGAAATTCCAGAAAGCGCTTTCGGCGGTCGACCGTGGGTTTAGCCAAGTCAGGATAGAAGGAGACCTTGTGGCTCTCAAACTCCATATGGCCCTTTGCCAGGGAGGCACTGAGAATTTGTTCCACATGTTGATATCTCAAAAGTCGAAAGATGATAGGCCGCGGGGTCTTCCTGTTGAGCGTTATGTTTGTGGGTACACGATGAGCGCGATCAATCTCCAATTCTTTGGTAAAGGTGATTTGGAGCAGGGAAGGGAGGATTTTACCTAAAAACTCCTTCATGTCTCCCAATTCCGCTCCCTCCGGTATGCCCACGAGTCGTAGATTGTTGCGGCGCGCTCTATTATTGCCATCTTCCACTTCTTTCTGCAAGGCCCGCACCTGACGTTCAACTTTGTCGAGTTTGGACAGCCGGACCGCATGGGAGTCTAATATACTCTCCATTTTGTCCTGACGCGAAGAGAGCCCCTCCAGCCTGCCTTGCAGTACACCAAGATCTTCCCTCAGCGCTCGAAGTGCTTCACCGTTTGACTGCACGAGGTCCTTAACCCCTCTAATTTCTGCGAGGATTTCCTGCTGCATTTCGGGGCCCTCGCGCAAAGCCAGCCCCTTCTGCGGGGACGGGGGTTCAGTTTTGGAGCGTTTACCGTGAGAAGCTGCTGGAGATCCAAATTCCAGGCGCGTGGGTTTGGTCCCCGCCATCTCACCAATGTGCCACGGCAAGATCAGAGCAGAAATTCAAGTATGTCCGGTGTTAATTCAGGATTCTGAGTAGGCCTCTCGGGAGCCTCAGCGTTATGCGACCATCCCGCTGGACATCGGGCTCCGCCCCCAAACGGAAGCAGTTCTTGGCGTTCAGGGATAGACTTCAGTGTCTTCAAGCGCGCTATGGTTTGTTCTACCCTTCTCGATTTCGTGTTACACTTAACAATGTTACCAAGAACTTTGAAGCTCCTACGGCTTTGGAGAAATTGATCTTGGAACAAGAGGCGATCCAGATGCAGTGACCGTATGGCTTGATCATAGTGTTAGGAACTATATTTTGTGGTCCTATCTGGACCGGCCTGGAGGCCTTGGGGGGTTTAACCCAGGCCAGTGGCCTGTTCCGGGACAGCTGCGGATGTTACTGTTTGCTACTCTGGTGTTTGGTGTGCATAGATGGGTTGTTATGTGCGGACTGGGGCTAGCAAATAAACATATGTCTGGTTTGATGTCTCTCAGCATGGGGGGGTCCGCCTGGCAGAGTGCTTGGTTCTAACTGGCTTACCCAAATTTGGGATATGTGGGTGGGGGAGGGGGTAATTGTTTGGGGTGTTCTATGGCTCTCCGGGGTGTGCTTGTATGGTAAGATTCAAATGGGAAGGTGGGAAGTCTGTTTGGGGCAAGTCTTGTTTATATTTTTGTTTGAATATGGGTAAAGATGTGCAATTGCTGTCCCTGAATGTGAAGGGAATCAATAATCCTATTAAAAGGAAGAAAATTCTCACATACTGCCGACATCAGAAGGCAGACCTGATCTTACTACAGGAGACTCATTTAGACTCAGCGGAGACCAGGAAATTAGCAGATAGGCACTTTGCATTGTTGGACGCTTCGCCTTCAGTACAAAAGAAAAATGGGGTGGTGATATTGGGGAGGAAATCTTTAAATTGTAAGGTTATGGATGTGAGAGCTGATGAGGTGGGTCGCTGGGTGGTCGTTTCAGTAATTCTTGGGGAAATGGAAATTGTTATTGTTAATGTTTATGGTCCCAACTCGGATGACCCCAAGTTCTTTACGGAACTACTGGCTGCGGTGCAAGAGCACTCTTCTCGGCCATTGATAATTGGGGGGGACTATGTTGAATGATGCTGAGATCATCAAGAAAAGGTGGAAGGAATATACAGAGTTTTTATATGATAAAGATCAAGTGGACCAACAGCCGTTTCAACCTGTACCTTATGATCAGGAACCATTGGTGATGAAAGAAGAAGTTGAAGCAGCGTTGAAAGCCTTATCAAAGAACAAAGCACCAGGCATTGATAGCATTCCCATAGAAGTATTGCAGCAATCTGATGCAGCTGTTACCGTACTCACAAGGCTCTGCCAAGAAATATGGAAGACAACATCATGGCCAACTGACTGGAAAAGATCTGTGTTTATACCAATACTAAAGAAAGGTGATCCAACTGACTGTGGAAATTATCGCACAATCGCTCTGATCCCACATGCCAGCAAGATTCTACTGAAGATTATTCAAGAGACTACAACCATACCTGGAACAAGAACTACCTGAAGTGCAAGTAGGGTTCAGGAAAGGGCGAGGAACGAGAGACATCATTGCGGATGTGAGATGGATCCTTGAAAAGACTAAAGAATACCAAAAGGATATCTATTTGTGCTTTATCGATTATAGCAAGGCTTTTGACTGTGTAAACCATGAGAAACTCTGGGCCACATTAAGAAGCATGGGTATACCAGAACACCTGATCGTTCTCTTGCGCAATCTGTACATTGATCAAGAAGCAACAGTTCGAACGGAACAAGGAGAAACAGAATGGTTTAAAATAAGCAAAGGTGTAAGACAAGGCTGCAAACTTTCCCCCTACCTGTTTAATGTATATGCAGAACAAATCATCAGAGAAGCAGGATTGTATGAAGACAACAGAGGTGTGAAGATTGGTGGAAGACTCATCAACAACCTTCGCTATGCTGATGATACCACATTACTGGCTGAAAGTGAAGATGATCTGAAACATTTGCTTCTCACAATCAAAGAACATAGTCTCAAAATGGGCCTGCACCTTAATGTAAAGAAGACAAAGATCATGACAACTGGCATAATCAACAGGTTCATCGTTGAAGGAGAAGAAATTGAAATTGTGAACAACTTTAACCTACTTGGATCAACTATCAATAAAGAAGCAACAAGCAGTCAAGAAATCAGACGACGCATTGCTCTTGGCAGAATGGCTATGAAAGACCTATATAAGATTCTCAAGAGCAGAGATGTCTCTCTCCATACAAAGATTCGACTTGTTCAAGCCATGGTATTTTCAATAACATCATATGGATGTGAAAGCTGGACAGTGAAAAAGATAGACAGGAAGAAAATTGATGCCTTTGAATTATGGTGCTGGCGGCGAATACTGTGTATACCATGGACTGCCCGAAGAACAAACCAGTCGGTACTAGAGGAGATCAAACCTAAGCTTTCTTTAGAAGCTCAGATGACAAGACTTTGACTTTCATACTTTGGACACATCATGCGAAGAGAGAGATCATTAGAGAAAGACATTATGCTTGGCAAGATAGAAGGTCAATGCAAAAGAGGAAGGCCAGCAATGAGATGGATCGATACAATAACAGCAGCCACGGGTACCAGTCTGTCAACAATTAACCGCCTGACTGAAGACCGAACACAATTTAGGATAGCTATCCAGAGGGTCGCCATGAGTCGACTCCGACTCGACGGCACTTAACAACAACATAATGTTACGTTAGATCCGTTGCTTGAAAAGCGCCCCGTCAGGGTGGAGAGGGTTGCCCGAGCACGAGTGGTTCTCCAGGCTCTCCTCAACTCTCTAGGGTTGGTGGACATCTGGAGGCTCCTACATCCTCAAGAGATGGATTTTACTTTTTTTTCCCCCCCACACAAATCTTGGTCGAGACTGGACTATTTTTTGGTCTCGAAAAGTTTGGTCCCTGGAGTAAAGAGTGCAGAAATCTTAGGTATCCACGTTTCAGATCATGCTGCCGTTTCTCTACAGGTAGAATGGGAGGAGGGTAGTAGTCAATCGTGGGTTTGGTCATTTAGTAGATCGCTGCTAGCTGATCCTCTTTTCCAGGTAGAGATAAGAGCATTTCTCAAGGAATATTTCGAAGTAAATGTTGTAGGGGACACATCGATTTGGGCATGGTGGGAGGCTTTTAAGGCCTCTCTACGAGCAGTTATCACCAGTTTTACTATTAAAGAATATAGAAAGAGGACGGCTAAATTGAAGGTTTTGGAGGACCAAATTAAGGCTGGGGAGAGGCTCCTGCTTAAACATGCAGACGCTGGCATTATCTTGCGGTTGCAGAGGCTTCAATTTCAGTATAACTCGATTTTGAGTTCTGAGATTGAGCATGTATTATTGAAGCAACAGTCTCAGTTTTATAGGGAGAATAATAAAGGGGGAAAACATTTGGCTAACTCTTTAAAGCGAAGGCAGGAAAAAGCGAGGATCGCGGTTATTGTAGATCAAGCTCGGGGCGCTGTGCGCACTACTGAACAGATCTTAGAAGCCTTTGCTGAATACTATCAAGGCTTGTATGCTTCTGATGGCCTTGTGGTGGACGGGACAATAGATGATTTTCTGCAACAGCTTGAACACCCTCACCTTTCGGCACAGGCGGCGGGTGAGATGGACAAACCTATCTCAAGTGAAGAAATTGATAAGGCCGTCACAGGATTCCCGGCGGGGAAAGTGGTTGGCCCCGATGGCATTCCCAGCGAATTTTATAAGGTGTTTCGGACTGACTTGCTCCCTTACTTATGGATTTATTATGATGCAATTGGCAATTCTTCTTTGCAAGTAGGCAATTTTGGCGAAGCCACGATTGTTGTTTTAGAGAAGCCTGGGAGAGATCACACACAAGTGGTGAATTACAGGCCCATTTCCTTGCTAAATACCGATTATAAAATATATGCCACAATTTTGGCAAATAGACTTGTCAAGGTCATGAGCGGGTTGATCCACCCTGATCAGTGTGGTTTTATCCCGGGAAGAGCCACGTCTGATAATGCCAGGCTCCTATGCAACCTCTTGGAGAGGGCGAAACATTCACAGGCTTCTTATATCGGGGTTTCATTAGACGCTGAAAAGGCCTTTGATAGGCTGGAATGGCCCTTTTTGTTTAAAACTTTGGAATGGTTTGGGATAGGGCCAAAATTTATTACTATGATTCGGTCCTTGTACTTAAACCCCAAGGCCCGGATTAGTGCGAATGGGGCTCTCTCTAGTTTCTTTTCGCTGCACAGGGGCACGCGACAGGGCTGTCCCCTTTCTCCTTTACTTTTCAATCTAGCCTTAGAACCGTTGATTCTTGCCCTTCGACAAAATAATGATATTAGTGGTTTTAGAGTGGGGGATTGGCAAGTCAAGGTGTCAGCGTACGCGGATGATCTTCTACTTTTTACGCAACCCTTAGCGATCCCCACGATTTTAAATTTAGTTGATTATTATTCTGGGCTATCTGGTTACAAAATAAATTGGTCTAAATCGGTTGTCTTCCCGATGAATGATTTGGCTACAGCGGATCAGTCAGCATCGTTTTCGTTCCGGTGGGAGTCTGGAAATATTAAGTACTTAGGGGTTAAGTATGGTTTCCCCTTGGAACAGGCAGCTCAAGAGAATCTGGATGATCTTATCCGGTCTATCAAACAGTCTGTATTAACCTGGTCCCCCCTACATCTTACCTGGTGGGGAAGGCTGGAGGCTATAAAAATGACCCTCATGCCCAAAATTAACTATATGTTAGGCATGCTTCCGATTCCATTGGCTCCGGGTGTTTATGTGAAATAGAGCGGCTTTTGTCGCGCTTCCTGTGGGGAGATAAGCAGCCTAGGATTGCGCTGAGAAAATTGAAAGCTCCCAAGGATAAAGGAGGAGTCCACTTTCCTGATTTCCGGCTATATCATCAGGCTTTTCTCCTGAAACAGAGTGCTTTTTGGGCTTGCGAAGAGGACTTGGAGGTTAAGCCGGCATGGCTAGAATTAGAGAAGAGGATTGTTGACCCTTGGCCGCTGAGGTGGCTGTTGGGCGCGAAGCATCCGGAGAAATCTCGATTAGGTAAGGTGGTTGCTGCCACACAGGAGGCTTATTTGTTCTCGGTTAGTCAGATGAAGCCTGTTAGTTCTCTCTGTAGAAGATCTCCTTTGTGGTGGAACCCTAAATTTAAAATCAATGGCAAGATGTTTTCGTGGAAGAAATGGCAAGCATGCGGCATTTGGTCATTGGATCAGCTATTAGGGCCCATAGATTGACTCCGCGCGGTTTTACTGGCTCCAACTCCACCATTGTTTGTTTGCAGCAAATGTTTTTCCTGTAGGGCTATGTTCTGACAGCTATATAATTCAAGGGCTGACGGAGAGAGTTGGTCAGGCAGGAGCAGCATCTAAAATTTATGCCTCCTTGAGAGACTCTGTTCCGTTCTCAGCTGCTCGGGCTTGAAAAGCTCTGGGAGGGGGAGGTATCAAGACCAATCTTGAGTAAAGTTTGGAGAATTGTATGGGGTCCCGTCACGAGAGTCTCTAGGTCTGCCGCAGTTACTCAGTCTCTTTTTTTTTGCCTACATAGGGCTTATATTACTCCAGTCAAATTAGCCAAATGGGACAAAGCCTCACCGGCTAAATGCTGGTCATGCTTGTCGGACTTTGGCACATTTAAGCACATGGTCTTTGATTGCTCTCACGTTCAGAGATTTTGGCAGCTTGTTTGCAAGAGGATACAGGTGATATTACAAATCTCAGTTATCCTGTCCTGGGGTATAGTTTGTTTAAGATCTGCTTTTGATGTACCCGGTCTAACTAAAGAGAACCGATTCCTGTTTAATTTCCTGATTGCTTTAGCTGTCAAGGTTATTTTTGCAAACTGGAAAGACTCACGTAAGTTATGTTTGGATATGGGGTGGAACCTCGTCTGCCAGTCTGCCAAATTTGAGAAGCTGTATAGTAAACTTCATCATCCGTATCAGGATGGTATTAATGTAGGCAGATGGCGGGCACTGGATGATTATGTGGGCCGGTCACGTAATGAAAGCGTGTACCCCGGGTAGTAGGCTATTGATATGAGAGATATCTGTTTTATTTTCTGTTTTGTCATTGACTGGCGCTTGTTAACCTTGCCTAAATGTTTTGATTTTCCCATGTTGGTGCCTCGGAGAGCCGGGGGGGTGGGGGGGGGGGGGGTTGGGGGGGGTTTGCTGTATGTTTGCTG
Organism: Ichthyophis bannanicus; assembly: GCA_033557465.1. Lineage (NCBI taxonomy): Eukaryota > Metazoa > Chordata > Amphibia > Gymnophiona > Ichthyophiidae > Ichthyophis > Ichthyophis bannanicus. Next base: position 22,790,181 of record CM066041.1, read on the forward strand.
TGTTATTGTTGTTCGGTTAAAATTATAAAGAATTTTAAAAAAAATTTGACCTCTATCATACCTCCCCTCAGCCGCCTCTTTTCTAGGTTGAACAGCAATAACCTTTTTAGCTTCTCCTCAAAGGGTATCCTTCCATCACCTTTTCCAATTTGGTGGCTCTTCTCTGTACCTTTTCTAATAACACTATATCCTTTTTAAGATACGGCGATCAGAATTGCACACAATATTCAAGGTGCGGTTGCACCATGGAACGATGCAGAGGCATTATAATATCCTTTGTTTTATTTTCCATTCCTTTCCTTATGATTCCTAGTACTCTATTTGCTTTCTTGGCTGCTGCTCCACACTGGGCAGAGGGTTTCAGCATGTTATCCACAATTACGCCTAAATCTTTTTCCTGGGTGATGATTCCTAATATGGAACCTTGCATCGTGTAATCATAGTTTGGATTGTTCTTTCTTAGGTGCATAACTTTGCACTTGTCCATATTAAATTTAATCTGCCATTTGAACATCCGGTCTTCCAAATTATCAAGGTCCTCTTGCAATTTTTCACAATCCTCTTGGGTTTTAACAACTTTGAATAATTTTGTGTCATCTGTAAATTTGATTACCTCACTTCTTATTCACATTTCCAAGTCATTTATGAATATGTTAAAAAGCAGCGGACCCAGCACAGATCCCTGGGTACACGACTATTCACTTTTCCCCATTGGGAAAATTGGCCTTTAGCCCTACCCTCAGTTTTCTATCTTTTAACCAGTTCGTGATCCACAATAGTACACTGCCTCCTATCTAGGGTTGCCAACTGGCTCCAGATGCGCCCGACAGGCTTGATCCAGTCCTGGGTTTACTCCATTGCATGCAGGGACATGTAGTTCTGATTTCTCCATTGCACTCCATAAGAAAAGCAAGACTACAAGTCCCTGCATGCAATGGGGCAAACACAGGACTGGATCAAGCCTGTCGGGCGCATCTGGAGCCAGTTGGCAACCCTACTCCTATCCCATGACTTTTTAATTTCGCCAAGAGTCTCTCATGAGGGACTTTGTCAAAGGCTTTCTAAAAATCCAGATAAACTATATCAAACAACTCACCTTTGTCTACCTGTTTATTCACACCTTCAAAAAAACATAACAAATTAGTAAGACAAGATCTTCCTTTGCTAAAGCCATGTTGGCTGTTTCCCATTAAGCCATGACTATCTAAATGTTCAGCAATTTTGTTCTTTATAATGGTTTCTATCATTTTTCCTGGTACTAAAGCCAGGCTCACCGGTCTGTATTTTCCCAGATCACCCCTGGAACACTTTTTAAAAATTGGCGTTACATTGCCCATCATCCAATCTTCAGGTATTACAGATGATTTTAATTATAGTTCACAGTTTTCTAATAGGTCTGCAATCTCATATTTCAATTCTTTCAACACCCTTGGATGTATAGCATCCAGTCCAGGTGATTTGCTACTCTTCAGTTTATCAAATAGTTGTAATACATCTTCCTGGTGTATCAATATTTCTTTCAATTCTTCTGTGGCATCACCTTTAAATATCATTTCAGTCATGGGTAACATCCCTACATCTTCCTCAGTAAAGACCGAAGAATTCATTCAGTCTCTCCGCAATGGCCTTGTCCCCTCTTAGTGCCCCTTTTATCCCTCCATCCAACTGACACTCTCACAGGTTTTTTGCTATGAATGTACTTGAAAAAGTCTATTACGCGTTTTTGCTTCCACAGCAAGCTTCTTCTCAAATTCTCTTTTTGCCTGCCTTATCAATGTCGTGCATCTAACTTGCCAGTGCTTGTGCTGTTTCCAGTTTTCGTCATTTGGCTCCTTTTTCCATTTCCTGAAAGATGTTTTTTGGACAACAGCAGCCTCTCTGACTTCACCCTTAAACCGTGCTGGCAGTTTTTTGGACTTACTTCCACTTTTCTTAAAGCGTGGAATACAGCTGGTCTGGGCTTTCAAGATAGTATTTTTAAACACCACCCATACTTGATGTAAATCTTTAACCTTTGCAGCAGCTCCTTTTAGTTTTCTTAACTATTTTCCTCATTTTATCATAGTCTCCCTTTTGTAAGTTAAAAGGTAGTACTGTGGATTTCTTTGCCATCCTTCCTCCATTTATTAAATCAAACTCGATCATACTATGATCACTATTGCCAAGTGGCCCTAAAATCCTTATCTCTTGCACCAGATCTTGTGTTCCACTAGATCCAAAATGGATTCCCCTCTTGTTGGTTCATGAACCAGCTGCTCCAAGAAGCAGTTTATTATTATTAAACACTTATATAGCGCCGCAACATACGAAGCGCTGTACAAACATACAAGAGAGACAGTCCATGCTCATCAGACCTCACAATCTAATAAGACAGAATACAAAATAAGTTAATACAAATAACAACATTTACAGGGCAAAGTAAACAAAAGTTGATGGAGAGATCAAGATAGGGCAAGACAGGAACGAAAAGCAGTAGTGAAGAGGTGGGATTTGAGTCTGGACTTGAAAATGGGCAGGGAGGACACCTGGCGCACAGAGATAAGAAGACTATTCCAAGCAAAGGGTGCTGCCAGTTGGAAAGAGCGAAGTCTGGAATTGGCAGTATGAGTAAAGGGCACAGATAAACAAAGACTATTAGAAGAGCGAAGTAACCGAGAGGGGGTGTAAGGAGAGAGAAGAGACGAAAGGTACTGGGGGGCAGAAGAGTGAATACATTTTGTCATAAGGTAGCGCCATCAGAACCCATGGAAGTAGGGGATTGTGAGCAAAATGTAAGGGAAACTGACAGCTCAGGTTCACACATGGGGGAAGGTTGCTATGAGCAACAGATGAAAACAAAGCCACGAGGTGTTAGGGAATGCCCGAACAGAAAGGGAGCACAGAATTCATTAGAAAATGAAGAGCACCTGCATTGGGGCGGAGCCCAGGCTAACACCAATTTGAACGTACTTAAAAATCACTTACCGGAAGGTAGAAAGAGATCTGACGGAGAAAGGAGAACTGAAGGAGAAAGGAGAACTGAAGGAGAAAGTAGAACGGAGAGAGAGGTAGTAGGAACTACAAGGGCTGTAGTTGGAACTACGCGAGAACCGTTAAGAACTGCTGAGCTTGAGAGCAGTATCCGTGGAGCTGTAAGGACGATTATCCAGAGTACATGAGGTTGGTGATTCTCAGAGAAGCTGTTGGGAACAGCAGTACACAGCCTCAATATCCCCAGGAGCGTTGCTGTGAGGCAAGCAGAGAAGGCAGTCCAACAGCCAAGGCTTTAAGATATAAATTACCTAACACCAGAAATGCAGAAAGGGAAAACTTTTACCCTGAAGCACATTTGAATGAGTCAGAGAAACACCGTGGAAAAGGGGCTTCAAAGCAGAGCTGTGCTTATCCGAGAGAGCAGGAAACAGCAGTGCCTAAAGGTAGGCGTATTTACCCTAATAAGAGAGGTTTGCAATACCCTGACTTTCTATGCACGTACCAAGAGCTCTGTAGTTCTCAGGAACCCAACTACAGGAAATACGGTAGTTACCCACGGGCCACTGGTATAGTGGGGGAGGAGACTGTTTTAACTCCCCGACAAGAACCTTATAACTTTAATGGCAGTTGGGAGCCAGAAGTTGGCTCAGATGAAGAGGAGATGCAGATTGAACCTCTTGAAGAATCTTTAGAGGAAAATGAGATGGACTGCACGTACACATTATCTGATTGTACAGCATCTCTATGTTAAAGGCAGCCAGAATTGTTTATGAGAAGAAACAGGTGCCAGAGAACCGTGAGTAAAAGGAACTGTTTTCTGTTACTTTTTGTTCATGGTTTACTGCTGAAGAAAGCTAAGTTTTGTTGAAAGTATTTTCCTTTAATTGTGTTATCAGACGAAGGGTCTGCCCTGCTTTAAATTCCACTGTTATGAATCTACCCCGGATGGGGAATAAAGCCTGAGTTTAAACCTTACCCTCTGCTTCAACTACACTTCATTGGCTAACGGTGAAAACTACAGGATCCAGAAGGCCTTGCTAAAGCCTTCATAGGAGCTCTAGCCATAAAAATACTGCCCCATCAAACGACCCAAGCCCTTTCTAGCCTCTGGGTACGTTAGTGGGTGACATGAGTGGCGTCGTCTAGAGGATTCTTTTTTTAACTGTGGGGAAAAAAAAAAAAAAAAAAGAGGACACTTTTGAAGAAAAAATACTGCTGTACCGGAGGACCCATAAGAAGCAAGCACACAGGACAGGACAGACGCTGATCGAGGACCTTTCTTGCCAAAGCCTGAATCTACGCAGATCCTAAGGTAACGGATACCTAGGGCACTAGCGTAGGTGGATAAAAGGGCAAGAAAGGGGGGCGTTTCTGTGGTGTGGGAAAGGGGTGAAGAAGTGTAAAAAGTACCGCACTTGGTGGTTTTCTTTCTCTTCTTTTCTCCGCAGGGTCACAGCAAGAAGATGGAGGCCCAGGACATAATGAGCTGGATGCAACACCAGTGGGACAAACAACTGGAGTTAGCACGGCACATGCAAGAGCAAACAGCAAAAATGATCATGGAGCAGTAGAGGCCACTTCTGGAGACCATGAGGGCATTTTTGGAAAAGTCACCAGGACATGGGACTGAGAACCCCTACGTAGTTCCAGGGGTAGGGCTTAATGCGAGTCATGCGTTTACGTTGGGACAGTTAAGTCCACAGGACAACATTGATGATTTTATTGATGCCTTTGAACGAATAGGGGGGGCATTGAAATGGCCACGAGAGCAGTGGGCTACCCGCTTTGCTGTATCTCTCACCGGGGAAGCTCTCTCTGCCTATAAAGCAATGCCTGCCATCCTTGCTACTGACTACGAGGAGATAAAAAGGGCAGTTAAGGATCGGTTGGGCCTATCTAACATGCACTATCGTAGGCTGTTTAGAGAGGCTAGGATGAGGGCCCAAGAAACCCCAAAAGCTCTGCAGCAGAGATTAAAGAATTTGGCCTACAAGTGGTTAACCCCTGAGCAGAGGACAATGGAAGCAGTGTTAGATATAATTATCTTGGAGCAGTTTCTCCAGGCTGTGCCTACCGAGGTAAAAAAGTATCTCACCTTGCAAAATTGTCAGAATACCAATGATGCAGCCAGTCTAACTGAACGCTATTTTGAGGCTCAGATAGTGGGCACCTCAGAAATAGGTCTGAGGAAAGCAGCAAGCATGGCAGAGCATAAAAGAGAGAAATATATTAAAGGGAAAATGTTTAATGTATGTGGTAAGACTACTAATGATGACATTTTTTCTATACACAAAGGGAAATGTTATGTGTGCGGGCGAGCGGGCCATTTCCAAAAAGACTGCACGGAGCGGACTATCCTCATGGCTGGGAGAGAAAAGCCAGCACAAGATGGGTTCCTGATTCCTGTGCAGGTAGAAGGGGTGGAAACGCTGGCGCTGCTTGACTCGGGTGCTGACCAGAGCATGATTACGTCCAAGCTCTGGGAAGCCATTGGGAGGCGCCGTCGGTCAGCCCCGAGGCAAGCAGAAAGCCAGATCCGCTTAAAATGCATACACGGAGCATTTTCCTGTTATCCTTCACAGAGGTTATCTATACGTGCTGTAGATAGAGAACACACATTACAGGTAGCCGTAATCCCTACATTGCCTAGAGATGTCATTTTAGGCAGGGACTGGCCACCCTTTCTCCAGGGTCTGGCGGTAGGGTTGAATACCCGGACCGGCCTAATATCTACCCGATCGCAGGCAGGGACCTCAGGGGAAGGAAGGAAAACATCTGAGGATCCCGGGGAGCCTGAGGGGGAGGAAGAACCCCAAGAGGAGGAATTAGATGGGGATGGATTAGGCATTTTGCCCACACATGATGAACTAATACACAAGCCGGTTAAGGAAGGCAGGAAGGCGAAAGCCAAAAAACGCCAAGAGAGGCGTCAAATGACCCGGGGGAGGGCCGAGTTGGAAGCTGGTGCAGGGTTACCTTGGGTACCTGCTGAGGTGGTGAGTAAGTTCCCCTCATTCCCAGCAGAACAGCGGGCTGACCCAGCTCTAAAGAGAGCTTTCGAATGGGCCAGGGAAATTCGGCCTACCCTACCCAGGTTTTTCCTGGAAAAGGAAATCCTATATAGGGAAAGTACTGACCCGTATTCCGGAGCGATAAGGAAACAATTGGTCGTGCCAATGACATTTAAAGCCACAGTACTAAGGTTGGCACACGACCATCCCATAGGCAGCCATAAGGGAGTCCAAGGCACCCTGGACCAAATATTGGTTCGATTCTATTGGCCAGGGGTCTTTAAAGAGACTAAACAATACTGCGAGGCTTGTCCAACTTGTCAGAGGGTCACAGCTTTAAAGCCGAAAGCTGTACCGATGGTATCCACATCCACCATAGCAGTACCAATGGAACGCATAGGTATGGATATCGTAGGACCCCTGATCCGTACGCCCAGAGGATTTCAGTATTTATTGATGGTAGTAGACCACGCAACTAGATTCCCATGGGCTATTCCCTTAAGGAGTACATCGGCCAGAGTAATAGCCCAAGAGCTGGTAAAGCTCTTTTGTGAAGTGGGTTTTCCCAGGGAGGTATTGACTGACCAAGGGAGCAATTTCTTATCAAAACACTTAGCAACGGTATGGGAAGCCTTCGGCATAAGGCACATAAAAACTGCAGCCTATCATCCTCAAACAAATGGGCTTGTTGAGAGGATGAATCAGTCCTTGAAACAGATGCTTCGGAGGGGTTTAAAGAAGGGAGAGATGGGTGAATGGGATTCCCTACTCCCATTTGTAGTTTATGCATGTCGAGAACGCATACAGACGTCATTAAAAGCGTCCCCATATGAGCTTATGTTTGGCAGGGCCCCTAGGGGAATTTTGGACATTCTCCATGAACAGTGGGTGGAGCCAGACTCGCAGGAAGTTGGGGTGCCTCAATTCCTTAAAAACTTGAGGGAACGCTTAGAAAGAACTGCAAAGGCCTCAAGAGAAAATTTGCAGGCCAGCAAAGAAAAGCAAAAACGTTACTATGACAGGAGCACAAGAGAAAGGCACCTGAGCATAGGGGATAAAGTCCTTGTACAAGTAGCGGACCCGGGACCCAAGTTTGAGGCCCAATGGAAGGGACCGTGTACAGTAATAAAGAAAGTAGGTCCTGTGACATACAAGGTGGAGAATGAGAGGGGACGTCAACAGGTGTACCACTTGAACGTTCTAAAACCTTGGAAGGAGAGACTGGCCACGGTCAGCTTGGCCTATGTAAGGCAGCGAGACAGAACCCAAGAGATGATTACGTGCTGTCCGGTTAGTCGTCCGGCAGCCCATAATATTTTAAGGGGGGGGGGGATCTGTCATAAGGTAGCGCCATCAGAACCCATGGAAGTAGGAGATTGTGAGAAAAATGTAAGGGAAACTGACAGCTCAGGTTCACACATGGGGGAAGGTTGCTATGAGCAACAGATGAAAACAAAGCCACGAGGTGTTAGGGAACGCCCGAACAGAAAGGGAGCACAGAATTCATTAGAAAATGAAGAGCACCTGCATGGGGGCGGAGCCCAGGCTAACACCAATTTGAACGTACTTAAAAATCACTTACCGGAAGGTAGAAAGAGATCTGACGGAGAAAGGAGAACTGAAGGTGAAAGGAGAACTGAAGGAGAAAGTAGAACGGAGAGAGAGGTAGTAGGAACTACAAGGGCTGTAGTTGGAACTACGCGAGAACTGTTAGGAACTGCTGAGTTTGAGAGCAGTATCCGTGGAGCTGTAAGGACGGAGCCAAGGGGATTATCCAGAGTACATGAGGTTGGTGATTCTCAGAGAAGCTGTTGGGAACAGCAGTACACAGCCTCTCAATATCCCCAGGAGCGCTGCTGTGAGGCAAGCAGAGAAGGCAGTCCAACAGCCAAGGCTTTAAGATATAAATTACCTAACACCAGAAATGCAGAAAGGGAAAACTTTTACCCTGAAGCACATTTGAATGAGTCAGAGAAACACCGTGGAAAAGGGGCTTCAAAGCAGAGCTGTGCTTATCCGAGAGAGCAGGAAACAGCAGTGCCTAAAGGTAGGCGTATTTACCCTAATAAGGGAGGTTTGCAATACCCTGACTTTCTATGCACGTACCAAGAGCTCTGTAGTTCTCAGGAACCCAACTACAGGAAATACGGTAGTTACCCACGGGCCACTGGTATAGTGGGGGAGGAGAGTGTTTTAACTCCCCGACAAGAACCTTATAACTTTAATGGCAGTTGGGAGCCAGAAGTTTGCTCAGATGAAGAGGAGATGCAGATTGAACCTCTTGAAGAATCTTTAGAGGAAAATGAGATGGACTGCACGTACACATTATCTGATTGTATAGCATCTCTATGTTAAAGGCAGCCAGAACTGTTTATGAGAAGAAACAGGTGCCAGAGTTCCGTGAGTAAAAGGAACTGTTTTCTGTTACTTTTTGTTCATGGTTTACTGCTGAAGAAAGCTAAGTTTTGTTGAAAGTATTTTTCTTTAATTGTGTTATCAGACGAAGGGACTGCCCTGCTTTAAATTCCACTGTTATGAATCCACCCCGGACGGGGAATAAAGCCTGAGTTTAAACCTTACCCTCTGCTTCAACTACACTTCATTGGCTAACGGTGAAAACTACAGGATCCAGAAGGCCTTGCTAAAGCCTTCATAGGAACTCTAGCCATAAAAATACTGCCCCATCTAACGACCCAAGCCCTTTCTAGCCTCTGGGTACGTTAGTGGGTGACAATTTATAGGTCAGGAAGAGAAGTTTAAATTGGATACGGAGACGGATGGGAAGCCAATGAAGCGAGATGAGGAGAGGAGTGATGTGGGAAAAGCGAGACTGGCGGAAAATAAGTCGAGCAGTGGAGTGTTGAATAGACTGAAGAGGAAAGAGTTGGCTCACAGGGAGGCCGGCATGGAGAACGTTACAATAATCAAGACGGGAGGTGATTAAGGAGTGGACAATCATCTAAGTGGTATCAACAGAGAGGAAAGGGAGAATTTTGCAGATATTGTATAGAAAGAAACGGCATGTTTTAGCAATGAGCTGGATATGTGGAGAAAAAGAAAGAGGAATCAAAAATAACACCAAGGTTACGTGCTGAAGAGACAGGGAGGATTACAGAGTTATCCACATATAGAGAGAAAGGGGAAAGAGGAGGAGAGGCATACGGGGGAAAGATAAGGAATTCAGTTTTGGCCATGTTCATTTTTAAGCGGCAGTGGGACATCCAGGTAGCAATGTCAGCGAGGCAGAGTGAATTTAAACTTGAGTGTTCACCTATTAACGCCCAACACCACCCCCTCCCCTCCCCAAACAACTACCATCCAGCTAATAATCCAGGGGAGCTGAGAAGGGGATACCCCACAGCTTTAATGTCCTGAATGTCTGGTCCGAGGATCCTCTGCCCTCTCTGTGAGGTCATCTGTAGGGGCCAATAAGCAGTCCCATCACTGGAGCCAAGTCCCTGAAGGAGAAAACCAAAGGGGTTGCCTCTTATGGGGAGCTCCTCCAGGGATAACATCGCAGCTCTTAATGATTTGTTGGGGGGTTTTGTAATTTAAACTTTTTATTAAATTTATACGAACATTTCAGCAAAAAACAAGAATGTATGAAAAAGAATGGTACATCAGATCATTCAAAAGGAAAAAAAAATAAGAAAGACAAAAGTCAAACAATAATCATTCCCACTAATTTAGACCACAATATACAGGCAACTTGCAGAGGCACCAGGAAATAACAAACCAAGGGAAATAAATATCCATCCCTAAAAGGACTTCCCAAAAAAACAACAAACATACTACAAATGGCACAGAATGTCACAGCCCGAATCCTTATGAACGTACCTTTCTCAGATCACATCACACCCATTCTAAGAGAACTTCACTGGCTACCTATACATGCACGCATAAGATACAAAATAATAATTACAACATTCAAGTTAATACACAATATTGCCCCATCTTACCTTGCCTCACTCATTAAAACACAACCCCCTAATCGAAAAAGGCGTACACACAACCTAAATACACTACAAACCCCCCCCCCCTCCATTTGCAAGGTAAACGTAAACACTAGTAATAGAGCATTCACATACATAGCTCCCACGCAATGGAACAGACTACCTGACACCTTGAGCTAACAAAGATCTCTCATCATTCCGTAAAAACCTTAAAGCACATTTATTTCAAGAATATTACAACCAGACAGAAATAACCTAGAGCAAATTTGTACATGAAACAATCTGATGGAGCTCAACCATCTGTTATCATATGAACCTCCAAATACACAAAGAATTAATTAAATTGTAAATCTTCTTGCATGTACTTTATCACAAATACTGTATATAATTAAATTTATAACATGTATTTCAACATGTTCTCTTCTATTATGTAAACAGTTGAAAGTTATTTGAGTTATCTGAAATTTAATGTTACCCTCCAATGTTCAAAGTTCCAATGTTCAAAGTTATCTTCTTACTGTTATATGTAACTGCTAACTGCGCAGAATTTAACTGTTAAATGTAAACCGCTGCTGATCACTGGAAGGAGCGGTATAGAAATGTACTCAAATAAATAAAAGAAATAAAAGAAAAGAAAATAAATATTCATAGCAGGGTGAGAACTTATGTGTCAGCCATATTGGACGCAGTGTTAACCCCAATCTTCTCTCTTGCCTCCAAGAATTCTACTAGCTGTCCAGGTTAAAAAAAAAGAAAAATCTTATCTTTATAGGTAATTATATAACGAGAAGGAAATCTTAAAACAAAGGTCCCACCGAGGGAATTTATTTCAGTCATTTATTTCATCTAGAAACTTTATCTCCCTAGCATGTCCTGCCATGACACTGACCCGGTCGATACGGGGTTGATCTGCTGGAGGCTCTCTGTCTGTGACCAACTGCCCTGAGTGCAGAGGTGGTCTCATTGGGCTCCCCAGCCCAATTTTGGAGGCATCCATAGTGAGGATCCTCTGGGGGATGGGGGCCTGGAAGGGCATCCCAGCCTGTAGGCGCTGGAGCTGTTGCTACCAGTCGATGGAGTCGGCCAGAGGACGGGTCATGACCACTCTGTCCCGCAGGCCCCCTGTCGCTTAAAACCAATAGGAGCTTAGGGCCCACTGGGCTGGCTGCATATGCAGATGGGTGTCCCTGCTGACATGTACCGTAGATGCCATGTGACCCAACTTGCGAAGCAGAAGGCAGGCAGAGGCCAAGGGGCGAAGTGCCCTGCAAGTGCCTTGAGGTGCTGGGCCCTGTCCACAGGGAGGAGGGCCCTGGCCTGGATGGTGTTTTGTTTATTAGGGCTTGATAGGCCGCTCTTCGAGACAACAGCAGAGCGGTGTACAATGATAAGAACAATTTTATTAAAATTGCAGGGGTAAAAAGAATGCCAATAAAAAAAGGAAAGAAGAGAAACATTAAAACCAATCACATCAAAAAAGGAGGGGAGGAGAAGCCAAGGACAGAAAAGGGGCAAACTAGGTGGACAGGAGATTGTGGGCAATATTAAAGAGGTAAGTATTCAGTAAGGATTTAAATTTAGGAAAGGACAGTTCCAGATGGAGGGCAGAAGGGAGTGTGTTCCAGGTGGCCGGTATAAGGAAGTAAAAGGCAGAAAACTGGGTGGTTTCAAGCCGGGCCTGGGCAACTATAGGAAGATGAAGGCAGTTTACTTGGAGTCTGCAGAGGGAGTGGTAAGGGCAGTGGGGAAAGAAGAGGTCAGAGAGATAGCAGGGATGACCAGTATGAAGGGCATGATGAACCAACGTAAGGAGCTTGTATTGCAGGAAGTGTTCGATGGGAAGCCAATGGTGCTATACTAACAGTGGAGAAACATGATCATGACGGGAGGCCTGAGCAAGAATACAGATGGCGGTGTTTTGTATGAGTTGGAGGCGATGTAGCTGATATTGGAGAAGGGCAAAGAAAATTACATTACAGTAATCTAAAGGAGGAGAGTGACAAGAGAAGAGGGGGCCAGGAAGGGGCAATTTTTTGGCACAGATTTGTCGCAATGTGAAAAAAGGAGTGACTAACTACAGAAGAGAGGAGAGTATGAAATGATAGAGAAGCGTCAAGAGTGATTCTCAGATAACGATAGTATCAACTATTAGTACCAGGAAGAGAAGGGGCTATGGTTGGAGAAGAGCCACCAAAGGTAAACCAAATATCTGCACATTTGTCTGGATTTAGGTGAAGAAAGTTGTCTGAGAACCAGGTTGCCATGGCAGAAAGACAGGTGTTGAGAGGGGAAAGGTCTGGGGAAGAAGAACTGGCGTGCTGGACAAGAAAGATATCATCAGCATAATAGTGAGCTATGATGCCATGTTGTTGTACTAGGAGAGTGAGGGGAATCAGAAAAACATTGAAAAAAAGAGGGGCTAAGACCGAACCTTGGGGAACACCGCAGGGGAGTGATCTAGGAGAAAAGGTGGCATCACAGCCATCAGAGACAGAGAACGATCATTGTGCTAGGAAAGAACGAAACCAGCTGAGGACAACACCGGAAAGACTAAGGTCATGAAGTCAAGAAAGGAGAGTGACGTAGTCAACAAGATCAAAGGCTGAGGAGAGGTCGAGGGAAACCACAACTGAGATTTCACCACGGTTGTGAGTACGGTGCAGATCATTCAGAAGGGAGAGAAGAATAGTTTCGGTGCTGTGCCCAGGATGGAAGCCAGATTGGCAGGGGTGAAGAGTGTTAATATTTATTTATTTTTTATTTAAATGGATTTCTATACCGCCTTACACTTTAATCAAGGCAGTCTACACAGCAAACAATCGAACAAATACTGTCTTGTGTGTGCATGCAGTGAAACTGTGAATGCATATATGTGTCGGGTGTCGTTGATTCTTGGTGGGCTATTTACATCGTGCATTATTATACAATACTATGTACATAAGAGTCCAGGGAGGTGGGTTATGCTGTAGTACTGTCTGGCGGGCAGCTTATGTGATGTTGCCATAGTGTTCGATGAATAAGGTCGTCTTATTCCAAGAGTCCAAGAAAGAGGAAAGCTGTGAGAAGACAAGTTTCTCCAGGAGCTTTGAGAGAAAAGGGAAGGTAGAGACAGGATGATAATTTGTGGGAACTGAGGGATCAAGGGACGAACCCTTTAAAATCGGACGGATAACGGCATGCCTCCAGGCAAGAGGGAAAGTGCCGGAAGAAAGACGACTACTGAGCATGGATAAGATTAGTGGTAAGAGGGCAAGAGAAGGGGTAGGGAGCAAAGCTGATGGAATCAGATCCGAGAGGCAGGTGGTTTTCCAGGAGGATGTGATGATCTTGAGTTCTATAGAGGAGATTGTAGAGAAAGAAGACCAGAGGTGAACAAAGGAAAGGTTTGATAATGCGTGGTTTGAATTTAAGGGCAGGAGGGTGGATTGGGACTGGGCAGTTGGGCGGGAAGGAAAAGGGGCAAGGGCCTGGGGGGGGGGGGTCAGGGAAGGGGGACAATTAGGGAAAACTGAGTGGAAGGCACTGATCTTGTTGGCAAAATGGTCAGCCAATAAATGTATAGCAGGAGGGGCAGAAGTGGCAACAGAGAGGGGGGGGGGTGTGGACAGCACTGACAGTGAGGCCAAGACAGAATAAAGATGCTGGGAGGAGTTTGTTGACAAGGAAATAAGGTTCTCTTTGTAGTTGGATCACTGAATACTGGGAATGATGATCCTTGAGCAGTTTGAGGGAAGCAGGGGAGAGGTGCTTCTGCCACAGATGCTCTGCCTAGCACAAATGGCGATGCTGAAGGCAAAGGCCATGGTGGAACCAGGGGTGGGAGTGCCTTGGGCGGGGGACGGAGGGGGGCCACATCATCAAGGGCAGAGGGCAGAGTGGAGGACCACAGTTGAGCCTGGGTATTAACAGGTAGAGCAGTGAAATCAGATAGAAAAAGAGAAGAGGCCAAGGGAAATTTTTCTAAAGAGTGGGAGGAGAGATCACAACTAAGGGTAGGAGGAGAGCGACTAGGGGTAGAAGAGCCCATGAGTGGGAGAAAGTGGCAGGTGAAAAGAATGCATAAGTGATCAGACCATGGGAGGGGCAAGGAGGAGAAGGTGGAGAGGGCAGAGTGAAGGGGAGGAGGAGGAAGGACAAGATCAAAGGTGTGACCAACTGTATGAGTCAGGAAGGGGACTAGTTGAAGAAGCGAGAGGTCAGAGAACAGTTGTGACAGAGGAGAGAGGTGCACATTGAAAATGCCTAGGATCACAAGATGAGTTAAGAGGAGAGAGGCTTCAGAAAGAATAAGTGACAGGGCATCCCATAAATGAGGATGGAGAGGAGGAGGGGCGTAAATCAGGAGAGAGGTGGGTTTCCATTGAGATGGAGGACAAGAGAATCAGGGTAGGTGAGGGTAGGGCAGGGGGTGTCGAGATGTGGAGGGAGGAGCGGAGGATGACTGCCACTCCCCCACCGGAGCAACCAAGCCTAGGGATGGAAAAGGCTGAGTAACCAGGGGGTTCCTCCCCCTCCCTCAGCCATGTCTCAGTAAGAAATAGGTCAAAGGAGTGCATGATCAAAGGGTCCTGAATGAGGAGGGTTTTGGACCGAAGCAAGCAAGTGTTAAGAAGTGCAATACGGAGCTGAGTGGCACAGAGGAGGGATTAAGGAGGGGGCAAAAGGAGCTGACAGGGCAGACAAGAAGGTTTTCTGTAACATGAATAGAGCCAGGGTATACAGGTACATAAGAAACTGGAGCACGCCAGCCCCAATGAACCGGAATGGGCGGCATTAGGAAAGCAATTAGGAGGCCACAGAGAGAAAAGGTGAGAGCCCAGTAGCCAGCATAGGCAGAATGCAGATGGGTATGAGCAAGTAGGTGTCGAGTGAGTAAGACATTGATAAGGGGACCGCCCCAAGAAGCATGTCTGCTCCCTGGACACACTCCTTTGGCACTCTCCTTGCAGCTCCCAACGCTGTAGAGGTCTTGTTCTTGTTAGGTGTCTAGGATTACCTTGATTGGCTTATGGGGAGGAGGCTTGGCATGCAAACCGGAACAGCTGGAACACAGAAGTACCCAAACAATCAAAACCAGTGAAAGGAGACAGGTTACAGGGTGGTCCAGCTGTGCCCCTATGAACTCCAGGCACTGTGCTGGATGGAGATGGGACTTTGGGTAATTTATGACAAACCCCAAGTGCTCCAGAATGAGGATGGTATGGCTTATCAACTGATGCGTTTTGGTGGCGGTGCTGCCCTTGATGAGCCAGTCGTCCAGGTAGGGGAAGACTAACACCCCTTGGAAACATAAGAAGGCAGCGACCACCGCTAGGCACTTGGTGAATACCCTTTGGGCAGAGCCCAGACTGACGGGTAGAACCCTGTATTGATAGTGGCAGCCTCCTATCATGAAGCAGAGGTACTGTCTATGAAGGGGATGGATGAGGATGTGTGTATATGCATCCTTCAGATCCAAGGAGTATAGCCAGTCTCCCTGCTGGAGGTATGGCAGCAATGTTTCAAGGGAAAGTGTTTTGAACTTCTCCCTCACCAGGAACCGGTTGAGGTCCTGCAAGTCTAGAATGGGCTGAAACCCTTTTGGGAACCAGAAAGTAGCGGGTATAGAACCCCTTGCCCCTGAGATAGAGGGGAACGGGTTCCACTGCCCTGTTTGCCAAAAGACCTGCACGTTCTTGCTGAAGCAGGCTCCGGTGAAGGGGAGCCATAGGGGGATCTCCTGGAAAAAAATGGCAGGGGCGTCTGTTCGAGGTGGAGGAGGTAAACCTCCTTCACCACCTGTAGGACCCATGCATTGGTGATGATGGTGGACCTCTGGTCAGCATAAAATACCAGACGCCCCCTCGTATACTGTGGGGCAGGACTTCCTAAATGGAGAGGTTATGACCAAGGAGTCAAAAACCCCCTCCAGGTTGCGCCAGAGGCACAGGCTTGGGGGTTTCAGGCTTATGAGGGCTGTGCCCTGGTCCCTTGGCCTTCTAGCCCTGTTGGGGAGCTGGGAAGGCCAAATACTGAGGGTAGCTTCCATAAGCCTTCCTCTTCTTCGGGTAGAGGGGCTTTTTACCCAAAGCCTTCCTTCAGGAAGGATCAGCAGTGTTTTTGGAGAGCCCGGTCCTGATCATTGACTCTGGCTCAGTGGCCTTGTCATGGACTTGCCAAAGAAGTTCTCTCCAAGGCAAGGGACACTGACCAACTTGTCCTGCATCCATTGCTTCAAGTCAGAAGACTGTAGCCAGGCCTGGCGGCAGGCACTAATGCCCACCATGGCTAATCTAGTTGCCAACTCAAAGCAGTCAAATGTTCCTCAGAGAGACCAGCTGAAAACCCAATGAGTTCCATTGCCAGGTCCTGCAAGTATATGCCCATGTACAGATGGTAGGCCTGGATTCAGCTAATGTACATCGAGCCCTAGAAGCACTTCCTGCCCAGAGCATCCATGGCATAGGTCTCCTTGCCCGGGGGCACCAAGAAATGCGCTTTCTGGCTCTTGAGCCTATGCATGGCTGACTCCACCACCATGGAGTTATGAGGCAGTTGAATTTTTTGGAAGCCAGAGCTCTGGTGGACCCAGTACATCAAGTTCAGCCACCTGCTCACAATGGGTACCGAGGCGGGATCTGCCACATAAAGAAGAGCAGCCATTTCAGGATGGGGAGAATGGACACCGTAAGGGCTTCCTTGGGGGGAGCTTCATACTGGAGGATCTCGAAGTCCTCCACCCGAGGTTCCTCCTCGGACTCTGTAGTGAAGGCAAGAGTCTTCACCATATCCCGAACAAAGTCCAGAAAGGCCAGGTCTTTGGGTGGGGACTAGTGCTGGGCTTCAGGAGGGGAAGGGTTCGAGGGCACATTCCTGTGGAGTCGAGTATCCGGGGACTCGTCGTCTTCAGTCTCCCAATCCAACCCAGAGTTGGAGGAGATCTTGAGGATCCTCCGAGCATCAGGCTTGCACCCCAGCCTGGATGGCCTGGAAGCCCTGATGCCCCTGTACTCCGAGTCAAGAGTGCTGTGTGAGAACGTCCTCAGCCCCGAGCAGGACCAGACCGGTGCCAAGGTGTCTCTCAAGGCTGGAGGCGCTCAAGGATCGGCTCCACCTCCGGGGACTCCCTCACTGTGGAGGGGTCAGTGATCAGGAGTGATGACCTGGAGGAAACGGGCATCAGAGCCTGCTGTTAGGCCATGAAGGCACCAAGCTGCGTTCCAAGGCCGCCAGAAGGCTCCGCAGTCACCAGCGCGGACACAGAGGATCTCAGGCCCGGTGCAGTCTCCGTTGAGGAGGTGTTGTCGTCGAGGATGGCCTTGGAGGACAGAGACTGATCCCCGGACACCGATGGCATTTTCTCCACCTGGGGCAGCTTCAAGGGCTGCTCTTGGCTATCGTCCTCAGCCTCGCGTTGAAGACTCCAAGGCCAGGGGCCATAGGACTTCCCCACTGCCCCCGACTCGTCACCCGATGAGGTCATCAATGACATCCAGATCTTCAAGTGGCATCTCTTCCTGAGGGAACCCCAGCTCGATGCCCTGTGACATCGAGGCTCCAAGGCAGTGCAGTCACCACACAAGGCCGAGGCCTCCGTGGCAGCCTTCGAGGGCACTGGTCCCATGGACGACTCTGGGGCTGAGTCAGTCTTATGAAAAATCAGCTTGTGCTGCTTCTTTCTGCCTCGGAGGGCCTTGGGGGTCATCTGCTGGCAGAGACCACATGCCAAGGCATCATGATCTGGCCCGAGGCATCGAAGGCAACAATCATGCGGATCCATACACGACATATGTGCACAGTAGTCACAAGGCTTAAAGCCACTGACTGAGGCCATAGTGGGGAATACGGTCCCCGCAAGGTCAAGCTCCTTTGGCCCGGCCAGAAAGGGTGCGAAAACCCACGCACCAAAGAAAAAAACAATGGGAAAAAAAGAATAGGAGGAAAACCGCGACACGAAGGCAAGCAGACTCGGGAGGCGAGAAGGGCACCGGTACATAAACCAGAGAAAGGAATCGATCCGAAAATCAAAGTAAAAGACAAGAAAAAAAAATCAATTTTTTCAAGGGGGAAGAGACACCCGCCTGATGGACTCTGTGGAAAAAAGGTAACCGAGGCAAGATGCCACCCTTAGGCAGGAAAGGGACCACGCATGTGTGGTGCATCTCCCAAAGGCTTTATTTGAAAGCTGGGGAGAGGCTGTCGCATGGGCCCAACGGCGCTGACATCACCCATATGTGAGGACTGACTTCCTGCTTGTTCCTGGAGAATCCTGGTGATCAACATGGAACCCTGGAAGCACTTCCTCCTGAAGGAATTCAGGGTACGAGCCTCGTGACTCAGCGGAACAGAGAAGTGCATCTTAGTGCTCTTCACATGCTTTAAAGCAGACTCCACCATAATGGAATTGTGGGACAACTGAGAGTTCTCAAACACCGGGGCTTTCTGGACCCAGTACAGAGAATTGAGCCAGTGGCTAATAACTGGAAGCATGAGTGGCACCTCTCACAACTGCAGTAGGAGATGCTACAGGACATGGTGAACTGGAACAATCACCGCCTCCTGGAATTCAAGGGATACTGGAGGAGTTCCAGTTCATCCATCCTCAGTTCCTCCTCCGACTCCAGCAAGAAAAGGACATGGCTAAGTCCATCTCCAATGAAGTCCTGGAAGGACATGTACTCCGGAGGCGACTTACGCCACTCGGGTGGAGGAGACGGGTTGGGCAGGAGGTTCGGGAACCAGAGGTCCAACACCATAAATTCTTCCTCAGTCTTCCATTCTGATTTGGATTCCAAAAGAAAGTCTAAATAGTGCCGAATCTCCCCCTCTCACCAGCTCCGTGGCTTACAGGAGGGAGGATGCTGAAGGCCCTCACAATGCCCAGGATGACAATGGCAATGTCCCCGTGCCTCGGACTCCGATACACTGGAGGTCGCTGGCTCATGGTCAGGCCCAAGGCATTGCAAGCACCAATTATGTCAGCCAGTAGTAGAAATGGTCTTGCCACACTTGGTGCATTTCTTAAAGCCACTAGCTGGCTTAGACATGCCGAAAAACACCGCCTCAGCAAAGTGAAACTGAAAAACTGCCATGGGTGGGAAAACACTGCGAAAGGGAAAAAAACACACGAAAGCATTGAAAAATAAAATAGAAAAAAACCCTAAAAGGGAAAAAGGCTGATCGACGACAGGCTGAAAAGAAATAAAAGAGGAAAAAACGGGCCAAGAGGACTAAATAGAAAACCTTTTTTCCGAACTGCAGAACACGTCCTATGGGCTTCACGGAAAAAAGAAAACTAGAGAGTATGGCACCGCGATGAGCAGGAAGGCAGGATGCATGTGCGGTATACCTCCCAAAAGCTTCCTTTGGAAGCTGGAGAGCGGTCCGTGTGGGGCCCCGTCTGTGATGTCACCCATACGTTTGGACTGATTTCCTGCTTGTTCACAGAGAAACATTTCATCCACTCTGACAGAACCTCCATTGTTACAGTTGTGGTCAACATTATTGGCACCCTTGTATTTTAGGTATGTTGTGTACAATATCTTGAGAAATAATTGGATATATTCCAACTGTATGTCATCATAATATATATATTTTTTTTAATTTAAATTTTTATTGGCACAAATCCAAATACACATCACAATATCCAAAGCACTCAAACATAAAGCAGTATGCAATACGAACTTCTACTCCCTATAAGGAGCACCATGCCTTCAAAACACACTTTTTTGTTGTTTCCCCCCCCCCCCACCCCATATCAACCCGAAAGAGTATATAGCATACAAAGTTGGAAGCCACAAAACAGTATAACCCCCAAAAACATCACATTTAGCCAACAATTTAGCAACCCCACCCCCACCCCCCTCCCCCACCCGGAGACCTAGCCATCCTCAAAATATTTCAATAGAGGTAACCAAAGCCCTGTAAATTTCCCTTATTGCTGGCGTCTGAGCGCTGTTAGCTGCTCCATCAAGACTATCCGATGTAGTCAGCTCCGCCAAAGTGCCAGAATCGGGAGGTCTGCCTGCTTCCAGGCCCGAGCGATCTCGCTCCGGGCGGCCTGGATACATGCTCGTATAGGACGTTCCGCTGCCCTAGCACTCTGTGCGGGCCATATCCCAAGTAACCCAAGGCCCATATCCACCTCCACCCCCCTCCCAAAGATACTCTTAAGACGCTCCTGCACTGTCTCCCAATACACTCTAACCCGGGGACACTCCCACCACACATGAATAAAGGACCCCTCCTCACCACATTCCCGCCAGCACCTATCAGACACTCCCGGAAACATCCTATGCAGCCTCGAAGGTGTATAATACCACCTATAAAGCAATTTATAGGATGTCTCCCGGATTGCTACCGACAACGCCTGCCGGCCAATATTCAAATGCACACGCTGCCACTCTTGCTCATCCAGCTCCCGGCCCAAGTCCCGTTCCCAATCAAGATGGTGCTTAAACTTCACCCAACTCCCCCCCCCTAAGCCCCGGTACAATTGAGTTATTAAACCTCTTGAACTTTCCCAACATCGCCATAGCCCTTCCCGAACATCTTGTACCCCCTCTCGGAGTTCCGGCGTTAACTTAGTAGATAGAAAGTGTTTGACCTGCATATGTGCGTAAAAATCTCCCCCCTTCAGCTGGTATTTCACTCTAAGGTCCGGGAAGGGGATAAATTCTCCCCTGTCGATAAACTTATCAAAGGAATCCAACCCCAACCTCTCCCACCTTTGAAAGACCCCCTCTCTACCCGGAATAAATCCCTCCGTCCCCCTCACTGGCCCCATCAGCGAGAAACTGGCCCCAGGGCAGAGCTTCCTCCTGGCCTTCCGCCACTGCATGAGCAGATGCCATATATAGGGGTTATCCCGCCACCTCCCCTCGGGCAACTTATCCCAAATCCATGGCAAATATCGTAAAGGGATCGTCTCTGCCCAATATTGCTCTACTTCCCGAAATCGCTTATATGGCGCTCCCATATCCCGCCACTCAAAGACCTGCCGCAACTGGGCTGCCGCATAATATCCCTGCTCCCCACCCCCACTGGGAGCGTCTGGAAGGCATATAGGAGGCGAGGCAGCAAGTTCATTTTCAGCACCGCAATCCTACCCAACCAGGACAACTCCACCCCTTTCCAGCACCCTATATCCTTTCGCAACTGCCCAAACAAGGGCGGGTAGTTTGCACCATACAACCTAAGCGGGTGTGCCGTGATCTGTACCCCCAGATATCTAAGTGAGTTGCTCGCCCAGCGAAACGGGAACGAGGCCCTCAAGCTCGCCACCACCTGGGAGGAGAGCGTCAAGGACATAGCCTCAGTCTTGTCCCAATTGACCTTAAAGCCCGAGAGTGTCCCGTAGGCCCCTAGCTCCCGCATAAGGCGCGGTAAGGAGACCAGCGGCTGGGTCAGCGAGAACATCAAGTCGTCAGCAAACAGGGCCATCTTATGCTGCGAATCTCCCACCACTATCCCGTGAATATCCTCCACCGAACGGATCCGAGCCGCCAGAGGCTCCATGACCAATGCAAAAAGAAGCGGGGACAAGGGGCAGCCTTGCCGGGTCCCCCGACCCAATCGAAAAAAGTCGGAGTAACCCCCATTGAGACAGACGGTCGCCTCTGGAGCTTTATACAACGCCCTAATCCACGCCCGAAAGTTAGAGCCCAATCCAATATACTCCAAGACTGACATAAGAAAATCAAAGTTCACTCTATCAAAGGCCTTCTCGGCATCAATTGAAAGAAACATAGCCTTCTGATGTTCCTGCCTAGCCATCCAACCCAATTGGAGAACTCGCCGCACCCCGTCCGCCGGTTGCCGTCCCGAAATAAACCCAGACTGGTCCGGATGGATAAACCCTGGCATACACGGCCCCAGTCGCAATGCCAATACCTTGGCCAAAATCTTTACGTCAATATTCAAAAGTGAAATGGGTCGATACGAACCGCAAACAGCCGGATCTTTCCCGGGCTTAGGGATTACAACTATAGCCGCCTGGTGCATTGATGTCGGGAGATCCTCCCCCTGCAAAACTGCATTAAACACCCTCACCATCGTGGGGCCCAACTCATCCACAAATGCTTTGTAAAAGAGCCCCGAAAATCCATCAACACCAGGGGCCTTGCCCGCCACCAAAGCCTTGATAGCCCCCCTCACTTCATCAAGAGTAACTTCTCCATCCAACCCTTCCCCCATAGAACCCTCCAGCCGCGCACTACCCTTCCCCTCATTCCACAAATATTGCCGGATCTCCTCCCCATCCCCTGGGGGATCCGAGGTATATAATGCCTCATAGTAGGACCGAAACCTCTCCCTTATGGCGCTGTTTTTAAACAGCAGTCTATCGTGCGGCCCTTTAATTTTTACAATAACCCTCCGCTGCCGCTGAGAAGCGAGTCGAGCTGCTAGGAGACGCCCCGCTTTATTATCAAACTCGTAGTAGCGCTGCCGGGCCCAATCAAGCTGGCGGGAGATCTGCTCCACCTGAAGGCTATTTAATTGCCTGCGGAGCTCCTCTACCTGTCCCCACAATCTCACGCCCCCCCTCTGCTTGTGAACCCTCTCCAAACTCTCCAGCCGCTCCTTAAGGCGGCGCTCCTCAACTGCCCGAGCTTTCTTCCGCTGTGCTCCCAACTGGACCAGGTGACCCCGTATAACTGCTTTCAACCCATCCCAGAGTACCCCTGTGGACAATTCCCCCTTATCATTGTCTGCCATGTAGTCCTTAATCACCTCCCGAAGTCGTAGCTTCACCGCTTCCCCCTGTATAAGATAATCGTTTAATCTCCAAAATCGTCTGCGCTCGGGCTCCTTGGGAGGGCCAAACGTGGCCCCCACCGGAGCATGGTCCGACCAGGTTGCCACCCCAATAGAGATCTCGTTTAATGCTTCTTTCCAATAATCATTCCCCAGGAGGTAATCAATTCTGCTACAGGACGCATGTACCACCGAATAATAAGTAAAGTCCTTGGCGGAAGGGTGAGCCAACCTCCATAGATCCTCCACCCCATAGGCCTGCATCCACTCCTGAAACCGCCTTAACCCTAGGTTCCCACCATCTCCCTTCCCCTTCCTCCCATCCAGGGCAAGATTACAGTCCCCCCCCACCAGAAGCCTACCCTGAACCTTCCCAGCCAACCACACCCCCAGTTCTTCCCAAAATGATCCCTGCGCCACATTTGGCCCATACACTGAGAGAAAAGTCACTGATTCTCCCCCCAACTCCCCCACTACACCCACCGCTCTCCCATCACCTTTCCGAAACACCCTCCCAACAATGAAGGGCACATCATTCCTAATCAGGATACCAACTCCAGCCCTCCTCCGACCTCCCTCCTCCGCTGCAAAAAACCTTTGGAAAGGTCCCCCCCCATCAATCGCTCATTGCACGCACGTAAATGGGTCTCCTGCACAAACACCACCTGCCACTGACACGCACAGGCCTCTTTCCAAAGCAGCTTTCTTTTCTGAGGGGAGTTCAATCCCCGAACATTAAGACTCCCCACTCTCACACCAGCCATAACCTCAAACAGACCACTAGGCTACACCCTGCATGCTTCTGCAAAGCCTCCCCCCCCACCCCCACCCCCCTCCCCTCACACAGAGCTCCACTCTGCCTATCGTCGAGGAAGAAACCCACCCGTGGACGCTAATCCCCAACCCTCCTGGCATCAGCCCCTTACACAGAGTCCCTACCCCCCTCCCTCCAGCATTCTGGCAACATCATTAGACATCATTAAACCAGTCCCCCCCACCAACCCTCCATAAGGCACACAAAATACACCACTTATATATATCCCACAACACTGTCCCTCAACAACAATCCCCTCCCACCTCCCCTTGCATTCTCACCAAAGGACATAGTCCGTTCATAAGTACCCCCCCAAATTCTTCCAGTCCTGAATTATGAACAACACTCACCAAAATCAGGCAACGGGCCTGCTGCCAAGACTAACAATATCCCCCACACAGTCCTTGGGGCATTCAGTTAACTCTGGTCGGTGAGGCTCTCGCAGTATCTCCTTGGCCAGGCTCTCCCGCCTTCCTCTGCAAGCGCTGTCCCTTCGAGGGCATTCTCTCCCATCTTGAGGTCCCTCCTTTATGTCCTTCCAGCGCTGGTTTCTTGGCCTGATCAGGTAAGCGAGGGGCCCCCTCCTGCCGCAAACCTTTCCAGGCTTCCTCCTCCCCACGAACCCGAAAGCTCCGGCCATTGATGTCCAGCAGCATCGCAAAGGGGAAGAGCCATCTATATTTCATGTTCTCAGTTCGTAGATATTGGGCGACCGGTCTCATATCACGGCGACGTTGTAAGGTGCCCGCTGATAAGTCGTGATACAGTTCCACGGACTGGCCTTCCCAAATAAAGCTCCGGCGGGCCGCAGCTGTCCGCATAATCTTTTCCTTCACTGCAAATGATGTCAAGCAAGCCACAATATCACGCGGCTTCCCGTTGCGTACCGGGCCCAGCGCCTGATGCGCTCTTTCCACTGAAATCTCTGGCACTACGCCCTCACCATCATCTCCCCGCAGTAGGTGTTGACAGACTTTTTGAGTCACCGCCACCGCATCCGCAAAGGCCTCCATCTCCGGAACTCCTCTCAGGCGCACATTATTTCTACGGGAACGGTTCTCGAGGTCGTCTAACTTATCTTTAAGGCTAAGTTGCTCGTCCTGCAAGCCCTTCATAGACGCCTCTATGTCCGTGTCCCGCTCAGCCAGATGATCGGCCTGCTCTTCCAATGCCTCCACTCTGTGGCCCAGTTCTCGGATATCAGCCTTAATGCCAGATAATGATTCCTTAAGCTCTCCTCGGGTAGCAATAATTTCCTTTCACAAAGATCGCATCCATCCCCACCTATCTCCGTGAGTGCAACTCTCCTCGGCCCTGTCCGGCTCCTCATCTGAGTCCTCACCTGATGCCACAAGGTCTGGCGTCTCTCGGGCCTTTTTCTCCGCTCCCTCCACATATGAGGACTTAACTTTTGCCAGTTTCTTCCTCACCGACATCTCTCCCAGATACGGTCACCTCCCACACCAGTTCTGCCTGGAAAGATGGGGTAAATCAAGCACTTTTCACTTCTTAAAGCAGCGTCCCGACGGGAGCACAGAGATTATGCTGCCATCTTCCCGGGTGACGTCACTTCCTCCTCATCATAATATTTTAATAGTATGTTCAAAGGTATACAACAACAAAAAATGTGCAATTTACATGTAGTAATTTCTGAGAAAAAAACAAAATGTGTCCAGGACAGGATTAATGGCAACCTTCACTAATATTTGGTTCACAACTCTTAGTAATGATGACAGCCTCCAAACATTTCTTGTAGCCATCTATAAGTTTCGTACTTATGTCTACTGGTAGTTTCTCCCACTCTTCAACTGCAATTTGTTCCAGCTCATGAATGTTTCCAGGATTCCTTTTACCAATGGCAGATTTCAGCTCTTTCCAAAGGTTCTCAAATGGATTGAGATCAGGACTCATTGCTGACCAATTTAAAACAGTCCACTTGTCCCTTTTTAACCATTCTTTTGTACCTCTGGATGTATATTTTGGGTCACTCTCTTACTGGATGACCTATGACCTTCAACCCAGACTTAGTTTTCTGACACTAGGTAAAGCATAGTTACTTACCTGTAACAGGTGATCTCTGGGAACAGCAGGAATAAGTCTTCACATATGGGTATCGTCGGAGCCTGTGCAGGAACGCTCCCCAGTGTCCAAAAGGAAAGCTTTTGGGAGCATCCCATATCACCTGCGCACTGCCTTCCCGCCTTTCCTAACCGCCTCTCTCCAGTTCGAGTTTTAAAACTCAGACAAAGAGAGAGTGAGGAAAGGAAAGAAAGATAGAGAGATACAACTCCTAGGGGAGGTGGGAGGGCTGTGAAGACTTATTCCTACTGTTCCCAGAGATCACCTGTTACAGGTAAGTAACTGTGCTATCTCCAGGAACAAGCAGGAATGAGTCTTCACATATGGGGACTCCCCAGCTAGAGATGCCTGGGAGATCACCCAGGTTGTGAGTCCCTGGGAAGGGCTCTACCTCCACCCATGAATCTCAGGCATCCAGCCAGGGATGGAGGGTAGGAGTTGATTAGGTATGGAACAGGTGTTTGAGAACAGCCTGACCAAACAAGGCATCCCGGCGGGAGTCCTTGTCCAAGCAGTAATGGGCTGTGAAGGTATGAACCGAGGCCCAGGTGGCCGCTCAACAGATCTGGTCGATGGACACAGAATTTAGATGAGCCATAGAGGCTGCCATTGCCCTCACATTGTGAGCTGTGACATGGCCCTCCAGAGAAAGTTCTTACTCTGGTAGGCGAAAGAAATACACTGGGCAATCCAATTGGACAGAGTTCTCTTAGAGACTGGAAGTCCTAAATGAGAGGGATCAAAAGCAACAAAGAGTTGAGAGGACTTTCTATGTTGCTGTGTCCTTTTTAAGTAAAAAGCAAGAGCTCTTTTACAATCCAGGGTATGAAGATTCCTCTCCGCACTTGAAGCATGAGGTCCTGGAAAAAAGACAGGAAATAAACCTCCTGGTTCAGATGAAAAGGTGAGACCACTTTAGGCATAAAGTGTGGATTAGTCCTGAGGACTACCTTGTCATAATGGAACCTTGTATAAGGAGGATTACCCACCAAGGCTTGCAGCTCACTGATGCGGCGAGCTGAAGTGACTGCAATGAGAAAAATAACCTTCCAGGAAAGGAATTTCAAGGAGGTAGTGGCTAAGGGTTCAAAGGGTGGCTGCATAAGCTGGCCAAGAACCAGATTCAAGTCCCATGCCACTGGAGTTGGTCTGATTGGAGGTTTAGTCAAAAGAAGGCCTCTCATGAATCTTGCTATAAGAGAGGAAATAGGCTGTCCATTGAGAGGTTTAAGGGATGCTGCAATAGCACTCAAATGGACTCTTACTGAATTCATTTTAAGGCCTGCATGGGATAAATGCAGCAAATACTCCAGTAAAGAATTCAGAGGTATTGCAAGAGGGTTAAGACCCTTCTCTGCACACCAAGTGGTAAACCTTTTCCATTTAAAAGCATAGGAACATCTAGTGGAAGGCTTTCTGAAAGCATGAAGGATATCCTTCACTTGCTGAGAAAGATGCAAATCTTGAAGGTCTCGGCCTTCAGCAACCAGGCTCTGAGGTGAAGAGACTGGGGATTTGGGTGCCACAACGTTCCCTCCTCCTGGGACAGAAGATCTGGAGCAGATACCAAGTCCAGGGAGGGAGCTTGAGAGAGATGCAGAAGTAGAGGGTACCACACTTGGCGTGGCCAATGTGGTGCTATGAGGATCATAGACCCCTTGTCTCTCTGAAGTTTGAACAGTGTCTTGGGAATTAGGGGAATGGGTGGAAAAGCATAGAGGAAGTCTTGCCCACCAATGGAGGAGGAAGGCATCCCTGGCCTGAACTCCCTGACACGGAATTCTGGAACAGAACCGGGGAAGTTTGGCATTCCACGGACTTGCAAACAAGTCTATGTCTGGGGTTCCCCAAATTCGAAAGATCCTGGCTATCTGGTCCCCATGGAGGGACCATTCGTGTGGAAGCAGAACTCGACTGAGTCTGTCTGCCCAAGAGTTTTGAACCCCTGGAAGATACACTGCCATGAGATGGATTTGATGCTCTCTGGCCAAGGCCCACAATCTCAGAGCTTCGTTGCAAAGCGACAGAGAGCCAGTCCCCCCCTGCTTGTTTATGTAGAACATGGCTACTTGGTTGTCCATGTGGATGAGGATTGTCTTGTAGCTGAGCAGGGTGTGGAGACTCTGAGAGCCAGAAAGATTGCTCTGAGCTCTAAGAGGTTGATATGTAGAGATGTCTCCTGTGGAGACCAGATGCCTTGTGTGGAGAGATCTTGTAGATGAGCTCCCCAACCCTTTGGAGAGGCATCTGTTGTAAGGGTTGCTTGGGGTAACACCTGTTGAAAGGGGGACCCCAGCAACAGATTTTGAGTGGACGTCCACCACTGGAGAGAGCAAAAGAGGCGACTGGAGGTTGCTATTTTGTCTGACAGGCACCCTGATGCCTGGGTCCATTGGGTGGACAGAGTCCATTGAGCTGCTCTCATGTGAAGGCGAGCATAAGGAACCACATGCACAGTGGATGCCATGTGGTCTAACAGTTGTAACATCTCTCGAGCAGTTAAATGGGATTTTAACTGAATTTGTGAGGCTAACTGCACCAAGCGTAGGCAACGGGCCTGGGGAAGATAGGCCCTTGCAGTTGTGGTATCCAGCAAGGCCCCTATGAACTCTAGAGATTGAGTAGGGGTGAGATGGGATTTTGGAATGTTTATTACAAGTCCCAGATACTGAAGGATACGCCTTGTGCAGGCCAGGGAAGCCTGGGCCTCTGACTGGGATGGAGCTCGGATGAGCCAGTCGTCCAGATATGGGAATACAAATATCCCTAGAGTGCGTAGAAATGCAGCAACTACTGCCATGCATTTTGTGAACACCCTTGGTGCAGAGGCCAGACCGAAGGGAAGCACTCTGTATTGATAGTGCTTTCCTTCGAAAAGGAACTGAAGGAACCTTCTGTGTGTTGGATGGATGAGGACATGGGTGTACGCATCCTTGAGATCTAGAGAACAAAGCCAGTCCTGACTCTGGAGGTATGGAAGGAGAGTACCGAGAGAAGTCATCTTGAATTTCTCCTTGCATAGAAACTTGTGCAATTCTCTGAGATCTAATATGGGTCTGTAGCCCCCTGTTTTCTTTGGGATGAGAAAGTAGGAGGAGTAGAACCCTGAAGGGTACTTCTTCTATTGCCCCTTGGGCAAGAAGGGTAGCAATCTCCTGACCCAGAAGGTCGAGGAGAGATGTTGGAGAATTGAACTGTCTCACCATGGTGTGAGGGGGAAGGTTTAGGAAATGAAGCTTGTACCCCTCCCTTATGATGGAGAGGGTCCATTGCTCTGCTGTGATTTGTTCCCATCTGGGAGCAAAGTGAGCTAACCTTCCTGGAATGGTGAGAGGCTCTGGATGTTCTAGAGCCAGAAAGGCTAAGTTCTCTAGTTGTAAGTCAAAGGCCCTGAGGAGGCTGAGGCTGTTGGGCCGTAGCAGCCTTAGGCTTGGCCTGTTTGGGTTGTTGCTGTCTCTTTGTAGCAAAACGACCTGCAGAAGAGGCCTGTTGACCATAAGCAGAATAGTATCTGCCTTTTTTGGGAAAAAATCCCTTTTTGAACAACCTTTTCTTAAAAGGAGCAGAAGTAGACTTTGAAAGTCTATCTAAAGCAGAATTTTCAGCATCCATCTGGGTGGCTTTTGCTTGCCAATCTTTGCCAAAAAGGTTTTCACCTGTACAAGGAAGGATTCTTAGTCCATCCTGAACCCAGGGTTCTAAATCAGAAGCTTGTAACCAAGCAACCCTGCGTGCACCTATGGCAATAGCCGAGGCTCTGCTGGCACCTTCAAAAGAGTCAAAGGCTGCACGGTTGGAAAACTTGGAAACATCCTGGGCATGTTTGAGCCAGGTGAGAAACTCCTCCCTTTTATCTTCTGAAATAAAAGGAGACAAAGTTTGCAGATGATCTGTAACTTCTTTTAGAAACATCCCCATATAGAGACTATAGGAGTTGATTCTGGCAACAAGCATATTGGCCTGGAAAATTCTCCTGCCAAAGGCATCCAAAGTTCTGCATTCTCTTCCTGGAGGAGTAGAAGAGTGCCTTTTGGTACTCTTTATCTTCTTCATAGCAGACTCCACCACAATGGAGTGGTGAGGAAGCTGAGTCTTATGAAAGCCAGGACAAGGAGGAACACGATACATGGTGTCCAACCTACGAGAATGAGGAGAGGTGGTGAGAGGAGTCTCCCATATGCCCAACATGTGAACATAAAGAATCTCATGTATTGGTAAAGTGGCTGCCTCTTTAGGAGCCTTAGGATATTGTAAAATATCTAATTTTTTGGCTCTAGTCTCTGCCTCAGGGGCCACTGAGATAGAAAGGCCCCTGGCCACTTCCCTAATGAAGTCTTGAAAAGACAAGTCTTCTGGAGGAGACATTCTTCTTTTTGAAGAAGAGGGCTCCTGAGGAAGGATCACCGATGCCTCGACAGAGGCCTCTGATTCATCAGAGTCTTCAGAGGAATCAAAGTATCGCCTGTCTGGATGCTCCTGCAGAGCCCGATACGCGTACCGGGTGGTATCGACATCGGGAGTAATCGGTACCGATTCGGTAACGATGGGCATCACAGAACAGTGTACCGCTGCAGTCGACACCGAAGCCGATGTTGATGCAATCGGTACCGGTGCCGAAGTCGGTACCGACAACGGAGTTTGTTGTGGTACCGAAGGCGTCACAGCTTGTATGAATGCCGTAATGGCACGCTGCATGGTCAGAATATTCTGATCCATCGACGCCACCAATGTCTGGATGTCGGTACCAGTGGGAACCACCGGTACCCCAGAACATGGCAACAGGTGATCGGTCGAGGCCGCGCCATCGATGTCAACCTGTGACCCCATAGATAAAGCTTTGGAAGCCGGAGACTCCCGCCGGGGTAATTTTGCCGGTGCGGATTCCTCGAGGGCAAGCCCGGAGGCATCTCGATACTTGGAGGGAGATTTACCCTTCGAGGACTGACTGGACTTAAGTTTGGTTACCTGAGATCCATGGGAGGAAGAAGAAGCCCTGGAAGACGTCGATACCACCGAAGCTGCATCAGAGGGAAACAGGGTACTGAGCTTGGCTGCTCGATTCTGTAGACCTCTTTTAGACATCATGGAACAGGACTCACAATCCGTAATGGAGTGGTCAGGACCTAAACATTTTAGACACCATTCATGGGTGTCGGTGACAGAAATAGTGCCGCTGCACTTCGTGCACTTTTTAAACCCGGAGGCGGGCTTTTCCATAAGGAAAATTTTCCTAGTCCTAAGGCCAAAGAAAGAAAAATGCACTGAACTGAGAAAACAGTAGGGTTTTTTTTTTTTAGAATAAAGAAAGAAAAGACCGGTGGTACCGGTCCGGCGCCGAAAAGGCAGACACGCGACCAAAGAAATAAAAGAAAATAAAGAAATTCTTCAGCGGTGACAGGAACACGACCTGCTGGCTCCGCGGAAAAGAAGAACTGGAGAGAGGCGGTTAGGAAAGGCGGGTAGGCAGCGCGCAGGCGCTGTGGGATGCTCCCAAAAGCTTTCCTTTTGGACGCTGGGGAGCGTTCCCGTGCAGGCTCTGTCGGTACCGACGATACCCATATGTGAAGACTCATTCCTGCTTGTTCCTGGAGATCACATTTCACTCCAAAATACCTTGGTAGTTCTCTGACTTCATGATTCCTTTAATATGTTATTTATTTATTTAACAAGTTTTTTATACCGCCTTTTCCTTCAATCAAAGCAGTCACAAGAAATACAAGGTATAAACAAGGGAAACAAACAGTATAGACATGACAACATATGGTAATGTAGGAAAAATAACAAGGGTTAACAAAATAGTGGATTATTTATAAAATATATACAATAGATGATATCTTAGTCATTTGTTGATCCATAGTGCTCAATAAAAAGTAAAGTTTTTAATTGCTTACGAAAGTCATTTAAAACATCAATTGCACGTAAATCAGGGGGGAGAGAGTTCCAAATCAAAGGGGCAGCCAAAGAAATTGCTCGTTGTGATGTACATTTGCGTGATTTAGCGAAGTTTCTTGGGGTATTGAGGGTGTTTGAGGTGGATAATCTTCTAGGTCTGTTGCTGGTATCACGGGATAAGAGGGCATGGAGGCTGGTTGCAGAACTGTTGTGCTTCATTTTGAAGATGTTTATGATTAACTTATACTTTATGCGAAGGGTTATAGGGAGCCAGTGGAGATCTTTAAGGATGGGGGTAATGTGGTCATGATTAGTGGAACCGTTAATTATTCTGGCTGCTGTATTCTGTGCCATTTGAAGAGGTTTGAGAGCATGTTTTGACAGCCCATTGTAGATAGGGTTGCAAAAATCCAGAATGGGGGTAATAAGTGCCTGGCAGACTGTACGAAAGTGTTCATTAGAGATAAGAGGCTTGAGGCGTCTAATTATTTTCATTCGGTAATAAGCGCTTTTAACAGTTTTCTTTATGTGAGATCGCAGGTCTAGCTTCTTATCGAGGGTTACCCCGAGGTATCTTACTTCATCCTTAATTGGAATCTCAGTACTGTTGCATGTGATGTATGGTGGGGGATTAAAGTTGGTGTTTCTAGTGACAATAAGTGCTTCAGTCTTCTTCAAGTTTATTGCAAGGTTGTTATTTGACAGCCAAATGGAAATGCTGGTAATGCAGTTTGAAATCTTGTTGTAGTTTGGGCAGTTGATATCAATCGGAGTGTAGATCATAATATCATCTGCGTAAATTGTGTAGTCTATATGATGAGTTGATATTATGTGACATATTGGTTGGATAAAGAGGTTAAAAAGAAGTGATGAGAGTGCAGATCCCTGCGGTACGCCTTGTTTGATAACTGTATGATGAGAAGTGTTTAGACCGACTTTAACTTGGAACTGTCTACCAATTAGGTAGGACTCAAACCAGTTTAGGACGGTGCCAGTTAGACCGATGCTCTTTAGTCTGGCTAATAGTATTGAATGGTCCACTGAATCAAAGGCCGCTGAAATATCTAAGAAAATCATTAAGGTTCCTCTATTATAGTTGTCTATGGTTTGAGTGATATCATTAAATAAATAAAGTAGCAGCGTCTCAACTCCATGGTTCAGGCGGAAGCCATGCTGATGTATGTCAAGTGGCGCATGCTCATCAATATGGTCTTGGAGCTGTAGTTGTACTACCTTCTCGATAATTTTTGCCAGGAGTGGTAAGCTGGAAATTGGTCTATATGCAGCTGGATTGTTTTTTTCAAGGTTGGTTTTCTTAAGGATAGGCCTAATTGTGGCTAATTTCAGCTGTTCTGGCATGATTCCTTGATTTAGGGAGTTGGTTACGAGGTGGTGTATAAAATTAATGAAGTTTGACTTAGTAGCTTTGACCCAAGGTACTGGGCAAGGATCTGTGGGTGCGGTACTTGTGTTAAGTGCAGCAATGATGTCTGAAAGCTGCTTAGTTGAGGGAATATGAAACTTGTTCCAAATTGTACTTGGTAAAATAAGATTGTTTTTTTCAGATTGTTTTAAAGGTGGAGTCTGGCCTATTTTTTCTCGAAGATAATCCGCAAACACTTGAGGGTTGATCAGGATGTCTTTATCAGAACAAGGTTCATTAACTAGGTATTTTACTATCTCAAAAAGTTCTCTAGGTTTGTTATAAGCTTTCTGGATAGTGTTTGTGTGGTATTCTTTTTTTGATTTGTTGATGAGATCATTATAACTCTTTTGCTGAATTAAATATAAATCCTGAGAGGTGGTAGATTTGGATCGTCTCCATTGGCGTTCTAACTTCCTTAATTCTCTCTTAGCATCGCGTATGTTATTTGAATACCATGGTGCGTGATGTTTCCTTTTGATCTTTTTGAGTCTGTTATAGCCTTGGCTGCAGTGCTGATGGTGTCATACCAATTGTTTACTTGTTTGTTCAAATCAAGTTCAGCTGAGTTAAGGTGAGGTATTGTGTCTAGTAAGAATTGATCTCTATTGAAGGCTTTGAACCTTCTTGGGGTGAACGTATTAGCTTTTATTTTATCGAGCTTGTCAAACGTGCATTTGAATTCTATTTTAATTCTATGGTGATCTGACCATGGAACTGGGGTAATTATGGGTGATGAGAAGTTGCCATTATTTATGATGTGGTTGGGGGCAAAGATGAGATCTGGCATGGATCCGTATTTGTGGGTGGGAGCGTTTATTAATTGGGTATATTGTAAGGAGTCCATAGCTTGCAAGAAGGTTTCCTTATCTATATTGGAAGAGGAGTTGAGGTTGAAGTCTCCTAGTAAAATTAGAGGTTTATGGTGAGAGTTGACTGCACAGACGGTTTCTAAAATGGAGGTTAGCTCTTCAGCTGGGGCATGAGGTGCTCTATATAGTAGGCTGATGGCTAGGTGTTTGTTACCCACTGTGATAGTGCAGGATTCGTCAGAGGAATTAGAGGCTATATTTTTTAGATGTAAAGATTTTTTTTGCGATGATCAAAACTCCGCCTCCTCTTCTCTGAGAGCGAGGGTTGTTAAAGGCAGAATATGAAGGTGGGACCAGTTGGTTGAGGAGGACGCTGTCAGTGGGAGTTAGCCAGGATTCAGTGATACATAGGATATCTGGCTGTTGGTCACTGATATGGTCTCTGATTGTGTGAATCTTGTTTCTTACTGACCTTGTGTTCATTAGTTCGATAGAAATTGTATTTGGAGTATAATACCTCTTGTGATGAATCTTTGAATTTGTTTGCTGGTGTTGATTAAAGTCGTTGTATTTGTATAATGATGTTATATGTGAACTTAGTGAGTTGAGGAATATATGGTATATTGGCATGAGAGTAGGTAACCAAATATAAAGGGGTTGTAAAAAAGGATCTCTACCTTGAAGAATGTAGTGTTGAGTGGGTAAAAGAAAGACAGGATGGTAGGCTGGAGTAGCCATAGTAGTTAAGGATAAAAGGAATAAATCTTTAGCACTTAATGTCTGTGTGTGCTATCTTTAAAAGGATATCTACAGTAGGATGAGTAATAACAACATAACCAATTTTTAAAAGAAGGCAATACGAATCTAGCTACTTCATGTGCACATCATGTGTGATTTCTCTGCTAGAGCAAGGTTCCAGTTCCTGAGGCAGCAAAAAAGTCCCACATTATGGAACTTCCACTATATTTAACTATAGGAAAGGTGTTTTTTTTCTTTATAAGCTTCATTTCTTTGCCAGTAAATATATTGCTGGTCTGCATTGCCCAAGACTCAAGTTTGGTTTCATCTGTCCACAGAAGATTTTCCCAGAAGGATTGTGGTTTCTCAAGGTGGGTTTGGAAAAAGATCAGGCATGCCTTTTTGTCAGTCTTTGAGCACTGGGGTCCCTCCTTGACCTTCGACCATGAAGTCCTCCTTTGTTTAGTGTGCGGCGCATGGTGCAGGTTGAAACTACCACTCCAGATTGTTCCAGGTCAGCCTTAAGCTCTTTGGATGTTGTACATGGTGTTTTTCCAACAGTTCACACTAACCTTTGAAGGCATCTTGAATTAATGTTCCTCTTCCTATCACATCCTATCACATTAGCTGTTCCAGGATGGAAGGAATAGGCACACGTTATCAGAATATAGAAAGACTAGGGGACATGCAATGAAGCTACAGGGTAAACTATTTAAGACTAATAAAAGAAAATATTTTTTCACTCGTGTAACCAAACTCTGGAATTTGTCACCAGAGGATGTAGTAAAGGCTGTTAGTGTAGCTGGGTTTAAAAAAGGTTTGGACAAGTTCCTGGAGGAAAGGTCCATAAACCATTATTAAGAAGGGACCCAGGATATCAATGCTTGACCCAATACAAGCATTGTGGGACCTGTGTCTTTTGGGGAAACTGCTAGGTACGTATGACCTAGATTGGCCACTGTTGGAAACAGGATACTGGGCCTGATGGACCTTGGTTTGACCCAGTATGGCATATCTTATGTTCTTGACATTTCATATGCAGAAAAATTAACAACATTGCAAACTGTAGACACAGGAATCTCAAGGTCTTTGGAGATAGCCTTGTACCCCTTTGAAGTTTAATGTTTCGTGATAATGTCTTTTCTGGTGGTGTCAGGCAGCTCTCATCTTCACCATTGTGAAAATGGAACAGGGAGTGAATGAGACCATTTTAAAAATTAGAGCATCATTCAATGGTTGATTCAAGTCATGTGAGTACTAATAACTGATAACAGGTGTGTCCAATTTTACTGCAATGGGAATGTAGTGCTTCTGTTCAAACTGATTTGAATTGTTTATAAGGGTGCCAATTACATGCAGCAACTATGACTCAATATTTAAAACAAAAGATGATCCCCGCGAGGATTAAGGATGATACCCCCCCCCCCATATGTTCACAGAAAAGGAGTTTTACAACAAATGGAATTGTATTTTTAATAAATGTGGACTGGATCTTATTGCCCTCTTAATTGAGAGATTAACAACAGAAGAAGAAAAAAAGAAGCAACAACTAGAACAAGTTGATTAACAACTAAAGACAGAATTTACAAAAATAATTGGGAGGAGTTATCGGCTCATATAAAGCAATTTAAAGAAACCCTTAGATGATCCAAAATAAATACATTTTCAAGAGATACAGCTGATTATGAAAAGGACCAGGTTTATACTTGGAAGCAATCAAAACAAGGAATTGAGGCTGTGTATAAACAAGTAACTTTTGAGAGCAGTGATTCCTCTATTAGATCACATAAAGAATAACGGGATCATACAAATTCACAACCTCCACAACAGGTTTTTCAAAGAGGTCGCCCTCGCAATTGCTGGCCGTATGATTACCAGCAGGGGGAGGGCTGGAGGGGTACCTCAATCTGTGCATTCACCAAACAGCAGTTATTAACTTATCATGAGTAAGACTAATGAAAGTAGAACTATAAGCATTGAATATAGGGTTGTCTTTTGTTCCATCTTTGAAATATGATCTTTTTAAAACTGAGTCAGGCATTGCATCGATTTTTTAGAAAACTGCAAGTAATTCATTATTTTCATAAATCTGCTGTAGTAAGAATGCAAGATGATTCGGTTTGCTATAAAGCTTCTAAATGGTTACCACCAGGGGCAGTAGATGCAGCTATTTCCACTTATCAAAATCTGGTGTTAGTAGAATTAGACAGACTGGAACATTCCTCTCAAAAAAGTTTTTCTAATTTGTCATTGAAACAGTACCATGCACTACTGGATTTAGGGACTAGACAAGACATCACGATTTGGAGAGCTGACAAAAGAGGAGCTATTGTTATCCAAGACACAAAGAGCTATCATGAAATAGTTCTTGAACACCTTAAAAATCAGAAGTATTATCAGCTGTTAATAGATGACCCCACTAATATGTTGAAGTTAGAAATAAAGAAATATACTACCATAGCCCTTTTAAATAAGTGGATTCCTAAAAAGGACTATGACTTCCTGAATATGGAATTTCCCAGCATCCCCATTTTCTATATGGTACCAAAAGTGTATAAATAATTGGAACGACCCCCAGGGCATCCAGTAGTCTCCTGTAGAAATTCAGAGTTGGAACCCTTGTCTAAATTTGTGGATACATTTTTACAATCTGTGACTCTTGCTTCAGGGTCTTATATCAAAGATTCTTTTAATTTTATATCTGTTACATGAGGTTAAAATGGATTCAAAACCTGTATATTCAAAACCTGGTAACGATGGATGTTGTAGCCTTGTATACTAATATGGGTCAACAAGAGGCATTGGAAGTGATAACACAATTTTCTTTATCATTACCATCAAGGATCCCAAAACAATTTTTATTAGGGTTATTACAGTTGGTAATAGAGAAAAATTATTTTATTTATGATTTCATTTTTTATTTACAGATCTTTAGGGTTGCCATGGGGGTGTCAGTGGCACCATCTGTGGTCATGTTGTATATGTCCCATTTTGAAGAATTACACATATATACATCCCAATGGTTTACCAAGATTCCATTTTGGAAAAGATTTTTGGATGACATTTTTTTTCTTATGGACAGGCATGGAGGCAGATTTGAAAAGATGTTTTGAATGGATTAATACTGTACTATAAAACCTAATATTCAATTTAACCCGAAATATCATAATACATGGATTGAATTTTTGGAATTAGTGATTTATAAAGATTTAGATAGGCAGTGTACAACTCTGTTCCGTAAAGAGATACAAAGAAATACATTGTTACAATACAAAAGTTATCATCCTGGCCCTTTACATCAAGGCTTACCTTTAGGACAATTTTTGAGACTTTGCTCTACTTTGGCAGAATTTCATAAGCATGCAAAGGACGTGGTCCAAAGATTGATACACAGAAGTTATCCCCATTCAATAGTCTATAAGGCGTATAAAAGATCACAATTTAATCATCCTGAATGGTGGAATATCCAGCAGGATCAAACCCAATCAATGGAGGCATTAACTAAGTTTGTAGGAGTTTTACCCTACACACCTAATTTGGCAACTGGAACAGAAATTTTGAAGCAGCATTAGCATATTCTAGTCCTTCATTCTTATTTTCGGGTACCGTTAATGCTGGCTTATCAGCAGGGACGTAATATCAACATAACTGTTCATACAGCATCATTGCAAGCTCATAGGACAATAGCCAATCAAGAATGAGGGCATTATGCATTTTCAAATTGTGAATTTTGTCTAAATACATTAATAGGTCAGGACTGGAAGGACCCTGTTACAGAGTGTTCACGTCACGTTATAAAACTTCCTGAATGACAGCTCTCCATCCTTTACAATGGCTTTGAATACTGCTGCTCAAACCATTTACGGAGCCTCTAGATATGACCACGCATCACCTCTCCTAGTACAGCTACATTGGCTACCAATAAACAATCAACTCAAATAAAAAGCCCTTCTATTGACATTTAAAATCCTTCACCATCTCTCTGCATCCTCCCTGGAAGATCTTTTGCAATGGACACCCGACACCAGAACCAGAAGAACAAATATGGCACACACTCTTGCCATTTCAGTCCTGGCTAGCAAATTCTCCCAATTTGCCAGACACAGAGCCTTCTCCATCTTTGCACCTCTGCTCTGGAACTCTCTAC
Organism: Ichthyophis bannanicus; assembly: GCA_033557465.1. Lineage (NCBI taxonomy): Eukaryota > Metazoa > Chordata > Amphibia > Gymnophiona > Ichthyophiidae > Ichthyophis > Ichthyophis bannanicus. The sequence continues at coordinate 22,828,758 of CM066041.1, forward strand.
CTCCCCCTGTCCATCTCATCACCGACCTGTTAACCTTCCGTAAGGCAATTAAGACCCATCTATTCCAACTTTCATTTGACCATGTACCATAGCTTATATTGTACAGCTCCCTTCAGCTTGTATATAAGAACATAAGATATGCCATACTGGGTCAGACCAAGGTCCATCAAGCCCAGTATCCTGTTTCCAACAGTGGCCAATCTAGGTCATACGTACCTAGCAGTTTCCCCAAAAGACACAGGTTCCACAATGCTTGTATTGGGTCAAGCATTGATATCCTGGGTCCCTTTTTAATAATGGTTTATGGACCTTTCCTCCAGGAACTTGTCCAAACCTTTTTTAAACCCAGCTACACTAACAGCCTTTACTACATCCTCCGGTAACAAATTCCAGAGTTTGATTACACATTGAGTGAAAAAATATTTTCTCTTATTTGTCTAAAATAGTTTACCCTGTAGCTTCATTACATGTCCCCTAGTCTTTCGATATTCTGATAGCGTAAACAATCGATCTACGTTTACCCATTCCACTCCATTCGTTAATTTATAGACTTCTATCATATCTCCCCTCAGCCGTCTCACTTCCAGGTTGAAGAGCCCTAACCTTTGTAGCCTCTCTTCATACGAGTATCCTTCCATCCCCTTTACCATTTTGGTGGCACTTCTCTGTACCTTTTCTAATAACGCTATATCCTTTTTAAGATACGGCGACCAGAATTGCACACAATATTCAAGGTGCGGTCGCACCATGGAACGATACAGAGGCATTATAATATCCTTTGTTTTATTTTCCATTCCTTTCCTTATGATGCCTAGCATTCTATTTCCTTTCTTGGCCGCCGCTGCACACTGGGCGGAGGATTTTAACATGTTATCCACGATGAATCCTAAATCTTTTTCCTGGGTGGTGGTTCCCAATGTGGAACCTTGCATTGTTTAACCATAGTGTGGGTTGTTCTTTCCTAGGTGCATAACTTTGCACTTGTCCACATTAAATTTCATCTGCCATTTGGATGCCCAGTCTTCCAATTTATCCAGATCCTCCTGCAGTTTTCCACAGTCCTCTTGGGTTTTAACAACTTTAAACAGTTTTGTGTCTGCAAATTTGATAACCTCACTAGTTATTCCCTTTTCCAGGTCATTTATGAATATGTCAAAAAGTAGCGGACCCAGTACAGATCCCTGGGGTACTCCACTATTCACCTTTTTCCATTGGGAAAATTGGCCATTTAGCCCTACCCAGTATATAGTTGCTGTTCTCAGGCAGGTTATTGTTAACTTTATTCTTCCAACAGGGAAGGGCACTGGAGCCTTTTATGCAGGCCTCAGCTGCACTCAGGAAATCAGGCCCACTAACTCCTGATTAGGTGTTAGCAGTTTCTAAACCTGAGGAGGTTACTAGAGTTCAGCAACCTACTGTGCTCAAGGAAAGTTCCCCTAAAGCACCAAAAAGAAAGTAACCTTGCTTTAAAAAATATACAAAAAACCCTTTTAAGAGCTCCCAGTCAGAAAGCTAGCAATATAATATAATAAAAACAAACAAACAAACCCTCAAATCCTTACTGTTTGTTGATCTGTAGAGCCCTGGTTAGGAAGGGGCCATACTGGACTTGGTGCTTACCAATGGTGAAAGTGTTTCTGATGTTGTAGTGGGAGATCATTTTGCATCCAGTGATCACCAGATGGTGTGGTTCAGTATTAGGACTAGGGCTGTTAGAATCCATTCCAAGGTGAGGATCTTAGACTTTAGGAAGACTCACTTTGCGAAGATGGGCCAATACCTCAGGGAGTTGTTAGTGGGATGGGAACAGCTGGGGGATGTAGAAAAACAGTGGGCAAAACTGAAAGGGGGTATTTTAAGGGCAACCAACCTTTTTGTTAAAATGGTAAATAAAGGCAAAAGGAAAAGGAGACCGCTATGGTTTTCGAAGGAAGTAGCTGAAAAAGTGAAGAAAAAGAGGGAGGCCTTCATGAAATACAAGAGATCACAGAGAGAGGAAGACAGGCATCTGTATTTGGAAAAACTTAGAGAAGCTAGCAAAGTAGTCAAGAAGGCAAAGATTCAAAAGGAGGAGGAAATAGCCAATGCAATAAAATGGGGGGGATAAGACATTTTTCAGATATATTAGTGAGAAGAGGAAGGGCAAAAGTGGTACTGTCAAACTCAAGGGTGCAGGGGGGGAATATGTAGAAGCAGATAAGGATAAAGCGGAATTGCTTAACAAATATTTTTGTTCTGTGTTCACAGATGAAGAACCAGGAGCAGGACCTCAGAAAACACCCACAAATAGGAACAGAAGCAAGGGACATCTTGAACAATTTTCAGAAGACTGTGTTCATGAGAAACTAGCTCAACTTAAAGTAGACAAAGCGATGGGACTGGATGGGATACACCCTAGAATACTGAGGGAACTTGGGAACGTTCTAGCAACTCCACTGACTGCCCTTTTCAATGCCTCATTGGAGTCGGGAGTGATGCCAAAGGACTGGAGAGAGGCTCAGGTGGTGCCTTTACACAAAAGCGGAAGAAGGATGTGGTTGAAAACTACAGGCCGGTTAGTTTAACTTCGGTGGTGAGTAAATTATTGGAAACGCTGCTGAAAGAGAAAATAGTGAGGTTTCTGGAGTCCAGCGGTTTACAGGATCCGAGGCAGCATGGATTCACTAGAGGCAGGTCTTGTCAGACAAATCTGATTGATTTCTTTGACTGGGTGACCAGGGAGTTGGACCGAGGGAGAGCTCCAGATGTGGTGTATTTAGATTTCAGTAAAGCCTTTGACACTGTTCCTCACAGGCGACTTATAAACAAACTGAGCACCCTAGGGATGGACCCTAAATTTACTGCTTGGGTTAGAAATTGGTTGGGTGGGAGGCAACAAAGAGTACAAGTAAATGGAGCTCACTCTGAGGAGAAGGATGTTACCAGTAGTGTGCCCCAGGGATCTGTCCTTGGTCCGATTCTTTTTAACATCTTTGTTAGTGATATAGCGGAAGGGCTGTCGGGTAAGGTTTGCCTCTTTGCAGATGATACCAAAATCTGCAATAGAGTAGACACCCAGGAAGGTGTAGATAACATGAGGAGGGATCTAGCTAAGCTTGAAGAATGGTCTAGAATTTGGCAGCTGGGATTTAATGTTAAAAAATGTAAGGTCATGCATTTGGGCTGCAGCAATCCAAGGGAGCAGTACAGTATAGGAGGTGAAGTACTTTTGTCCACTAAAGAAGAGCGGGACCTAGGCGTGGTTGTGTCTGATGATCTTAAAGTAGCTAAACAGGTAGAAAAGGCGATGGCAAAAGCTAGAAGGATGCTTGGGTGCATACGGAGAGGAATGGCTAGCAGAAAAAAGGAGGTGATAATGCCTCTGTATAAGTCTTTGGTGCGACCTCATTTGGAGTATAGTGTGCAATTCTGGAGACCGCACCTTCAAAAGGATGTGAACAGGATGGAGTCGGTGCAGAGGGTGGCTACTAAAATGATTAGTGGTCTTCATTATAAAGCACATGAGGACAGACTTAAGGATCTTAATATGTACACCTTAGAGGAAAGGCGGGATAGAGGTGATATGATTGAGATGTTTAACTACCTCCGTGGCATAAATGTTCAGGGAGAGAGCCTCTTTCAACTGAAAGCAAGTTCTGCTACAAGGGGACATGGGATGAGGGTGAAGGGAGATAGATTCAGGAGTGATATGCGGAAATATTTCTTTACAGAAAGAGTAGTGGATCCATGGAATAGTTTCCCAGTGGAGGTGGTAGAGATGAGGACAGTAACTGAATTCAAAAAAGCATGGGACCAACACAGAGAATCTCTAAAGGTAAAAAGTGGACTGTTGTAGTTGTTGACATGGAAGGACAGACTAGATAAGCCGTGTGGTCTTTTTCTGTCATCATGTCTCTATGTTTCTATTGTGAACAGTTACTGCGTTAACTTATGTTTAATTGTTCATTATACCTGCTTAATGTAATTTAACCTGTTCCTTGGAAGAGCTGTTCCTATGTAAACCACGCTGATATAAAAGTGTGTTATATAAAACCAAATAAATAAATAAATAGTTTATTTATTTATTTACATTCTCTTATATACCGCGCTATTCTGCATCAGTGCGGTTTACATTAAACAAACTTAAATTACATTGAACAGGGCATTATAACTTGGAGATAACTATTTTACAGGGAACATGGGCTATGGAGGGTTAAGTGGCTTGCCCAAGACCACAAGGAGCACATGTGGGACTAGAAACCCCAGTCCTTCCGGCCCAAGGTTGCTGTCCTCTAGTGGGATTTGAACCCCCGACCTTCCGGCCTGAAGTACCTTGCCCCAACCACTAGGCCACTCCTCCACTCCAGTTGTTGTATATTTAATTCAATGCCCTTGCAAGTTCAAATATATAGGACGAACCACTAGAACAATGAAGGAACATCGATCTACGATAAACTCAAAGGTTTTATCAGCACCCATGGTAACTCATTGTACCCAGTTTGGACATTCTTTTGAAGATCTCAAGTGGAGAGTACTGGACCATGTTCCTATGGATCCAAGAGGAGGGGATCGTATTTCAAAATTGCATCATTTGGAACCAGAGGCGGCCCAAGGGGGGTGCGGGGCCATGTGTGGAGACTCGGTGCGGGGCCTCATTTGCATAAATATTTGCATAATGTTACCATACACTAACTTTTAGTAAACATGCTTCTTCATGAGTGTATGGATAAAGAAAGACTAAAAGATTTCTACATTACTATAATACAGTGCCAACCGCCAGGCACATTAGGAACTACTACAAACACCGCCCATTTAAACCCATAGCAAACCTGCCGTATCCTAACAGCACTACAAGGACTCATAAAACACCATACCATACCTATCAAAAGGCAACACTGCAAATATTAAACCAATACATTTCAGAGAATAACAATACATGACCTACTGGGGAAAGAGAACAAGTGGCAATGTCAAATAGGAATTACATAAACAGAATACCTCAGCTCAGTTACACATGCAGAACATAGACCATCACCAAACAAGGAATCACAATTTAGAAACAGGAAGACAATAATTAAACTGGGAACCCCAAAAGCCAAACTTGGAATGTACAACACTGTAGAAATAAAACTATAAATTAATTTCCTCTTGTACTAAACAAAGCACCGACGTTAATGATGCACATTTCCCAGAGCTGACATATTCCAGTTAATAAATTCAAAATAAAGAGATATCTTTGTACCTTTTGTGCATTTTTTTTCAGTTGCAATTGTTCCAGCCACTTTCTTCTGGTTTATTTGTGTCTTCTGCTAACTCTCCATCATCTGCTGTCCATTTGTCCTTTCTTCACTCTTCTAGTTTTTTTCCATTCTACCTCTACATCTGTTTTAACATACTAATCTTTCTCCTTTTGCTCTTTCCTCATTCCTATTTCATCCACTCAAATTTTACCCCTCCATCCTCAATCCCCACTTACTCTCCCAACACCCGGCCAATTGTAGATTTTTCTTCCCTCCCACACCAAATATTTTTCCCCTCTCCATTTCACTCTCCCAGCCCATCCCCTTCTAATCTCCCCCAACATCAGCTCCCTTCTAGTTCCAGCCCCACCCAGTATCCGCTCCCTTCTAGTCCCCCCATCAGCCCATTTCCAGTCCTAGCTCCCCCATCCATTTCCAGTCCTATACGAGTCCCTTCATCAGCTCATTTCCAATACCAGCCTCCCATCAGCCCATTTCTAGTCCTTTCCTAGCCCCACCATCAGCCCATGTCAGATCCTAGCTCCCCTCCACTTAGCCCATTTCCAATCCAAGCCCCCCATGAGCCTACTTCCAGTTCTAGCCCCTCCATGAGTCCATTTCAATCCAAGCCCCCACCACAGCCCATTTCCAATCTTAGCTCCCCCAACACCCAATTCCCAGTCCTATCCTAGCCCCTCTATCAGCCCATTTCCTGTCCTAGCTCCCTCCCATAAGAGCCCATTCCAAGCCCCCCTTCCCATCGGCTATTTGCAGTTCAAGCCCCCTTCCACTCAGCCCATTTCCATTCCAAGCTCCCCTCCCTATCAGCTATTTGCAGTTCAAGCCCCCCACTTCCCCTCAGCCCACTTCCATTCCAAGCCCCATCCCCATCAGCTATTTACAGTTCAAGCCCCCTTCCACTCAGCCTATTTCCATTCCAAGCCCCCCTCCCCATCAGCTATTTGCAGTTCAAGCCTTCCCTTCCACTCAGCCCATTTCCAGTCCTAGCAACCCCCCAACCCATTACCAGTCCTAGCCCCCCATAGCCTATTACCAGTCCTAAGCCCCCATCAGCCCACTCCCAGTCCTAATCCCATCAGCCCATTTCTAGTCCTAACCCCCCATCACCCAATTTTCAGTTTAAGCCCCCCATAGCCCATTACCAGTCCTAATCCCATCAGCCCATATCCAGACTTAGCTCCCCCATAGCCCATCACCACTCCTAACCCCCCACCCCCCAGCTCAGGGTAAATTTAAAATAAAAAAAACTGTCTGCTGCCGCTGTTGGGGCCGGGGCCGCGGCAGAATCGAGTGTGCCGCGGGGCCCCCCCCTGCCCGGCAGAGCCTGCCCTCCTCTGCATCAGCTCCCTCTTTGCAGCTGCAGTCACACATGCCGGCTTTCAGAGCGCGAAGGGAGAGTTTCCCTTTTGCGCTCTGAAAGCCGGCGTGTGTGACTGCAGCTGCAGTTTTTTATTTTATTTTAAATTTTACTTTTAGATCAGAATGTTTTTTGCGCGGGGCCCCCTGAAACGCGGGGCCCTGTGCAAAAAACATTCTTGCTCAATGGACGGGCCGGCCCTGTTTGGAACAATAGTGGATATTTAAATTGCAAACAATGGCACCGTATAGATTAAATTTAGAGATAGATTGGTGGAATTTGCTCTAAGGAGGATGAAGTGAGATGAAGTATTAATTAACCTAATAGAAGACGAGATTAATGGGTAATGGCTAAGGGCAGAGTATCCCCTGACATTTATGGGAAATAAAGACACATCTGACATGTATTAACAAATTAAAGAGGGCTATTAAAGCGAGACCGGATTTAGGTTCGCTTGAGGAAGAGCCAGAAAGATTTGGAGGCTTGAAACATGGCATTGTGTTGCGTTTCCAAGAATGACTGGCGTACCAGCCTGTCAGGAAGGCATGGACAAATATTTCTGAGGAAACGTCTGAAGGTCAGCACGTTTTTTACGAAGGATCTAGAGGCGTGAGACATTCCAAAAACGTTTGCCTAAAGATCTGCAGTGTGCGGGACACATAGAGGCACAAACAAATCTGAAGAAGTGCCAGAAGAGTCCTGCATTCTTTGTGATGTGCAGAGGCACGATCCCTAGGGGAAGTGTTGGAGGTTCAGCACCCTGTATCGGTTTTATGGAGCAGAAGATGGCCATATAGCACGGTTTACAGAAGCATTTAAATTGGAGTAGTGCCTAAAGTTCAGCGACCTGCTACAGTGCAGAAGAACGCCACAAAGCTAAATATATCAGGGGGTCCGCTTTGTTGAGATATCCCACCGATTACTTTAATTTAGGCTGGGAGGCCTTACTATAAGAGAAAAATGGAAGGCTAGCCACGAGAAAGGGTTTCCTTTCAAAGCTAGCAATCCAACAAAATATATATATATTGATGAAAGCAGAGGTATATGTAGGTCAGAGTAAACAAGGATTTTAGATAGGGTCTCACTTTATTTTTGAATAATATGGTAGTGGACCTATACAGTCTTTTTGAGGCTAGCATTATTTATTTATTTATTTAACATTTCTTATATACCGCCTTTCATGATATCAAGGCGGTTTACATTGAACAGGGCATTATAAGTTGAAGATAACTATTTTACAGGGAACATGGGCAATGGAGGGTTAAGTGGCTTGCCCAAGACCACTAGGGGACTAGAAACCCCAGTTCTTCTGGCCCAAGGTTGCTGTTCTCTAGTGGGATTTGAACTCCCGACCTTCCAGCCTGAGGTACCTTGCCCCAACCACTAGGCCACTCCTCCACTCCACTCCATAATCATGTCCTGGCAATGTCCCAGTTTTTATACCATTTCCTTTTTTAATTGGTCTTGTTTTATTTGATTCTTTTTTTTAAATTATATTTTTATTGATTTTCAAAATAACATTACAAGTTAACACACTTGCAACGGAAAAGGGGGACACTTCTGAAAATACAACACAGAAAAATTAGCAAAACAGATATAAATCAAAAAGTAAACCCCTCCACTAGCCCACAATATGGGGGATCCAAGAAAGAAAAGAAAACGAAACCAAACTGAACAAGGAAAAACTGCAGACATCAAACAGCCAGATAAACAATACACAACTAAGAAAGCCCGCTCATTCACCCCCCATAGAACCCTTAGAATTCAAAAAGGAAATCAATTGAGAGGGATAAAGGAAAATAAAGGAATTACCTTGAAGCTTCACCAAGCATTTACATGGATACTTTAGGAAATACAAACCCCCAAGCTGAAGGACCCGCGGGCGCAGGATCAAAAACTCCTTCCTGCGGCGGTGGGTTTCTCTAGCAAGGTCTGGAAAAATCCGAACAAGACACCCCTTAAACAGCAAATTTATTTTCCTAAAAAACAGCCTCAACAGCCATTCTCGGTCAGAAACTAAGGCAAAAGTAACTAGACAGGTTGCAGGTTTCACCATAGAAGTATTTGAAGTTTCTAACAACTCAAACATTTAACTCATCAAATTGCCCAGGTCCAACAGCCTCAGTGTTAACCGAGGACTTATGGCCCCTGGGGAGGTAATAAATCTTTACAATAGGAGGACATGAATCCACAGGGACTCCCAAAGTTTCTACCAGATATTGTTTAAACATTTCCCTAGCTGAAATAACAGAGGAGCAAGGAAAATTAACCAAATGGAGATTAGCAAGCTTGGTATAATTGTCCAACTGCTCCAATCTAGCCTTCAAATAGTTAGAATCTTTAATAAACATACTGGACAGAGTCTCCAAATGCAGAGTCCTTTCAGTGACATCTTCCACCTTGTTTTTTATTAGACTCAAGTCCTGCACTGATTGTGCCAAACTTGTAGTGGTAGAAGTAGCCTGACCTTGAATTCCCAATATCTGAGACATAAGAAGCTCTCCAAGATGATTTATAGCTGACCAGATAGCTTCCAGGGTAAATTGTTCAGAACATTGTAAGGAAAATATTTGATTCTTTTACTTGTCAAATATGTGTGCACATATAGTCCAAAGTCATTTCACTGGCCACTTTTTGTTTTAAGAAATATTGGACATTAAGGAGTTGAACTGCAAGGGTGTCAATAATGTTGACCAGAACTGTAAGTAAATCATGGCCAAATAGCCATTCAAATGTTACAGACAAGCTCTGCCGATTAAGAAACTGCAAAACAACCAAACCCCTTAAGATCTCCCACAGAACAGAACCTTCGGATAAATTTCAAGAAGACGGAGGTATTGTTCATAACAAAGAACAAAAACTTTTCCCCTCCGAATACATTAAAGGTCAGAGACGCTGAGCTCCCAAGTAAGCCTACAATACGCTATCTGGGTATTACACTTGATCAACGTTTCGACTCTAAAGCGCACATAAGCAATACCATCAAGGCTATATATTTAATAATGTCCCAACAATTGCACAAACCATCGCTTGCCAACCCCTACCAGATGCGTGGAACGAATTCTACCCCATAACTAAAGAAACACTTAAGAATATTATGTCAAACCTAAATACCACAACTTCTCACCTAGACCCCTGCCCCACAACTTGGATAAAAAATACCCTTCCAACTTTATTCCCTTTCATTCTACCTATAATTAACCTCTCACTAAACCAAGGCTATCTCCCTTCCATACTAAAACATGCACAAATCCGACCAATACTAAAAAACAATACTCTGGACAAAACATCACTGAACTCATATAGGCCCATCTCAAGTATACCTTTTATGGCCAAACTCATAGAAAAAGTTGTTCAAACCCAGACACAGGAACACATCGACACCTCAGCTCCCCTTGATGACCAACAATATGGCTTTCGCCCTGGTCATGGAGTAGACACACTCTTAACAGTACTCCTTGACACTCTAATAAGAGGAATTGACTGTCCTAGAAATGCATTCCTACTTCTTTTTCTGGACATATCTGCAGCATTTTGACAGTGTTCACCATACACTAATGCTCAACAGGCTCAGACAAATAGGCGCCAATTCAACAGTACATAAATGGTTCACTTCTTACTTATCTGACAGAACTCAAACTGTCAGAATTAATACCCAAACCTCTAACACATACAAACAAGAAATAGGCCTCTCCCAAGGATCTGCCCTCTCGGCACTCCTTTTTAATATTTATATACAACCAATTTGCAACATCTTCAAAAAATTCAAAATCCAATATCACATATATGCAGATGATATCATGCTGTATATTCCTTTTAAGATCCCTACGCTTCCAATTCAACTATTATCAGATTGCTTTAATGAACTAACAACTTGGTTAGAAGCCCACAACCTTCATATTAATCACTCCAAGACTGACATACTCATCGTCACAAAAAACAAATCTTACACCCCTCCTACCCACATCACACTTCAGAAACATGACATCTACATAAAAAATGAGATAAAATACCTAGGGGTAATATTAGATAAACACCTTAGTATGAACATTCACATAAGAAATACTACGAAGAAAATATACTTTAAGCTTAAAGTACTAAAACAACTACGACCACTGGTCCACCTGCACGACTTCCTCAGCATCATTCAAGCCATCATCACACCACATTTTGACTTTGCCAACCTCTCTCTACTAGGCACAACTAACGAAAACATCAAAAGACTCCAACTGGCCCAAAATGCTGCAGCCAGAACAATAATGAGGGTTCATCCATTTGAGCATATATCACCATATCTAGCCAAACTACACTGGCTCCCTGTCCATTGCAGAATAAACTATAAATTAATAATAACCACCTTTAAAGCTCTAAATAACACTGCCCCAGCCACTCTAAACAAACTACTCACAAAAGACACACCCCAATCTGCTCAAAGAAGAGGCAACACCAATAAAATAAGAATTCCAAAAGAGTTCACAAAGACTAAAAAAACAACAAATAAAAAAGCGTTTTCTCATGCAGCCCCTATACTCTGGAACTCCCTACCCGATGAAATCAGAGCCTTAAATGATCTCAAAGAACTACGCAAAACATTAAAAACACACCTCTTTATTTCCCACTACGGTCCACTGGTGAATTCCCAACACCAAAATGAAAAAGGATAATTCTTAACACATTGTGCCCAACACCACAATGTTCCTATACGACCATAATGTTTTAAAATAACTACCTTTCTCGTTGAATCCCATTAATATTGCCTGAACATAGTTGATTGTACATAGTTGATTGTACATAGTTCCCTAATGTTTGAAAGTTTAATTGTTAAAGTTAAGATGTACATAATTCATGTAATGTTCTATGTAAAAACAGAAATGTTATCCTGTTTCCTTGACTGTTATATGTAAACCGCACCTGATCACTGGAAGGCAGCGGTATATAAAAGATTGTTAAATAAATAAATAAAAATAAAAATATTTCAAGCTTAAGATGTTACATCACCTAAGACCAATGCTGGCACATGAAGACTACAGGACAGTCTTCCAAGCCCTGCTACTTCCTCGCTTCGATTATGCAAACATCATCCTACACGGGATCCCCAAGAGTTCCCTAAACCAGTTGCAGCTTGCAATGAACGCCGCAGCACGTGTCCTCTGCGGAGTCTCAAGAAGAGACCATATCACCCCTACATTAAAGGACCTTCACTGGCTACCAATAGAAGGCAGAATCACCTACAAGGCACTACTCATTACGTTTAAAGCCATCAATAGGATGTCTCCCTCGTCCATCACGGCACTCATTACGCATACCCCCGATAATAGGTCAAGAAGGTCAATAGGCGCTAACACACTGGTAACCCCAATCGAAGTGACGAAATGCAAGCAAACAACTAGAAACAGGGCATTCTCTTTCTACGCTCCAAGGTGTTGGAATAATCTCCCGTCCAACATAAGATCAATCAATGATCTCTCACAATTCAGAAAAGCCATAAAATTTATTTATTTATTTAACTGCATTTATATACCGCTTTTCAACGGGTCAAAGCGGTGTAACATAAAAAGGGGGGGGGACAGAAATCAGTGTGTGGGGGGGCCTTCACCAGGGGGCCAACACTGATGATTCAAACAGGTAGAGAAGTCTTAGGGAATAGACATGGGTCTCTTAGAGGGCAGATTGGGATTTCGGTTGCGGGGTTGTGAGATGTCAGTGGAGGTTGCCTGGATCTGGTCCAAGATATTCCAGGAAGAGGATGGTTTTTAGTTGTCTTCGGAACGCAGTTGGATCAGCGGTGTTTCTGATTTGGCTTGGTAGTGAGTTCCAGAGGGAGGGTGCATATAGTTCGAAGGCTCTGTTGCAGGTCCATTGGTTATATTTTGTTCGCTGATAGGGGATGGTGAGGGTGTTGTTGGTGGTTTGTCGGGTCGTTCTGTTGTGGGTGGGCTGGCGTAGCAGGGAGCGGAGATGGGAGGTCTGTGGTTGATGGAGGGCTTTGTGTATAAGCAGGGCAGCTTTGTATTTGATCCTTGCTTGAAGTGGTAGTATGTGTAGTTCTTTTAGTACTGGGGTGATGTAGTCGTGTTTTTTTGCTTTCTGGATGATCCTTGCAGTGGTGTTCAGGGCAGTCCGTAGAGGGTTGATGAGGGTTGCAGGGAGTCCATGATAGATTATGTTGCAGTAGTCCAGGTGTGGGAGTGTCATGGCCTGCATGACAGTTCTGAAGTCTTGTGGATCTATGAGTGGTCTGAGCCGTTGTATTGTTTTTGCTTTGTGGAATATTGTCCTTGCAGTCTTTTTTATCTGTGGGGTAAATGTGAGAGCTTGGTCTATAGTGATTCCCAGAAACTTTATTTGGGGTTGAATCTTTATTTGGGTGGTTCCTAGTGTGATGTGATATGGTGGGGTGAAATCTGGGTCCTTTGTTACTATAAGGGCTTCAGTTTTCTTAATGTTGATGGTCAGATTGTTTCTTTGTAGCCAGTCGGAGATCTCAGTGAAGCAGTCTGATAGTTGTTTATATGTCGGGTTGGTGGTTGTGATTGGGGCGTAGAGCATTATGTCATCTGCGTATATATGGTAGTTGATGTTGTGGTCCTGTATGATCGAGCAGAGTGGTTGCAGATAGACATTGAAGAGCATGGCAGACAGTGTGGAGCCTTGTGGCACACCTTGATGTTGTTGGAAGGGGGGGGGGGAGGTTGCTGTGTTTGTGCGGATTAGTTGTTGTCTGTTTGTTAGGTAGGAGCGGAACCATTGCAGAACGGTGTCTTTGATTCCTATATCCTGGAGTCTTTGTAGGAGAGTGTTGTGGGAAATGGTGTCGAAGGCCGCGGATATGTCTAGAAAGAGCATGATGTACCCCGAGTGTTTGGCCTGTGTGCCTTTGGTGAGGGTGTTCAGTAGTGTTGCCATGAGGGTTTCAACTCCATGGTGTGGGCGAAATCCGTGTTGTTGCGAGTCCAGTATTTTGTTGGTGTCCAGGTGATCTTGGAGTTGCTGTTGAATGATCTTCTCTATAATTTTGGTGGTGAATGGGAGGCTTGCTATTGGTCTGTAAGAGGCTGGATCGAGTGGGTCCAGGTTGGGTTTTTTAAGGGTTGGACGAATGATAGAGGTCTTAAGGGCGTCTGGAATGTGTCCTTGCTTGAGGGATTCGTTGATGATGTGGGTTAGGGGTGTGCTTAAGTCTTCTTTTGATTTCTTTATCCACTCAGCAGGGCAGGGGTCTAGTGGAGAGGTGGTGGTATTTAGTCGGGAGATAGTGGATTCTACTTGTTCAGTTGTGATTGTTTCAAATGTTCTCCAATCCGTGGCTTTGGTGGTGTATTGGAGAGTTGTTGATGTTGCTTGTTGTTGAGGTCTGTTTGGTAGCTGGAGCTGTTTATATTGGCGTGCTAGTAGCTCAGGTGGTATGTTTGGTAGCTGATCAGGTTGGCTGGGTGCTTTGGTGAGCTTTTTGACTATTTCAAAGAGCTCGCGTGGCTTGTTTAGTGAGGAATGAATGATTTTTGAGTGGTAGGCCCTTTTTGCTGTATCGGTTTCTGTGTAGTATGAGTTGAGGTTGTTGGTGTATTTCGCTTTGTCTGTTTCCTTTTTGGTCTTTCTCCATTTCCTTTCAGTTCTTCTGAGTTGTGTCTTTAATTTGCGTAGGATTGGGGTGTACCATCTTGCTTTCGTTCTGGTAGTTTTTGTTTTGGGATTGGTTCTTGTTGCATTGGATGCTGCGGCGATTGTAGCATTCCAGTTGTTGATCAGGTCTTCAAGGTTGGAGGAGTTTGATTGAAGTTTGGGTGATATTTGTGTTAGGAAGTCTTCTTTGTTGAATGGTTTGAATCTTCTTTTGGGATGGTTGTTCTCTATGGTTTTGGTGTGCTTGTATGCATGGGTAATGTTGATGAGATGGTGGTCTGACCATGGTACGCATGTGATCTTTGGGTTCGTAGATGTAGCGGTGCTGTGGGAATTCAAGAATATTAGATCAAGTATGTTCCCTTTTTCATGGGTTGGGTCTCGTATAATCTGTGTTAAGTCCATTACTTCCATGGCGTTGATGAAGGCTTCGGCATATTTGTCCTGTAGTGAGGGAAGGTTGAAATCTCCCAGAATTAGTTGCTCTTTTGTGGAGATGGAACTCTCTGATATATGTTTTAGTATGTCTGACAGATCGGTGCTTGGTGTGGGTGTCCGATAGATTAGGCATATGGAGATGTGTTTGTTGGTGAGAGTGAGCATGTCCGCTTCCTTGGTTGTTTCTGACGCATGAATATTGAGGTGCAGGTTAGATCTTGCAATGATGGCTACCCCTCCTCCTCTGACATTGGTTCGGGAGCAGTTGTGGAAGCTGTATCCATTGGGTGTTAGTTGGTTCATGATTACTGTGTCGGCGTCTGTTAGCCATGTTTCCGTTATACAGAGGAACATAAAACATCATTTATTCCTCTCATACTACTCGCAATCCAACGGTTCCCCTACACCTTGCACAAACACAACCACCCACAGCTATAAGAATGTAAAAGCGACACTAGTAAGCTGCCATTGTTCAGATGTAAATAGTTCAATGTTATGAATCCCAGTTAATATGTCCTGTTTGATGTAAGCACAAGGCACTTCCCTGCCTTGTATAAAATTGTTGACTGTAAACCGCACTGATGTCAAATAGCGCGGTATAGAAAAGCTAGAAATAAAATAAATAATAAATAAATAACATAAATATCCAAACAAACAAGGAAACACATATACACAAACAATTTTTGTAGGAACCCACACCTTGAAGGAATCTCCTTCTCGTAGTGTATTGTTCCAATTTTATCTTAAATTCAAAATAGGGACACAACCCTAACAAGGACTGAGGGAACTTCAACCCCCAATACCAGCTGGTAAACTTTAATTCACACAAGGCATAAGCCAAGTTCCAATTGATATCAGGCTCAAGCCAAATAAAAGTCACTTAACTTGAGTGAATTCCTCCTCCAACGACATTATAGGCAGTAAACTTGTCAGCAGGTAGCAGTCCTAACCGCCAGTTAGCTCAGGAGTCACGAGCTGAATCAGAGCACCTGCTAGGAGGAGGAGTCAGGCACTGCCCTAGAGGGCAGACACATAAAGAGACCTCAGTTGAAAGAAAAGGGTCTCAACTAGGAGCCACACAGGAAGCTCCAACACAAGCTCAGCTGGGAGGTTACCTACAAGGCCAACCGAAGGTTCCGGTGAGAGGCCAGCAAAGAGGGCAGCTAACAGACCAAGAGAAGGACCAGGGAGGAGTCCGAGTTCCAGGCCTAGGCAGAGCTACCGGTAGAGTTCCAGCCCAGAACCGTGGGAGAGAGACCGTAGCAAGCCTAGAGGAACACTCATTAAAACGGAGAGAAAGCCCAGAGCAAGAGCCAAGTTTAAAGGTAGAAGGAGAACCATTTATAAAGTGTTTTTCAAGAGAAGAATACAGCAAAAGCAGGCCAGGCAGTTTGCAGTATTCTGGGAATTACAAGGATAGGAAAAAGCCAGGAAGGCAGTTGCAACCCACAGCTCATAAATCAGGTTTTGAATCAACAGCTGTTTCCAAAGCCCAGAGAAAGCTGTTTGCAACCCGACGAAGAGGTAAGCCCAGAGACTGGGTTTCAAATAAGGCTGTTGATAATCAGTGTGATTTTACTTACCCAAAGGGTTGGGACTGTGGTTTTAATACCTGTAATGAGGATGATTGTTTACAGCAATACATGTGCCAAGAGTATGATATAAAGCCTAAGCCAGAGAGGAAGGGCGTGGCCCCAGAAACAACGCAGCAAACATTTCTACCTGTTTTCCATGAGGAGTTAATGGAAACAGAGCCAGGGCTAGGCAACATTTAATTTAATTAACAGTTTCTTATATACCGCATCTTCCAAAGATCAAATGCGGTTTACATGTAACAAAACAACATAACAGACAGGTGTCTGTTTTTACAGTGAACAGCTTAAAACCATAACAACTATATTACATTACATGGAACATACAAGAACTATTTACAGGGAACAAAATGAGTAATAGATACAGTGTTGTATGTGACATTTAAGGATTATAAGCATTTCGGGTTTCACAACATATGTCAAATCCAATTTGGTTTATGGGAAACTGACATGGTATTATCCATTTTCTAGCTGGGGAGGTGTGTTTGGCAAAGATCCGTAGTGTGATGTGAACAGGTGCGTTTTAAGTTTTTTGCGGAATTCTTTGATCTCTAAAAGTGATCTCATTTCATCTGGAAGGGCGTTCCATAGAATGGGGGCAGCATGTGAGAATGCCTTTTTGTTAGTTATCTTTCTGGCTTTTATAAATTCTTTCGGAGTCCTTAATTTGTTTGTATGATCTCTCCTGTGTAAGTTTTTAGCAGGTTCTTTAGTGATGAGGTTGAATAGGGTAGGTGGTGCCATGTTGTATAGAGTTTTGAAGGTAGTTGTTAGAGTTTTATATACTATTCAGCTTTGTATCGGTAGCCAGTGTAAGTTCTCCAGAATCGGAGTGATATGTTGAAATGGGGGGACCTTCATAATGGTCCTGGCTGCTGCATTTTGTGCAATTTGAAGTCTTTTCAAGTTTTGTTTTGTTGTGCCTAGAAGTATTAGATTTGCAAAGTTGAAGTGAGGTGTAATTATGGCTTGTATTATTCGCTGGAAGTCTTGTAGGTGCATTAGTGGGCGTAGTTGCTTTAGGATTTTAAGTTTGAAGTATACTTTCTTCGTTGTATTTCTTATATGTGTTTCCATATCTGAAGAACTGATTGACTGTACGATTACAATATCGAATGAGATATTTTTCCCTGCGTTGAGTTTAAGTAGTGCAGAGAACTGCAGAAGTGTTAAGAGAGAAAGTACAAAACTGTGGGAAACAGAACTGTTTGTTCTAATTGCTGGGAAGCAAATGTTTATTACTGCTGAAGTTAAGCTATTTCTGTTGGAGACTTTTCATTTCATTGATTGACATGGTGCCAGAGCACTTGGAACATTTTTTAAAGCCACTGACATGTTTGTCCATGGCTTGAAAATTTAGGTCGAGGCCTAAGATGGCGGTGAACCACCAAAAAGAAAAAGAAAAAAGAAAGAATTTAAAAGAAAAAAAAGATCAGAGCCAGTATCAGGGAGGTACCGGCGTCGATGGCAAGGCAGAACACAGAATTAAATCAAGAAAATGGAAATTACACTTACCTGGTAATTGATGTTCCTTGAGGGAGTACAGTTCAGTCCTCCACCACTGGGTAGTGCACCTCCTCCTGCAACATGGAGACTGGACAAGTCAAACTTGTGACATCACCGGGTATATCCTGCTGGTCTTCTCCCATGATCCCCCAGTGACCTACTGTCAAAGCAGACTCAAAGGAGCAAACAACCAGTTAAAGTACTAAATACAAAGCTATGCCCAAACTTCAACTTTAAAATCACAGGGCCCCAAAAAGAAAGGCCGAAAACACCCTCCTCCGTGCCCCTGTCCCCCTGCGCACCAAACAGTGGAAGACAGAGAGCTAGAAGGAAGGAGAACTAAGGAAGAGTATAGGCAGAAAAGGTTGCTCTCGCGATTACCTGCCAATCAGAGCCCGTTGCCGACTCTAGGATCCGAAAGCATACTCGGAACTGACGCCTCGCGTCTGAAACATCCATCCCCGGGCGGGAATGAGGACTGAACTGTACTCCCTCAAGGAACATCAATTACCAGGTAAGTGTAATTTCCATTTCCTTATCGGTCCTACAGTTCAGTCCTCCACCACTGGGATGTACCAGAGCAGTAATCATTGGGAGGGACCTATCCAGTCGGCTCGGCCCCTAAACGAACAGAGCAGGCACCGACCCCAGCCCGCTCCTCACGTCAACAGGCGGTAAGCCAACCAGGAAGACACGACCGAGAGCCCACTTGGATCCTCTTCACTGGTGAAAACAGCACAGAACTCTGCTCCAAGCAGCGCTAGTGCTTCAGAAAGACAAACTCGCCATCGCAAACACACTGAACACCCTAGAAACAGACCTACTGAGAAGGCTACCGGAGCTCCGCCTGAAAAATCCGCTTGAGCTCCACCTTGGCTCTCGACCCCACCAGGGTGTCAAGTGTTAGCAATCTGCCGCTCTCCCGCAGAACCCGCCTCCACGGAGGGACAGGCAGCGAAGAGACCTCCCAGAAAGCGACGGAACCGCACCTAAGGTCCAAGGAACGCAGGTTACAAGCAAAGTGTTCTTGCGTAAGTCCCAAACCGACAACTAAACAGGCACAGCCGGATTCCACGAGGGAGAACGGAACCGAGGTCCATCCAGACAGAGGTGGGAAGCAAAAAGAGGGAAATGGAAAAAACCACCAGCGTGAAACACCCTATTTGTCACACCTCTTAAGGGCTTTATTCTTTGCAACACAAAGTAGCTCTACAGCTATGTCCTGGACCAGTTGGAGTCTTTTTAATTGAGAATGTGGAATGCAGCTAAGCAAGGAGTTGCAATAAACCAAGCGTGATCCACCAAGGGCATATAAGAGGGTGTCAAGTGCCCCAGAGTCCAGCGTTGTTTCAGAAGATGTGGAGTCTTACATGGTGTGACAAAAAAGAAAGGAGACTCTGGTAGCCACGCCCACGACGCAATGCCAGTAGGCCAACCGCTTACATCACCTGGATATGCCCTTTGGAATTGGAGGAACCATGCAGAAGTAGCAATCGCCGACGTGATCCATGGGCCCTCTCCAGATCATTGGAACCGCAAAAGACTTTGATGGTCTTTTCCCATCCATCCACAGCCTGAGATCTGCTACACATGTATTGCAGCATATGTGTGGCGCCTAGCTTTTATCCTGATCTTTTATTCTGCAGCCAAAATATAAATTGTAGGCTTTCTGAACTGCCACAGTCATATGCCATTTTTGTGATGTAAAAGTCACATCACCACAACTAGAGCAGAAATTATCTGCATGATTAACACCAGGACGAGGAATCGCCAAATATGCTGTGAGTGGCCTATCGGTATAAAATAAATGTCTTTTTTTTTTTTTTTTTAACTGTCAAGCGAGGCAAATTTAAGTAGTGACTGCATCAACTGGTTTTGGACAGTTATTTCGATTGGTTGCAAGTAAAGATTATGCAAGCTCACGCAAATGTTGCAGAATACACTGGTAATGGTCCCCACTGACTAATGAAGAGCACATATCTTAGCAACCAGCCCCAGTCGGCCATTTTCACAATGACCTCTGAAAGGCATAGAATGGACCGGGCCACGGCCCCGTACCAATGCGTCGACGCTATCCAGTAGCCTCATATGTCCTCTGCTAAACATCGACCCGTCGCCGCAGACTGACAGGTCGCCATGAGGTCCAATATGGGCTGACTGCATCTGAGCACACGCGGCGCGCACACCGCCTGATGCAATCTCACTCCTCCGGCAAACACTCGGACCCCGCTAAGGACATTCGCCACCACAGTGTCCCCACCGAAACGCAGGCCGCCAAGGCTTCAACCGTGCACGCTGTCCCTTCGCTTGGGCCACCCTGACCACCCGACCGACTCCACCCTGCCGATCGAAATAGGCCACCATCCCGGAGATCTCAGACAGCACCTACAGCGCTCGATCCGCTACCGTGTCCGTGAACGCCTGCCACGGCTGACGTACCGCGTACCATTCCAGTCAGACGATGGAACACTGGGCGTGCTGCGTACACTAAAACGCCTTGTACATAAAGGATCCCCAAAATGTAGCTGAGTCTAACCACGCTCCGGCCAAGCTCCCGGAAGAAATGGACAGAACCTTATAAAAAAGAAGTGGGGACAATTAGGAAGGCTTTCCTGTTTGATTATTCTTTTTTTTTGTTTGTTTTTCCTTTTTACAACTCCATAAGGGCCACAAGGCACACAACCGAACAGGGCATTGTCCAGAGAACGCAAGGCCCCTCCTCCAGGCTGACTCCACAGCCTAAACCGGCAGTCACCTTGGCTGATGCCGAGCAGCGCGAAACCCAACTTGTAAGCCCAGCATATGAAGTATGCCTACTAGTACAGCATTCCACAATGGAGGGACATGTAACCGGACGGCTTTGAATATGAACCTACAGATATCCCGCGCTTGCTCCAAGACAAGCACTGTGCAGCCTACTGGTCTTCTCGGAGCACCGCCACGACCCGAAGACCTATACCGGCCAGCAAAAGACGACGTACGCTGGGCCCGAAGGAACCTGGTTGAACGGATCCCAGCACTCCCTGTATCATTAGGATCGGAGCCTCCCCCCAAGGACTCAGCCCTGGCTGGAACTGGCTGAGCATAACTCCAGGCCCTGCGGCGAGCCCCCACAAAGAAGTGGGACGCAACGATGCCTTGAGGAAAGGGAAGGCCCAATGGGTGAAGCAAGTTGCTAGCCGACCAAGGGAGTAAACCCCACACGTGCACCTCAACGGAAGGTCGGAAGAACCGAGGATTCTGGTCCCACAGGTGCACCTGTTAGCCTTTAACAACATACACCTCCGCAGGTACAAAAAACTTAAATTGTGAGCACCTTCAGGGGTAAGGGGAATAGACAACAGCCTCCGACTGTTGACCACCTGGTCTTGCACAACAGACAGCAGCACCCCACCAAACAAATGATTGGGAATATATGACCTCAGAACCCCAAGACAGAGGTAAAACAGTAGAACGTGCAGTGGACGTGAATTTCCAGATCTGCCAGCCCCCTGCCCACATTGAGAAGAGGCAGAGAAGAATTGGACCGGCGGATCTGGAGGGGTGCCTCCTGGACAGCCGGGCCACCGAAGGGAAAGCTGATGACTGAGGCCCAAACTCCTCAGGATGGCCCCGTCTTGCATTGGCAACCCCATGCAACACCATGACAACCCCGCTCACGATATCCCAAGCGATCTCTGTCATTGCTGCAACAATCACCTGAGCATGAGATCACAGACGGAACACAGACATGTAGACGCACTCAAGGAGAGTGCACCTAAGAAGTATGAGCCTATCCAACATCCAGCACCACATGTCCAGGTGTCCCACTCCTGTCACCCAAAACACAGGACGCTTGAACCTAGGTGACCGTCATAGCAAAGACAGGGAGACCTGACTGCCGCTATCAACCCTTCCAGGACCCTGGAACACTACGCCCCGGACTGTGCCATCCAGCAACACTTCTCACAATCCCCAGCAGGGGCCTTTCCCCAGATGGCCCAGATGGGCAGTGTTCCCGCCAAATGGGCAAGCTGCGCTCTGATAACATAGTGCAGAAAACCAAATCAAAGTGTCTTAACCTAGCTAATTTTTGTCTAATAGTGATCATTCATAATATCAGCCAGGCTCAATCATAACATTAGTATTAATGATCTCTAAAGATTGAAGAGTTACTAATGTAACACTAATTGGGTTGGTTTTTTTTTTTTTTTTTTTTTTAAAGAGCTTCAAAGGCGATCTTGGAAACTACAGACCAATGAATCTGAGTTCAGTGCCAGTTAAATGATAGAACTTGTTCTGAAAAGCAGCACCAAGCTGTCTTTTCAAAGGGTTAATAAACATGTGAGTAAGCCAAATGATATGTATCTGGATGTTTTAGAAGGTACTTGACAAAGCCCCTTATGAACTTCTCCTGAGGAAGGAGATGATGTGCTATTATAGAATGGGAAATGGATCAAAAACAGGAACACAATAGGACTAAATGGCCAGTTTCTCACAGGGGACCCGTAAATAGTGGAATGTCTCGGGATCTGTACTGGAACTGGCATCTGGTAACATCTACTGCACTGAAATGATCTGGAAAAGAGATCAGCAAGCATGGCGATCAAATTTGCAGATGGCATAACGACATTTAGAGGCTGTCTGCACAATTTCCAAGCGTATAAACATGGAAATAGCATCCTTATGTAAATGACAATTTCAGAAAGGGCTCAATTTGTAGGTGGTTGTGCCGCCGATGACCCTGAATGGCCAAATCCTAGCACGGAAACCTGCTGCTGACAGACGTCGCTAACTGCCAGAATGCAGACAAAGGTAAAGGCACCCCCCAAGAAGTAAAAACCCAAACCAATCACATTGCATTCAAAGAACTATAAACTATCATGAAATTAAAAGGAAATTAAAATTAGAATTAAAAGTAACAGCAAAAGGAAGTCCTTATCTGGGTGTAGCCGCGTGGAACAGCGTTGTCTGCTCAAACGCGGGGCTGCTCCGCTCTCCGCCACGAGGCCTCAGCCCTGCCGAGAAAATGGCGCCAATCCGAAGCAGGCCCGCTTGGCGCCAAACACCACAGAGGCGGCAAGAGCTCAGAGCCCCTCCATGCGGACTCGAGAGACTCCCTTGTGGCGTCGGGATGCAGCAGTTACCCCGCTGTAGCTGCGGGGTGAAGAGCTGTCCAGACACGCTACTGCCTCGCGCCACCAGAAGTAGCAGACGCTGCGAGCCCCAGCCCACCGGCTAAAGAACCTCGAACGGCCTGAGGCTCCCGCCGCGATGGGAATCTGCCGCATGGACACTGCCAAAATGCAGGTGTTCCACAGAGCTCTCCCCCATACAGTCCTGGGGGAGAGATCATCACCGGGCACAGAGACCGAAGAATCCCAAGCAGAGAGGCTAGCTGGCAGCGTGAACTTTGAAAAGGGACAGAACCCCCCTTTACACTAAGGCAGACTAGGTGAAAATAAATAAAGTAAAAGTAAATGAAATTAAATGAAAATGAATTCAATTTACAGGATTACACCTAAAGAAGGGCAAAAGAAATGCAAGGTAAATCAAATCCTGACTAACTGCTCCTAAACTGCTTCTCAAGTGAGCCCAGCACCTAGGCTCACTACGTCCTCATGCTGCATGGAGACTGGACACACTGGGGGATCATGGGAGAAGACCAGCAGGATATACCCGGTGATGTCACAAGTTTGACTTGTCCAGTCTCCATGTTGCAGGAGGAGGTGCACTACCCAGTGGTGGAGGACTGAACTGTAGGACCGATAAGGAATAAGAAGTTTTTCGGTGAAAGAACTTCCTGCTGGCTCCACGGAAAGTGAAGAACTGAGGAGAGGAGTTGGGAAGGCAGATGCGCAAGCACAGTGGAGTGCTCCCAAATGCTTTCCTATTGGACTTTGGAGAGCGTTCCTACGTGGGCTCTGTCGGTTCCAATGATGTGAAGACTGCATTCCTGCTTGTTCCTGGCGATCTCTACAAGTGAAACAGTGGCGGCACTCGTCTCATCCTGCAGGCCTTGCTCCAATGACTTAGCCTCTTGCGTGCAGTCTAGGCAGACGCCTGCCTCCGAGACCACACCCCATCGGGGACCGCATATCTTGAAGATTTTTTTAGATTGCGCTACCGTGCTCCTCTTCTAGGATACAAACTGAACAAGTCCACCACCGCTCCCACAAAGAATCAAACACCTCAGAAACAAATGGATCACAGTGGATTCTTGTAGATTGCGACCTGTAACGCAGAGACATCCTATACATCAAGAGATATCCCTTCTCTGCCTTGGCTAATGAGGATGCCCAATCCATGGAAACTGAAGGGCCCTTAAATGAGGCAGTCAATGCCCAATCTCCTGCTAAAGCACTAAATATGAAGAAAAACTCACCAAACAGAAAATTACTACTACTTGGAGATTCCATCATCAGATGCACCAACTTGGGAACACAGTTCAAAGGAGAGAAGATAGTCAAATGCCTCCCAGACACTTCAGCCAGCAAGAATTCAAAACAAATTGTTGATGTACTTAGCGCAGGAAGTGAACACTCCAAACCTGATAGCACAGTTACTTACCTGTAACAGGTGATCTCTGGGAACAGCAGGAATAAGTCTTCACATATGGGTACGTCGGTACCGACGGAGTCTGCGCGGGAACGCTTCCCAGCGTCCAATCAAAAAGCTTTTGGAAGCATCCCACCACACCTGCGTGCTGCCTTCCCGCCTTTCCCAACTGCCTCTCCTCAGTTAAGTTTTAAAGCTGAGACAAAGAGAGAGAGAGAGAGAAGGGAAAGATAGAGATAGAGAATACAACTCCTAGGGGAGGTGGGTGGGTTGTGAAGACTTATTCCTGTTGTTCCCAGAGATCACCTGTTACAGGTAAGTAACTGTGCTATCTCCAGGAGCAAGCAGGAATGAGTCTTCACATATGAGGACTCCCAAGCTAAGATGCCTGGAGTCCCAGCATGTTATAGATTGGAACATGCTACACCTCATATCGCCAGGCATCCTCAGGATGGAGGGTAGGAGTTGAAACAGAAAGGTGCAGTAAAAGACAGCTAACCTAGCATAGGACTGCAGGCAAGAAGTCCTTGTGTGGATGACAATTATCATCAAATATATTGAAAATGAAATATTGCAGTATGGACCTCCCCTAACAGGATTGCAGAAAAGTAAGAAGGTTCATGAGATCTACTGGGGATCCAGTAGAGGAACCTCAAGGAGAACCTCACTGTGAAGTGGAGGTAATAAACCTGTTGGCAAAAAACAGTGGAGGTCAGAATCCTGAAAGGTGAGAGGTAACCCCAGAGATCAACTGGGGTAGAACAAAAACGGTAGGCTTTCGGCGGAAGGCTTTATGGAAAAAGCCCAAACTCTTTTGGCTGCAGAGTGGCTCACTCTTAGGAGCAAAAAGAGGAAAGGCTGACCGATTTGGACAAACCGGCCTAGTCCTTGTGGGAAGAAGGGGTATGGAAAAACCTTATATCCCAAAAAGAAAGGACAGGTGTCTGAGGCGTTAGAGCCTCAGATTAACTGAAGATCCGCAATGTCTTTCCTAACTGGTGGTAGCTAGGAAAGATACTGGAACATGGAGAGCTTCAGGGGTACCTAAACCTTAAGGTTATGGTAGAAAAGTTGTTAACTACCACGGGAGTGGTTGTGTGTGTGTAGCACCCCAACATGCTGGAACAGCATGGGTATGGGTAGAGCCCAACTGTCAGAATCATATAGAGACATATATATCTATATGAGCATAGACAGTCAGATAGATAAGTATGTAAATGCATATCTACCTATAATAAATATTTCGACAGATACACATATATATATATATATATAGATATAGATATATATAGATAGATATATAGATAGATATATAAGAATATATATCTATAGCGAGATATAGAAGGGCATAACATATATACACACAAATGCCAGACATATATATCTATAGAGATGTATACAGATATATATATAGATAGGAATATATAGGCCTATATATATATAGGTGTCTGCAATTAAGCAGAGATATGCCTATAGAAAGTATATTCACATAGGAGATGTAAAGAGGAAAATTCATCTAATAACAAGAAGGTGGAACCTACTTGAGAAGATATATAGAGAATCTATT
Source organism: Ichthyophis bannanicus (assembly GCA_033557465.1). NCBI lineage: Eukaryota > Metazoa > Chordata > Amphibia > Gymnophiona > Ichthyophiidae > Ichthyophis > Ichthyophis bannanicus. The sequence goes on from CM066041.1 coordinate 22,854,618, forward strand.
CCCCCTGGTTATGATGGAGGGAGTCAGGGGAAAAATCTCCCTGACAAGGAACAGACTAGATTGCTGCAGAAATGCTAGCCAGTGAAATAACCAGGATGGTTACGTGAAAAGCAGAGGATAATATCAGTCTGCAGGCAGCAAGTCCCGAGTCCTCCAGAACTCTAGCATGGTAAATGGACAGAAGACGCATAGGAATGAGATACCATGTTGACCTACTTGAGGGGCAAAAGGGTATCATGCGTTCTTTAGCTAAATATGCGCTGTCCATGAAGGATTAGGATACCATGAGGACGAGCTGCAAGGAAAAAAAGAGCATATTCCCGGTGGGAAACCTGAGGACCAAACCAGGGAATTGAACAACTCTTTAAGCTTTCACGTAAGAGAAGGCCCATGTCCTTTGTTTTAAAAAGAAGATAGTAGGGTAGGAAGAACCCTTCCAGTCATGAGGGGCATGACTGAGGGAGTCTTTTTCAACCATCTAGGACAGCTGTTTGAGAAAATCCTAATGCTCTCTAGCAAGGACCCATGGTGGAAAGCTTCTCTGTAGAATTGCAGAGAGCATAATGCAGGAGAATTAGGAGACAGAACTGGCTGCTGGAAAAGCCAGTACCTACGTCAACTATGCTGCCAAACCCAAGGGAATTGGAGATGGCAAGAATAGAAGACAATCCGAGAAGCCTGTAGTGATAAGATTTCCCAAGAAAGATGAATCCACTGTCTTGGAGTCACTACTAAGGCCAGAAAGAATGTAGTGGAGGACAACTCTGGATGCTTGTGGATAAGAACCAGTGGTCCAATCACTAGGGCTCCTGAATGGGCAGCTGCTAGTAAGACAGCAGAAAGAGTCTTTCTGTTTAAAAACAGAAAGAACAGACAGAACAAGAGTAAGGAAACTCTGGACCTGTCTGATAAGCTGCCCCAAAGCAAAAATGAAGAAGGGAGTTAATTCAGAGAGGAAAACTCCACACTGGAATAGTGACAAAACTAGAGGGGCTGAAGAAGCAGCACTCCAGTGTAATAGTACCACTCTTACAGAGGAAATGCTTGGTAAGAGGGTAGAGAAGATGGAGCTGAATGGAGACTTACAATGTGGTAAGTCTGTAGAAAGTTTTTCTGTACCAGCATGAATTTTTCCTATCGTTTGATAGTTGTTAAACCTCTTTCCCTAGCAGGAAGAAGAGGAGAAACCTGTGACCTATAGGCATGAACATCCTAAGAGCTCATATAACAGAGAAAAATGGATGTCTTGTGAAAAGAGATCCATGCCTAGAGTTTAGAATGAAAGCAGTGGAAGGCTTCTGCTGAGAAGAAGCCAACTGCAGGTTCTAACCCCAAGAGACACAAAAAATATGATGATTAATCAGAAACCCTGCGGTTGCTGGGTTTGCTGAGCCTGGTGAGAGTTTGGATTCTTCAGACCAGGGCGATGTTTCCCCTGTTTGGAAACATCTGTATGATGGGCAGAAGATGAATAAAACTTTCTCCCCCTAGGGGAAGAAAGTTTGGTAGGACATTTCCTACCTACTGGGAAAGAAGAAGGCGTAGAACAGCCCTTAGAAACAGGTAAGTCAGTGGACCACTGAGTAACCTGATGTAAAGACTCCTTATTGAAGAGATTTTCTCCAGTGCAAGGAGTATTACCCAGTCTTTGTTGTGCCCATTTGTCTAAGTCTGAAGCTTGGAGCCAGGCTCTATGTCGTGCCCCTATAGCTATAGCAGAAGTCCTGCTAACAGACTCAAATGAGTCTAGGGAAGCACGAGTAAGGAGCCAAGAGATATTTTGAATATGACTAAGCAGTGAGGAATAGTCTGCACTCTTGGGCTCTGAAAGAAAAGGAGTCAAAAGATGTAATTTCTTTGTGACCTCCTCAAGAGATAGACTCATATAAAAAATATATGAGAGAATTCTTGCTGAAGCATGGATGTCTGGAAGGTTTGACGTCCAAAGGCATCTAGTGTCTTAGACTCACGACCTGGCGGATAAGAAGAGTGCTTTTTCTTACTCTTCACCCGCCTCATTGCTGATTCCACTACAATGGAATGATGAGAAAGTTGAGTCTTTTGAAACCATGGAGAGGGGGGCACCTGATATAGGAGATCAGTTGCTCTGGAAGGTGGGGGTACCCTTAAAGGTGCTTCCCATATTCCTAGAAGAAGATCCTGCAAGGAATGATGCAAAGGAAGCATTATGTTCTCCTTTGCTTCGGTAGAAACAGAGCCTTGTGTAGGATCATGTCCAGGGATAGAAATGGCAAGTGATCTTGCCATATCCAGGAGGAAACTCTGAAAAGAAGGATCTCCAAAGAGAACCTCCCTTGGACAGGTTAGAACTGAAGAACTAGCCTGGGCACTGAAGGATCTATTTGAGAATATAGGAATATAAGATCCTGTACGGTGCAGTATGGGATCCTTAACGGATGGACACTGGTACTGGAGGTCAGGACCAGCAACAGTCAGTACGACATCGTCCATGCCAGGTATCGACTCCAAACTTGGTACAGAAGGGAGCGATCCTGTTGAAAGAAGCATGGAAGGAGCTGGCCACGATGCTACTGTAGATACCGGTACCGCTGTCGGAACCGAACCCGACATCAGAGCAGTAATCGGTGACAGCCCAATCGGTACCGAGGTAACCGAAAGCTTTCGTCAGTCACCCTCGGTACCGAGCGTCCGGTACCGATAGGTGTCGGTACCAAGACGTGTCAGTACCCAGTCTTCCAGACTAGAGATTGATTCCAGACTCGGCATCGAAGGAAGCGAGTCTATCGATGCACGTCTGGAGGGTACTGACGTCGGTGGTAGTATCGGTGCCGGTACCGATACTGGAAAGTCAGTCTGGAACGTATCCACCAGTCCCGTAGGTACCGAGGATGCCAGACGACGATCCCTGGTGAGGAGTGTTTCGTCCAACACCAGTGCCGATGCCGGGGTATCGGTACCGCTCGAAGCGGATGCCACCACTGGGCATGGCTCAGGTATGTTCCGTGAGGGGTGAGCCCCAGGAACAACCTGAAACCCCACATAGGCTTTGAAGGCCGAAGACTCCCGCCGGGGTTTTGAAGCCAATGGGCCCTCGAGGGCAAGGCCGGAGCCGTCTACATGCTGTGCATTAGACCTACCACTCGAGGGTTGGCTAGTCTTAAGACTGTTTGTGGGTTACCTGATCCTGTGTAGAAGAAGAAATGGTCGGTGCCCTGAAGTTGGAAGGGAACCTCATATCGAGGGAAACTCGATGTTGAAAACCTCTTCTCACAATACTGTTGCCCGTGGGCTCCGGAGGAAAAAGGTCAGGACCCAAACAGGTTAGACACCAATTTTGGGAGTCTAAAAATAAAGTTATACCGCCACAGTTTGAACATTTCTTGGAGAAAGTGGCTGGCGGTTCCATGAAGGACATGGAGAGGCCTAGAAGGCCTGAAAAACTGTAAGACACTCAGAAGAAAAAATATTCCCTTAAAGGAAAAATTTTACAAGGGAAAAAAAAGAAACACCGCCGGTACTGGTGGCGTCGGGGAAGACAGCCGCGACCACAAGAAAACTAAAGAATTAAAAGAAAAATTTTCTGCGGTGACAGGAGGACGTCTTGCCGGCTCTGCGGAAAAACGAAAACTGGGGAGAGGCAGTTGGGAAAGGCGGAAGGCAGCACGCAGGCGTGGTGGGATGCTTCCAAAAGCTTTTTGATTGGACGCTGGGAAGCGTTCCCGCGCAGACTCCGTCGGTACCGACGTACCCATATGTGAAGACTCATTCCTGCTTGTTCCTGGAGATGTTGTCATCCACCTGGGTACAAATGACCTGGCTAGAAACAGTGCCTCTGCAGTTCAAAGGGACTTCCAGACTCTGGGAGGGAAACTCAAGCCCATTGTTAACAGTGTAGCATTCTCAGAAGTTCTACCTGTTCTTGGTAAGGGGGCAGAAAGGCTGCATAGCATTAACAGCTTTAATACACGGCTCCAGACCTGGTGCGAACGAGAAGGATTCAGATTTATTGGCGACTGGGGAAACATATGGACCAACAAGAGGACTGTACTGTGCTGATGGACTACATCTCTCTGTTGCAGGGAAAAGAATCCTTAGTGAAAAATTCAGGCAGTATGTGGATATTTATTTAAACTAGATAAAGGGGGTGACGGATGGGGAAGGGGAAGGACAAGTTCAGGACGTCACTCCCAGCAAAAGCAGATCATCATCAGAAACAGCCATACTTATAAACCACACACCTAGGACAAGTGGGAAGAAGTGGGCAGAACAAAATTTACTGTCTCTTTTTATGTCTGTACAGCGCTTCGTATGTTGCAGCGCTTTATAAATGCTTAGTAATAATAATAATAAAAAAAAATAACAAAATCAAAGCAAAATACATGCAAGCCAGCTAAATGCTGGAAAGCAATGTGCACAAATGCTTGAAGCTAGCTAACAAAATTCCAGACCTGGAAGCCCTAATGGTGGAAATGGAATTGGACATTGTGGCCATTACAGAGACATGGTTTAATGAATCGCATGATTGGGATATAGCCATACCTGGCTACTATCTATTTAGAAGAGACAGATAAAGTGGAAAAGGAGGAGGAGTAGCCTTGTATGTAAAAAGCAATATTAAGGCTACTGCAATGCAGGGGGCATGGGGAAAAGAAGAAGCGCTCTGGATTGTGTTGGAAAGAGGAGATGGCACTGTCGTCCATACTGCTGCAGTCTACAGACCTCAGACTCAAATCGAAGAAATAGATAATGAATTGATTAGAGATATTGCCAGGATAGCCACAAAGGGGGAAGTGATCATATTGGGTGACTTTAATCTGACCGATGTGGATTGGAGTACTCCTTCTGCAAATCTGGCAAGAAGCAAAAAAATTGTGGATGCTTTCCAAGATGCGTCACTTAGACAAATGGTGATGGAACCAACCAGGGAAAGCTCAATGCTGGATTTAGTGCTCACCAACAGTGAGAGCGTGTCCAATGTCTGGGTGGGTGCCCCTGTGAGCAGCAGTGATCATCACACGGTGTGGTTTGAGATAAAAGCCAAGGTGCAGTCCTATCATAGCAAGCTCAAAGTCCTAAACTTCAAGAACACTGACCAGTAAAATGGCCAAGTACCTGAAGGAGGAGTTGGCAGGGTGGGAGGGGATAAGGGAAGTGGAATTGCACTGGGCTAAACTAAAGGTGGCAATAAAAGGGGCAACAGATAAATATGTAAGGAAAGTAAATAAAAACAAGAGGAGAAGGAAACCTATTTGGTTCTCCAAGGAAGTGGCTGCTCAAATAAAGGCAAAAACCACAGCTTTCACAAAATTCAAAAGCTCGCAAACAGAGGAACACAGAAAGGAATACAGGATCAAACTAAAAGAGACCAAAAGAGAAATAAGGAAGGCAAAATCAAAGGCAGAAGAAAAGATGGCTAAAGATGTGAAGTGTGGCAACAAAACTTTCTTCAGGTATATTCGGGAGAGGAGGAAAATCAGAGGTGGAATTGCAGGACTCAGAAGTGCTGGGAACGGACTCGTGGAAAGTGACATTGAAAAAGCGAAATTACTAAACAAATACTTCTGCTCTGTTTTTACTAAAGAAAATCCTGGAGAAGGACCATCTGTGACTCCCAAATATAAAAATGGGAATGAAGTAGATACCACACTATTCACAGAAGATGATGTGTTAGAACAACTTGCAAAACTGAAAGTGCACAAGGCCATGGGACTGGATGGGATACATCCCAGGATACTGAAAGAGCTCAGAGAGGTTCTTGCATAGCCGCTAAAGGATGTTTTCAACAGATCCTTGGAAACGGGAGTAGTTCCTCAGGACTGGAGAAAGACGGTTGTGGTACCTCTTCACAAAAGTGATGACAAGGAAAAAGTGACAAACTACAGGCCTGTGAGCCTTACCTCGGTGGCGGGAAAAGTAATGGAGGTGCTTCTGAAAGAGCGAATAGTGGACTTTCTCAAAACCAACAGGTTGCATGATCCAAGGCAACATGGCTTTACCAAAGGACGATCTTACCAAACAAATCTGATTGATTTCTTTGACTGGGTGACCAGAGAACTGGATCAGGGGCATGCGATGGATGTCATCTACCTGGATTTCAGCAAAATCTTTGATACTGTTCCTCATAGGAGGCTCATCAAACTCAGTAGCTTGGGGATGGGTCCCAAGGTGGTGAACTGGATCAGAAATTGGTTGACTGACAGACGACAGAAGGTGATGATAAATGGAGCTCACTCGGATGAAAGAAGGGTGATTAGCGGGGTGCCCCAGGGATCGGTCCTGGGCCTGTCACTGTTCAATGTATTTGTGAGTGATATTGCGGAACGACTGCATGGAAAAGTCTGTCTTTTTGCAGATGACATGAAAATTTGCAACAGAGTGGACTCCCCTGAGGAAGTGGATAACATCAGGAAATATCTACAAAAGCTGCAACAATGATCTAATGATTGGCAGTTAAGATTTAATGCGAAGAAGTGCAGTGTCATGCACTTGGGAAGCAGAAATCCAAGGGAAATCTACATGATAGGGGGCGAGAGGTTGGTGTGCATGGGCCAGAAGGACCTTGGTGTGATTATTTCTGAGATCTCAAGGTGGCAAAACAGTGCGATAAGGTGGTGGCAAAAGCCAGGAGGATGTTGCGTTGCATACAAAGAGGAATTACCAGCAGAAAGGAAGAGGTAATAATGCCACTGTACAAGTCGCTGGTGAGGCCTCACTTGGAATATTGTGTTCAGTTTGGAGACTTTATCTCGCAAAGGATATAAAAAGGCTGGAATTGGTTCAGTGAAGGTGACAAAAATGATTTGGAGCCTGCGTCAGAAGCCTTATGAGAAGAGACTTGAAGACCTAAATATGTACACTCTGGAGGAGAGGAGGGACAGGGGAGATATGATTCAGACCTTTAAATACTTAAGGAGAAATAATGAACAAACAAACCTCTTCCAAAGACGGGGAAGCTGTAAAACTAGAGGGCATAACATGAAGCTGAAAGGGAGCAAATTGAAAGACAATGTCAGGAAAATACGAATTACACTTACCTGGTAATTGTGGTTCCTTGAGTGACTCCAGTTTAGTCCTCAACCTCTGGGTAGTGAACCTCCTCCTGCAGCTTGGAGACTGGGCATGTCAAAAACTCATGACATCACTGGATATAGCCTGCTGGTCTCTCCCATCAGCCCCCAGTGAACTATTGACAAAGCAGACTCAAAGGAGCAAAACATCAGTAACTTTTTTTTTTTTTAAACTTAACATTATATTCAAGGGCACGCAGAACATATAACCTATCTACCTATTACTCCCCTTCCAGAAGGAAAGGAACTGCTTCCTGCATGCTCTCCTTTCCGTCGAATGCCTAGCCCTAAACAATCCAGAGCAATATAGCAATATATATAACAATATCATAATATAATAATATAACAATATAGCGCAAAACAAATGGAAGCATCAAAACAACTGGACACCAGTGAAAGCCTATATCCACTTTTAACCTTGCACTTCCCTCAACAGGAAAATCACTGCTAAGACCCCATCCCCGGGTGGGAATGAGGACTAAACTGGAGTCACTCAAGGAACCACAATTACCAGGTAAGTGTAATTCCTATTTCCTTATTGTTCCTCCAGTTTAGTCCTCAACCTCTGGGATGTATCAGAGCAGTAATCATTGGGAGGGACCTTTCCAGCCGGATCTCAACACTGCCTCCCTGAAAACGGCATCCTTAGCCGCCAAAACATCTAGGCGATAGTGCTTACTGAAAGTATGGAGAGACAACCAAGAGGCCTCCCTACAGATGTGCTCCGTCCAAGAAGATGCTTGCACTCTGGTGGAGTGAGCTCGTAAACTCCCTGGGACTGTATAGTTCCGTAGAATATAAGCAGACGCACTCGCCGCTCCAATCCATCTAGAAATGGACTCCTTCACCGCCGCTTCCCTTTGCGGGGCCCTCTGAACACCCCGAAGAGAGACGATCAGCCTTGCGAAAGTTTCTGAAACCTTTAAATACTGCTGCAGCGCTCTCTTGACGTCCAAACAGCGCAAGCTATGGTTCAATACGCTCCCCTCCGCCGCACCTAGCACTGGAAGAGAGACCATTTTAGTTAGGTGAACGTAGAAACCACCTTTGGCAACAACGACGGAACCAGCTGCCAGGCCACCTTCTGTCTGGAGACAGACAAAAAACGATTCCTGACAGGTCAACGCCTGCAACTCCGAAAACCATCTCGCCGAACAGATGACCATCAAACATACCATCTTCAAGGCAAAACTCTTAACCTATGCCTGTTGCAAGGGCCCCAATGGCGCGCTATCTAACGCTCCTAAAACCAACTTGAGCTTCCCCGGTGGAATTAACATCCTACGACAGGGCTACAGTCTGGTAACCTCCTGAGAAAGCGTACCACATCAACCTGTGCATGAGAGCCACTCCCTGTCGTCCCTAAAGCAAGAAAGAGCTGCTAACTGAACTCTCCAGGACCTGCCTTTACCAAACCCATCCTGCAGAAAACTTAATACCAAGGGAACTGACAATGTTGTCGTGCGAGCGTGCCTCCGCGAGCACCCGTCCTCAAAGATGCACCATATACGCACATATGCAAGGGACATAGACTTTTTTTTTTTCGGGCAAGGTGGCAAAGACTGCTGTCGAGCAACTCTTTTTCCTTAAGCTTGCCCTTTCAATGGCCACCCCATAAGCAAAAACCGATGTACCTGAGGCATTCGAAGGGAACTCCGTAGCAACAGAATCTCCAATGTCGGAAACCTCCATGGATTCCCGTCAAGCAACCGTATGAGGCAGGCATACCACGGGCGCCTCGGCCAGCCCGAGGCCCCCAACCACACGTTTCCCGAAGCACTTCGATACGCAGAACCACTCGACCTATGAGTGCTCCCGGTGGAAAGACATATTTATTTATATTTATTTATTTATTTATTTCAGTTTTTTATATACCGCACTATTTATAATCAGCGCGGTTTACAGATGAACACAAAGACCAGAACAACAGGCTGTTCGGTATTACATATAACAGGAGTATAAACTTGGATAACATGGGAGAACTATATACATAGAATAAATATTCAATTCAATATTCAATTCAATATTCAACATAGAGAAGACCGGATGACGGCCGCCGTTGAAACAGTGCGCCGATGCCTTCCAACCTCCTTTCGCGTCATCTGCTGAAGAAGCGACCAGTTTACGCAGAGTGAAACGCCGCCATGATGTCCATTACTGGCTGTCCCCATATGCGACCGATCTGTGCAAACACCTCCGGATGCCAATCCCATTCTCTGGCATCTACTTGGACCCCGCTGAGGAAATCCGCCGTCACAATGTCCTTACCGCAACATGCGCCACCGAAAACGCTGGCAGCCAAAGCTCTATCCACACACACAGACCCTCTGCCGCGGCCTCTATGGCCACACTTCCGGTTCTGCCCTGCCAACTGATGTAGGCCACCGCCGCGGAATTGTCAGACAGTACTCGCACCGCTCGACCTGTCACCGTAGCTTCGAACGCCTGCAACGCTCAGCGTATTGCTCGCATTTCCAGTCGGTTGATTGACCACTGGGTCTCCTGTGTACTCCAAGAGCCTTGCGCGAAACGATCTTCGAACGTAGTGGAGTTTAACAATGTTTTTGGCCAAGCTCCCAGAGGAAAGGTCCATAACCTTTTACTAGAGAGAAGCTGGAAAATTATCATTTTTTTTTATACCAACTTTCACCAATTCAAGATGTTCTACAAGGCACACAACCCAACAGAACGTCACATCTGTTGTACATGCAACGGAATCCTTAAAATATGAGCATACATGAATCCACCGCTTGCCCCGATACAAGCATTGAGTAGCCTATTCATCTTTTTTGAAAACCAGCCAGGTCCTTAAGACTTGGATTGGCTACCCTAGGAAACAGGATACTGGACCTGAAAGAGCTTGGTCTGACCCAGTATGGCATTTCTCGTATCCTTATGAACGGAACCTCCCCAAGGTCTCTGCCTTGGAAGTAACAGGCTGCGCCTGGCCCTATGGCCCTGTGGCTAGCTCACACGGAGCAGTGTGGCCTAGTGGTTGAGGCAAATTGCCAGAGGACCAAGGGTTTGAATTCCAATCGAGACCATCAACCTTGGGCCATAAAAACTGGGGTTTCTGGTCCCACAGGTGGTCCTTCTGGCCTTCGTTAAGCGACTTAACCCTCTGCCTCAGGTACCAAAACATAAATTGTGAGCCCTTCAGAAATAGAAATACCGTAATCGACTGTATGCCACCCTGACCTGTAGGCAATCAGTATACTCAAATAAATAACTGACTGGGAATATGTGACCGTAGCAAACACTGGCAGCGGAGAGACATCAGAGCTGGTGCTGGTTATTTATTTATTTAGCATTTCTTTTATACCGCGCTATTAACATCAGTGTGGTGTACATCAAACAAAACATATTAATTGCAGGCTAACTGCAATGTATTCACATTTGAACAGGGATTGAAACTTGGATAAACAAGGGTAAACATCAGCAGTTATTACAGTGGTTCCTGGTCTTCCTTTCTCGCTCTCCCAGTCCTTCTGTCAGCATTGAGAAAAGGCTGAGAATAGATTGTCCAGTGGGCCAGGGACCTTGCGTCCTGGACATCATAGAGAAAGAGGGGCTAGGATCTGGGAGCAAAGCCCAAAGAGAAAGGGAAACTGGTGACTGTGACACTGTAGCTCCTCCGGACGGCTCACTCCACAGCAGATCCCACGACTGCATCTCCAACCCCATGTAACACCATGAGGACCTCATGCACTTTATTACAATCAACATCCCCCCATTACTGGAGAAATTACCTTAGTCTGATAATGCAGTCTGAGCAAAGTGTGCACCCAACAATCATGCCTAAGTAATTATGAGCACATACAAAATGCACATCTACATATACAGGTGACCCAGCACCTGTCACCCAAACACAGTGCAGTGAACATGCTTGAACATAGGCTGAATGCATGGAGCATACACAGAGTATTGACTTCTGCTATGAAACCTTCCAGTGCCCTGGAGTGCTAAGCCCCAGACTGTGCTACCTAGACGTCCTTCTCTTCACCCTCAGCACGGGCCCTTTAACAAGATGGCACAGACGGGTCAGTGCCCCTGCTAAGTGCTTAAAGCCCTGCTCTGACAGCACAGGTTCTAGAAATAGATGAGAATTTCCTGGGAAGGGCATGCTAAGTGGAGCTATGAAACACACAGGCACACCCCCCCCCCCCCGGCCTTCCTGCAGTCAGAGAAACAGCAGTGGGATACACCGACAACCTTGCAAGAGGAGGTCTTAGAGGTTGCTGCCTGTGTGAACCTGATGAGGAATATGATTTCATATTTTACCACCCCCCCCCCAGGGATGGGGGCACTGAATACTATATCTGATTCATGAGCAGCGCTGCCATCCGGTGGCCTTTAGGGCACCAGAGCCCGACAAACAATACAGAAGTTAAGAGCTTTAAATCTTGGTCATATAATCTTGATTTGCAGAATATTACAGTTGCTTGTTTAGTCACTAATCCCTGAGTGCCCATGAGGTGGCCCTGTGGTTATTTCTTCCCTGACTTGCAGAGATCAATCTGATGATGGCTGTATACATACGGTCACAGAAAGGCACTATTGAGTGTACCAGCTGCCCTCTGGTGGCCATAGACCGTAGCACAGGTACTTCTTGGTTGACAGTTTAACTGTCATTATTATTATATATTTTTTTATATCCTAAGGTTTCCTAAACCTGTCCCTGTGAAACCACAGGTGTTTGGGCAACTTTCACTATAGAATACAGAAAAGCACACGTCCAGCCTGTCCCTCATTCCACCTACAAGTTAGGGCTCTGCTCTTGAAGAACCTAAAAGCTGGCAATTTGCCTAATATCCCAGGACTTAACAGATGCTCCTCAGAGACATGAGTAGGAGGGAAAGAACATGTGGCATCAGAGATCAATGCCAAAACTGCTGCCCTATAAAACTAAGAATAAACTTAAAAATAAAGAGGACTGACAACAGCCCCCTTAAGGCTGAGGAACCCCCAGAGCCTCAAAAAACCTACAAACAAAAGAAACACTAGACCTAAAAATCTAGCTAGTCTGCCTGTCGTCTTCCTCACACAGGCAGCTCACTGCAAATACCTAGAGAGAAAATGGTCGCCCCTTTGCCAACGAATTTTGGCACCAAGAACAACAGCCACTGCAAAAAGGAGGTCTCGGCAGACCGAAAGAGCCCGAGGGCCTTACCCGCAGGGCCAAAAGCCACGCAGCCTGCTCCTACCGCCTTGAATTCATCTGATCATCAAGCCGCACTGATGCACCTGGCAGCCGCAGCGAGGACTGCTCAGCTGGTTCCACAGAGTAAAAGTAAAACCCCGCAGCAACAGAGAGGCTCCGTCTTACATAGCTTCAGTGTGGCTGTACGGGTCCCAGAGCTCTCTCCCGTACCGTCCAGGGAGAGAGATCCGCACCGGCGAATGCCCGCAACAAGTGAAAATAACTGACAAGGAGGGAAGGCGAGAGCTGCTACTAATTTAAAGAGCCAAGCTCAAATTTAAAATGACTGTAAATATAAGGAAATTTGCTCCTAACAACTAAAGGGAACTAATCCCTGATTGCCAATTAACCAAAGGTAACTGAATTAAAAGTAAAATTAAAGGTAAAAATCAAACGTAAAATCAGAATAGAATTTGTCACACTAAATGCTCCTTATCTGTTCCCCCAAGTGAGCCCAGAAACTAGGCTCACTACTTCCTCCTGCTGCATGGAGACTGGACACACTGGGGGCTGATGGGAGAGACCAGCAGGCTATATCCAGTGATGTCATGAGTTTGACATGCCCAGTTTCCAAGCTGCAGGAAGAGGTTCACTACCCAGAGGTTGGGGACTAAACTGGAGGAACGATAAGGAATACTTTTTCACTGAAAGGGTGGTGGTGGTGGATGCTTGGAATGCCCTCCCGATGGAAGTGGTGTGGGCAAATACAGTGACAAAATTCAAAATCGCAAGGGACAGACACAGTGGATTCCTTTACAGCAACAGGATAAAATCAAAATAAACTTTTCTAATTTTCCTACATACAGGGGTGTCCCACATGGAGCGGTGGGTTTACCCCCCTAAAACAGACATGAGAAGGGATGGCCTGCACGGAGCGGCAGGTGCACCTACTCTTGCCATCTTACTGGGCAGACTAGATGGACCATACTGGTCTTTATCTGCCGTCATTTACTATGTTACTATGTTTTGTACCTTAAAGATATGAAATGGATCTTGCACTGATTCAAACTGACACTTTCTCCGAGTAAAGTTTGTTTTTATTCTAAGTACTACGAATGGCTATAAGGGAGTACAGCTTCCCTTACAAGCAATATTACAAATTTAATAGGTACATGATTTGGGCTAAGAGACAAGGGATGATCATGTCAGGTTACTCATTGACCATAGACAGATGGAAGGATTTAATTTGCCTCCTATTCTCTGACTGTGACTATCTTTCTAGCTACATACATTTCTTGTATGCAGGTACTTCCTGTTTTCCACAGAACAAAACTGTAGCAGCTACAAACCTATATACAGCACTTTTCCCCCACTTATCTTTCATTTATTTCTGTCTCAGACTTTTTATCTGACCCTTCTCAGGAGAAAGTCACAATGTCTCAACCAACTGTCACTTACATCACCTGACCAGTCACAACAACACTCTGAAATCTGCCCAGCAACAATGGCATATTTAGTTAGGCTTTTTCCACAGGTCTGCATCACTTCATTGTGCACTGAATACAGTTTGAGCTGTATAACACAAGGAATGCTTAAGGATTAAGTGGGGTTTACCCCCTTGATACCATCCTATACCAGGCACTGCAGTCTGGCTGGCATACTGGGAAGGGCTGGGGGCACTCCCCAGGAACGCCCTCAATCTGTACCCGGGTAGGTAAAAGGATCCTTAGCACAGTGCACCTCCACAGGCTCCACAGCACGGAGCACTAGAGTACTTGAACTAAAATAAAATAAAACCAATTTACTAAAATCTAATTAACTGAAACTGAAATTAAGGAAACTGCAAATGGCCCCCTAGGAAGAAGCTGCTCTGTCCTGCTTTATTCTCCGGTAGCTGCCTCTCCCGAGCACCCAAAACACAGTAGGGGGATAAAACACATGCGGGCCTGAATAAGAAATCGTACCTAAACACAGCGGGGGTTGTTTCCCATGCCGCTGCAGGCTACCAAACATGCGGCTGCAGGCCGCTCAGTTTCCCTGTGTTCCGGTGGTTGCTAGGGGTTCCTGCTGTCCCCCCCTGCCACTATTACCTTGGAGCCTCTTTGCCGTGTGGCTTTTCTACCCCTCATGCTCAGCATTCCTTCCCGGCTTCAGCGCTGAGGGGGGCAACTCGGGGCTGCCAGCTTTCATTCCTGTCAAGCAACTGCAGCCCCTGCGGCGGCTCCTCACCCGATAATGGGTTCGGGAGCCGCCAGAAGTCTCGGACTGAAGAAGGTCCCCAAAGAATTCCCCCCCACCCCGAAATCGTGGGGGGAGGAAGGAAGAAGGAATATCTTCCCCTCAGCCCCGGGTTCTCTCTGTTCCTTCAGATTTTTTTTCTTCTGTCTTTAAAAACAAAGAAACCTGCACCTTAACAGGGGAAAAAACAAACAAACTCTAACTAAACCTATCTCCTTAGTTGTCCCTTCAGTAAGTCCCGCACCCTGGCTCACTACCTCCTCCAGCTGCTTGGAGACTGAGCATGGGGGCTGGTAGGTGGTTTCCAGCTACATATGTACACTAGTGTCATCAAAAAGATGACATGCTCAGTCTCCAAGCTGCTGGAAGAGGTACACTACCCAGAAGTGCGGGACTGGACTGGAGGGCCAATAAGGAATTGACATTCACCGCTAAGTATATACTAGTGTCTATACTTTGTAGATAGTTACCCCAGTTATGTCCAAGTTATAGTTCCTGTTCATTGTAAATGCAATGCAGCCCGACTGCCTTGTATATGGTTCTGTTATATGTAAACCGCACTGATTTGAATAGCGCAGTATAGAAGAGAACGTAAATAAATAAATAAATAAGTGTATATTCCTTTGCACAAGACGACCAATTTACAATATTACAGTATTGGTGCCATTACACCCCTGAAGATGGCAGGTGCCGAAACACGGCCATGTCGGGTGTGGCTGTGTTGTACCCCTTAATAAAGATTTTGAAATACCACCCAACTACTTGCTCAAGTTTGTTGTGGTGTGTGTGAAATAGGAAGTGGCCATTAGCAAGGGAAGTTTCCAGGTCTAGAAATCCCATTCAGACAAATGTCTAATCCTTTGTATTATCTGTACTAATAGATCCATTGCATGGACTCTGACCCTGCAACTTTAGTAGTGGGTGAAAACTAGCAGTGTATTACCAGAGCAGGAAGGCAGCTGGAGGTTGTTTCAATAAGCCTAATGAAAAGTTAGTGCCACATTTACTCTGACCTCTGATTAACTTGGGACTTTTCAAAGGTAACTCAAGGCACATTACATTCAGGTACATTAAATATTCTCTAGCCCTAGAGGGCTTATGATTTAAAGACTCATTCCCTTTTGTCCACCAGACCAGCCCAGGTGGTCTGGTGGACAAAAGGGATAAGTAGCAATAGTAGTATGGGTTGTGCCCATCAGCCAGCAGATGGAGACAAATGATAAAGATGTTTAAATACATCCATGGCATAAATGCACAGGAGGAGAGCCTCTTTCAATTGAAAAAAAAGCTCTGCAATGAGAGGGAAAAGAATGAAGGTGAAAGGCAATGGACTCAGGAGTAATAAGCGGAAATATTTCTTTACGGAAAGAGTGGTGGATGCATGGAACAGTCTCCCAGTGGAGGTAGTAGAGACCAGGACAGTATCTGAATTCAAGAAAGCATGGAACCAACACAGAATATCTCTAAAGGAAAAAGAGGGACTACAGTAGTTGATATGGAAGGGCAGACTGGATAGGCCATATGGTCTTTTTCTGCCATCATGTTTCTATGTTACTCCAAAGAAAGGTATTACAGCCTGAGAGAATCAACTAAAGGAGAATTACCAGGGGTTGTCTTCAAATGTGTCTGTGTATCTCCCCCAATACAAGGGTGCACCAAATTCCACTCTCCATAAAGGGGATAGACGGGTACATACTAGATGACCTCAAAATGCATTTTGACCAATGAATAATTAGCAGGTTATCACCCATCATATGCCAGTTTCTCAGTTTTGATGGCTTGGGCACTACAGCGCAGTGGAAAAGAAGCTGCTCTCTTGTGCTAATGGCTTCTTCTGATGCATTTAGAATCAAGGGGGACTGGAAAGCCAGAGAATGCACATGCTTCACAAAATAATAATGGGATAATGGTAGTGAAAGTAGTGATGTTAAGCTACCCTGCTTGTGATATCAACAGACTTGTTTACTGCGAAAGGCAACCAGGGGCATACAGAGTATGCTTCACAGGTTGTTCAGGGGATACTGATAAAGGCGTAAGAGAGTTGCTCTGTTCTTCCACTGCTGATGAGCCACGCACTTGCCTATTAAAGGGCATGCTGATACACTACACTGCATTCACTGATCAGTAAACGGGAGCCAGGTCTAAAAGGAAAGAATCTCTACACATTGTTTAGGTAAGAAAGGAAGGGATGTTAACAGTATGAAAGGCAGCAAAGAACTGAAGAGAGACGATAAACAAGTGCACGTAAACTACAAGCATAAGTGCACTCAGAAGGAAAGTGTATCTCAAACAGATATAAGAGCACGCAAGAGAGAAGGGTATATCCCATTTCAGAGCAATAATACTATAAAAGTGCAGACACTCTTACTAGAGGCCTACAAGTTCTGCCATACCTCTAACTTCTCAGAAACAAATGCAAACATGTCCTGTTAGGCCACCCCCTTTCTCAACTGGTCCTCCTGACCAGGATTCCCCCCAAGGGCAAGCAGGAAGCTTAAGAGGAGTATTCTGAAATATGCCCTGAGACCTCCGCTAACAAGCTCTACTGGAAGGTGCCCCTCGGGACAGCTGCACCAGAACAGGCAACCACCATCTGCTGGAGACAGAGAAAAACTGGATGATGTTCCTAGCTGCAGCAGCCTTCGCAGCAGTGATGTCGTCACTGAAGCTTTTGGTCTTTTCTCTGTTTCCATCATCTACAGGCAGGGGGACGTTCTGGAAAAGAGCATTATCCTGAGCACTGTCCTTACCTGTGCAGCTGTCGTTGCCATCTGAGAAGCCTGAGCTTGGGCCTGAGCCTGTACTGCTTGCACAGCTGCTGCTGCCACCGCCACCTGCTGCTGCGGCTGATGTTGCTGTGCTATTTGAACTCGTGCCTTGAATGGTAAGGAAAAGAAAATGATTACAATTCATGCACCTGGCTCATTGGCTGCTTAAAGTGTTAATGCTTCTTATCAAACTTAATTCCTCCATGCACCAGATCCCACACCGCAGTGACAGCTGCACTTGCAATAACTGGACAATATAAGTCAATCCTGCAGTACCCCCTAGCCAGTCTGGTTTTCAGGATAGCCACGTAATGAATATTTATGAAAGATTTGCTTGCATTATCTCCACTGTATGCAAATCTATTTCATATATATTCATTGTGGATATCCTGGCTAGGGGGTACTCCAAGATCAGCTTGAGAAAACAGCCTCTCCTAATTCACTTACCTCTCCATGCAGGCCCTTTCAGAATTTATTGTGTAATCTAAGCCCACTATCTCTAAAATGCCTGGCTAAACAGCCAGACCCATGCATGTTTTTAGAAAATATGGAAATCAGGAAGAAAAGAGATTTCTAAGTAGACTTCCAAAAATCAGGCTGTTTCCTCCTGATTCTTTGGACTTCGAATCTAATAACGAAGGCTCAGATGAGCCTTTAGTCATAGTTATCCAGGAGTTTCTCCCATTATTCTACATCCCCCTTCTAACTTACTTTCCCGTAGTCAGTACAACAATAGCCCTTGGCTGAGGGCCATGCACCAGGACTCCTTTTAGAACAGCAATCACAGTGCCCAAATTCAACCACTAGGGTCACTGTTACACTATGACAGATTTCCCCCTCCACCTGGGACTGAGAAAGTCCAACCTCCACAGCATCCTCAGCCTCTCCCTTTCCCCCCTTGTGCCAGGAAGATGCTCTGCACACTAGCACTTGGCAACCAGGCTGGCCACAGTTTATATGCAGAGTGTTCCCTCATCCTGACCACTGACTAGTTGCTTTGCTGACCTCATTTTGCATCTCACTCTCTTCAGTACTCAGCTGTACATATTCTCCTCCCTTCCATGGCTTCTGCTACTGATTATGAGAATCCCTGGTCTGGCTTCCCACTAGCTCTCTCTCATTGTTCACTTTCTTTGCACTGAATCTCATACACTTTATATGCCCCACCTAAAGCAGGCTGCATCTTGTATTCATGCCTTTTTCCCTACTTCGCCCATTTGTTCTAGAGACTTAATACTACTTCTTTCATCTCGCCTCTCCCAAAATGTATACCTGCCCTTCTCTGGTTCACCTGTCAAACAAAAACTTTGCATACTATTGCACATCTGTAGGGCACATTAGATAGAGTGCTACAGGAAAGCTGCGTGTATGAGGTCACATATGAAGCTGCACTGGCTGGACTCTCACAAAGGAGTTCCTCACACCTTACAACTTATTCCAAGCTGCCCGTCATACTCTACCTGCAGGACCTGCTGCATCTTTAGCTGCTGCTGCTGGCTGAGTGTCACAGGCATCACCTGCCCCTGTGAAACCATTGCCTGAGGCTGGGATGGCTGCGTGAGCTGAGGCTGTTGGGCCTGTGTCACTTGCTGCTGCATCTGCTGCTGAATGACCTGCTGCGGCGGAGGCTGCTGCTGTTGCATCGGCTGTTGAGTCTGTATAGCATGTGCCTGCTGCAGCTGCTGAATTTGAGCGAAACGCTGTAATTGCTGTTGTTGTTGCTGCTGGTGCATCTAAAACAAAAGGTGAAAAAAGCATCTTCAAAGTTAACAAGAATGTGTTTGATGAAATGGCAGCATACCAAGTCCATGCTTTCATTTGCAACGCCAAGATCTTGCTTGTTTTAAATGTTTTGAAGCAACAGAATGAGATAATTGTAGAAAACGTCACCTTATCTGGATTTCTGCTCCATTTCTTCTTCTCAGTCATATTCCAAGGTCTCCTTGCATGCCTCAGGATCTCTCACACACACATTTTTGCACCATTAATAGTGGTCAAATTCCTGCTTTTAAAAATCTTATTCCCTTTTGTAGCTGACCAATCCTGAGGATGCAGCAAGAGCAGCCTCCACAACTCCTAGTAGGAGTCTTGGCTGTTTAGTGACACCTTCAGACAGATTTACAGCATTCTTACACCAGACTATGAACGGTGCCATGGTTTGTAACTCTCAGCCTAGAATAATTGCTGTGTTGGCCAGACAAGGAGCAGAATGAAAAAGAAAGTGTGGTTACTCACCTGTAACAGGTGTTTTCTGGGAGCAGCAGGAATCAGTCCTCACTTATGGGTGATGTCACTGATGAAGCCCTCATGCGGGAACCCTCCTCAGCTTTCACTGAATGCCTTTCAGAGATCCAGCATGCATGTGTGATCGCCTTCCTGCCCGAATGGAGCCATCTTACTTCAGTATGATGGCATAGCATAAGTGATCCAAAAGAAACAAAAACTCAACAGGGAGGAGGAAAGGGTAGTGAGGACTGATTCCTGCTGCTCCTGGAGAACACCTGCTACAAGTTCTGGAGTACGGCTTGGCTGATGGTGCTGTCACGCTGGGAAACCGTATCCAGGCAGTAATGGGCTGCAAAGATATGTGCGGAAGACCAGGTTGCAGCCCTACAGATCTCCAACAAGGAGACCGAGTGCAGGTTAGCCACAGAGGCTACCATGGCGCAGTCATTGTGTGCCGTGACATGGTGCTCACAGGAAACTCTAGCCTAGGTATAGGCAAAGGAGATGCAGTCAGTCACCCAAATAGAAAGGGAACGTTTAGAAATTGCCATGCTCAGCCTGTTCGGATCATAAGAAATGAAGAACTGGGAGGAACGGTGATGGGCTTTCGTTCATTCCAGATAGAAAGCCAATGCCCTCTTACAACCCACGGTAAGGAGAGAGGCCTCTGCTCTGTTCACATGAGGCCTGGGAAAGAAAGTGGGAAGTACTGCCAACTGGTTGAGATGAAAAGGCGAAACCACCATTGTTGATGCTGGGGTCGACACCTAAGTCTTGGAGTTGAACAGCGATTCCCACTGCTTTTCATGGTTCGTCAACCCCTTGCACGTCATCTGCAAGCAGAGAGCACACATAGAATGCTCGTGGTCGGGTCTGAGGCATTGAAGGCACCAGTTATGGTGATCCATGACGGAAATGGTCCAGCCACATCTGGTGTACTTCTTAAAATCACTGGTCAGGGTGGACATGTTTGGGAAGACGGCTCCCGCCAGATCAAAAGACTCCAATGCCCCGACCAGGAGGGCACAAGAAAAAACCCGCATGCCGAAAATGAAGAAAAAGAAATTAAAACCTGAAAAACAACGCACTGCTGAGGCAGCAATACCAGGAGGCACAGAAAAGCAAAAAAAAAAAAAAAAAAGAGAGAGAGAGAGAGAAAAAGAAGTACCAAGCAACAAAAAATGACCGACAGAGTAAAAAACCTTTCTCCGGGATAAAGACATGTCTGGAGGGCTCCACAGAAAAAAGAAGACTGAGGTAAGATAGCTGTGTTCGGGCAGGAAGGTGATCACAAATACATGCTGGATCTCCCAAAGGCTTTCTGTGAAAGCTGGGGTGGGTTCCCACGCGAAGGCTCCATCAGTGACATTACCCATGAGGAATGAATTCCTGTGTGGTCTTGGAGAAAATCCCTGTATTTGCAAATTAAACTCACAGTAGCCAAAGGCTGCCCAAGCCAAAAGCTCAGTAACCAAAGCTATCAGTGAAAGGAAATGAAAAAAGTTCCTTCTCCAGTCACTTTGTATTCACACTGTCTATGCTTCCCTTGAAAAGTCTACACAGTGCTCTAAGAACGAACAGCAGAGCAGCCTCCTGATTTATGTAAATGACATTTAGAACAAAAAAAAAGCAGATGTGTTATAATTCTGTTTTAATAACAGATTTAAAAATCAGCCTGTTGAATCTCAAGTTCTGAATTACACTGGAATAAGCTCCATAACCATGGATGGCCTTCATAAAGTTTGAACCAGACTGGTTAACGTAAACAAATTACTGTGCTTCCAGAGAGGCTCACATTGAGAAATTGGTCCTACCTGCTAATTTTCTTTCTCAGAATCTCACCAGACCAGTCCAGAATGAATGAGTTGTGGCTGCCAACCAGCAGATGGAGACAGAGACTATAGAGCAGTGAGCTTTGGCCTATATTAGCCACTGTGCGCCACATACTTACAGGATTTCTGTACCAAAGTGAAGAAGAAACCAACAAGGAAACAGCACAAGCCACTCAGGGCAGAGCAGAAACAAAAAACAAAAGAGTGGCCGGTTCACACACACAACACCTTTATTGACCAAATAATAATAACTAGAGAGAGAGAGACAATTTTCTCAACTACAAGTCCCAGAGAGCATTGCTGGTGGCAAAGGGAAAATACAGTTCATTTAAGGACAGACAAGGCAGCCCTAGCTGTAAGCCTTTGGCCCAGGCTTGGGTACCACACTACCCACACCTTTACTGACACCAAACCCTTCTGCAGACCCTCATAAAGAAAGGACAAACATAGTAACATAGTATATGACGTCAGATAAAGACTAGTATAGTCCATCTAGTCTGCCCAGCAAAGCGGCAAGAGTAGGTGCACCTGCTGCTCAGTGTAGGTCACCCTTCCCCATGCCTTTGTTTAGGGGTGTACCCACCACTCCGGGTAGGTCACGCCTATTTGTACAGATATAAGATATTCTGTCACGGTGTTTGCCCCCACCACTTCCATCAGGAGGGCATTCCAAGCATCCACCACCCTTTCAGTAAAAAAGTACTTCCTGACACTGCCTTTCAGTTTACCCCCTTGCAGCTTCATGTTATGCCCTCTAGTTTTACAGCTTCCCCTTCTTTGGAAGAGGTTTGTTTGTTCATTAATACTCTAAGTATTTAAAGATCTGAATCATATCTCCCCTGTCCCTCCTCTCCTCCAGAGTGTACATATTTAGGTCTTCAAGTCTCTTCTCATAAGTCTTCTAACACAGGCTCCAAATCATTTTTGTCACCTTCACTGAACCAATTCCAGCCTTTTTATATCCTTTGCGAGATAAAGTCTCCAAACTGAACACAATATTCCAAGTGAGGCCTCACCAGCGACTTGTACAGTGGCATTATTACCTCTTCCTTTCTGCTGGTAATTCCTCTTTGTATGCAACGCAACATCCTCCTGGCTTTTGCCACCACCTTATCGCACTGTTTTGCCACCTTGAGATCCTCAGAAATAATCACACCAAGGTCCTTCTCCTGGCCCATGCACACCAACCTCTCGCCCCCTATCATGTAGATTTCCCTTGGATTTCTGCTTCCCAAGTGCATGACACTGCACTTCTTCGCATTAAATCTTAACTGCCAATCATTAGAACATTGTTGCAGCTTTTGTAGATATTTCCTGATGTTATCCACTTCCTCAGGGGAGTCCACTCTGTTGCAAATTTTCATGTCATCTGCAAAAAGACAGACTTTTCCATGCAGTCGTTCCGCAATATCACTCACAAATACATTGAACAGTGACGGGCCCAGGACCGATTCCTGGGACACCCCGCTAATCACCCTTCTTTCATCCGAGTGAGCTCCATTTATCATCACCTTCTGTCGTCTGTCAGTCAACCAATTTCTGATCCAGTTCACCACCTTGGAACCCATCCCCAAGCTACTGAGTTTGATGAGCCTCCTATGAGGAACAGTATCAAAGATTTTGCTGAAATCCAGGTAGATGACATCCATCGCATGCCCCTGATCTAGTTCTCTGGTCACCCATTCAAGAACTCCATCAGATTTGTTTGGCAAGATCGTCCTTTGGTAAAACCGTGTTGCCTCGGATCATGCAACCTGTTGGTTTTGAGGAAGTCCACTATTCACTCTTTCAAAAGCGCCTCCATTACTTTTCCCACCACCGAGGAAAGACTTACTGGCCTGTAGTTTGTCACTTCTTCCCTATCACCACTTTTGTGGAGAGGTACCACATCAGCCCTTCTCCCCTCTCCAAGGATCTATTAAAAACATCCTTTAAAGGTCCTGCAAGAACCTCTCTGAGCTCTTTCAGATATGAGAAACAGACATCATAAAAAGGGGAACCCCACAACTTGTACATCATCCCTCAAAATCTCTCTAGACTCTGGCATACAACAGCAAAGTCAATCTCTTATGAGCCTACAACAGGGTAGAAATAACCCTCTCCATAACCCTTATGCCTTGGGCATGACCTCTCAAGAGCCAGGCCATAGGACAAAAGAAAGATTGATCATCCACGTGAACAGAACTCTGCCCCAGAAGGCCCCTGCCCAATGGAAGAACCAACTTGTTCCCCTGCAGAAGATGAACCAGATCCATGTATCATGGAAGCCACAGCCAATCCAGAGCAACTATATTGAGCCGCCCGGGAAGTGCTGCAATCCTTTGAAGCAGATGCTCTAACAAAGAATAAGGGGAAAAGAGGTATAGGAGTCCAAATCATGGCCAGGACCAAGTCAGAACATTCAATCCCCCCCAAAACTGCCTCCTTATGCAGACTGAAAAATCAAGGAACGTGTGCATTCAGCCAAGTTGGCATCAAATCCATTACTGGTGCTCTCCACTGATCACAAATGAGATGAAAGGCTTGCACCAAGAGCTTCCATTCCCCCGGATCCAGGGAGATTCTGTTCAAGAAACCACCACACATTCTCCACTCCACCAATGTGCACCAATGCCAAAAGATGGATCTCAGCCCACATCAGCAGGAAGGCCTCTGACACTAGTCTCTAGCTCCACATTCAGAACATAAGAAATGCCATACTGGGTCAGACTAAGGTACAGCAAGCCCAGTATCCTGTTTCCAACAGCAGCCAATCCAGGACACAAGTACCTGGCAGGTTCCCAAAGAGGCAGGTTCCCGGGGCAAGCAGTGGATTTCAGGGTCCTCTTTAATAATGGTTTATGGGCCTTTCCTTCAGGAGTTTGTCCAAACCTTTTTTAAACCCAGCTACACCAACAGCCTTTACTACATCCTCCGGTAACATATTCCAGAGTTTGATTATGCATAGAGTAAAAAAATATTTTCTCTTATTAGTCTTAAATGGGTTGTATTGCAGCTTTATTGTGTGTCCTCTAGTCTTTCTACTTTTTGATGGTGCAAATAACCGATCTATGTTTACCTGTTCTACTCCATTAATTTATAGACCTTTATCACATCACCCCCTCAGCAGTCTCTTTTCATATTCCGTTGTGACACTGTTGGAATGCACTCTGACTGCTCTGCCATTCCCCACAGACAAAAAATGATTCAAAAGCCTTACAAACAGGCCTCGTCTCCAACAGATTAAACATAGAAACATGACGACAGAAAAAGACCACATGGCCTATCTAATCTGTCCTTCCATATCAACAACTACAACAGTCCCCTTTTTACCTTTAGGGATCCTCTGTGTTTGTCCCATGCTTTTTTGAATTCAGATACTGTCCTCATCTCTACCACCTCCACTGGGAGACTATTCCACGGATCCACCACTCTTTCCGTAAAGAAATATTTCCACATATCACTCCTGAATCTATCCCCCTTCACCCTCATCCCATGTACTCTCATAGCAGAGCTTGCTTTCAATCGAAAGAGGCTCTCCTCCTGTGCATTTATGCCACAGAGGTATTTAAACGTCTCAATCATATCATCTCTATCCTGCCTTTCCTCTAAGGTGTACATATTAAGATCCTTAAGTCAGTCCTCATATGCTTTATAATGAAGACCACTAACCATTTTAGTAGCCACCCTCTGTACTGACTCCAGCCTGTTTATATCCTTTTGAAGGTGCGGTCTCCAGAATTGCACACAATGCTCCAAATGAGGTCACACCAAAGACTTATACAAAGGCATTATCACCTCCTTTCTTCTGCTGGCCATTCCTCTCCCAAGGCATCCAAGCATCCTTCTAGCTTTTGCCATTGCCTTTTCTACCTGTTTAGCTATTTTAAGATCATCAGACACAATTACGCCCAGGACCTACTCTTCTTTAGTGGACAATGGTACTTCACCCCCATACTATATCGCTCCCTTGGATTGCTGCAGCCCAAATGCATGACCTTGCATTTTTTAATATTAAATCTCAGCTGCCAAATTCTAGACCATTCTTCAAGCTTAGCTAGATCCCTCTTCATGCTATCTACACCTTCCTGGGTGTCTACCTCTTGCAGATTTTGGTATCATCCGCAAAGAGGCAAACCTTACTCAACAGCCCCTCTGCTATATCATTAACAAAGATGTTAAAAAGAATTGGACCATGGACAGATTCCTGGGGCACACCACTGGTAACCTCTTTCTCCTCAGAGTGAGCTCCATTTACCTGTACCCTTTGTCGCCTCCCACTCAAACAATTTCAAACCCAACCGGTAACTTTAGGGTCCATCCCTAGGGTGCTCAGTTTGTTTATAAGTTGTCTGTGAGGAATGGTGTCAAAGACTTTACTGAAATCTAAATACACCACATCTAGGGCTCTCCCTCGGTCCAACTCCCTGGTAACCCAGTCAAAAAAAATCAATCAGATTTGTCTGACAAGACCTGCCTATGGTGAATCCCTGCTGCCTCAGATCCTGTAATCCCCTGGACTTCAGAAACCTCTCTATTTTCTCTTTCAGCAGCGTTTCCAATAATTTACATACTACCGAATTTAAACTAACTGGCCTGTAGTTTTCAACTACATCCTGACTTCCGCTTTTGTGTAATGGCACCACATGAGCCTCTCTCCAGTCCATTGGCACTTCTGCCAACTCCAATGAAGAATTGAAAAGATCAGTCAGTGGAACTGCTAGAACGTTCCCAAGTTCCCTCAATATTCTAGGGTGTATCCCATCCGGTCCCATCGCTTTGTTTACTTTACGTTTAGCTAGTTTCTCACGAACACAGTCTTCTGAAAATTGTTCAAGATGCCCCTCGCTTCTGTTCCTGTTTGTGGGCGTTTTCTGAAGTCCTGCTCCTGGTTCTTTATCTGTAAACACAGAACCAAAATATTTGTTAAGCAATTCCGCTTTATCCTCAGCAGCTTCTACATATTCCTTCCCTTCACCCTTGAGTCTGACAATACCACTTTTGCCTTTCCTCTTATCACTAACATATCTGAAAAATGTCTTATCACCCCATTTTATTTCATTGGCTATTTCCTCCTCTTTTTGAATCTTTGCTTTCCTGACTACTTAGCTAGCTTCTCTAAGTTTTTGCAAATACAGATGCCTGTCTTTGTCTCTCTGTGATCTCTTGTATTTCATGAAGACCCCCCTCTTTTTCTTCACCTTTTCAGCTACTTTCAAAAACCATAGCGGTCTCCTTTTCCTTTTACCTGTACAGTCAAACCTCGGTTTTCGTATGCCCTGGTTTTCGTACGATTCGGTTTTCGTTGACTTTTTTCATCAAGATTTTGTTCCGGTTTTCGTACGTTGTCTCGGTTTTCGTACAGTTGAAAATGGAGCACCATCTTGTGGCCAGATGTGGGATTTTCTTTATTTTGATTTTCTTGCTGATTGACTGTCTTCCATATTTATTGGCGCTTCTCTTTTACAAGGCAGGCTGGAGCCCCGATTGTGCAGACGGCCAAGATGGCTGTTCCCGCCTCCGCTTCTGGTGGTGATTGCTCGATCCCTGGAGGGGAGAGCAGCTGGAGCTGTCTGGAGTGTGTCCCTCTCCCAGCGCCCGATGGCGCTTCTCTTTTACAAGGCAGGCTGGAGCCCCAATTGGGCAGCCGGCCAAGATGGCTGTTCCCACCTCTGCTGCTGGTGGTGATTGCTCGATCCCCGGAGGGGAGGGCAGCTGGAGCTGGCTGGAGTGCGTCCCATATGCCAACAAAAGTCTTCAATAAAGGTAAAAGTGATGTTACATGCTCATTTA
This sequence comes from Ichthyophis bannanicus, assembly GCA_033557465.1. Classification (NCBI taxonomy): domain Eukaryota; kingdom Metazoa; phylum Chordata; class Amphibia; order Gymnophiona; family Ichthyophiidae; genus Ichthyophis; species Ichthyophis bannanicus. The sequence continues at coordinate 22,881,643 of CM066041.1, forward strand.
TCCATTTCATTAGTCATTTATATGTATTTCTCATTGTTTTCTGTATGTAAAAATATAGTTATTCTCTATAAAATGTATTTTTTGTCAATATTTTTGGGTGTCTGGAACGGATTAATTGAATTTACATTATTTCTTATGGGAAATCTTGCTTCGGTTTTAGTCCGTTTCGGTTTTAGTCAGACTTTTTTGAACGGATTAATCATGAAAACCGAGGTTTGACTGTATTTACCATTTTAACAAAAAGATTGGTTGCCCTTAAAATATCCCCTTTCAATTTTGCCCACTGTTTTTCTACATCCCCCAGCTGTTCTCATCCCACTAATGACTCCCTGAGGTATTGGCCCATCTTGGCAAAGTTAGTTTTCATAAAGTCTAAGACTCTTGCTTTTGAATGGATTTTAACAGCCCCAATCCTAATACTGAACCACACCATCTGGTGATCACTGGATGTAAAATGATCTCCCACTATAACATCAGAAACACTTTCACCATTGGTAAACACCAAGTCCAGTATGGCCCCTTCACGTGTGGGTTCTGTTACCAATTGCCTGAATAGTTCTCCCTGTAGAGAATCCAGGATCTCCTTACTTCTAGATGATCCAGCAGTCAGAATGTGCAAATCAACAACTAGCATATTGAAATCCCCTATCAGTAGCACTTTCCCTTTCCTAGCAATGCTGCGTATCTCTTCAATTAACTCTCTGTCCACCTCTTCCTCCTGTGAGAGATGTCTGTATGTCACACCAATGCAAATAGATTTCTCTTTCCCTCTTTCTAGTTTAACCCACAGTGTCTCCTCTCTCCCTTTTAAGCTCTGTAGTTCCAAAGCTTTAATATTATTTTTTTACAAATAGTGCCACTCCTCCTCCCTTCTTCCTACCCTGTCCTTTCTGAATAAAGTATAGCCTGGTATAGTTACATCCCAGTCATGGTTTTCTGTGAACCATGTTTCTGTATCTGCCACTAAATCCAAGTCAGCCTCTCCCATTAAAGCTTCAACATCTGGGATCTTATTTCCCATGCTATGGGCATTTATACAAACCACTTTCCATATGCTGTCCCTTTTACCCATTTCCATAAAGATATTTCATGTTTCACTTACCTGGGGGCTTTCTTCACCCATCCCTAACAAATGTAGTTTAAAGCCCTCTTTTGTAGCTACTGAAGACACGTCAACCTTTCTTGGACAGATGAATGCCATCTCTGCTCTGCAACCCTTGGAAGAGCATCGCATGATCCAGGAAACCAAAACGCTCTCAATGACACCACCCACGTAGCCATGCATTCATCTCCAGGATGCGAGCTTTTCTGCCTTGGCCTTTATCCTCAACAGGGAGGATTGAAGAGAACACCACCTGTGCCCCTTATTTGCTTTACCCTCTCTCCCAGAGCTATGAAGTCACTTTTGTTACACTCAGAGGTATACCTGGCAGTATCATTAGTGCTGACATGAATTAGCAACATTGGGTAACAGTCAGTGGGCTTGATGAGTTTCGGCAAACTCTCCATAACACCTCAGAATTTGGCACCTGGAAGACAGCATACCTCTCTGGACATCAAGCCTGATCAGCAGATGGATGCCTCAGTACCCCTCAGAATAGAGTCACCAACCACCACTACCCTTCGCTTCCTTGTGGTCACTGATTCTGCAACTTTGGGGCACGAGCTCAGGTTCTTCCCTTTCCAGGGATGCTTTCACCTCCCCCACTTCCAGGACTGTGGCTGCATAATGACTATTCAATTCAAGGGCTGGAGAAGTTGGATTGGTGATTTTGCAGGTCCTGGTGGCTTGTGTCCAACCTTTGTCATTCTGTAGGCACCCATCTTCTCCTCTGCTGGAGAGCTTGGATGTTGCAAGAAGCATCTCATCAATGTACTTCTCACTGTCTTGAATGCTCCTCAGCCTTGCCACCTCCTCTCTGAGTTCTTCCACTTGTTTCCTGAGAGCTTCAGCATGCAGGCATCCTGCACATGGTTCCTGCAACTGGCATTGGGACCTCTGTCTGAACAGAGGCAGAAACTGTAATGGGGGCAACAGCTTTCCCAGCCATTATTCACTTCGTGGAGTTTAAGTATCTGTTAAAGCAAAAGAGAGAGATCTACCAGCCGGTTGCCCAGCTGTTCTTTCAGAGAAAAAGTAGTTAAATCTCTTTAAGTGTGTTCAAAATGTGCTGTTCCAAGTCTCTGTGTGTAGTTAATTGGGAAGGTGCCCTATAAAGCAAGACTGCTCACTAGGGGTGGGTGGGAGTTGTGGGGGTAGGGAGGAAACACACACCTGATGAGGTGTCAGTAGCTTCAAAGAGCTGAAGAAAGATACTAAACCAGAGTTTTAAACCTACCCCACTAAACAAAATATTTTCCCTTTTAAACTAAAGCACCAAAAAGAATGCAAAAGTATTAACGTTTTGCAGGAAACAAAATTTGCTGTAGAATCTCTATGGATTGAAACTCCATGTAAAAAGGGGAAGGCGATGGCAGTGGGGGTGTACTATCGACCGCCTGGCCAGAATGAACAAATGGATGATGAAATGCTCAAAGAAATCAAGGAAGCTAACAAAAGTTACAGCACAGTAATAATAATGGGTGATTTCAATTACCCCGGTATCGACTGGGTCAGTGTCACGTCAGGACATGCTAGGGAGATAAAGTTCCTAGATGAAATAAATGACTGCTTCTTGGAGCAGCTGGTTCATGAACCGACCAGAGGGGAAGCCATTTTGGACCTAGTCCTTAGTGGAACACCAGATCTGGTGCAAGACATAAGGGTGTTGGGGCCACTTGGCAATAGTGATCATAGCATGATCGCCTTTGATTTAATTAGTGGAGGAGGGATAGTAAGGAAATCCACAGTACTACCTTTTAACTTTCGAAAGGGAGACTATGATAAAATGAGGAAAATAGTTAAGAAAAAAACTAAAAGGAGCAGTTGCAAAGGTTAAAGACTTACATCAAGCTTGGGTGTTGTTGAAAAATACTATCTTGGAAGCCCAGACCAGCTGTATTCCACGCTTTAAGAAAAGTGGATGGAAGTCCAAAAAACTGCCAGCATGGTTTAAAGGTGAAGTCAGAAAGGCTGTTGTTGCCAAAAAAGCATCTTTCAGGAAATGGAAAAAAGAGCCAAACGACGAAACCTGGAAACAGCACAAGCATTGGCAAGTTAAATACAAAGCATTGATAAAGCAGGCAAAGGGAGAATTTGAGAAGAAGCTTGCTGCCTGAAGCAAAAATGCGTAATAAATACTTTTTCAAGTACATTCGTAGCAAAAAACCTGTGAGAGAGTCAGTTGGTCCATTAGATGATAGAGGGGTGAAAGGGGCACTAAGAGGCGACAAGGCAATAGCGGAGAGACTGAATGAATTCTTTGCTTCGGTCTTTACTGAGGAAGATGTAGGGATGTTACCCATGACTGAAGTGGTATTTAAAGGAGCGGAAGAATTGAAGGAAATATCGATACATCGGGAAGATGTATTACAACTATTTGATAAACTGAAGAGTAGCAAATCACCTGGGCCGGATGATATACATCTAAGGGTGTAGAAAGAACTGAAATGTGAGATTGCAGACCTGCTATTAATAATCTGTGAACTATCATTAAAATCATCTGTAATACCTGAAGATTGGAAGATGGCGAACGTAACACCAATTTTTAAAAAGGGTTCCAGGGGTGATCCGGGAAACTACAGACCGGTGAGCCTGACGTCAGTACCAGGAAAAATGGTTGAAACCATCATAAAGCAGCCAGCGTTCCAGTAGCTCCCTCGATCAGGGGTGAAGCGCCCGGACAGGAGGGGAAGCCGATTCTCCTGTCCGGAGGATCCTGCCCAATCGGGGCAGTGGGAGGCGGAGCAGAGCCGGCTTGAAAAGGCCGGCTCCAACAAGAAAAGAGCAGCCAGCGTTCCAGCAGCTCCCCCGATCAGGGGTGAAGCACCCGGACAGGAGGGGAAGCTGATTCTCCTGTCCGGAGGCTCCTGCCCAATCAGGGCAGTGGGAGGCGGAGCAGAGCCGGCTTGAAAAGGCCGGCTCCAACAAGAAAAGAGCAGCCAGCGTTCCAGCAGCTCCCTCGATCAGGGGTGAAGCGCCCGGACAGGAGGGGAAGCCGATTCTCCTGTCCGGAGGCTCCTGCCCAATCGGGGCAGTGGGAGGCGGAGCAGAGCCGGCTTGAAAAGGCCGGCTCCAACAAGAAAAGAGCAGCCAGCGTTCCAGCAGCTCCCCCGATCAGGGGTGAAGCACCCGGACAGGAGGGGAAGCTGATTCTCCTGTCCGGAGGCTCCTGCCCAATCAGGGCAGTGGGAGGCGGAGCAGAGCCGGCTTGAAAAAGCCGGCTCTGACCGATGGGCCCGCGCCTGAGGGCCCTTTGGCATGGCCCTTAGGCGTGGCACAAAGGCGTATAGAGCAAAAGAGAGACAACCGCACTGAAAACCCCCACGAAAGCAGCAAAAGCCCCAGCAAACATCCAGGAGAGAAGAGCAACAACCGTAAGTGCAAACCACAAGACTGAACAAAAAACATGCACACAAATCTGATTTTCCCCCTCGGCCTCATATTCACACTACTCATCCCACCTCACGCACACTACCACCACCACACACACATCCCATGGCCCTCACCAAATACATGGACATATATAGACCAACAGCACACCCTCAGGGACTCACACGGTTCACCCACAAAAAAGAGACAAGCTAAACACAAGCCCAACATCCATGCCAAAACAAAGGAACCTCACAAGACACACACCACCTCAAGACCAATAACAATTGAGCTCATAAATGCCAGGTCAATATGCAACAACATCTATACCCTAGTTGACCACATAGACGACCAACAACCCGACATACTCTGCATCACTGAAACATGGCTCAGCCCCACTGACAATGTTCTACTCAATCAATTGGTGCCCGACACATACACAGCATACAACTGCCCGCGCACCCACAGGCGAGGAGGAGGGGCCCTCATAATAGCAAAGAGCAGCCTAAAATTCAAATCAAGAAGTAACACGGACACCCAACACTCTAACACCATATCGATTGAGAACAAACACATGGCCATATGTCTCACCTACAGAGCACCCCATGCTCCACCTGAAGAACTAGCATCAACTCTAGAGGCAGTCTCTTCAGTGAACTCCAGACACAAACCTACAATACTCCTAGGAGACTTCAACCTCAAGTCCACCAACAAAAAAGATGCAGAAGCTTTTCTCCAAGCAATGAGTTCACTCCATTTCACGCAAATAATCAACACCCCGACACACAGACATGGATCCTCACCAGACCTTATTTTTGCACCCAACTACCTAACATCAAGAGGCCTAATATCAACACCCATCATAACTCCAGTACCATGGTCTGACCATCACGTAATTGAAGTAAGCATTACGCCCCATGAGGAGAAACTAAACAAATACCCAGACAACACACCCTCACAAAGAAGATTTAAATGCTTTGACAGAGACCAGTTCCTATTGGACACAATACAAAACCTAAACGATGATACGGATGACCTAGAATCACTAATCACCAACTGGAACAACACCATATACAACGTTGCCAAAGCAACAGAATATAGACACAGGACACCTCGCTGCAACAAACTACAACACAAACCATGGTACTCTAAAACCATAAGAAACGAAAAGAGGAACCTCAGAAAGTTAGAACGGAGATGGAGACAGAACAAGTCACCCAAGAACCAGGAACTATACCTAACAAAGCAAAAACAATACAACGAATGTATCAAACAAACAAAAAGGGAATACCACACAAACCTCATACGCAACTCCAACAACAAACCCAGAGAACTATTTGAAATCATAAAAGCCCTCACCAAAGACCAGGAGACCGAAGACAAAGTGCAACTGGACCCACAAAAATTTGCGGACCACATCCAAGAAAAGTTCCACTCAGCAGACCAAACAAGACCCAGCCAAACCTCAAAGGCTGTCACACCCTTGAACACCTGGGGAACGTTCAACACCCCATTCACGGAGCAACTCTCCCACATCATCTCAGCAATTAAGACAAGCACAGCCCCCACGGATCCCTGCCCAGTGCCCTGGATCAAGGCCACCAAATCGAACTTCATCCAAACCATCCACAAGATAGTACACTCCTCCCTAACCCAAGGGCACATGCCAAATCAATTGAAGTTCCCAACAATAAGGCCCATCCCGAAGAAATCCACTCTCGACAAGAACAATCCAGCAGCATACAGACCCATCTCCAGCATACCACTCTTAGCAAAAATAATAGAAAAAACTGTATAGCACCAACTACAAGAACACATAGACAACCACGCTCCCCTGGACATCAATCAACACGGGTTCCGACCCAACCACGGGGTAGAAACACTCTTGATATACCTATTCGACAGCGTCCTCCGCACCATAGACAACAACAAGAAAGGCATACTAATGATATTCATTGACATCTCATCTGCGTTTGACACAGTTAACCACAAGACTCTATTGGATAGACTGCAGAACATCGGGCTACACGGTGCCATCCTGAATTGGTTCCAGTCATACCTAACTGACAGACAAATACAGGTCAAGGTAGGACACAACACATCTCAACCCATAAGTGTCAAACAAGGAGTGCCACAGGGATCGGTCCTTTCAGCTCTACTATTCAACCTATACATCCAGCCAATATGTGTCATCATGAAAGAGCACCACATACATTATACAATCTACGCAGATGACATCATGATCTACACACCAATCTCAGTCGACAACCCGGACTACTCCAACATAATAAACTGCCTCACACAAATGGCAGACTGGCTCCAGGAAAACAACCTATCAATCAACTACAGCAAGACGGAGGCAATGATCATCACGCGAAACCCGGCCTTTATCCCCCCACCCGACATCAAGATAAAAGATGCAATCATACCCATAAAATCAGAAGTAAAGTACCTCGGAGTCACCCTGGACAAAGAACTGAACCTCCAAGCACACACTGGCAAAACAACTAAAAGCGCATACCAAAGAATGCGACTCATCAGAAGACTCAAGCCCCTCCTCGACCCCGAGCACTTTCGCACCGTCTGCCAGGCTCTAATAACCCTTCTACTAGACTTCTGCAATCCAATATACACCGGGCTTCCAAAGCAAACCCTCAGACCACTACAACTGGCCCAAAACACAGCTGCCCGCATTATAGCCGGTACTATAAAACACGATCACATCACGCCCATACTGAAAGATCTTCACTGGCTCCCAATCATCTCACGCATCAAATACAAGACTATCATAAACATATTCAAGATCAGACAACACTCTTCTGCCATAATCCTACACAAACTCATACAACACGACACAAGCGCAAGGCCAAGAAGAAGAGGCACCTCCAACCAGGTTAACACCCTAAATGACTTCATCAAGACCCGCAAAGACACCGCACAACGAGCAATCTCCCTGGCTGCCCCATCCATCTGGAACTCCCTCCCAGATGATCTGAGACTAAACACAAAAATAAAGGACTTCCGAAAACAACAGAAGACAACCCTTTTCCTCGAATACTATGGACATACCCCCTGAACCAACATCCAATTCATATCATCTGCCCCCCCCCTCCACCCCGAGACTGTACATAAGACTGTATAATAGCTCATGATGTATTATAGCGCACTATGTATTTAATCCAACCCTAATCACTTCCCCGCCAATATACACACGCCACACTCTACACTGCATGAAAACACTTGCCCTGTTGATTGTTTGCTGTGTAAACCGCTTTGATTGAATGATAAGGCGGTATATAAATACCATTAAATAAATAAATAAATAAATAAAGAACAAAATTGCTGAACATGTAGATAACCATGGCTTAATGGGAGACAGCCAACATGGAAGATCTTGTCTTACTAATCTGATATGTTTTTTTGAAAGTGTGAATAAACAGGTAGACAAAGGTGAGTCGGTTGATATAGTGTATTTCGACTTTCAGAAAGCCTTTGACAAGGTCCCTCATCAGAGACTTTTGGCAAAACTAAAGAGTCATGCGATAGGAGGCAGTGTACTATTGTAGATCAGGAACTGGTTAAAAGATAGAAAGCAGAGGGTAGGGCTAAATGGCCAATTTTCCCAATGGAGAAAGGTAAATAGTGGTGTACCCCAGGGATCTGTGCTGGGTCCGCTGCTTTTTGATATATTCATAAATGACCTGGAAAAGAGAATAACGAGTGAGGTTATCAAATTTGCAGATGATACAAAACTATTTAAAGTTGTTAAAACCCTAGAGGATTGTGGAAAATTGCAAGAGGATCTTGATAAATTGAAAGACTGGGCATCAAAATGGCAGATGAAATTTAATGTGGACAAGTGCAAAGTTATGCACCTAGGGAAGAACAACCCAAACTATGGTTACACGATGCAAGGTTCCACATTAGGAACCACCACCCAGGAAAAAGATTTAGGCGTCATTGTGGATAACATGTTTAAACCCTCGGCCCAGTGTGCAGCGGCGGCTAAGAGAGCAAATAGAATGCTAGGTATCATAAGGAAAGGAATGGAAAATAAAACAAAGGATATTATAATGCCTCTGTATCGTTCCATGGTGAGACCGCACCTTGAATATTGTGTGCAATTCTGGTCGCCGTATCTTTAAAAAGATATAGCGTTATTAGAAAAGGTTTAGAGAAGAGCCACCAAAATGATAAAGGGGATGGAAGGATACCCCTATGAAGAAAGGCTAAAAAGGTTAGGGCTCTTTAATCTGGAAAACAGACAGCTGAGGGGAGATATGATAGAAGTCTATAAATTAATTAATGGAGTGGAACGGGTAAACATAGATCGATTGTTTACGTTATCAGAATATAAAAAGACTAGGGGACATGCAATGAAGCTACAGGGTAAACTATTTAAGACTAATAAAAGACAATATTTTTTCACGCAACGTGTAATCAAACTCTGGAATTTTTTACCGGAGGATGTAGTAGAGGCTGTTAGTGTAGCTGGGTTTGAAAAGGTTTGGACAAGTTCCTGGAGGAAAGGTCCATAAACCATTATTAAGAACGGACCCGGGATATCAATGCTTGACCCAATACAAGCATTGTGGAACCTGCTAGGTGCTTATGACCTAGATTGGCCACTGTTGGAAACAGGATACTGGGCTTGATGGACCTTGGTCTGACCCAGTATGGCATATCCTATGTTCTTATGTTTAAAAATGTACCAAAACCCCTTTAAGAACTCCAAGACAGAGAGCTAGTAATTTAAAAAGCCTTTGCTTGAAATGTACAGCCCCTGTTAGGAATGCCTCAACATCAACAGTGCAGGGCTCTGAAGCCTTTTATGCAGACTTCAGCTGCTCTCAGTTCTTTCACAGGCTAATCAGGCCCACTAACTCCTGATGAGGTGTCAGTAACTTCAAAAAACTTTGCTTGAAATGTATAGCCCCTGTTAGACTGATGGACCAAGTGGCCTCCCCTTCTTGACCAGTGGCTCTGAGCACCTGCTCCCAGTAGTGCGCCCCCCCCCCCCCCAACCAAAAAGACTTGCATCTGTTTTAACAATCAGCCAGTTGGGAGCCTCCAGCTCCACTCCCTTCAATAGATTCTGATGAGACAGACACCAGGACAGACTAACCCAGGCATTTACCAACCAAGAAAGGTTCTTCTCAAAGCTCTGGGAATAAGCTGACCACAGAGTCGATAAACAAGACCAGAAGAGGATGCATTCAAGCTTGAGTCCAACGCAACAAGTCCACAGTGGCCACCACTGACCCTAAAATCTGCCCTCAGCACCTGCATTGCTGCTAAGGCTCGAATCTGATTCTGCAACTTTCACATCCAAGCCACGGGAAGAAACGGTCAACCCTTCTTGGTGTTGAAATACGTCCCCAGAAATTCCAAACACTGGAAAGGAACCAGCTTGTTTTTCTCGAGGTTGATGACCTATCAGAGCAAACAAGAGAACCACTCTCTCTGATCTTGGATTTGGCCCTTATCAACCAATCATCCAGGTTAAGTGTGAACCAATATGCCCTCTTTGCGCAGAGCTGCCACCCCCACTAACATAACCTTTGAGAGGTTTGAGGTGTCATGGTGAGACCAAAAGGAAGAGGGTTGAACTGAAAGTGCTAAAACACTTGAAACCACAGTTACCACTAATGAGGTTCCCAAATAGGAATATGGAGATAGGCCTCCTTGAGACCCACAGCAGTGAGAAATTCCCATTGCAAACCACTGAGATCACCATCCTCAAGGTCTCCATGCAAAAATGGGGAACTCTGGGTTATATTCACTCTTTTCAAATCCAGAATGGGACAAAAGAATCCCTCCTTTTTTGGTACCACAAAATTGACAGGAGTACCAACCCATTCCCCATTTCTGGGTAAGCACTGTAACCATTTCTCCCAGCGATTGTAAGCTCTCCAGCGTGGTCAGGACTGCCTCCCTCTTGGCCAGGGCCTGGAAGAGAGAAATCTAATATAAGGCAGTGAGGCAGTGGGAAAATTCCAATTTGTAACCATTGCAAATCACATCTAACACCCACTGATCTGTTGTAATGAGTGTGTCTATTCCTTAAAAAATGCTGAAAGGCGTCTGCCAATCTGCTGGATCAGGGAAGGGGCCAGTAAACCTTTATTAGGAGCTTTTGGAGGTTCCAGCACCCTTGGAACCTTGAAAACGTCCCTCGTGATCCAGATGAAAGGAAGACCGATGTGAAGGGCATACCCGTTGTATGGCAATTCCCTTGCCAGGCTGGTAATGTCTAGTGTCCCAAAAACATGAACGGCCTGATGCCATGCGAGATGAACTTTATGACTTGTCCTCTGGCAATCTGTGGCTTAGTCTCCCCCAAATCCTTCACAGTCTTCTCCAAATCTTCTCTGATGACCAGCTTACCTCTAAAGGGTAACCTGCTAAGCCAAGATTTGGAGGCTATATCTTCCAACCGGTTCCTAAGCCACAAAAGCCATCTGGCCATGACAATAACCACCATAGACCTAGCAGATGTCTAAATTCAGTTATAAAAGATATTATCCACATACACCAAGCTGGCTTTCAGACGTGCTGTATCTCATTGAGGACTTTCAGAACCCATGGGTCATTCTCACTCCGTCTAGAGCCAGCATAAAGAGGCCCTAAACATTTTATTTATTTATTTGAACTTATTTTTATACCGCTCCTTCCAATGATCAGCAGCGGTTTACATTTTAACATTTAAATTCTGCATGAATAGCAGTTACATATAACAATAGGATAATCAAAAATCACAAACCTTGAACTATTTACATAGAGAAAAAAAGAGTATGATTGGCTAACTATATACAGAATATTTACAATGACGTACAAGGGGAAATGTCACATGTCTAATGGGTTACATTTTAATATTCTCTGTTGGGCATTGGTATATCATATTGCGATGAGGTTGTTGGGAACCATCATGGTAATATTTATATTTAATATATCTAATTTATGTTATTTCCGAAAGATTGTAATATTCTTGGAATAGGTGAGTTTTTAGGTTTTTTTGAAATGATTGAAAGTCTTTGTTGGCTCAGAGTATCAGGGAGTTTGTTCCATAGCATGGGGGCTAGGTAAGTGAATGTTCTATTACTAGTATAGCACAATTACTTACCTGTAACAGGTGATCTCTGGGAACAGCAGGAATAAGTCTTCACATATGGGTACGTCGGTACCGACGGAGTCTGCGCGGGAACGCTTCCCAGCGTCCAATCAAAAAGCTTTTGGAAGCATCCCACCACGCCTGCATGCTGCCTTCACCGCCTTTCCCAACTGCCTCTCCTCAGTTGAGTTTTAAAGCTGAGACAAAGAGAGAGAGAGAGAGAAGGGAAAGCACAGTTACTTACCTGTAACAGGTGATCTCTGGGAACAGCAGGAATAAGTCTTCACATATGGGTACGTCGGTACCGACGGAGCCTGCGCAGGAACGCTCCCCAGCGTCCCAAAAAAGGAAAGCTTTTGGGAGCATCCCACGGCGCCTGCGCGCTGCCTTCCCGCCTTTCCTAACCGCCTCTCTCCAGTTCGAGTTCTAAGCTGAGACAAAGAGAGAGAGAGGAAAGGAAAGATAGATTGAGAGATACAACTCCTAGGAGAGGTGGGTGGGTTGTGAAGACTTATTCCTGCTGTTCCCAGAGATCACCTGTTACAAGTAAGTAACTGTGCTATCTCCAGGAACAAGCAGGAATGAGTCTTCACATATGGGGACTCCCCAGCTAGAGATGCCCGGGAGATCCCCAAGGTTGTGAGACCCTGAGAAGGGCTCCACCTCCTCCCATGGATCTCAGGCATCCAACCAGGGATGGAGGGTAGGAGTTGATTAAGCATGGAACAGGTGTTTGAGAACAGCCTGACCAAACAAGGCATCACGGCGGGAGTCCTTGTCCAAGCAGTAATGGGCTGTGAAGGTATGAACCGAGGCCCAGGTGGCCGCTCGACAGATCTGGTCGATGGACACAGAATTTAGATGAGCCATAGAGGTTGCCATGGCCCTCACATTGTGAGCTGTGACATGGCCCTCCACAGAAAGGTTCTTACTCTGGTAGGCGAAAGAAATACACTGAGCAATCCAATTTGACAGTGTGCTCTTAGAGACTGGAAGTCCCAAATGAGAGGGATCAAAGGCAACAAAGAGTTGAGAAGACTTTCTATGTTGCTGTGTCCTTTGCAAGTAAAAGGCAAGAGCCCTCTTACAATCCAGGGTATGAAGATTCCTCTCTGCACTTGATGCATGAGGACCTGGAAAAAAGACAGGTAAATATACCTCTTGGTTAAGATGAAAGGGCGAGACCACTTTAGGCATAAAGTGTGGATTGGTCCTAAGGACTACCTTATCATGATGGAACCTTGTATAAGGTGGATTAGCCACTAAGGCTTGCAGTTCACTGATGCGGCGAGCTGAGGTGACTGCAATAAGAAAGATAACCTTCCAGGAAAGAAATTTCAAGGAGGTAGTGGCTAAGGGTTCAAAGGGTGGCTTCATGAGCTGACCAAGAACCAGATTCAAGTCCCATGCCACTGGAGGTGGTCTAATGGGAGGTTTAGTTAAAAGAAGGCCTCTCATGAATCTTGCAATAAGAGGATGAGAGGAAACAGGTTGTCCATTGAGAGGCTTGAGAGATGCTGCAATAGCACTCAAATGGACCCTTACTGAATTTGTCTTCAGGCCTGCATGGGAAAGATGCAGGAGATACTCTAGTAAGGAATTCAAAGGTATTGCTAGAGGGTTAATACCCTTCTCAGCACACCAAATGGTAAACCTTTTCCATTTATGTCAAATCATTTTTATTGCTTTTCAGTATAAACCAATGTATATACACTGTGCCAATTAGGCTCAAAGTACACAGCAGACATAGCAGAGTACAGAATACAAAAACCAGACAGTAATAACACATCTGAGAGTGCCGGAAACAGATAATAGGCAATGGGCAAGCCAGCCGGGCGGGGACAAGCCCGGCAAACCCACTCTCGCCCTTCCCAGACCCACACCAGGCAACCACAGCAAAGCCAACATATCTGGGTAACATAGCAACACAATAACAACAACAACACAACAGAGAAACCAGCGTATTCCTAAGCCCTCCCACTCCTCCTAAAATCCCCCATTCCCTCCCCACCCCTGTATCACCAACCCCCAAACCCCCCCAGCCCCCCCACCCATCTCCCCCGTCCTACCTAGCCCAAACTGCCCTGAGAGCTCCGCTCCAACTCACACTCACACACACGCCCACTCTCCTCTGCCACACGCCCAACCTCCCTTGGAACAATCTCCCCCAGAGACTTCAGGAAACTCCATGCCAAATTTTTTCAAACTCCACTTGCTTCTTCCCCCCCCCAGAATCTGTGCCGTACGCCGCTCGAAGCCCTGTAAGACAAATAGACTGTGACGCCACTCCCCAATCCCAGGGGGTTTGTCCTCCACCCAATGTTTAAGAATACAGTGTTTCGCTATTAGAAAACCCCTGTCATAGAGCTTTACAGCACATCTAGCCATGACGGTAACTAACCCCGTCTCCCCACTTACCTGGTTCAGGGAGTTATCCGCGCAACCAGGCCCACCAGTCGCTAAATTCTCCCTAACCCCCACCCTGGGCGAGCTTGCAGAACCAACACTCGCCCCAGCGCTAGACCTGAACCTGGTGCGACCACTGGTACTGGGGACGCCAAATAAGCACCACTCTGGCGTGATCGCCCCTCCCGGAGGCCTCCAGGCCCGCAAGGCCACATGCACCGCTTGCCAGAAAGGGACAATACGAGCACAGTCCCAAAAACGATGCAGCAGGGTCCCCCTCTGGGCCCCACAAAGTTGACACACATCTGTCGAAAGCACCCCCATCCTAGCCGCCCAGACATTAGACACATACGCCCGCCAAAGGAACCTATATTGAAGTTCCTGGAACCGAACTGCTTCAGATACCAAGCGAAGCCGCTGAAAAACATCTTGGAAGTCCTCTACGGCAAGCTGCACACCACCATCACGGTGCCATCTCTGAACCAATGTCTCCAATGGGCCCCATACCCCTCCCGGATGCCACTCTTCACGCAGGGACCGCAGTGTAACACGCTGGTCCTCCCCGGCGATGAAAGCCCACACCCCCGTGTGGCAAAGGTGTAAGCCCCGATTCTGTTGCAACGCTCGGACATAGTGCCGCGCCTGTAAATAGAAATAGAACGTATGTGTCGCGAGCGAGTACCGCTCCATCAAGGACTGAAACGAATCCAACTCCCCCTGCGTCTGCATACACAATTGTCCCAGAAAGTCCAGACCCGCCGACACCCAACTCGCTGGACCCCCATGCCTCCCAGGCTCAAAATCACCGTTAAAGCGTAAGGGGAGACAAACAGTAGCCGACCAACACACCCCCTTACGCTGACATAAGAACCGCCACGCCTGCCGCAAAGTTCCCAAATACCTCGACTCTCTCCAGCAGCGCGGCAGAGCTTTGCTGCCGCTATGCAGCAAGAAGGCCGCATGGTAGGGCAGCGACATCCATTGAACGAGGCTCCGCAGGAGGATAGCCTCTCGCCCTAAAATCAGATCCCTCAGTGGTCCAAGCAAGCACAGAAAATTGTAGTCGCGCAGTGAAAAGAGTCCCAACCCCCCCTCAGCTCTACTACCCATCAGCATGGAGAGCGGAATCCGGGATCTCCTCCCCTTCCAGAAAAAACGCACCACATGACTCTGGAAAAACCGTACATCACGGTGCAAAAGCCAGATAGGTAAATGCCGCAGGAGATACATCCACCGGGGCACCTCCATCATCTGAAAAAGAGCTACCCGTCCCATAAGTGAGAGCGGAAGGTCCTTCCATCTCCGGAGCGTGTCTACTGTACGCAATAACATAGGTCGAACATTGACATCATACAGCTGCGAGACCCGATCCGGAATCTGTATCCCCAGATATCGGAATTGGCCCACCGCCCAACGCAAGGGAAACGGGCCCTGCCAGGCCAATCGCGCCCGATTGCCTACATCCAAAGCCACCGACTTACTAACATTAATCCGTAGACCTGAAAATGACCCAAACCGCTGAATTAATCCCAGCGCGCAATCCAGCGAGGTCTGCGGGTGAGACAAACACAGCAGCATATCATCAGCAAACGCGCTGACCTTGATTCCCCCACCCGGCCATTCGATACCCCGAATCCCCTCCGCCCCTATGAGTGAAAGCAGCAGGGGCTCCAACTGTAGGACAAAAAGCAAAGGTGACAGCGGGCAGCCTTGGCGCGTGCCTCTCTGTAGTACAAAAGACGAGGAGGAAACACCCCCGCTAGCTACACACGCCAAAGGATTCGTATACAAGGCCCGCACCCATGCCAAGAAGGCCCCATCAAACCCAAATCTGGCTAATACCTCAAACATATATGGCCAGGACACTCTATCAAAGGCCTTTTCCGCGTCCAGGCTTACCAAGATCAAGGGCTCCATTTGGAGTGAACATCGTTCCATCCCCAACAGCACTTTACTAATATTGGAAAAAGCTCCTCTCCCCTTCACGAAACCAGACTGATGAGCACCAATCAGCCGCGGCAGAACCTTCTGTAAACGGGTCGCAAGCACCGATGCCACTAATTTCATATCATAATTGATCAGGGAGATGGGACGATAGGAGGCCGGCTCCTCTGGATCCCTACCTTCCTTAGGTATGATAGTAATTGCCGCCGTCCGCATATCGCGCGGATACGTACCCAACTCCTGTGCTTCCTGATATAGGGCCATCAAGGTAGGCGTCACCTGGGCCATCAGGATCTTATAAAATTCAGAGCCATACCCATCAGGTCCAGGGGCTTTATGCGTCTTGCCCGCCTTTATCACCTGCTGTAGTTCCTCGAGTGATTCTCGCATTGAGCTCTAGAAGCTCTGATTCCGTCAGATGGGGGAGGCACACAGCCTCGAGAAATTCCCGCTCACAGGCTCTTCTCGGCCTCGGGGTATAAAGCTCCTGATAGTACTGACTAAAGACCTGCACTATCCGTTCCAACTCAGTGTGTCGCACCCCCTGTTTGTCCTTAATCCTGGCCACCCCCTGAATACCCCCCCGCCGGTGTACAAGACGCGCCAAGAGCGCCCAGTGTGATCCCCATACCGAAAGAGCTGGTGGCGATAGTATTGTAGCGACTGAACCGCTCTATCATGCAACACCTCGTTTAGGGCTCTCTGCACCGCAAAATACTCCGACAGCCTAGACGGCATCTTCACTGCTGCCCATTTGGCCTCCTGCAACTGACGCGCAAGGTCCAAAATCTGACGATTAAGACGTTTCCTCTCTTTCGCGACATAGGCTATGATGTGACCCCGGAGAACCGCCTTACCCGCCTCCCAAAACGTCGCGACGCTTACATCCCCCGTATCGTTTAACAACAGATACTCCTCCCAATGACTTTGATTGTATGATAAGGTGGTATAAAAATCCAATTAAATAAATAAATAAATAAAAAATATGCCCGAAATTCCTCCTTCTGCCAGAGATACCCCGGGAAAGACCAGCGGGCCCCTCCCGAGGGTCGCACCCTCCAATCCAGAACCACTTTAGCATGGTCAGACACCACTAGGGGCTCGATCTCCACCCGGAGCACTTTCCCCAGATTCTCTCTCGAGATCAAAATGTAATCAATCCTAGACCAAGTCTGATGTACTCTCGACAGATGTGTGTAATCCCTTTCAACACCATGCAAGGTTCTCCACGAGTCTATCAAACCACCCATGTTACAGAGATATCCCACTCCTTTATTGCGCCAGGCCATACAGGAGCCCCCGGTGCCGGATTTGTCCAGGGTAGGGTCATGTGGGCAGTTGTAATCGCCCGCCAATATCAAGGGTATCTTTGGCGCCCCCAGTACCGCAACAGACACTGAAAAAATTGGTGATCATACGTATTGGGGGCATATATGTTCCCCAAAAACAGTTCCTCTCCCTGAATTTTCACATGTAAAAAAAGAAACCGCCCCTGTGGGTCCACTTCCTGACTGATGACTTCCACTGTCAAGCCTCTTTTCACTAGAATCGCCACACCTCTCTTCTTACCGCTCGCGGAGGCTGCAAAGACTTGCCCCACCCAATCTTTTTTAAGTTTAGCGTGTTCTACAGCATTCAAGTGTGTTTCTTGTAAAAAAGCAAGCTGTGCATGCCCACGCTTAAGAGCCTGTAAGATCTTAGTCCTCTTAACTGGGCTATTGACACCCCCGACATTCCAGGAGACTATACGAAGCTCATCTCTCATTCACACAGTTCACAAAGGTCAAAACTAGCAATATCCACCAACCACAACCGTGTCCCAGGTCGCCCAGCCTCAACCCAGGGCACATCACAATCATCGGGCTTCCCCAAGGGCGCATCCCTGCATCGTGCCACGGCAGATACAGACTATGGGCACATGTATTCCGCAAAATATCCAGTCTCTCAGCTCGCAACACAGTCAATCCCCACCCTATCCCCTCCCCACCCCCTCCCCCTGCCCTGCCACGTCCCCCCAACCCCCCACCTCCCTCCCCTGGTCGCACCCCCCCATGCATCCCTACTCCCCAGTCCCCCCCCCGCTCCCTTCCCTATCCACTCGCAGCTCCAGCCTAACTTCTCTACCCCCAAATACACACACAAACAAACCCTCAGTTACCGCACTGAGGTCGGGACCCCATAGCAATGCTGCAGGGCTGTCTCGAGAAAAACCCACGCCCCCCCCCTCACCCCTTGAGCCCAACAGATAGAAACAGTCTCGAGGAAAGAAATAGGGAACAGCAAACTATAGTAAACACTCAGGCACCTGCACGGAAAGTATTAAAAAAACAATCATTGAATAGGCAAACACATAGATGCAATTTACACCTGTACATGCCTGATTAGACATGTGTACATCATAAACAATGCTTCTAAAATAATCCCCAAAATGTCTCTTAACATTGTTAAGCTTCACAATGTATATCCTCTTAAAACTTAGTATAACTTCACTTACTTTCAGTTGTATTTAAACAAAATCACCTAGTTAATAAGTACTTGGATAACTGCCACTACAATTTCTGTCTTTCCTTTGCTTCTTAAAATATGACCAAGCATAGGGACCCTTTCACTAAGGTGCACTAGGTTTTTGCACTTAACGCACATTCAGCATGAAAACTAACAGCTGTTAAATACAAAGCCTCCATGGCAGTATGGAGATTCATACCCTAACACATGGTACTAGCTCCCTAAGGCACAATTGGTAGTTAATGCAAAAATCAGTGTGTTTAGTTTCATGCCCCCATGGTAACCGTTAGCGCTGGAACAAATGCATAGTGCTTCTTAAAATATGACCAAGCATAGGGACCCTTTCACTAAGGTGCACTAGGTTTTTGCACTTAACGCACATTTAGCATGAAAACTAACAGCTATTAAATGCAAAGCCACCATGGCAATATGTAGATTCATACCCTAACACATGGTACTAGCACCCTAAGGCACAATTGATAGTTAATGCAAAAATCAGTGTGTTGATTGTCATGCCCCCATGGTAACCGTTAGCGCTGGAACAAATGTATAGTAAACGCATGCCAAATCATAAAAATCCAGCGTTAAGAGTAAAAATTGCCTAGCATGCCTATTGATGCTCCCCGGCATCGAGACCGCCCCCAACCATGCAGGTCCCGCTGAACTCAACGCTCTACCCACCCAGCCCACTTGGGGCCTGCATAGAGATCACGGAAGGCGCAATTAGCACACACAGCGGGTGCCTGCAGCATGGCCGGGCTCCCCGAGATGCAGCTCACACTCCCAACGAGGCCCAGCCAGGCTCAGCAGCCAAACCCAGGTCACACAGGAGCAATATCAGGAGTAAAGTCCGAGCCCAGGTTGTTCATTTACGTCCCCCAGTAAACCACAAGCATCATGGACCGCTCTCCACTCCATCCGAGGGTGGGAGCTGCGCCAAAAACTGCTTTGCAGTCGTCGTGTTCTCAAAGGTATGATTCTGTCCGTTAAAAGAGACTCGCAGCACTGCAGGATAGGCCAGGGTAAACCGCGCCCGCCGTTTAAACAACTCCGTGCAGATGGAGGAGAATTCCCTTCGCTTAGCAGCTACAGCCGCAGAGTAGTCCTGGAATAATAAAATCTTTTTGTTGTTCAAAGTGATCTCGCCTCTTTTTCGGTAGGCCTGAAGAATCTGCCACTTGTGCTGAAAGTTTAGTACACGGAGAATCACCACACGTGGTCGATCTCCCTTATCCCTCTGAGCCCCCAGCCGATGTGCTCTTTCAATGCGGAAAATGCCTTGGAGCTCCGGTAGATCCAGCACCTCTGGCAACCAGGTCTCAAGAAAAGCTAGCAGCTCCTGGTCAGTCCGGTCCTCTCCGAGGCCCACAAGCCTCAAGTTGTTCCGGCGGGAGCGATTCTCCAGATCCTCTAGCTTTTGTTGCACTTCGAGGAGGATTCGCTTCTGGGCCTCCAGCTCCCCATCGCGGCGGCCTTCCCCCTCCTCCACCGCAGCCACGCGGTGCTCCAGCTCCTCCACACGCCTTCCTAACTCAGTCATAGATTCCTCCATCCCCTCCAGCTTCTGCATAAGGCGGTCAAACTTCGGCTCGAGGAGCCGTACTACCTCACGCGCTAGGTCCTCCGAAGCTGAATCCGTGCTGTCAGCGCTTGGTGAGGCAGGCTGCCTCGTGGCCGCGACGGAAGGCCCCGCTTTCGTCGATCGCTCCCGCTCTTTCAGGGCCGGCAAAAGCATCGCAGCCACCGAGTGCACAAACATTTGGGCTCAGCAAGTGGTGGCACACTGCTCCCAGGTAGGAAACAGGGGTGAGGGCTCACAAAAACAGATAAAAGCCGGATTTAGTGCCGAGACAGCCCCGGAGCGAAGGAGGCACGTCCTCGCTCATTCACGCATTGCCGGAAGTCCAAACTTTTCCATTTAAAAGCATAGGAACGTCTGGTAGAAGGCTTTCTGGAAGCATGAAGGATATCCCTTACTTGCTGAGAAAGATGCCAATCTTGAAGGTCTAAGCCTTCAGCAACCAAGCCCTGAGATGGAGAGATTGGGGGTTTGGGTGCCACAACGTTCCCCCCTCCTGAGAAAGGAGATCTGGAGCAGACCCTAAGTCCAGGGAGGGAGCTTGGGAAAGATGCAGAAGTAGAGGGTACCACACTTGGCGTGGCCAACGTGGAGCTATGAGGATCATAGTCCCTCGATCTCTCTGAAGCTTGAACAGGGTCTTGGGAATTAGGGGAATGGGTGGAAAGGCGTACAGGAAGTCTTGACCCCAATGAAGGAGGAAGGCATCCTTGGCCTGAACTCCCTGACACGGAATTCTGGAACAGAATCGGGGAAGTTTGGCATTCCACGGACTTGCGAAGAGGTCTATGTCCGGGGTTCCCCAAATTCGAAAGATTCTGACTGGTTCATATGACGGGACCATTCGTGTGGAAGCAGAACTCGACTGAGTCTGTCTGCCCAAGAGTTTTGAACTCCTGGAAGGTATACTGCCAGAAGATGAATGTGATGCTCTCTGGCGAAGGCCCACAATCTCAGAGCTTCGTTGCAAAGCGACAGAGAGCCAGTTCCTCCCTGCTTGTTCACATAGAACATGGCTACTTGGTTGTCCGTGTGAATGAGGACTGTCTTGTAGCTGAGCAGGGTATGGAAGACTCTGAGAGCCAAGAAGATTGCTCTGAGCTCTAAGAAGTTGATATGTAGGGAGGTCTCCTGTGGGGACCAAATGCCCAAGGTGGAGAGGTCTTGAAGATGAGCTCCCCAACCCTTTGGAGAGGCATCTGTTGTAAGGATTGCTTGGGGTAACAACTGTTGGAAGGGGGACCCCAGCAACAGATTTTGAGTGGACTTCCACCACTGGAGAGACCAAAAGAGGCGCCTGGAGGTTGCTATTTTGTCTGTCAGACTTCCAGATGCCTGTGTCCACTGGGTGGACAAAATCCATTGAGCTGCCCTCATGTGAAGGCGAGCATAAGGGACCACATGCACAGTGGATGCCATGTGGCCTAGCAGTTGTAACATCTCTCGAGCAGTTAGATGGGTTTTTAACTGAATCTGAGAGGCTAACTGCACTAAGCATAGGCAACGGGCCTGGGGAAGATAGGCCCTCGCAGTTGTGGTATCCAGCAAGGCCCCTATGAACTCTAGAGACTGAGTAGGGGTGAGCTGGGACTTTGGAAGGTTTATAACCAGTCCCAGATACTGCAGGACATGCATTGTGCAGGCTAGGGAAGTCTGGGCCTCTGACTGGGATGGAGCTCGAATGAGCCAGTCGTCCAGATATGGGAATATGAATATTCCTAGAGTGCGTAGAAATGCAGCTATTACTGCCATGCATTTTGTGAACACTCTTGGAGCAGAGGCCAGACCAAAGGGAAGCACCTTGTGTAACCCCCTGTTTTCTTTGGAATCAGAAAATAGGGGGAGTAGAACCCTGAGCCCTGTTGAAGAAGAGGCACTTCTTCTATTGCCCCTTGGGCAAGAAGGGTAGAAATCTCTTGACCCAGAAGGTCGAGGAGAGATGTTGGAGAATTGAACTGTCTCACCATGGTGTGAGGTGGAAGGTTTAAGAAATGGCGTTTGTACCCTTCCCTTATAATGGAAAGGTTCCACTGCTCTGCTATAATTTGCTCCCATCTGGGAGCAAAGTGAGCTAACCTTCCTGGAATGGTGAGAGGCTCTGGTTCTTTTAGAGCCAGAAAGGCTAAGTTCTCTAGCTGCAAGTCAAAGGCCCTGAGGAGGCTGAGGCTGTTGGGCTACAGTAGGCCTTGCTGCCTTAGACTTGGCCTGTTTAGGTTGTTGACGCTTTGCAGCAAAACGACCTGCAGAAGATGTCTGCTGACCATAAACAGGATAATATCTTCCCTTCTTGGGAAAATATGTCTTTTTAAACAACCTCTTCTGGACAGGATTAGAGGTAGACTTTGAAAGCCTATCCAAAGCAGAGTTTTCTGCATCCATCTGGGTGGCCTTTGCTTGCCAATCTTTGCCAAACAGGTTTTCACCTGTACAAGGAAGATTGCCTAATCCATCTTGGACCCAGGGTTCCAAATCAGAAGCTTGTAACCAAGCAATTCTGCGTGCACCTATGGCAATGGCCGAGGCTCTGCTGGCCCCCTCAAAAGAGTCAAAGGCTGCACGGTTAGAGAATTTGGAAACATCCTAGGCATGCTTAAGCCAGGTAAGAAAGTCCTCTCTTATCTTCTGGAAGAAAAGGGAGGAAAGATTGCAGATGATCTGTAACTTCCTTCAGAAACATCCCCATATAGAGACTATAGGAGTTGATTCTGGCAACAAGCATACTGGCCTGGAAGATTTTCCTGCCAAAAGCATCTAAGGTTCTACATTCTCTTCCTGGAGGAGCAGATGAGTGCCTCTTTGCACTCTTTAACTTTTTCATAGCAGACTCCACCACAATAGAATGGTGAGGAAGCTGAGTTTTATGAAATCCAGGACAAGGAGGGACACGATACATGGTGTCCAACCTACGAGAAAGAGAAGAGATGGTGAGAGGAGTCTCCCATATGCCTATCATGTGGTCATAAAGGATCTCATGAATTGGCAAAGTGGCTGCTTCTTTAGGAGCCTTGGGATATTGCAAAATACCCAATTTTTTGGCTCTAGGCTCTGTCTCAGGGGCTACTGAGATAGAAAGCCCTTGGCCACTTCCCTTATGAAGTCTTGAAAAGACAAGTCTTCTGGAGGGGACATTCTTCTTTTTGGAGAAGAAGGCTCCTGAGGAAGGAGTACCGATGCTTCGACAGAGGCCTCCAATGCATCAGAGTCTTCGGAGGAATCGAAGTATCGCCTGTCTGGATTTTCCTGCAAAGCCCGATATGCATACCTTGTGGTATCGACATCGGGAGTCATCGGTACTGAATCGGTACCGATAGGCATCATTGGACAGGGTACCGCTGCAGTCGACACCAAAGCCGATGTCGATGCAACCGGTACCGGCACCGGAATCGATATCGGAGCCAGTACCGACAACGAAGCTTGTTGCGGTACCAGCGGCGTCGCAGCTTCTATGAATGCCGTGATGGCACGCTGCATGCTCAGAACATTCTGATCCATCGACGCCATGAATGTCTGGAGGTCGGTACCGGCAGATTCCACCGGTACCCCAGAACATTGCAACAGGTGATCGGTCGAGGCCGTGCCATCGATGTCAACCTGTGACCCCATAGGAGGAGCTTTGAAAGCCGGAGCTTCCCGCCGGGGTACTTTTGCCAGTGCAGGATCCTTGAGGGCAAGCCCGGAGGCATCTCGATGCTTAGAGAGAGATCTACCCTTCGAGGACCGGCTGGACTTATGTTTGGTTACCTGAGATCCATAGGAGGAAGAAGAAGCCCTGGACGACGTCGATGCCACTGAAGCTGCATCAGAGGGAAACAGTGTACTGAGCTTGGTTGCTCGGTTCTGTAAACCTCTTTTAGACATCATGGAGCAGGATGCACAATCCGTTATGGAATGGTCAGGACCCAAACATTTAAGACACCAGTCATGGGTGTCGGTAACAGAGATGGTACCGCTGCACTTAGTGCATTTTTTAAACCCGGAGGCGGGCTTTTCCATGAGGAATTTTTCTGTTAGGCCCAAGGCCCAAAGAAGAAAAAATACACTGAAGTAGAACGGAGTATTCTTTTTTTTTTTTTTTTTAAAGAAAAGAAAGAAAAGACCGGCGGTGACCGGTACGACGCGCGACTAAAGAAATAAAATAAAATAAAGAACTTCTTCAGCGGTGACAGGAACACGACCTGCTGGCTCCGCGGAAAAGAAGAACTGGAGAGAGGCGGTTAGGAAAGGCGGGAAGGCAGCGCGCAGGCGCTGTGGGATGCTCCCAAAAGCTTTCCTTTTTTGGGACGCTGGGGAGCGTTCCTGCGCAGGCTCCATCGGTACCGACGTACCCATATGTGAAGACTCATTCCTGCTTGTTCCTGGAGATAGATAGAGATAGAGAATACAACTCCTAGGGGAGGTGGGTGGGTTGTGAAGACTTATTCCTGCTGTTCCCAGAGATCACCTGTTACAGGTAAGTAACTGTGGTATCTCCAGGAACAAGCAGGAATGAGTCTTCACATATGGGGACTCCCAAGCTAAGATGCATGGAGTCCCAGCATGGAATTTGTTACCGGAGGATGTAGTAAAGGCTGTTAGTGTAGCTGGGTTTAAAAAAGGTTTGGACAAGTTCCTGGAGGAAAGGTCCATAAACCATTATTAAGAAGTGACCGAAGATATCAATGCTTGACCCAGTACAAGCATTGTGGAACTTGTGTCTCTTGGGGAAACTGCTAGGTACATATGACCTAGATTGGCCACTGTTGGAAACAGAATACTGGGCTTGATGGACCTTGGTCTGACCCAGTATGGCATATCTTATGTTATGTTCTTATGTATAGATTGGAACATGGTACACCTCATATCGCCAGGCATCCTCAGGATGGAGGGTAGGTGTTGAAACAGAAAGGTGCTGTAAAAGACAGCTAACCTAGCATAGGACTGCAGGCAAGAAGTCCTTGTGTGGATGACAATTATCATCAAATATATTGAAAATGAAATATTGCAGTATGGACCTCCCCTAACAGGATTGCAGAAAAGTAAGGAGGTTCATGAGGTCTACTGGGGATCCAGTAGAGGAACCTCAAGGAGGACCTCACTGTGAAGTGGAGGTAATAAACCTGTTGGAAAAAAACAGTGGAGGTCAGAATCCTGAAAGGTGAGAGGTAACCCCAGAGATCAACTGAGGTAGAACAAAAATGGTAGGCTTTCGGCGGAAGGCTTTATGGAAAAAGCCCAAACTCTTTTGGCTGCAGAGTGGCTCACTCTTAGGAGCAAAAAGAGGAAAAGCTGACCGATTTGGACAACCCATCCTAGTCCTTGTGGGAAGAAGGGGTATGGAAAAACCTTGTATCCCAAAAAGAAAGGACAGGTGTCTGAGGCGTTAGAGCCTCAGATTAACTGAAGATCCGCAATGTCTTTCCTAACTGGTGGTAGCTAGGAAAGATACTGGAACATGGAGAGCTTCAGGGGTACCTAAACCTTAAGGTTATGGTAGAAAGGTTGTTAACTACGACGGGAGTGGTTGTGTGTGTGTAGCACCCCAACATGCTGGAACAGCATGGGTATGGGTAGAGCCCAACTGTCAGAATCATATAGAGACATATATATCTATATGAGCATAGACAGTCAGATAGATAAGTATGTAAATACATATCTACCTATAATAAATATCTCGACAGATACACATATATATACACGTGTATATATATATATATATATTGTCAGACGGCTGCCTAGGGTGAGAACTTACACAATCTTGACGATGCATATATTCATATGATTCTTGCAAGGTATTGTGGGTATTGTAGTTCATTCACTCCCAAACACAGCTGATGACAATAATTTGAGTTGTGAAACCAAGTGGTAAGATCAATAAAATACTTCTTTTATTGATGGGGTTTAATTCACCCAGCACATGTATGCTTGATAGCACTATAAATGAGTTTACTTGCTTGCAGTGTTTAAAATGGATAACAAAAAGTCACAAAGTAAACCAGAAAACAACCTTCAGCTTGTCAGGCAATTAGCTAATGTTTTCTTAGCAAATAATTACCAAATATAAAGGCATAAAGAAAAGAATAAACTTTGCTGGTTAGGTTAACTTCTGCTTATTTTCCATGCAGATCTCAGCAGTGATTCTCCCTTGCTCACACACACAATCAGGTGCAGCCCTAATTACTATCAATGGACCAGCTGAAAGCCTTTAGCTGGCTGGCTGCTACTGTGTGAGCCCAAATCCTGCTTTAAGAGCTGTTTGCAGTGGAAATAAAGAACAAAGTTAGGTTTCTTTGTGATGGCTGATGTGTTTGCTCATGGAAATCTAGCATTTAGATAGAGAACAGTCCATATAAATAGTTTCTTCTGCTGTATTTCCCCCTGCATCAACAATCATAGGGTCAATATCATACATCGGCACAGATGAGTCTTTCATTAAGGCACTATCATGAGAATGCTCATTCCCTTGCTGCCATTCTCTATTATAGATAGGGTCTGGATCAGTGTTCATACCTGAGCCTCTCCTGCTATCATTATTTCTCTCTGTATAGCCTGGCCAATATGTAATCCAATTCTGATGTCCAGCCTTCCAATCTTGATCCCTGGACGCTGGATCTTCTCTCACATACCTTCTGGCCTTGGTCTGAAAGTCCCTTCCACATGCAGTCTTCTCTCTTCCAGGTAGCCACTGGTGATTCCTATCTCTGCCACTCCATTCCTCTGGCTGAATCCAGTCCAATGGACTCTGCTGGCTTTTGGAATACCTCCCAGTATGAGTACTGCCTTGGAATCTCCCAGACCTTCCAATGGCCTTTCTTCTCTTCCTTCCAGAGAGTTTCCTTCTCTCTCTATCTGTGTGGCTTTTGCTGAAGCTGTTCTTCCAACTCTCCCTGAAGCTGGGCTGGAGCTTGTAGTAACTGTTATCTGAAGAATAAGCTCTATTCTTATCCTGTTCTAATGTGTGCTGCTCCCTAACACAGCGCAGCTGTGTTGAATCAGGCCCTGCCCTTTGAGATGAGTGCTTAGGGATTACCTCATAGCTCTCTTGATTGCACACACATTTTCTTACTTCAGCCTCCCTCATGGCTGCTGGAAACCTGGTGCATTCTGGGACTAGTAGTCTTTTATGTGAAAACTCTGTTTTCTTGCTTCTACCAGAACTGACAGGTTGCTTGTTCAGAGTCACATCATCTTTTCTATAGCTCCTACCTGAGCTATGATAAGCTTCCTTATCACAATATACATATAGATAGACATATAAGAATATATATCTATAGTGAGATATAGAAGGGCATAACATATACACACACAAATGACAGACATATATATCTATAGAGATGTATACAGATATATATATTGTCATGAGGCTGGAGCTAGAAAAGAAACAGTGTTGAAAAAAACTCCTGATTTTCATGGAACTCAGAAAAGGCAGAGAGCGCAGTTCCAGCGCAGCTCAGCCAGAGGGCGCATGAACAATTACACAGTACCTGAAGCAACGTGCTCTAGCATTGATCACATTAATAACAAGCAGTTTCACCTGTCCTCAAACTCAGAATGTGCAAACCAGAAATCCCTTTATAAAGGAAACCAGATGATCAGTGAGAGAGGAGGAACAGGAATAGGGAGAGAAACAGGAGGAGGCAAGGGCAAGAGCGAGGTCAGAAGGACCGGCAGCAGGACCAGTGAGAGAAGCCTGGAAGAGGAAGGCTTCCATGTGCAGCCAACTCAAGGAGACATAATCCAAAAGATGTATTCTCAAAGGGATAAAGTCCAGAGAGGCCAAAGGTATTGGAACGGAGTCCAAAGCCAAGCAAACCAAAGAAGCAGCTTGCCTGATGAAAGCAACTCTCCTAGCCCAAGTAAGTCTCCTATGCTAAACCAGAAAGGCACAAGGAAAGGAGATTCCTTTTACAGTGATACTTTTGCCAAGAAACACAGAGAGTGGAAATCCACGTCAGGTTTTCCTGGTAACTCTGATTGTAGAGCAGTACACAGAACAGCTTGTCAGCCTGAGAAGCTATGTCGCAAGCTGAGTCCTGGGTGTGGCAGCCTACAGAAGCCAAGGTATGAAAAGCCTTTCATTATAAGGGAAAGTTTAAGTGATGAAAACCTTATGGAAATAGATAAGCCTCAGAAAGTTAGAAGTAAAGCTAACCTTTTAAAAGCACTTCCTAACAGTGTGCTAAGGAAGTTATATGAGAAACCAAAGAACTCCTGTGAGGAGTTAACAGATACTGAAGCCAGTCATAGCATTGAAGAAGGTAGTGACCCAGAATCAATGGACTGTGATTGTGAAACCAGTGTGCCCATTCCTCAGAGTGAACCAATGGAATGTAACTTCTGTTCAAGAACTAGCTTGATTTCCTTGCTAGTTGTATAGAGAAAAGAGAACTCTGCATATGGCTTCTGTTCAAGAACTAGCTTGATTGCCTTGCTAGTTGTATAGAGAAAAGAGAACTCTGCATATGGTGAAGTTGATAACCATTTGTTTCCTGATGTTAATTTCTATTGATTTAAAAGAAGCCTTAACCCAGTTAAACAGTTAATTTTGAAGCCTACAACCCTTAACTGTTTATATCACGGTGGAACCTTTTTGTTAGAGGAAAGAATTACCTTCAGTTTCTTTTGTGTCTTATTGAACCTAAGCGTTGACCGGGGAAATAAAGCCTTATTACCCTACACTTTGGCGTAGACTGTTCTTTATAAGGAGTTCTGCACTACAAGGACCAGAATCCTCCTGGTCCTTCAGCTCAACCACTCCTTAATATAAATTAAATGTCACCGGACGCCCTTATTTCTTACGCCAGTAGGGGCGCCTGGGGACATAATGGCGTAGTTGTTGGATGTTGGGACAACGCCCTAAGACGCTAAAGAGAAAAGAAAGCAAGAAACCACCAATACTGGGTGAGAAAACCCGGAGTGGAGTCTGAGAAAACCCGGACCGAAGTCGAAAAAAAAAATCCGGATTGGATTCAACAAAATCCAGGACCAGAAAGACGAAACCAGGAGAGGAGCTCATCAATTGCTGTCAGCAGTCGTAGAAGGCTACGTCGAGGAGCTGCTGCAACCTCTTACTGGAAGCTCGAATCTACTCTGCTGCCAGGTAAAAGGTAGAGGGGTAGACTGGTCTGGATACGGGTGGAAAAAAAAAATAAAGTAAAGGGAGAAAAGGGCTAAGTGTTTGTGGACCACACTTGGTTTTGTTTTTCTTTCTCCTTTTTCCCTAGGTAAAGTCCATCACTATGGAGCAGAAGGAATTGCTGGGATGGATGATGATGCAATTTGAAAAGCAGAGGGAGCTTGCTGCTCAAACCCAGCAACAAGCTATACTAGCGCTGCAGGAGCAGCAGAAGCCCATTCTACAGCTGATGGAGGCTTGGGTCACCCAGCAACAGAAGATGTCAGGGGGAGCCTCCAGTCAACAGGAACAGGTTTCTGGACTAGGCAACTGGTCAGTAGGGCCAGGCGCTTTTGACTCTCTGAGCATAGGAAAACTATCAGCCACCGATGATATCGATGACTTTATTGACTCCTTTGAAAGGATAGCTAGTGCAATAAAGTGGCCAAAAGAGCAGTGGCCAATTAGGCTAGCCGCTTCTCTTAAGGGGGAGGCGTTACCTGCCTATTGGGCGATGCCAACTGCATTAGCAGCGGATTATACCGAGGTGGTGAAAGCCATTCGGGAGCGCTTAGGCTTGACCCCACTCGTATATAATTGCTTGCTGCGGGCTGCTCACCTTAAGAAGGGTGAGACTCCGAAAGTATTAGGCCACAGGCTCAGGAGCTTAGCGGAAAAATGGCTAAGACCTGCGGGTAAAAATGTAGAACAGATTATGGATGAAATAGTCCTAGAACAGTTTATGCGTGCAGTGCCTAGTAATGTGCAGAGTTTCCTAATTCTACAAAATTGTAGCACCACTGCAGATGCCATTACCTTAACGGAAAGATATTTGGAGGCAGATTTGGCTACCCAAAATTCTAAAGATATATCTGAGAAGGCAGTGGGTGCATACAAACAGTCCTTAGGAGCTCTGTCCCATTCTAAGCCACACAATGTAAAATGTAATGATGCTTTATCAAAGAATGTTGATAAAAGATGTTTTGCTTGTGGAAAAACAGGTCATGTGAGAACTGAATGCCAAGCGCGCATAGCTCTCCTAGGAGAGAACCGAGAAGTGCCGTGTGAAGGTTTAATCTTGGATGTGTTGGTGCAAGGAGTTCCAACCAAGGCACTACTTGATTCCGGTGCGGATCAAACAATGATCTCTCGCAAGCTTTGGTCCTTAGTCAAAGAGCGAGCAGAGTCCGCACCAGATCAACCAGAACGCCAAGTAAAAATAAAATGTGTTCATGGCATGGCTACATTGTACCCTGTTTATAACCTAACTGTAAGAGGTTTGGGAACAACTAAAAAAATGTTGGTGGCTGTGGTACCCAGGCTGCCACAGGACTTAGTCTTAGGTCGAGACTGGCCTCACTTTAAAAGAGGGTTAAATGAAGGATTAACACCTCGGGAGGTTCTTGCATCTACGAGCATCCTTACTAAAGGAACATCCATTCCTAGTCCCCTCCTAGGAAAACCCAAAGGAACCAAGGTTAAGATACCGGAGGAACCGGTAAAGAAATTTGCCTTGAGGTTTTGTAAGACCTCCAAACACGCACGTAGTCCCTGTCGAGCATCAGCCCAGGCTGCGGGATACGATCTGTACAGTGCGGAGAGTAAGATCGTTCCAAGATGTGGCAAAGCTCTGATTGACACTGGACTTCAGTTAGAATTACCACCCGGTTGCTACGGGAGAATTGCGCCTCGCTCCGGCCTAGCGGCCAAGCATTTTATCGATGTTGGGGCCGGAGTGGTGGACCCCGATTACAGGGGCGTAATAAAGGTCCTCCTGTTTAACTTTGCTAATGAGGACTTTGAGGTAAAAACCGGAGACCGTATCGCCCAAATAATTTGTGAACGGGTTGGTTTCCCGGTTCTAGAGGAAATAGAGATGGTAACACCTACAAGCCGAGGAGTCGGGGGCTTTGGCTCCACAGGACAAGCCGAAGTGAAAAGTTTTGTAGCTGTGACTAAGGAGTCAGTGGATGAAGACCTAGGTCCAGTCCTGTCAGACTGCAAAACCCATCCTGTGCCACGTATCAGTGAGGAGCTTTCAATAACACAACGGCAGCAACTATCCAACCTGTTGAAGGAATTCAAGGATGTGCTGACACCCCTTCCTGGGGAAACGAATCTAGTGGCACACGAGATAATTACAACCCCCGGAGAAATTATTCGGCTAAGGCCTTATCGCCTACCGGAGGCGAAAAGACAGGAAGTCATATTGCAAGTACAGGATATGATGCAGATGGGCGTGATTGAAGAGTCCAGGAGCCCCTGGAATAGTCCAGTCGTTCTAGTGCCCAAACCTGACGGAACCATGCGTTTCTGTATTGATTTCCGTCAGGTTAATGAGATTTCCACGTTTGACGCTTACCCCATGCCCCGGATTGAAGAACTGCTGGATAGGCTGGGGCAAGTCAAGTTTCTAACGACGTTGGACATGACGAAGGGGTACTGGCAAGTGCCCCTAACCAGGGAAGCGCGCCCCAAGACAGCATTTAGCACACCTATTGGGTTGTTTCAGTTCAGACGTATGCCCTTTGGTTTGCACGGGGCTGCCGCCACTTGCCAGAGGCTGAAGGATATTGTTTTACGCCCTCACCGCTTAAATGGATGACGTGGTTATCCATAGCACCACCTGGGAGCAACATTTGCTCCATGTGAAAGCGGTGCTATCCGCTATGCGGCAGGCTGGGTTAACTCTAAAGCCCAAAAAGTGTACGTTTGCTGCTGCAGAGGTTAAATATTTGGGACACATTGTCGGCCGAGGCACAGTATGGCCATTATTGGACAAAGTGGAGAGCGTACGTACTTTTCCCATTCCGCAGACTAAAAAAACAACTGCGAAGCTTCTAGGGCCTTATCGGCTATTATAGGCGCTTTATACCCCACTTCGCAGAAGAAAGTGCGTTGTTTACTGGAATGTTAAAGAAAAATGCTCCGACTACGCTCCACTGGTCGTCAGAGGCAGACGAAGCCTTCCAAAATTTAAAAGAAAAACTATGCAGGGCGCCAATACTGCGAGGAGTCGACTTCCGTCAACAGTTCCTGCTTCAGATGGATGCATCAGAAATGGCTTAGGAGCCGTTCTCTCACAGGTCCAGGAGGGTGCTGAACATCCGATTCTTTTCCTCAGCAGGAAGTTGAACCAAGCGGAACAGAAATATTCCACTATTGAGCGCGAGTGTCTCGCTATAAAATGGGCTGTAGAAGCTTTAAAATTCTACCTGACAGGAAGAAAATTTATCCTTATTACAGACCACGCTCCACTTAAATGGCTGAGCCATATGAGAAACGAAAACAGTTGACTCACTAGATGGTACATGGCGCTACAGCCATATGATTACAAGGTGGAACTCAGGGCTGGAAAGCTCCACTACAATGCGGACGCGATGTCCAGAATTACAAGCTGTAGTGAGGCTGAACACTCAGCTTGTAATATTTTAACTCGGGGGATATGTCATGAGGCTGGAGCTAGAAAAGAAACAGTGTTGAAAAAAACTCCTGATTTTCATGGAACTCAGAAAAGGCAGAGAGCGCAGTTCCAGCGCAGCTCAGCCAGAGGGCGCATGAACAATTACACAGTACCTGAAGCAACGTGCTCTAGCATTGATCACATTAATAACAAGCAGTTTCACCTGTCCTCAAACTCAGAACGTGCAAACCAGAAATCCCTTTATAAAGGAAACCAGATGATCAGTGAGAGAGGAGGAACAGGAATAGGGAGAGAAACAGGAGGAGGCAAGGGCAAGAGCGAGGTCAGAAGGACCGGCAGCAGGACCAGTGAGAGAAGCCTGGAAGAGGAAGGCTTCCATGTGCAGCTAATTCAAGGAGACAGAATCCAAAAGAG
The DNA here is from genome assembly GCA_033557465.1 of Ichthyophis bannanicus. Taxonomy (NCBI): domain Eukaryota; kingdom Metazoa; phylum Chordata; class Amphibia; order Gymnophiona; family Ichthyophiidae; genus Ichthyophis; species Ichthyophis bannanicus. The sequence continues at coordinate 22,914,588 of CM066041.1, forward strand.
GTATTCTCAAAGGGATAAAGTCCAGAGAGGCCAAATGTATTGGAACGGAGTCCAAAGCCAAGCAAACCAAAGAAGCAGCTTGCCTGATGAAAGCAACTCTCCTAGCCCAAGTAAGTCTCCTATGCTAAACCAGAAAGGCACAAGGAAAGGAGATTCCTTTTACAGTGATACTTTTGCCAAGAAACACAGAGAGTGGAAATCCACGTCAGGTTTTCCTGGTAACTCTGATTGTAGAGCAGTACACAGAACAGCTTGTCAGCCTGAGAAGCTATGTCGCAAGCTGAGTCCTGGGTGTGGCAGCCTACAGAAGCCAAGGTATGAAAAGCCTTTCATTATAAGGGAAAGTTTAAGTGATGAAAACCTTATGGAAATAGATAAGCCTCAGAAAGTTAGAAGTAAAGCTAACCTTTTAAAAGCACTTCCTAACAGTGTGCTAAGGAAGTTATATGAGAAACCAAAGAACTCCTGTGAGGAGTTAACAGATACTGAAGCCAATCATAGCATTGAAGAAGGTAGTGACCCAGAATCAATGGACTGTGATTGTGAAACCAGTGTTCCCATTCCTCAGAGTGAACCAATGGAATGTAACTTCTGTTCAAGAACTAGCTTGATTGCCTTGCTAGTTGTATAGAGAAAAGAGAACTCTGCATATGGTGAAGTTGATAACCATTTGTTTCCTGATGTTAATTTCTATTGATTTAAAAGAAGCCTTAACCCAGTTAAACAGTTAATTTTGAAGCCTACAACCCTTAACTGTTTATATCACGGTGGAACCTTTTTGTTAGAGGAAAGAATTACCTTCAGTTTCTTTTGTGTCTTATTGAACCTAAGCGTTGACCGGGGAAATAAAGCCTTATTACCCTACACTTTGGCGTAGACTGTTCTTTATAAGGAGTTCTGCACTACAAGGACCAGAATCCTCCTGGTCCTTCAGCTCAACCACTCCTTAATATAAATTAAATGTCACCGGATGCCCTTAATTCTTACGCCAGTAGGGGCGCCTGGGGACAATATAGATAGGAATATATAGGCCTATATATATAGGTGTCTGCAATTAAGCAGACAGAGATATGCCTATAGAAAGTATATTCACATAGGAGATGTGAAGAGGAAAGATTCATCTAATAACAAGAAGGTGGAACCTACTTGAGAAGATATATAGAGAATCTATTCCCCCTGGTTATGATGGAGGGAGTCAGGGGAAAAATCTCCCTGACAAGGAACAGACTAGATTGCTGCAAGAATGGTAGCCAGTGAAATAACCAGGATGGTTACGTGAAAAGCAGAGGATAATATCAGTCTGCAGGCAGCAAGTCCCGAGTCCTCCAGAACTCTAGCATGGTAAATGGACAGAAGACGCATAGGAATGAGATACCATGTTGACCTACTTGAGGGGCAAAAAGGGTATCATGCGTTCTTTAGCTAAATATGCGCTGTCCATGAAGGATTAGGATACCATGAGGACGAGCTGCAAGGAAAAAAAGAGCATATTCCCGGTGGGAAACCTGAGGACCAAACCAGGGAATTGAACAACTCTTTAAGCTTTCACGTAAGAGAAAGCCCATGTCCTTTGTTTTAAAAAGGAGATAGTAGGGTAGGAAGAACCCTTCCAGTCATGAGGGGCATGACTGACGAAGCCTTTTCCAACCATCTAGGACAGCTGTTTGAGAAAATCCTAATGCTCTCTAGCAAGGGCCCATGGCGGAAAGCTTCTCTGTAGAATTGCAGAGAGCATAATGCAGGAGAATTAGGAGATAGAACTGGCTGTTGGAAAAGCCAGTACCTACGTCAACTATGCTGCCAAACCCAAGGGAATTGGAGATGGCAAGAATAGAAGACAACCCGAGAAGCCTGTAGTGATAAGATTTCCCAAGAAAGATGAATCCACTGTCTTGGAGTCACTACTAAGGCCAGAAAGAATGTAGTGGAGGACAACTCTGGATGCTTGTGGAGAAAAACCAGTGGTCCAATCACTAGGGCTCCTGCATGGGCAGCTGCTAGGAAGACAGCAGAAAGAGTCTTTCTGTTTAAAAATAGAAAGAACAGACAGAACAGGAATAAGGAAACTCTGGACCTGTCTGATAAGCTGCCCCAAAGCAAAAATGAAGAAGGGAGTTAACTCAGAGAGGAAAACTCCACACTGGAATAGTGACAAAACTAGAGGGGCTGAAGAAGCAGCACTCCAGTGTAATAGTACCACTCTTACAGAGGAAATGCTTGGTAAGAGGGTAGAGAAGATGGAGCTGAATGGAGACTTACAATGTGGTAAGTCTGTAGAAAGTTTTTCTGTACCAGCATGAATTTTTCCTATCGTTTGATAGTTGTTAAACCTCTTTCCCTAGCAGGAAGAAGAGGAGAAACCTGTGACCTACAGGCATGAACATCCTAAGAGCTCGTATAACAGAGAAAAATGGATGTCTTGTGAAAAGAGATCTATGCCTAGAGTTTAGAATGAAAGCAGTGGAAGGCTTCTACTGAGAAGAAGCCAACTGCAGGTTCTAAACCCCAAGAGGCACAAAAAATATGATGATGATTAATCAGAAACCCTGCGGTTGCTGGGTTTGCTGAGCCTGGTGAGAGTTTGGATTCTTCAGACCAGGGCGATGTTTCCCCTGTTTGGGAACATCGGTATGATGGGCAGAAGATGAATAAAACCTTCTCCCCCTAGGGGAAGAAAGTTTGGTAGGACATTTCCTACCTACTGGGAAAGAAGGCGGCGTAGAACAGCCCTTAGAAACAGGTAAGTCAGTGGACCACTGAGTAACCTGATTTAAAGACTCCTTATTGAAGAGATTTTCTCCAGTGCAAGGAGTATTACCCAGTGTTTGTTGTGCCCATTTGTCTAAGTCTGAAGCTTGGTGCCAGGCTCTACGTCGTGCCCCTATAGCTATAGCAGAAGTCCTGCTAACAGACTCAAATGAGTCTAGGGAAGCATGAGTAAGGAACCAAGAAATATTTTGAATATGACTAAGCAGTGAGGAATAGTTTGCACTCTTGGGCTCTGACAGAAAAGGAGTCAAAAGATGTAATTTCTTTGTGACCTCCTCAAGAGATAGACTCATATAAAAAATATATGAGAGAATTCTTGCTGAAAGCATGGATGTCTGGAAGGTTTGACGTCCAAAGGCATCTAGTGTCTTAGGGGCTTGTTTACAAAGCCGCGGTAGCGATTCGCGATCGTTATCGGAGCCGCGGCCCCATTGAAATCAATGATGCCGCGGCTCCGATAACGATCGAAAACCGCTACCGCGGCTTTGTAAACAAGCCCCTTAGACTCACGACCTGGCGGATAAGAAGAGTGCTTTTTCTTACTCTTCACCCGCCTCATTGCTGATTCCACTACAATGGAATGATGAGAAAGTTGAGTCTTTTGAAACCCTGGAGAGGGGGGCACCTGATATAGGAGATCAGTTGCTCTGGAAGGTGGGGGTACCGTTAAAGGTGCTTCCCACATTCCTAGAAGAAGATCCTGCAAGGAATGATGCAAAGGAAGCATTATGCTCTCCTTTGCTTCGGTAGAAACAGAGCCTTGTGTAGGATCATGTCCAGGGATAGGAATGGCAAGTGATCTTGCCATATTCAGGAGGAAACTCTGAAAAGAAGGATCTCCCAAGAGAACCTCCCTTGGACAGGTTAGATCTGAAGAACTAGCTTGGGCACCGAAGGATCTATTTGCACGGTGCAGTATGGGATCCTTAATGGATGGACGCTGGTACTGGAGGTCAGGACCAGCGACAGCCAGTACGACATCGTCCATGCCAGGTATCGACTCCAAACTTGGTATAGAAGGGAGCGATCCTGTTGAAAGAAGCATGGAAGGAGCTGGCCATGATGCTACTGTAGATACCGGTACTGCTGTCGGAACCGAACTCGACACAGACATCGGAGCAGTAATCGGTGACAGCCCAATCGGTACCGAGGTAACCGAAAGCCTTCGGCAGTCACCCTCGGTACCGAGCGTCCGGTACCGACAGGTGTCGGTACCAAGACATGTCGGTACCCAGTCTTCCAGACTGGAGATCGATTCCAGACTCGGCATCGAAGGAAGCGAGTCTATCGATGCACGTCTGGAGGGTACAGACGTCGGTGGTAGTATCGGTGCCGGTACCGATACTGGAAAGTCAGTCTGGAACGTATCCACCAGTCCCGTAGGTACCGAGGACGCCAGACGACGATCCCTGGTGAGGAGTGTTTCGTCCAACACCAGTGCCGATGCCGGGGTATCGGTACCGCTCGAAGTGGATGCCACCACCGGGCATGGCTCAGGTATGTTCCGTGAGGGGTGAGCCCCAGGAACAACCTGAAACCCCACATAGGCTTTGGAGGCCGAAGACTCCCGCCGGGGTTTTGAAGCCAATGGGCCCTCGAGGGCAAGGCCGGAGCCGTCTACATGCTGTGCATGAGACCTACCACTCGAGGGTTGGCTAGTCTTAACAGACTGTTTGTGGGTTACCTGATCCTGTGTAAAAGAAGAAATGGTCGGTGCCCTGAAGTTGGAAGGGAACCTCATATCGAGGGAAACTCGATGTTGAAAACCTCTTCTCACAATACTGTTGGCCCGAGGGCTCCGGAGGAAAAGGTCAGGACCCAAACAGGTTAGACACAAATTTTGGGAGTCTAAAAATAAAGTTATACCGCCACAGTATGAACATTTCTTGGAGAAAGTGGCTGGCGGTTCCATGAAGGACATGGAGAGGCCTAGAAGGCCTGAAAAACTGTAAGACACTCAGAAGAAAAAATATTCCCTTAAAGGAAAAATTTTACAAGGGAGAAAAAAGAAACACCGGCGGTACCGGTGGCGTCGGGGAAGACGGCCGCGACCACAAGAAAACTAAAGAATTAAAAGAAAAATTTTCTGCGGTGACAGGAGTACGTCCTGCCGGCTCCGCGGAAAAACGAAAACTGAGGAGAGGCAGTTGGGAAAGGCGGGAAGGCAGCACGCAGGCGTGGTGGGATGCTTTCAAAAGCTTTTTGATTGGATGCTGGGAAGCGTTCCCGCGCAGACTCCGTCGGTACCGACGTACCCATATGTGAAGACTCATTCCTGCTTGTTCCTGGAGATTCATTTTTACCTTGCATATAGAGGATGGGACTTGTAGAGTGTATTGCATTGCAAACAGCTGCCTGCAATCCCAAAGAGGACATCTTGAAAATATGCTTGAGAGCAGATTCTAAATGATTCTGCTGATCCTTAAGAGCTGCGCCACCCTTGATCAGAATCGTGTTTTTTTGGTCACTGCCATAAGCAAAGAAACCACTTTTTGGCAATTTCAACTTCTCCTTTTCTTCAGGGCTCAAGGAATACAGCTTGCCTATAGCTCTTCCTACCTGAAGACCTGACTCAGGGAAATTCCAGTTGATGGAAATGATGTCCTGCAAATCCTGATGAATAGGGAAAACCTATGTAGGCTTCCAGATACCCTTCACAATAGAATCCTCAGACAACGCTTCCTGCGGAAGACAACCTGCAATACTTGGTATCCAGAGCCTGAGCAATTAAAGGAGCCAGCTCCTCCTCATGAAACAGCTGTACAACCATAGAATCATCCCCCTCAGCCATGGTAAGCTCCCCTTCTTCCAAGGAGGTAAGAGGGTTGACACCCCGAGGACTTGCGCTCCAACCAAATCGCTGAAGTAGCCCTATCCAAATCTGGGTAAAAGGTTTAAACAGAGTATCCAGGCCTCCACCACATCCAAACAGGGACAACTTGGGAATAGCAAGAACCACCAGGAGAGCCACCTGGCACCTTGATGAAGTTGAAATTAGATCTTACCTGCTAATTCTCGTTGAGACTCTCCAATTAAGTCCAGATGCATGGGTTATGCCTTATCACGAGCAGATGGCGACTGAAAATTCCAAGCTTTGATAATGTCACAGCATAAGGGATCTGTGCACCTCCTCTCACACCAGTATTCTAATAACAAAGCAGACTCCAATATGAGCGATGTTAGACAACTTCTTAAGCAACATGTAATAACTATATACATGACCACAGAAACATCTTAAGATAATTGGAGTAAACAGAGTTACCACCTCCGAGAGAAGCAAAGAAGAGACCCCACTGAAGGTCTCCCAAAAGATTCTTGCAAACTAACTTCTAGGTACAGAAAGCACAGACTCCCGAAAACAGGATACAGACCTTCTTTCGTATCCGGGCTCGCCTAAAGGATAGAAAAAACTGAGGATGGGTGGGTTCTGGACTGGAGAGATACAAGGAACGCAAATTAGCAGGCAAGATCTAATTTCACCTTCCTTATCATCGCTTCAGTCCAACCCAAATGCATGGGATGTACCACAGCAGTACTCAAGATTGGGCGGAACCAGTGAGCCCGGTCTGCAGCACTCGAGCCCCAAACTGTGCATCTGCTCTGGCTTGAACATCAAGCTGATAGTCACGCACAAAGGTGTGAAGGGACAACCTGGTGGCTGCTTTACAGGTATGGTGAAATTAGACTTTACCTACTAATTTGCTTTATTTGAGTCCCTCAAGTCCAGTCTAGACATGCGGGTTATCTCCCCTCACCAGCAGCTGGAGCCTGAGCATGCCAGGTCTTAATAATGTCATGATACATAGGCACCATGCACCGCCCACCAACAATGGCATTCTATTGACAAATCCAAGAGCAACAATTAAGAACAGTTATCATAACCAATGCCAAACCTTAAACATCTTAACCTTATTTTTTTTCTTCCAACAGTCGCCACCACGACCAACCATACGTGAACAATCCAATTACTTTTATTTGATATACCATGTCCAAGCGGTTAAGAATTCGATGCAGTCAGGAACATATTAGCAGTTATCGTCCTTCCAGTCCAGTCCAGACGCATGGGATGTACCATAGCAGTACTATACATGGGAGGGACCCATGAACTTGAATTGTAACACCAGGGATCTGAAATACGCATCTCCCACAGCTTGTATGCCCAAGCAGTATTGACACGCGAAGGTATGCAGAGAGGACCACGCTGTTACCCTACAGAAATCAAGCAGAGGCACGAGACCACACTCTGCCCATAGGGACACTTGCACCCTTGTTGAATGAGCGCACAACCCTCTGGGGAGGGGCTTGTGCCAGAGAACGTATGCCGAAGTAATTGCCTCCCTGAGCCACCAAGGCCTTGGAAGCAGTGTCCCCTTTCTGCAGACCGCAAAAAAGGTTAAACAAATGATCTGACTTACGAAACAGCTTGGTTTGCTTTGGACATCCGGGGGGGAGGGAGGGAGGGTAAGAACTCACTGTGCTTGTTCCGTATGCAGCAGCAGCAGCAGCAAAGCAGGGGAGCCAAGGCAGATGCAAATGAAGGCTGACATCAAAAACTGGTGAAGTAGAAAAGCTCTTTAGAGTACTGAAAGCTCCCACTGCTGCTGCCCTACCAGGTCCTTGTGACCAGGAGCCGGACCCCCTCGCTTAAAGGCAGCTCAACTGGCCCTCTTGACCAGGTGCTCAACAAAAACCCTAAGGACTGTAACTGGGAATACTAGAGGGGCACCTCCTGTGCACCCTGGAAGCATCCAGCTAAAAGAATGAAATTAAAAGGAACCCTGTAGAGAAAATAGAACACCATCATCTGCTGGAGACAGAGAAAATACTGAAGGCGACCTTTAGGGATCCAGCTATATATTTTATTTTTATTTATATAATCAGTTTTCTATACCACCTTATCCTTCAATCAAAGCGGTTTACATTATGTAATCACTACAAACAGGTATTGGATATATTCCTCCCTTGTCCCCAAAGGGCTCACAATCTATGTGTACCTGAGGCAACGGAGGGTTAAGTGGCTTGCCCAAGGCCACAAGGAGTACCTATAAGACTAGAAACCCCAGTCCCTCTGGTCTGAGATTGCTGTCCCCAGGTGGGACTTGAACCCCCGGCCCTCTGGCCTGAGGTACCTTGTCCTAACCACTAGGACACTCCTCACTCCTATAGTTACCAGGGCTCAGCCAATCAGGTTTCTGGTAGTTTTTTTCTCTGTATCCAACATCTGCTGGTAGGGGAGGTGAACCCACTTGTCTGGACTGGTTTAGCAGGATGAATTGGAAATGTAGTTGATGCTCCTCCGCACTATTGCTCAGGTCTGGAAAAACCAGAAGAGTAACAGGCTGATTGAGATGGAAACCGAAACCACCTTGGGCAGGAAAGATGGTACAGGTCTTAAAGACCATCCTTTCCTTAGAGGGAATCAAAAAGGGTTCCTGGCAAGATAATGCCTGAAGCTCCGAAATTTGGTTTGCCGAGCAGATAGCCACCAAGAAAACTGTCTTCAATGTCAAAACTTTCAGCGTAGCTGTGCTCAACGGCTCAAAGAGAGGGTCAGTTAGAGCCGACAACACAAGATTGAGATCCCACAGAGGGACCAGGGCCGTGATGGCAGCTTAACCTGTTTGACTACCGCACGAAAGCAAACCACATCTGGATGAGTAGTCAGACACTCCCTGCACCCGCCCGCAATAACAGGTGAGGTCTGCCACCTGCACCCATAGCAAATTGAAAGCAAGACCCTTATCCAAACCCACCTGCAAAAAAAAAGGCAAGAATATCAGGCACAGTGACCAATATCATTCAACTCCCCCTCCCTGTACCCCAGCAGTCCTCAAAGATCTCCAGATGCGTACATATAGGTGAGTGCTTATGAACTCTCAACAGAGTCACTATTACCATTACTACTACTACTTATCATTTGTAAACCGCTACGAGGCATACACAGCGTTATTCAGGCACATGGTAAAAGATGGTCCCTGCTTATCAGAGCTTACAATCTAGTCAAGAAAGACAACACAATAGAAGAGGACAAGGCTATATCAGGGAAATGATAAGGAAACACAGACTAAGCAGATCAGAATTCAAAAGAGGCCTCAAAGAGGTGAGTTTTCAAGGGCTGAGTAACCTTTCTTTCTCAGCATAGCCCTTTTAAAAGCCAAGCCGTAAGTGAGAATTGATCCACCTGAGGCATGAGAATGGGCCCCTGTGACAGGAGGTTTGGCTGCACCGGAAGATACTATGAAATGTCTACCAGTAACCAGATCAGATCCACATGCCATGGTCGCTAAGGTCAGTCTGGTGCAATCAAAATCACCAGACTGGCATGTGACTCGATCTTTTGGAGAAGGTGCTCTATGAGGGCCTAAAGGGGAATAAATTCAGGATCCTACCCCTCAGCCAGACCGGAACCAGGGCATCCAGGCCCTCGGATATCCACTCTCTCTACCAGCTGAAGAACTGGGACACTTTTGCATTTGTTGGCGGTTGCCATGATCAATTCACTCCAATGATGGACCAGTCTGGTGAAGATTGCCGGATAGAGAGACCACTCACCCAGGTCCAGCAGATGACGACTCAGAAAATCGGCCTGCACCTTTGTTTCTTCCTGCCATGTGGGCCGCTGAGAGAGCCAGAAGGTTCGCCTCCGCCCAACCCAGGATGTAGATGACCTCGTCCTCGAGTAAAGCATAGTTACTCACCTGTAACAGGTGATCTCCGGGAACAGCAGGAATTTAGTCTTCACATATGGGTATCGTCGGTACCAACGGAGCCTGAGTGGGAATGCTCCCCAGCGTCCAACATGAAAGCTTTTGGGAGCATCCCACAGTACCTGCGTGCTGCATTCCTGCTTTTCCCAACTGTCCCTCTCCAGCTGAGTTTATAGCTGAGACAAAAGAGAGAGGGAAAGAGAGAGAGAGAGATAGAGAGATACAACTCCTAGGGGAGGTGGGTGGGTCGTGAAGACTAAATTCCTGCTGTTCCCGGAGATCACCTGTTACAGGTGAGTAACTATGCTATCTCCAGGAACAAGCAGGAATGTAGTCTTCACATATGGGGAGTCCCTAGCTGTAGATGCCAGGGAGATGGCCCCAGAAAGTTCTGTGCCCTTGTGAAAGGGCTCCACTTCCCCCCATGGATCTCTGGCATCCTACCAGGGATGGTGGGTAGGACTTGATTAAGTGTGGAACAGGTGTTGAAGAACAGCCTGACCAAACAAGGCATCCCGGTGGGAGTCCTTGTCTAAGCAGTAATGGGCTGTGAAGGTATGAACTGAAGCCCAAGTAGCTGCTCGACAGATGTCGTCGATAGACACAGAGTGAAGATGAGCCATTGAGGCTGCCATGGCTCTCACATTGTGAGCTGTGACATGGCCTTCAAGAGGAAGGTTCTTACTCACATAGGCAAAAGATATACACTGTGCAATCCAGCTGGACAGTGTCCTTTTGGAGACTGGAAGTCCCAAATGACTAGGATCAAAAGCAACAAAGAGTTGAGAAGATTTTCTATGTTGCTGTATCCTTTGCAAGTAAAAGGCCAAAGCTCTTTTACAGTCCAAACTATGAAGATTCCTTTCTGCATTTGAGGCGTGAGGCCTTGGAAAGAATACAGGAAGGTAAACCGCTTGGTTAAAATGAAAGGGCGAGACCACCTTTGGCATGAAGTGTGGATGAGTCCTAAGGACTACCTTATCATGATGGAACCTTGTATAAGGAGGATCAGCCACCAACGCTTGCAATTCATTGATGCGACGTGCTGATGTGATTGCAATAAGAAAAATAACCTTCCAGGAAAGGAATTTCAAAGAGGTAGTGGCTAATGGTTCAAAGGGTGGTTTCATGAGCTGCCCAAGTACCAGATTTAAGTCCCATGCCACCGGTGGTGGCTTAATGGGAGGCTTAGTTAAAAGAAGGCCTCTCATAAATCTCGCTATGAGAGGATGAGAGGAAATAGGTTGTCCATTTAGAGGCTTGAAAGAAGCTGCAATACCACTCAAATGGACTCTCACTGAATTGGTCTTAAGCCCTGCATTTGATAAATGAAGGAGATACTCCAGTAATGATTCCAGAGATATCGCAAGAAGGTTAAGACCCTTCTGCGAGCACCATAAGGTAAACCTTTTCCACTTCAATGCATAAGAGCGTCTTGTGGAAGGCTTCCAGGAAGCATAAAGAATATCCTTTACCTGCTGGGAAAGGTTAAGACCGTGAAGTTCTAGGTTTTCAGCAACCAGGCCCTGAGATGCAGAGACTAGGGATTGGGATGCCACAGCATCCTGTCCTCTTGAGAAAGGAGATCTGGAGCAGTTCCTAACTCCAGAGGCGGAGCTTGAGAGAGATGTAGGAGCAGAGGGTACCACATTTGCCATGGCCAACGTGGAGCTATGAGGATCATATGACCTCTGTCTTTCTGAAGCTTGAACAGGGCTTTGGGAATTAGGGGAATGGGTGGAAAGGCATACAGGAAAGCCTGACCCCAATGGAGGAGGAAAGCATCCTTGGACTGACAACCCTGAGCCGGAATTCTGGAACAGAACCGGGGAGGTTTGGCATTCAGTGGACTTGCAAAGAGGTCTATGTCCGGGGTTCTCCAAATTTGAAAAGGTTTAGCCACCTGCTCTGCATGGAGAGACCATTCGTATGGAAGCAGAACTCGACCGAGTCTGTCTGCCCAAGAGTTTTGAATGCCTGGAAGATATACTGCAAGGAGATGAATCTGATGCTCTCTGGCGAGGCCCCATAGTTGCAAAGCTTCGTTGCAGAGCAACAGAGAGCCTTTCAGCCCTGCTTGTTCACATAGAACATGGCTACTTGTTTGTCCGTTTGAACTAGGACTGTCTTGTAGCTGAGCTGGGTGTGAAATACTCGAAGAGCAACGAAGATTGCTCTGAGCTCCAGGAGGTTCATATGAAGATAGACCTCCTGTGGAGTCCAGGTACCCTGGGTAGAGAGGCCGTGCAGGTGGGCTCCCCAACCCACCTGTGAAGCATCTGTTGTTAGAGTGGCTTGGGGTGGGGATTGCTGAAAAGGAGACCCCACCAAAAGGTTTTTAGGGGACTGCCACCATTGGAGGGACAAAATAAGGCGATCTGAGTTTGCTATTTTGTCTGACAGGCAACCTGACGTCTGAGTCCACTGAGTGGATAAGGTCCACTGGGCTGCCGTCATATGGAGGCGAGCATAAGGAACCACATGTACGGTGGATGCCATGTGGCCTAGCAACTGTAACATTTCCGGAGCAGTGAGGTGAGGTTTTAGCACTGCTTGGGAAGCTAACTGCACAATGCAAAGGCAGCAGGGCTGTGGAAGGAAGACCCTTGTCTGTCTGGTATTCAGCAGAGCTCCTATATACTCTAGGGATTGAGTGGGAGCAAGGTTGGACTTTGGGAAGTTTATGACAAGTCCCAAATACTGAATGATGCGCATGTGCGAGAGAGAGCAACCCTGGCCTCTGGCTCTGAAGGGGCTCGAAAGAGCCAGTCGTCTAAGTAAGGAAAGACGAATATTCCCAGGATGCGGAGAAATGCTGCCATCACAGCCATGCACTTTGTGAAAACCCTTGGTGCAGAGGCCAGGCCAAAAGGAAGAACCCTGTATTGGTAGTGCTTCCCTTGAAACAGAAATCAAAGGAACTTTCGGTGAGTTGGATGGATGAGAACATGAGTGTACGCATTCTTGAGATCTAGAGAACAAAGCCAATCCTGACTCTGAAGGTATGGCAGCAGAGTTCCTAGAGAAATCATTTTGAACTTCTCTTTGAACAGGAATTTCTTCAATTCTCTGAGGTCTAAAATGGGTCTGTGTTCTCCTGTTTTCTTTGGAATAAGGAAATAGGGGGAGTAAAACCCTGTACCCCATTGGGGAATGGTACCTCCTCTATTTCCCCTTGAGCAAGGAGCATAGTGACCTCTTGACCTAACCGGTCACTGAGAAAGGTCTGAGAATTGAACTGTCTTACCATTGTAGGAGGGGGCATGCTGAGGAAATGAAGCTTGTACCCCTTTCTTACAACAGACAGAGTCCAATTTTCTGCTGTTATCTGACCCCATCTGGGGGCAAAATGACATAACCTTCCTGGGATGGTGGAGGGTTCTGGGCCGTTCAGGGCCAGGAAGGCAAAGTTCTCTAGATAGGAGTCAAAGCCCCTGTGGAGGCTGAGTCTGCTGAGCCAGTTGAGGCTTAGCTGCTTTTGGCTTCCTTTGTTGCCTAGGTTGTTGCTGCTGTCCCTTTTGGGCAGACTGACCTAAACGATGTCCCTGCTGGGTATAGGAGGGATAAAACGTTTTCCTCTTGCTGAAGAAAGGTTTCTTAGAGGATCTTTTCCTCGCAGGATCATCTGTAGATTTAGACAATCTATCCAAAGTGATATTGTCAGCATCTATCTCATTAGCTTTTTCCTGCCAATTCTTGCCAAAGAGATTCTCTCCTGTGCAAGGTATATTCCCTAGTTTGTCCTGTACCCAAATTTCCAAGTCAGATGCCTGGAGCCAGGCAATCCTATGTTTATTTATGGCAATGGCAGAGGTTCTGCTTATGCATTCAAAGCAGTCAAAGCACGATTCACAAACTTGGAAACATCATCAGCATGTTTGACAAGAGCAAGATAATCTTGCCTTTTATCATCAGGAAGGAGAGGGCTCATAAGCTCTAAATCTCCTGTGACCTCTTTAAGGAACATTCCCATATATATAGGAACTGATATAGGAACTGATCCTAGCAGAAAGCATGGAAGGATCGATGTCCAAAGGCGTCAAGAGTCCTACACTCTCGTCCTGGAGGATTAGATGCATGCCTTTTTGCACTCTTTATCCGTCTCATGGTTGATTCCACCACCATGGAACGGTGTGGTAATTGAGCCTTCTGAAACCCAGGACAAGCAGGAACTCGATACATAGTGTCGAGTCTTTGAGAGTGAGGAGATGTGGTCAGAGGTGTTTTCCACATTCTTAACATAAGATCATGCAAGATCTCATGAATAGGTAAGGTAGCTGCCTCCTTGGGAGCTTTAGGGTATTGTAGGATTTCTAATTCCTTTGCCCTAGGCTCTTTTTCAGGAGCCACTGTGATGGAAAGATCTCGGGCCACATCTCGGATAAAATCCTGAAAGGACATATCCTCTGGTGGAGACATCCTACGCTGAGGAGAAGAGAAATCCTCAGGAAGAAGTACTCTGGTATCGGCAGAGCTTTCAGAGTCTTCAGACTCATCCGAGGATTCGAAGTATCTCCAATCCGGGTGATCGTGCAAGGCACGGTACCAGTACCGATCGAAGTCGGCATCGGGGTGGTCCGGTACCAACTTGTCGATGCCGGATAGACACGCATGACTCAGTCCTGGTAGACTACGTGTCGATGTCGATGAAGTCATTGCCGGTACCGGTTGAATTGTCTGAAGCGTTTTCAGGGGCATCGAAGCCGTGAGAAGAGCCGCCGGACTGCGTTCAATAGCCAAGAATCTCTGGTCTATCGACGCTGCCGATGCTTGGGTGTCGGTTACAGAAATTACGGGGTTGGGTGCTTCATTTTTGTGAAAGGCAACCTCCACAGCTTGGCATTATCTTCAGCTGTTGGGCTCGATTGGGGCCATGATAGATGTGGTTCTCTGAGTACAAGCCTATATGCGTCCTTTACAGAGAGCTCTGCTAGCGCGATGCTCTCCTCAGAGGCATGTGCTTTTGAGGAGGTTGGTCTGTCCATTGATCACCAGATTGGCACTTCAGTCGTGGCTTGTCTCGAAGAATCTCCTAGCGGGCATGCTGCTGAAACCTCCCATGTGGGTTCCACTGGCCACGGATGACAACCTCACCGGGTGGGGAGCACACTGCGAAATTCAAGTCATTCAGGGCCGCTGAACTCTGGAGGAGAGTTCGTGGTCCATCAACCGCTTGGAGATGAGAGTGGCGTCTCAAGTGGTGTTTCTAGTCCTGTGCTTCTTCTGACTGATCCTGCAAGGGAAAGCGGTCCAAGTGTTCTCAGACAATGCCACCACAGTGGTGTACATCAATCGTCAGGATGGCACCGGAAGCATTATCTCCAGGAACAAGCAAGAATGTAGTCTTCACATATGGGTATCGTCGGTACCGACGGAGCCTGCGCGGGATCGCTACCCAGCGTCCAATAGGAAAGTTTTTGGGAGCATCCCACAGAGCCTGTGTGCTGTCTTCCCGCCTTTCCCAACTGTCCCTCTCCAGTTCTTTGTTTTCCGCAGAGCCAACAGGTCGCACATCCTGTCACAGGAGAAAAAATTCACTTCTTATTCTTCTTTTTTGTGGTCGCGTCTGCCTTCCCTTGACGCTACACAGGTACCGCCGGTTCTTCTTTTCTCTTTTTCAAACCCCCCCCCCCCCCCCCAAAACTTTCTTTCTGGAGTCTTTTCCAGTAATTTTCTCCTCAGGTGCCATGCGCCATTTTGGGCACTAGGCCCAGTTTTTTCCTCAAAATGGAAAAACCCGCTTCGGGTTTTAAAAAGTGTTCTAAGTGTGGCGGTACCATCTCTGTCACCGACACCCATGAGTGGTGCCTCAAATGTTTAGGTCCTGACCACTCTATTTCAGAGTGTGTTGCCTGTGGGATGATGTCGAAAAGGGGCCGGCAAAACCGAGCTGCTAAACCTAGCACCCTTTTTCCCTCTGATGCAGCCTTCATGGCATCGACGTCTTCCAGGGCTTCGTCTTCCTCCCATAGATCTCAGGTAACTAAACATAAATCTAGCCAGTCCTCAAAGGGTAGATGTTCTTCTAAACATCGAGATGCCTCTGCCGTTGCTCTTGAGGAACTTTCACCGGCAAAATTGCCCCGGTGGAAGGCTTCGGCTTCCAAAGCACTAACGGCGCTCCAGGATGTTCTCAAGGCTTCAACCTCGGCAGAACTACTGGTGCCATGCTCTGGGGTTCCGGCCGCTTAGGAGATTAAGCCCTTCTGTATTTGAACACACACCCCCAGATACACCAGGTCTTGAGATGGCTGCAAGCTACTCTTGGCAAAGTTCACTACCCAACCCAGGTGTTGAAGGCAGTCGACTACTCGCCGGGTCGCATCGTGACTTTTCTTGGCCGACTTTGCGTGTACCAACCAATCATCCAGGTAAGGATGCACTAGCACTCCTTCACAACGTACAGCCACTGCCACAACCTCATGACCTTGGTAAACGTCCAAGGGGCTGTAGCCCATCCGAAAGGCAACGCCTGGAATTGGAAATTCCCCATGAGAACCGCAAAGCACAGACATTTTTGATGTTCCGAACAGACTGAAATATGCAAATATGCTTCTGTGAGGTCAAGTGCTGTGAGGAACGCGCCTTTTTTCATTGCCACAATCACGGAGTGGAGGGTCTCCACGTGGAAGTGCGGAATCAACAAAGCTCTGTTTACATGCTTGAGGTCCAAGATGGAGCAAATCCTTCCCTCTTTTTTGGGAACCATGAAGTAAATGGAGTACTGAACGCAACTGCATTGGACGGACAGGACCTCTACCACCGCTTCCAGCTGAAGAAGCCGCATTAGAATCTCTCGTACCACACTCACTTTGACCACAGCCTTGCAGGGGGACATCAGAAACTCATCCAAGAGAGGCCAAGCCAGCTTGAGTGCATCTCTTTCGCATATGACCTATAGTACCTACCCACTGGTTGGATGTGATATGGACCCAGGCGGGATACAACCTTTGAAAACTACCTCCTATTGGCACTAATCCCTCCTGGGTCCCCCTCGCTTCATTGTGACTTCTTGGAACCCACTGAGGTGGCAGCGTAATAACCTCTGCCGACGCTTCTACCACAGCAAAAGGACTGACCCCACGTGGGGTATCAAGCCCTCTGAAAAGAGGCAAGCCGAACAGCCCAAAAACATCTGAAATCTCAGAACTGGCCTCGGACCGGAGTCGCTGCTGTGACTGATTTCGGCTTGTCCTCTGGGAGCCAAGCCCCCTTGAACTCCCCCAAGTCCTTCACCAATCTGTACAAAGCATCCCCAAACAGGAACTTCCCCTTGAAGGGGAGCTTGCTGAGGCGTGTCTTGGAGGACACATCCATTGACCAATTTTGCAGACACAAAAACGTCTCACTGTAATGACTGAGGCCATACTCTGTGAAGTGGCGATTTCAGGCAGCAAAACTGGGGAAGGACCTGGACCACCAGGTAATACCCCTGATGCAGGGCTGTGCAGACCCATCGGCCCTGATTGCTAAGGGAGGCCCCCCAGGCACTCCTGACAGGCTGTCACTTCGGCTGGAATTACCTCACCTCCCATTCAAGGGATCAGTGAGTTCCAATGCAGTTAGTCTCCTTTTAGACTAAGTCTCTCTTTTTTGTTTTTAATCAGTCTTCCTCTTAGTTTTTTTTTTTAATTGCCTTATTTGAAGTCCTTCAGTGGAGTCCAGACTGCACAGACAACACTCACCAGCTGCTGGAGACTGAGAATACTGGTCTTGGTGGGCGGTGCATGGTGCTTATATATCATGACATCATCAAGACCTTGCATGCTCAGTCTCCAGTTGCTGATGAGGGGAGATAACCCACGAATCTGGACTGGACTGGAGGGACAATATGGAACAAAAGGCGGAACAAGACCATACTCCGCCCAGGAAGCTGCTTGAGCTCTTATAGAGTGAGCATGCAACCCCAGAGGAAGGGGCTTACGCTTTACCAGATAGGCTGAAGCAATAGCTTCTTTTAACCAGCATGGAATCAAAGCTTTTGATGCTGCTTCCCCCTTTTGAAGCCTTCCAAAAAGGACAAAAAGATGGTTCCAATCTATGAAAGGGCTCCGTATACTTAAGATAACAGCTAAGAACTCTGCAGACATCTAAGAGATGCAACTGCCAATCCCTCTGAGCCCCTTGCTGAGCCCGAGAAAACCGGAAGTAACACCGTCTGATTCAGATGGAATGCCAAAACAACCATAGGTAAGAAAGAGGAAATGGATGCAAAGCTACCTTTTCCTTTGTGATCATAAAGAAAGGATAATGCTTGGATTTCAGAGATTATCAGAGCCAAACATATGGCCACCAGAAACACTACTTTCAGTGTGAGATCCTTAAGAGTGGCCCTACTCAATGGTTCAAAAGGAAGACCAGTCAAAGCCGACAAGACCAAATTGAGGTCCCACAGTGGCACCAGGGGATGTACAGATGGACAAACCTACTTAATGGCCCTAAGAAAATGCACCACATCTGGATGAGAGGCTAAAGAGACTCCTTGCACTCGCCCCCCGATAATGGTCACCTGCAAACACAAAGAATTCAAAGCCAGACCTTTATCCAACTCTGCCTGTAGAAAAGCAAGCATGTCTGGAACGGAGGCCAACCACATTCCTTGACCGTGGTCCACACACCAGGATTTGAATATATGCCAAAACTCTAATATATGACAAAGACATGTAACACTTTTGAGATTGCAATAAGGCAGAAAAAACCTGTGCCAAGTTACCCTTTCTTCTCAGCCTAGCCCTTTCAAAAGCCATGCCCATAAGTGAGAATCGATGCACTGGAGGCTTGAGAATCGGGCCCTGTGATAATAGAGTGTCCATCGCTGGAAAGTGCCATGGAATGCTCAAAGTTAGCCAGATGAGATCCAAATACCAAGGCCTCCAAGGCCAATCTGACATCACAAGGATCACCAGACTTCGATGTGCCTCTATACTCTGGAGCAGTCACTAGCAGTCACTAGCGTTATTATTTAACATATACTTAAAACACATCTGTAAAATCTTTAAAAAATTCAATGTCCACTATCACCTATATGCGGACGACATTATGATTTATTTATTTATTTATTTATTACAGTTTCTTATATACCGCGCTATTTAGAATCAGCGCGGTTTACATCATAACAACAACGACCATAACGACAAACTGTTAGGTTTTACATTGAACAGGAGTACAAACTTGGATAACTGGGTTAACTATATACATAATCTATCTACACTGCAGTGTGAGGGCATTTCTAGATTGGGTCATTTCTTGGAGGGGATATCTAGTTCAGTTGCTGTCTGGGAAGTATTGGCAGAAAAGGTATGTTTTGAGAGCCTTCCT
Organism: Ichthyophis bannanicus; assembly: GCA_033557465.1. Lineage (NCBI taxonomy): Eukaryota > Metazoa > Chordata > Amphibia > Gymnophiona > Ichthyophiidae > Ichthyophis > Ichthyophis bannanicus. The sequence continues at coordinate 22,933,382 of CM066041.1, forward strand.
GAACTGATATAGATTGGCAATGGCTCTAATGTTGGGGGGTAGGGTGTTCCAGCATTTTGGGACATAAAAACTGAATGCCCTGTTTGTGGTGTTCGTGTTGGACTTTGTCGAAGCCTTTGGTATAGCTAGCAAGTTTACAGCTGATGTTCTTCTTGATCTGTTGGGGGGGACCATGTGGATTAGATTCGTGAGTGAGAGGGATGAGGTGCCTTTGATTGCCTTAAATGCTAATAAAAGGGATTTGAAGGTGATTCTCCCGTGAATTGGTAGCCAGTGCAGTTGTTTGAGAATAGGAGTCACGTGGTCGTTTCTGGATGCACCGTAGAGGACCCTAGCTGCGGCATTCATGGCCAACTGTAAGGGGGTTAGTGTGGATTGGGGGAGACCTTGTAAGATGGCATTTGCAAAGTCAAAATGCAGCAGGATCAGCGCTTGATATATGGTACGGAAATCGTCTGGGTCCAGCAGGGAGCGTAGGTGTTTGAGGGAGCGGATTTTGAAGTAGATGGCTTTGACTACGCTGCTTATGTGGCGTTTCATGTCTAGATGTTGGTCCAGGGTAACTCCCAAATATTTTATTGCATCTTTAGTTTGCAAATCAGCTTCCTTGACACTGACGTGGGACGGGGGCGTAAAGTTGGAGTCTCTGGAGATGAAAAGGACCTCTGTTTTTTTATGCTGGATACGTAGGTTCTGTGTCTGGAGCCATGTTGAAACTGCATTGAAACAATCTGTGAGTGGGGTCAGGTCCATGTGGGTTGTGGAGAAAGGCATGTATAAAAGAATGTCATCTGCATATATCATGCAGTTTACGTTGAATGATCTTATGATATTGCATATGGGCTGCATGTAGATATTGAAGAGTAAGGAGGATAATGAGGATCCTTGAGGTACCCCTTGCTTTTGATGGAAGTGGCTAGACTCTTCTGATCCAGACTTCACATATTGCCATCTATCGTCCAGATAAGACTTACACCATTTTAGTGCATTGTTGCAGACACCCTTTTCTTTTAAAATACCAAATATTCCTACACAACTCATTAATGATTGCCTCAATGAAATAAACTCCTGGCTAAACGAAAACAATCTGTACATCAATCACTCAAAAACAGAAGCTCTAATAGTAACCAAAAGCACAACGTTCATTCCCCCCTCACATATTATATTACAGAATAACGATATCAAACTAAAATCTGAAATACGTTACTTAGGCGTTATACTGGACAAACACCTCAGCATGGACACACATGTAAGAAATATAACAAAAAAAGTATACTTCAAACTGAAAATATTAAAGCAACTCCGCCCCCTAATGCACTTACAGGATTTTCAACGAGTCATACAAGCAATTATAACCCCCCATTTCGACTTTGCAAATCAAATCCTACTTGGAGTAACAAAGCAAGCCTTAAAAAAACTTCAATTAGCTCAAAACGCAGCAGCAAGGACCATTACGAAAGCCCCACCTTTCCAACATATAACCCCGATTTTAGAATATTTACACTGGCTCCCGATTCAAAGCAGAATAGAATACAAAACTCTCTTAACCACCTACAAGGCCATAACTAAAACAGCACCCCGGACCATAAATAATCTCATCAAAACAGAACCCACCCATACTCCCCAAAGGAGGGACCAGTTAAATAAACTAACAACACCAATAGAATTCATTAGGGCCAAAAAATCCACAAATAAGAAAGCCTTCTCCCATGCTGCCCCCATCTTGTGGAACACAATCCCAATAGAATTAAGACAATTACCTGAAATCATGGAGTTTAGGAAAAAACTTAAAACACACCTATTTACAATGCACTATGGATCTGTAACGAACTCACCTCTCACCTCTCAGCTAGATAAAGGATAATCATACGCCAGATAATACATTGAACAACAAAGGAATGAAGTACTGTACCCCTACAACAATGTATTGATGACACATAACTCTATATAGTTTAATCCTGTTTCATTTGTACATAGTTAACTAATTGTTAATTGTTACCTGTAATACCCAAGTTACAAATTGTTATATGTAAAAACAGCTTGTACTGTTTATTGTTGTTCTATGGAAACCGCATCTGATCAATGGAAGGAGCGGTATATAAAAAATCTGTTAATTAAATTAAATTAAATTAAATTAAATCCTATCAGGTGCCACAGAGGCAATACATAGAGAAGACCATCCTTTATTCAGGCTTGAGCCAAAGCATCTAGACCTTTGGACATTCTTTCTCGCTGGTGACTGAAGAACCGAGTCACTTTGGCATTGGAGGCAGATGCCATCGGGTCCATGATCTGCGCACTTCAGCGTTGGATTATGCTGCAAAACACCGAGTTTGCCAATTGACCATTCAACCAGATCCAACTGATGCCGGCTGAGAAAATCGGCCTTTATGTTCTATCTTACGGCCACATGCATTGCTGATAGTGCCAGTAGATTTCTTTCTGCCCAATTAAGAAGCAGAAAAATATTTCCACCAAGACTGCGCTTCCCGTGCCTCTTTGGAGATTGATTTAACTACCATAGTGGCATTGTGTGAGAAGATCCTCACTGTCTTGTGCTGTATGAGAGGGAGAAAGAACTGTAGAGACAGAAATACCACTCACATTTCCAAAAGCTTCATGGACCAAAAACTCTCCTCCGGAGACCAACGACCCTTCACTACCTGCAACAGACAACGTGCTCCCCATCCGGACAGGTTGGCGTCTGTAGTCACCCCTGTCCACTAGGAAGGCTCCAATGTTATCCCTGCTAATTGCTTGGTGGAGACTAACCAATTTGCTTTTGGTGAAGTTGACCTGTCAGAGCCTCTGAAGGACAATGACAACTCACTGAGTGACTTTGCGACTCTCCTCCAATGACTTTGCTCTGATCAACCAATTGTCTAGATAGGTATGTACCCATACTCGTTCATGTCGAAGGGCAGCCACTACCACCACCATGACCACGACCATTCCTTTCAGGGAAACATCGCCAGACCGAATGGTAGAGCTTGAAACTGAAAATGGCCCATTGGTACTGCAAACTGCAGAAAAGTGTAGTTACTCACCTATAACAGGTTATCTCCAGAAACAGCAGGAATTTAGTCTTCACATATGGGTATCGTCGGTACCAATGGAGCCTGAGCGGGAACGCTGCCCAGCGTCCAATAGGAAAGCTTTTGGGAGCATACCACAGCGCCTGCGTGCTGCCTACACGCCCTTCCAACTGTCCGTCCACAGTTGAGTTTATAGCTGAGACAAAAGAGAGAGGGAGAGAGAAAAAGAGAGAGAGAGATACAACTCCTAGGGGAGGTGGGCGGGTTGTGAAGACTACATTCCTGCTGTTCCCAGAGATCACCTGTTACAGGTGAGTAACTACGCTATCTCCAGGAACAAGCAGGAATGTAGTCTTCACATATGGGGACTCCCTAGCTGCAGATGCCAGGGAGATGGTCCCAGGAAGTTGTCAGCCCTTGTGAAAGGCCCCACTTCCCCTCATGGATCTCTGGCATCCTACCAGGGATGGTGGGTAGGAGTTGATTAAGTCTGAAAAAGGTGCTGAAGAACAGCTTGGCCAAACAATGCATCCCGGCGGTTTCCTTGTCTAAGCAGTAGTGGGCTGTGAAGGAATGTACTGAAGCCCAAGTAGCTGCTCGACAGATGTCGTCGATAAACACAGAGTGAAGATGAGCCACTGAGGCTGTGCAATCCAGTTGGACAGTGTTCTTTTGAAAACTGGAAGTCCCAAATGACTAGGATCCAAAGCAACAAAGAGTTAAGAAGATTTTCTATGTTGCTGTGTACTTTGCAAGTAAAGCATAGTTACTCACCTCTAACAGGTGATCTCCGGGAACAGCAGAAATTTAGTCTTCACATATGGGGACTCCCTAGCTGCAGATGCCAGGGAGATGGCCCCAGAAAGTTCTGTGCCCTTGTGAAAGGGCTCCACTTCCCCCCATGGATCTCTGGCATCCTACTAGGGATGGTGGGTAGGAGTTGATTAAGTGTGGTGCAGGTGTTGAAGAACAGCCTGACCAAACAAAGGCATCCTGGCGGGAGTCCTTGTCTAAGCAGTAATGGGCTGTGAAGGTATGAACCGAAGCCCAAGTAGCTGCTCGACAGATGTTGTCGAAAGACAGAGTGAAGATGAGCCATTGAGGCTGCCATGGCTCTCACATTTTGAGCTGTGACATGGCCTTCAAGAGGGTTGCAGAGCAGAGATGGCATCCATCTGTCCAAGAAAGGTCAACGCGTCTTCGGTAGTAGACTGGCTAATCTACTGAAGAGGGCTTTAAACTAGATTCGTTGGGGATGGGTGAAGAAAGCCCCAAGGTAGATGAAAGCCCCCAGGTAGGTGATACATTAAATACCTTTATAGAAATGGGTAACAGGGGTAACATATGGAAAGCAGTGTGTATAAATGCCCGTAGCATGGGAAATAAGATCCTTGATGTTGAAGCTTTGGTGAGAGTGGCTGACTTGGATTTAGTGGCAGTTACAGAAACATGGTTCACAGAAAACCATGATTGAGATGTAACTATAGCTGGCTATACTTTATTCAGAAAGGACAGGATAGGAAGAAGGGGAGGAGGAGTGGCACTATATGTAAAAACTACTATTAAAGCTTTAGAATTACAGAGCTTAAAAGGGAGAGAGGAGGCATAGTGGGTTAAACTAGAAAGAGGCAAAGAGAAATCTATTTGCATTGGTGTGATATACAGACCCCCCTCACAAGAGGAAGAGGTGGACAGAGAGTTAATTGAAGACATATGCAGCATTGCTAGGAAAGGGGAAGTGCTACTGATAGGAGATTTCAATATGCCAGATGTTGATTGGCACATTCCTGCTGCAGTATCATCTAGAAGTAAGGAGATCCTGGATTCTCTACAGGGAGAACTATTCAGGCAATTGGTAACAGACCCCACAAGTGAAGGGGCCATACTGGACTTGGTGCTTACCAATGGTGAAAGTGTTTCTGATGTTGTAGTGGGAGATCATTTTGCATCCAGTGATCAACAGATGGTGTGGTTCAGTATTAGGACTAGGGCTGTTAGAATCCATTCAAAGGTGAGGATCTTAGACTTTAGGAAGACTAACTTTGCGAAGATGGGCCAATACCTCAGGGAATCGTTAGTGGGATGGGAACAGCTGGGGGATGTAGAAAAACAGTGGGCAAAACTGAAAGGGGATATTTTAAGGGCAACCAACCTTTTTGTTAAAATGGTAAATAAAGGTAAAAGGAAAAGGAGACCGCTATGGTTTTTGAAAGAAGTAGCTGAAAAAGTGAAGAAAAAGAGGGAGGCCTACATGAAATACAAGAGATCACAGAGAGAGGAAAGCGTAGTTACTCACCTGTAACAGGTGTTCTCCAGGAGCAGCAGGAATCAGTCCTCACTTATGGGTGACGTCGGCGCCGACGGAGCCCTCGCGGAGCAATTTTCCCCAGCTTTCAAAGAAAGCCTTTGGGAATTGCAGCGCGCATGCGCGGCGTCTTCCCGCCCGAAGGTGCCAGTCAGATGACATAGCTAAAAAAGACAGCATAAAAATTTGCAAAAAGAACATAAGCAGACGATTGCAACTCCAAGGGGAGGAGGGAGGGTAGTGAGGACTGATTCCTGCTGCTCCTGGAGAACACCTGTTACAGGTGAGTAACTACGCTTTCTCCAGGACCAAGCAGGAAGTCAGTCCTCACTTATGGGACTCCCAAGCTCAAGGCTACCGGAGACCCTAAGCACAAAAATGAGCTCCCTCTAGCTCAGCAGCACAGAAGGATAGAATCTTCGCTGAATTATCACCCACCGGTAGCCCACATCCGGGATGGAGGGTAGGAGTTGCTCAGACCTCAAAGAGATTACGGAGGACTGCCTGTCCGAAAGCACTGTCCCTACGGGACTCCCTCTCGAGACAGTAATGGACCGCAAAAGTCTGGCTCGAAGACCAAGTAGCGGCCCGGCAGATGTCTGCCAGCGGAACAGAGCGGAGGTAAGCCACTGACGTGGCCTTTGCCCGAACGCAATGAGCCGTGACTCGACTTTCTAAGGCGAGTCCGGCTGCCCCATAAGCCCAAGAGATACAGTCCGCAACCCAGATGGACAGAGTACGCTTGGAGACCGGGAGTCCCAATTTATTGGGGTCAAAAGACACAAAAAGCTGAGCAGCTTTACGGTGCTCCCGCGTACGGTCAAGGTAGAAGTTCAATGCCCTTCTACAGTCCAGGGTATGGAGGACCGTCTCAGCTCGGCTGGAGTGTGGTCTGGGAAAGAAGGTTGGAAGTACCACCTCCTGATTCATGTGAAAAGGGGAGACCACTTTAGGCAGAAACTTTGGGTGAGTCCGTAGGACTACCCTATTCTTGTAGAACCGAGTGTAGGGGGGTTCAGACACGAGGGCCTGCAATTCACTTACGCGCCTAGCGGAAGTGAGGGCTATCAAGAACAGCGTTTTCCAAGACAGAAAACGGAGAGAACATGTAGCCATAGGTTCAAAAGGCGGACAGGTGATCCGCTGCAAAACCACATTCAGGTCCCAGTCAGGCGCTGGCGGGCGCAGAGGTGGTTTAAGTAGAAGGAGACCTCGGAGAAACCTCGCTACGAGAGGGTCGTTGGAGAGAGGTCTGCCGTCCACCGGTACATGATGTGCTGAAAGAGCACTGAGGTGAACTTTGACGGAGTTGGACTTAAGTCCCAGATTAGAGAGGTGTAGCAAGTACTGTAAGATCACCGACACCGGGCAGGAGAAGGGATCCTGAGACTGTTGGGAACACCAGATTGCAAAGCGACGCCATTTAAGGGCGTAGCATTTGCGGGTAGAAGGCCGTCGCGAAGCCAAGACGACCTCCTCCACCTCCGCCGGCAAGAGAAGAGGAGCAAGGACTACCCTTTCAGCAGCCAGGCCATGAGGTTGAGAGACCTGAGGTTGGGGTGCAGTAGGGACCCCTGATCCTGAGTGAGGAGATCCGGTTGTGCCCCCAGAGGGATTGGATCCTCCACCGCCAGTTGCAGCAGGAGCGGAAACCACGGCTGCCTGGGCCAGCGAGGGGCCACCAGGATCATGAAGGCCTTGTCTCGGAGAACCTTGAAAAGAGTCCGAGAGACTAACGGGATGGGAGGGAAAGCGTACAGAAGGCTCCCCGACCAGGAGATCAGAAAGGCGTCCGCCGCAATCCGAAGGGGGTGTGGCTGACGAGAGCAGAAGCGAGGAAGCTGCCGGTTGTGAGGACTGGCAAAGAGATCCACCGTGGGGAGGCCCCACCTGAGGAAGAGCTTCTGAACGATCAAGGGATCCAGACGCCACTCGTGCGGCTGGAGGACCCTGCTGAGTTTGTCCGCCAGGCAATTTTCTTGGCCCGGGAGATAAACTGCCTTGAGGAGAATGCCGTGACTGACGGCCCAAGAGCAGAGCTTCTGTGCCTCCCGGCAGAGGAGGAAGGAGCCCGTGCCCCCCTGCTTGTTCACGTAGAACATGGCAACTTGATTGTCCGTCTGGACAAGGACGGACTGTTGGGAGGTCAGGTGGGAGAAGGCCTTGAGAGCTAGGCGGATCGCCCTGAGCTCCAGGAAGTTGATCTGCTGAGCAGACTCCCACTTGGTCCAGAGGCCCTGAGTACGTGCCTCTTGGCAATGTGCTCCCCAGCCCAGGAGGGATGCATCGGTGGTCAGCACCCGGGTCGGCTGAGGTGACTGGAAAGGCATTCCCAATAGCAGGTTCGGCTGCCGGAGCCACCACCGGATAGACGAGACCAGCGGCTCGGAGACGCGCACTAGGTCTGCTAGGCCGCCTGTGGCTTGACGCCACTGCCGGCGGAGACACCATTGAGCAGACCGCATATTCAGGCGGGCATTGGGGGTCACATGGACGGTGGAAGCCATATGGCCGAGCAGTCTCAGGAAGCGCCTGGCGGAGACCAGGGGCTGGCTGCGAAAGCGGTCGGCTAGGTCCATGAGCCGCTGAGCCCTGTCGAGCGGTAGGTACGCTCGCGCCTGAGGAGTGTGCAGCCTTGCGCCGATGAACTCGAGATCCTGTGAGGGGAGCAAAGTGGACTTTGCGAAGTTTATGACAAAACCCAAGTGCTGCAGCAGAGTCACCGTGCGGCCCGTGGCGTTGGTGACCTCCTGAGCGGACGCTGCTCTGATGAGCCAGTCGTCGAGGTACGGAAAGACATAGAGGCCGTGAAGCCGGAGATGGGCCGCCACGACCGCGAGACATTTTGTGAAGACTCGCGGTGCGGAGGACAGGCCAAAGGGCAGTACTCTGTACTGGCAATGATTTCCTGCCACCACAAACCTTAGGTATTGTCGGTGGCTTGGGTGGATGAGGGTGTGTGTGTAGGCATCCTTTAGATCCAAGGAGCATAGCCAATCTCCCTGCTGGAGGTAGGGCAGAAGGATTCCAAGGGTAAGCATTTTGAACTTCTCCCGCACAAGGAACTTGTTGAGGTTGCGCAAGTCCAGGATGGGTCTGAGGCCTCCTGTTCTCTTTGGTATCAGAAAATACCTTGAATAGAAGCCCTGACCTCTCAGGTGGTGTGGCACCGGTTCGGGAGAGTCATACTGGAGGGCGTCAAGCTCTTCGGCTCGAGGCTCCTCCTCGGGATCCGCAGGGAAGGCCAAAGCCTTGGCCATATCCCTAACGAAGTCCGAGAACCGGGCATCCTCCGGGGGGGACTGCTTCCGAGGCTCGGACTCCGGAGAGTCCGATGGGACACACCGAGTCCGGAAAGAATCAGGTGACTCTTCCTCCTCAGACTCCCAGACCGACTCCGACGAGGACTCGGTGGGGTCGGCCCGGGCAGGGTGCGGCGCCAGCCGCCCCGACGCCGAGGGAGTCGGCGTCGGCGACCTCGGTCCCGAACGGGAGGCCGAGGGCGACCTCGACCGAGGATCGACTCGAGTTCTCATCGACTCGAGGATCGGCTCGGTCTCCGGGGTCGACTTGGACGTCGACGTCCCGGCGGTCGGGCAGCGACGCCAGCGAAGCCAGCGAGCAGTGCCCGCTGCTGGTCCATGAAGGCAGACAGTCTGCTCTCCAAGGCCGTCAACCTGAGTCCGAGCTCAGGTGACCCAGCAGCCCCCGACTCGGGCCCCGACGGCGTCGGGCCCGACGTCGGCTGTCGCGGAGGCGAGTCCAGAAGGACTACAGGACTTACCCGGGCAGGCATCTCCGACTCCAGGCGAGGTCGCTTCGGGAGGTGTTCCTTCTCCAAGGACCCGGGGCGGCTGTCGGGGCTATGCGACCTGGCCCTCGCGGAGCCAGGAGCGTCCACCGACGCCGCCCTCGCGGGTTTTTCCTTCCGACGATGTTCCCCGGAGGGAGAACCCCGGTCGGAGGAGCTCCGGCGACGGTCCGAGCTGGAGCCCTTTCACACGGAGGCCTCCGACGAGGTCCGGGTACGGCTGGGGTCAGCGAAGATTCTCTCGCGCTGATGCCGCCGACTTCTCAACGCCTTCGAGGACAGTTTGCTGCAGGGCCCACAGATCAGTTCCTCATGATCCGGGCCCAAACAGCGGAGGCAAAAGTCGTGTGTGTCGGTTAGTGACATATTTCGGTCACACCGACCACACCGCTTAAAGCCACTGGCAGCCATCGGGGGAAAAAGGGCCCCTGCGAGGTCAAAGGACCGGGCTGCCAGGGAAAACGAAAACGAAAGCTAAGTCAGAAAAACCGAAAAAACGTTAGAGGACTCGAGACCGGCGTCGCGAGTCCGGGCGGGAAAACGATCGGCGTCGAACCGAAAGAAAAAAGTATAAAATAAAGAGGAAAATCAACTTTTTCGCGGGGACAAGACGGGGACGTCTGCAGGGCTCCGCGGAAAAAAGAAGACTGGCTAAGATGGCACCTTCGGGCGGGAAGACGCCGCGCATGCGCGCTGCAATTCCCAAAGGCTTTCTTTGAAAGCTGGGGAAAATTGCTCCGCGAGGGCTCCGTCGGCGCCGACGTCACCCATAAGTGAGGACTGACTTCCTGCTTGGTCCTGGAGAAGACAGGCATCTGTATTTGGAAAAACTTAGAGAAGCTAGCAAAGTAGTCAAGAAGGCAAAGATTCAAAAGGAGGAGGAAATAGCCAATGCAATAAAATGGGGGGATAAGACATTTTTCAGATATATTAGTGAGAAAAGGAAGGGCAAAAGTGGTATTGTCAGACTCAAGGGTGCAGGGGAGGAATATGTAGAAGCTGATAAGGATAAAGCGGAATTGCTTAACAAATATTTTTGTTCTGTGTTCACAGATGAAGAACCAGGAGCAAGACCTCAGAAAACACCCACAAATAGGAACAGAAGCGAGGGACATCTTGAACAAATTTCAGAAGACTGTGTTCGTGAGAAACTAGCTCAACTTAAAGTAGACAAAGCGATGGGACCGGATGGGATACACCCGAGAATACTGAGGGAACTTGGGGACGTTCTAGCAGCTCCACTGACTGACCTTTTCAATGCCTCGTTGGAATTGGGAGTGGTGCCAAAGGACTGGAGCGAGGCTCATGTAGTGTCTTTACACAAAAGCGGAAGTAAGGATGTGGTTGAAAACTACAGGCTGGTTAGTTTAACTTCGGTGGTGAGTAAATTATTGGAAACGCTGCTGAAAGAGAAAATAGTGAGGTTTCTGGAGTCCAGCGGATTACAGGATCCGAGGCAGCATGGATTCACCAGAGGCAGGTTTTGTCAGACAAATCTGATTGATTTCTTTGACTGGGTAAACAGGGAGTTGGACTGAGGGACAGCCCTAGATGTGTTGTATTTAGATTTTAGTAAAGCCTTTGACACTGTTCCTCACAGGCGACTTATAAACAAACTGAGCACCCTAGGGATGGACCCTAAAGTTACTGATTGGGTTAGAAATTGGTTGGGTGGGAGGTGACAAAGAGTACAGGTATATGGAGCTCACTCTGAGGAGAGGGATGTTACCAGTGGTGTGCCCCAGGGATCTGTCCTTGGTCCGATTCTTTTTAACATCTTTGTTAGTGATATAGCGGAAGGGCTTTCAGGTAAGGTTTGCCTCTTTGCGGATGATACCAAAATCTGCAATAGAGTAGACACCCAGGAAGGTGTAGATAACATGAGGAGGGATCTAGCTAAGCTTGAAGAATGGTCTAGAATTTAGCAGCTGGGATTTAATGTTAAAAAATGTAAGGTCATGCATTTGGGCTGCAGCAATCCAAGGGAGCAATATAGTATAAGGGGTGAAGTACTTTTGTCCACTAAGGAAGAGCGGGACCTAGGCGTGGTTGTGTCTGATGATCTTAAAGTAGCTAAACAGGTAGAAAAGGTGACGGCAAAAGCTAGAAGGATGCTTGGGTGCATACGGAGAGGAATGGCTAGCAGAAAAAAGGAGGTGATAATGCCTCTGTATAAGTCTTTGGTGCGACCTCATTTGGAGTATAGTGCGCAATTCTGGAGACCGCACCTTCAAAAGGATGTGAACAGGATGGAGTCGTTGCAGAGGGTGGCTACTAAAATGATTAGTGGTCTTCATTATAAAGCATATGAGGACAGACTGAAGGATCTTAATATGTACACCTTAGAGGAAAGGCAGGATAGAGGTGACATGATTGAGATGTTTAAATACCTCCATGGCATAAATGTTCAGGGAGAGAGCCTCTTTCAATTGAAAGCAAGTTCTGCTACGAGGGGACATGGGATGAGGTTGAAGGGAGATAGATTCAGGAGTGATATGCGGAAATATTTCTTTACGGAAAGAGTAGTGGATCTGTGGAATAGTCTCCCAGTGGAGGTGGTGGAGATGAGGACAGTAACTGAATTCAAAAAAGCATGGGACAAACACAGAGGATCTCTAAAGGTAAAAAGGAGACTGTTGTAGTTGTTGATATGGAAGGACAGACTAGATAGGCCATGTGGTCTTTTTCTGTCATCATATTTCTATGTTTCTATGAAGGTTCTTACTCTCATAGGCAAAAGATATACACTGTGCAATCCAGCTGGACAGTGTCCTTTTGGAGATTGGAAGTCCCAAATGACTAGGATCAAAAGCAACAAAGAGTTGAGAGGATTTTCTATGTTGCTGGGTCCTTTGCAAGTAAAAGGCCAAAGCTCTTTTACAGTCCAAAGTATGAAGGTACCTTTCTGCATTTGAGGCGTGAGGCCTTGGAAAGAGTACAGGAAGGTAAACCGCTTGGTTCAAATGAAAGGGCGAGACCACCTTTGGCATAAAGTGTGGATGAGTCCTAAGGAATACCTTATCATGATGGAACCTTGTATAAGGAGGATCCGCCACCAAGGCTTGCAATTCACTGATGCAACGTGCTGATGTCACTGCAACGACAACGATAACTTTCCAGGAAAGGAATTTCAAAGAAGTAGTGGCTAATGGTTCAAAGGGTGGTTTCATGAGCTGCCCAAGTACCAGATTCAAGTCCCATGCCACCGGTGGTGGCTTAATGGGAGGCTTCGTTAAAAGAAGGCCTCTCTTAAACCTCACTATGACAGGATGAGAGGAAATAGGTTGTCCATTGAGAGGCTTGAAACACGCTGCAATACCACTCAAATGGACTCTCACTGAATTAGTCTTAAGCCCTGCATTAGATAAATGAAGGAGGTACTCCAGTAATGATTCCAGAGGTAACGCAAGAGGGTTAAGACCCTTCTGTGAGCACCATATGGTAAACCGTTTCAACTTAAATGCATAAGAGCGTCTTGTGGAAGGTTTCCTGGAAGCATGAAGGATATCCTTCACCTGCTGGGAAAGGTTAAGACCATGAAGTTCTAGGCTTACAGCAACCAAGCCCTGAGATGCAGAGACTGGGGATTGGGATGCCACAGCATCCCGTACTCTTGAGAAAGGAGATCTGGAGCAGATCCTAACTCCAGAGGCGGAGCCTGAGAGATGTAGAAGCAGAGGTTACCACATTTGCCGTGGCCAACGTGGAGCTATGAGGATCATATGGCCTCGATCTCTCTGAAGCTTAAACAGGGTTTTGGGAATTAGGGGAATGGGTGGAAAGGCATACAGGAAGTCCTGACCCCAATGGAAGAGGAAAGCATCACTGGCCTGACAACCTCGAGTCGGAATTCTGGAACAGAACCGGGGAAGTCTGGCATTCAGCGGACTTGCAAAGAGGTCTATGTCCGGGGTTCCCCAAATTTGAAAAATTTTGGCCACCTGGTCTACATGGAGAGACCATTTGTGTGGAAGCAGAACTCGACTGAGTCTGTCTGCCCAAGAGTTTTAAATGCCTGGAAGATATACCGCAAGGAGATAAATCTGATGTTCTCTGGCGAGGGCCCATAGTCACAAAGCTTCATTGCAGAGAGCCTGTTCCGCCCTGCTTGTTCATATATAACATCATCGAGGGAGTGAGCAGGAGCTCCTCCTCCTCTCCCCTGCCTGCCTCACCAACGGCATAAAACCTGCCGCTTCGGAGCGCGCCCGCCAGAATCGGGAGCAGCGGCCATCATCGAGGGAGTGAGCGGGAGCTCCTCCTCCTCTCCCCTACCTGCCTCACCAACGGCATAAAACCTGCCGCTTCGGAGCGCGCCCGCCAGAATCGGGAGCAGCGGCCATCATCGAGGGAGTGAGCGGGAGCTCCTCCTCCTCTCCCCTGCCTGCCTCACCAACGGCATAAAACCTGCCGCTTCGGAGCGCGCCCGCGCCTTGCGGGCCCGCGCCTGAGGGCCTCGCCAGAGGGCCCTTTGGCGTGGCCCTTAGGCGTTGGTCCGTGGCGTCCGTTGCTATGGGTGGCATTGATGACATATTGTGGACTAGAGTGATGTGCTGCTATTTCGTGGTAACTTGCTGTTCCTTGTTCCTCTTCTTCTCCTATCTGTTTGACTGTCTCTGTCCTCTTCTCTGTCCTATCATATAAATGGCGTTCTTTTCTGTTTTTCCTCAAATGATATAGTATTGTAAACCGCTCTAATGCCTCTGGCCTGAGCGGTATATCAAATTTGAAATAAACATAAACATAAACATGGCTACTTGATTGTCCCTTTGAACTAGGACTGTCTTGTAGCTGAGCTGGGTGTGAAATACTCGAAAAGCAAAGAAGATTGCTCTGAGCTCTAGGAGACTGATATGGAGATAAGTCTCCTGTGGAGTCCAGGTACCCTGGGTAGAGGGGCCTTCAGGTGGGCCCCCCAACCCACCTGTGAAGCATCTGTTGTTAGAGTGGCTTGGGGTGGGGGTTGCTGAAAAGGAGACCCCACCAAAAGGTTTTTAGGGGACTGCCACCATTGGAGGGACAAAATAAGGCGATCTGAGTTTGCTATTTTGTCTGACAGGCAACCTGATGCCTGAGTCCACTGAGTGGATAAGGTCCACTGGGCTGCCCTCATATGGAGGCGAGCATAAGGAACCACATGCACGGTGGTTGCCATGTGGCCTAGCAACTGTAATATTTCCCGAGCAGTGAGGTGAGGTTTTAGCACTGCTTAGGAAGCTAACTGCACAATGCGAAGGCAGCGGGGCTGTGGAAGGTAGGCCCTTGTGTGTCTGGTATCCAGAAGAGCTTCTATAAACTCTAGGGATTGAGTAGGAGCAAGGTTGGACTTTGGGAAGTTTATGACAAGTCCCAAATACTGAAGGATGCGCATTGTGAGAGACAGAGCAACCCTGGCCTCTGTCTCTGAAGGGGCTTGAATGAGCCAGTCGTCTATGTAAGGAAAGACGAATATTCCCAGGGTGCGGAGAAATGCTGCTAACATGCATTTTGTGAAAACCCGTGGTGCAGAGGCCAGGCCAAAAAGAAGAACCCTGTATTGGTAGTGCTTCCCTTGAAACAGGAATTGAAGGAACTTTCGGTGAGTTGGATGGATGAGAACATGAATGTACACATCCTTGAGATCTAGAGAATAAAGCCAATCCTGACTCTGAAGGTATGGCAGCAGAGTTCCTAGAGAAATCATTCTGAACTTCTCTCTGAAAAAGAATTTGTTCAATTCTCTGAGGTCTAGAATGGGTCTGTGTTCTCCTGTTTTCTTTGAAATAAGGAAATAGGGAGAGTAAAACCTTGTACCCCGTGGGGAATGGGTACCTCTTCTATTGCCCCTTGAGCAAGGAGCATACTGACTTCTTGACCTAACTAGTCGTTGAGAGAAGTCTGAGAAATAAACTGTCTTACCATTGTAGGAAGGGGCATGCTGAGGAAATGAAGCTTGTACCCCTCTCTTACAACAGACAGAGTCCAATTTTCTGCTGTGATCTGACCCCATGTGGGGGCAAAATGACATAACCTTCCTGGGATGGTGGAGGGTTTTGGGCCATTCGGGGCCAAGAAGGCAAAGTTCTCTAGATAGGAGTCAAAGCCCCTGTGGAGGCTGAGTCTGCTGAGCCGGTTGAGGCTTAGCTGCTTTTGGCTTCCTTTGTTGCCTAGGTTGTTGCTGCTGTCCCTTTTGGGCAGACTGACCTAAACGATGTCCCTGCTGGGTTAAGGAGGGATAAAACTTTTTCTTCTTGCTGAAGAATTGTTTCTTAGAGGATCTTTTAGTCATAGGATCAGCTGTAGATTTAGACAATCTATCCAAAGTGATATTGTCAGCATCTATCTCATTAGCCTTTTCCTGTCTATTCTTGCCAAAGAGATTCTCTCCTGTGCAAGGTATATTCCCTAGTTTGTCCTGTACCCAGATTTCCAATTCAGATGCCTGGAGTCAGGCAATCCTACGTGCACCTATGGCAATGGCAGAGGTTCTGCTTATGCACTCAAAGCAGTCAAAGGCTGCACGATTCACAAACTTGGAAACATCCTGAGCATGTCTGACAAGAGCAAGATAATCTTGCCTTTTATCATCAGGAAGGAGAGGGCTCATAACCTCTAAATCTCCTGTGACCTCTTCAAGGAACATTCCCATATACAAGATATAGGAACCGATCCTAGCAGAAAGCATGGAAGCCTGGAATGATCGACGTCCAAAGGCGTCAAGAGTCCTACACTCACGTCCTGGAGGATTAGATGCATGCCTTTTTGCAATCTTTATCCGTCTCATGGCTAATTCCACCACCATGGAACGGTGTGGTAATTGAGTCTTCTGAAACCCAGGACAAGGAGGAACTCGATACATGGTGTCGAGTCTTCGAGAGTGAGGAGATGTGGTCAGAGGTGTTTCCCACATCCTTAACATAAGATCATGCAAGATCTCATGAATAGGTAAGGTAGCTGCCTCCTTGGGAGCTTTAGGGTATTGTAGGATTTCTAATTCCTTTCCCCTAGGCTCTTTTTCAGGAGCCACTGTGATGGAAAGACCTCGGGCCACATCTCGGATAAAATCCTGAAAGGACATATCCTCTGGTGGAGACCTCCTACGCTGAGGAGAAGAGGAATCCTTAGGAAGAAGTACTCTGGTATCGGCAGAGCTTTCAGAGTCTTCAGACTCATCCGAGGATTCGAAGTATCTCCGATCCGGGTGATCGTGCAAGGCACGGTACCGGTACCGGTACCGATCGAAGTCGGCATCAAAGTGGTCCGGTACCGACTTATCGATGCCGGATAGAGATGCATGACTCGGTCCCTGTAAAATACCTGCTGATGTCGATGAAGTCGGTGCCGGTACCGGGGTCGGTACTGGTACTGCTTGAATTGTCTGAAGCAGTTTCAGGGGCATCGAGGCCGTGAGAAGAGACGCCAGACTGCGTTCAATAGCCAAGAACCTCTGGTCTATCGACGCTGCCGATGCTTGGGTATTGGTGCTGGATGAAGCAGCCGGAACCCCAGAGCATGGCACCAGTAGTTCTGCCGAGGTTGAAGCCTCGAGAACATCCTGGAGCCCCGTTAGTACTTTGGAAGCCGAAGCCTCCCGCCGGGGCAATTTTGCTGGTGAAAGTCCCTCAAGGGCAACGCCGGAGGCATCTCGATGTTTAGAAGGAGATCTACCCTTTGAGGACCGGCTAGATTTATGTTTAGTTACCTGAGATCCATGGGAGGAAGAGGAAGCCCTGTTAGACATCGATGCCACGGAGGCTGCATTGGAGGGAAAAAGGGTGCTAAGTTTAGCAGCTCGGTTTTGCCGGCCCCTTTTCGACATCGTCCCACAGGCAACACACTCTGAGATAGAGTGGTCAGGACCTAAACATTTGAGGCACCACTCATGGGTGTCGGTGACGGAAATGGTACCGCCATAATTAGAACACTTTTTAAAACCCGAAGCGGGTTTTTCCATTTTGAGGGAAAAAAATTGGGCCTAGTGCCCAAGATGGCACGTGGCACCCGAGAAGAAATTCACTGGAGAAAGACTCCAGAAACAAAGTTTTTTGTTTGTTTTATTTTTTTAGAAAAAAGAAAAGAACCACCGGCAGTACCGATATAGCGTCGAGGGAAGGCAGACGCGACAACACAAAAGAAGAATAAGAAGGGAAATTTTCTGCAGTGAAAGGATGTGCGACCTGTCGGCTCCACGGAAAATGAAGAACTGGAGAGGGACAGTTGGGAAAGGCGGGAAGGCAGCACGCAGGCACTGTGGGATGCTCCCAAAAGCTTTCCTATTGGACGCTTGGAAGTGTTCCCGCGTAGACTCCGTCGGTACCAACGATACCCATATGTGAAGACTACATTCCTGCTTGTTCCTGGAGATAAGGCCAAAGCTCTTTTACAGTTCAAGGTATGAAGGTTCCTTTCTGCACTGGAGGCATGAGAACTCGGAAAGAATACAGGAAGGTAAACCGCTTGGTTTAAATGGAAAGGCAAAACCACCTTTGGCATAAAGTGTGGATGAGTCCTAAGAACTACCTTATCATGTTGGAACCTTGTATAAGGAGGATCAGCCACTAACGCTTGCAAGTCACTGATGCGACGTGCTGATGCAATTGCAATGAGGAAGATGACTTTCCAGGAATCGAAGGAATTTTCGGTGAGTTGGATGGATGAGAACGTAAGTGTACGCATCCTTGAGATCTAGAGAACAAAGCCAATCCTGACTCTGAAGGTATGGCAGCAGAGTTCCTAGAAAAATCATTTTGAACTTCTCTCTGAACAGGAATTTGTTCAATTCTCTGAGGTCTAGAATGGATCTGTGTCCTGTTTTCTTTGGAATAAGGAAATAGGGGGAGTAGAACCCTGTACCCTGATGGACAATGGGTACTTTCTCTATTGCTCCTTGAGCAAGGAGCATTGTGACTTCTTGACCTAAGAGATTGTCGAGAGAGGTCTGAGAATTGAACTGTCTTATTATTGTAGGAGGGGGCAGGCTGTGGAAATGAAACGTATACCCCTCTCGTACAATGGACAGTCCAATTTTCTGCTGTTACTTGGTACTATCTGTGGGCAAAATGACATAACCTGCCTGGGATGGTTAAGGGTTCTGGACTCTTCAGGGGCAGGAAGGCGAAGTTCTCTAGAAAGGAGTCAAAGCCCCTGAGGAGGCTGAGCCTGCTGAGCTGGCTGAGGTTTTGCAGCGTTTGGCTTCTTTTGTTGTCTAGGTTGCTGCTGCTGTCCCTTTTGGGCAGTCTGACCTGGACGGTGTCCCTGTTGGGTATAGGAAGCATGTTTGACAAGAGTGAGATAGTCTTGGCTTTTGTCATCAGGAAGAAGGGGACTCATAAGCTCCAAGTCCCCTTTAACCTCTTTAAGGAACATTCCCATATACAAGATATAGGAACTGATCCTAGCTGAGAGCATGGAAGCTTGGAAGCATCGACGCCCAAAGGCATCGAGAGTCCTGATTCACGACTTGGAGGTCTGGATGCATGTCTCTTTGCACTTTTCATCCTTCTCATGGCTGATTCCACCACCATTGAATGGTATGGTAATTGAGTTTTTTGAAAGCCAGGACAAGGTGGAACTCGGATACATGGTATCGAGTCTTCGAGAATGAGGAGATGTGGTTAAAGGTGTTTCCCACATCCTTAGCATAAGATCATGTAAGATCTCATGAATAGGCAGAGTAGCTGCCTCCATGGGAGGGTATTGGAGGATTTCCAACTCCTTTGCCCTAGGCTCTTTTTCAGGAACTACTGTGATGGAAAGGCCTCGGGCCACATCACTGATAAAGTCCTGAAAGGACATATCCTCTGGCGGAGACATTCTGTGCTGAGGAGAAGAGGAATCCTCGGGGAGAAGTACTCTGGTATTGGCAGAGTCTTCAGACTCATCCGAGGATTCAAAATATCTCCGATCCCGGTGATCGTGCAAAGCACGGTACCGGTATCGATCAAAGTCAGTATCGGGTTGTTCAGATACCGATCTGTCGATGCAGGAGAGAGACGCATGACTCGGTACGGGTGGCATACTCGCCGATGTCGATGCAGTCGGTACCGGTATCAGTTGAGGTATCTGAAGCGGTTTCAACGGTACCAAAGCCGTGAGAAGAGCCGCTAGACTGCGTTCGATAGCAAGGAATCTCTGGTCTATCGACGCTGCCGATGCTTGGGTGTCGGTACCAGTAGAAGCGGTCGGAACCCCAGAGCATGGCGCCAGTAGTTCTGCCGAGGTTGAGGCCTCCAGAACATCCTG